>OX459112.1:159417564-160045897 GCA_949775065.1 Brachyopa scutellaris
ACTGGCTCTGGCTAGACCAGTATCTATGTATATTTTAACAAACCAAATTTAGATTACCTTGGGTTCTGACTAGAGCAGCATCTATATATTTAGTAAAATATACATAGATACTGGTCTAGCTAGAAAACAAGGTGTCTACATTTTGACACGTTAGTGGGTGCCCGTGTTGTCCAACGATTGTGAACTTTCTACAATTCTTTCTGATGTCCTAAAAGGCTTAAAAGAATTAGCGACATTGTATGTTCATTTACAGACAGCTTTTTATTAATGTTTAGAAGCAATCGCATTTAAAGATTTTAGGTAAAAAAAGTACTGTGGACGTATACGATCCATCCAACCATAAGATTTGTTCTGGTTTTATTTTTATCTTTTGTGAAGTACTCGTACATACATAGTATACATAAGTCTAGCTATTAGTACGACAAATTATTTCTGCTTTCAATTAGAGCAGTCGCGATTAGTTCAGTGACAAGTGAGGTTTAGCACTCGACAGAGTTTTGTATCTAAATGATAACAGTCCGCCGTTAAAATGCTCAATAATAGCCCAAAAGAAGAGATGCGAAGGTCGATCTCAATGCCATCTAAACCGCGTTTCCACGAAGAAGATACTTTAAAGCGATCTGAAGAAAAGGAAATTCTCTACGCTGATGATCACTACATTAGTCACGATTCCGATTCGTTTTTTGAAGAAGATAACAAGCTTAAGTAGTAAGTTAATTAATTAAATGGATTAGAAAAGCAAAATCTTGTGAGTTTCATGATAAAAGATACTCGTTGTGGTAAGAACAGAATGCATTTCTTAGTGTTGCATTTCAGTGTTAAACTCGAGATAAATGCGATTAGTTATTTACACCGGGTTTTCTTATTATTCCTTTTTTTGCCGTAATTTTGAAGTGACTTGATGGAAGAAGAAAAAATAAAGCAACATTGATCGAATTAACAAAACAAAAAATGTACTATTATTTTTGAAAATTGTTATCATACACGTTCTGTTTAAATTTTAGTGATCATTGGATCGGAAGTACAATCGAATTAAATACTGACTTGCGAAGGAACGGTACATAAAGTATTATAAAAGAACGACAGCATATAAAATAATTAATTTTTTTAGATCTAGATTTCGACAAATATCGTAAGCGCACCTGTCGAGTAGTTGAGAAAAATGGAAGTGAAAATGTTCAATTTCGTAAGATTCCTGAAAAATCTTGGAGATATTGCAAGGATTTCGTAACGACATTGGTAAATATTGTTTTAATTTTTTATTCAAGATAGAATGTTAATGTTGACATTAACTAAGAAACTATCATGTTTTTAAGTTGAAATGTTTTCATTGTAATATTTACATAGAACTGCGATAACGACACAAATATTTAACAACTGTCATGAAATTAATTTATTTTAAATTTCGTCTAAAGTACAGTTAAGAGTACCATTTGTACGCTCGATATGAAGAAAAATACATTTTAAAAAGCCTTTCAACACAAAAACGTGAGCTATAAACAAATTGTAGATAGTAAAATGTTATAGAAAAAATACATAAATATGTACATACATTTTACATACACATAGGTACATGTACATGAATAAAGTTTTCGTATTCGCTTTTATTTCTGTAAATATTGTTGACCCATTAAATTTCAATAGGACGAACTAAGTAAGAACGCTTATTTTTACAAGCTTTATATTAACCTCACTTTCTCTGGGAATCGATTTTGCCTCCAGATATCCGATCATGCTGAAATTTTGCAGATTCAGATACTTCTTAGTAGAAAATAAATCCATATGTATATAGATTTTTTTTTAAAAACAATGGCGCAAATCACATAACCTAAAATATACTTTTTGCTATTCAAAGTCACCTTATAGTCGACTTTCAACTTATAGCCGGCTCGAAATTTAAAATGACTTAAACATAATTTTAAATAATTAGAGTTTAGAAAATTTCTCATATAATATTTTGACGTTTGGGTTTGTTCGTTCAAATCACTTTACAAAAACATACCAAAGTCGATACTGTTAGTTACACACAGGCAAAAATGTGCTTATGAATAACGAAAAGTTATAGCCGGCTTTTTTATTTATAGCCGGCTGTAACTATAGTCGGCTATAGGCACTATTCATGGGCTATTAATTTGTGCCAATATTTGACTATAAATTAAAGCTTGAGGCGCTCAGGCTTCTTTACATCTATATAGATTGTGAAACGAAATCCTATTCATTTTCTATATCTATAGTTTATCACAATTTTTAGTGTGAAAGAGATTCCATCTTCCAAACAGTACAAAATCATCACATCAAAACCTTCTTAAAGAATCTTATGTAAGACCTCGTCAAGGAATGAATGAATTGAAAACGGTTGACCTAGATAAAATTAGATTAGTATGAGAGGTGGGACTAGTCCCCTTATCACTTTGGCCAGATTGGGCCTATTTTAATATCACCGTGTTAAAGTTCGCTGATGAAGCCGGATTTAGTAATACATTTTTCTAAATCTTTAGGCGAACTGGCAGTTATGTCATATGCCTCAAGGCAAGGTTTACCTATGAAACGTAAACGTGTTCTTGCTAAGCAGTTATTTACTTACTTACTTACTTAGGTGGCGCTACAGTCCGGGGTGAACCAAGGCCTCAACCAACAACCTCTTCCAGCTAGCCCGGTCATTAGCTAACGTTACCTTCGGCGAGGTCGTCCTCTGCTGCGCTGACCCTCTGGGTAAGAGTCGAATATTCTCCGAGCCGGAGCGTTGATGTTCATACACCCTATATGTCCTAGCCATCTTAGACGCCCAATGTCCATTTTTCTGACCAGGTTGATGTCGCTGTACAGCTCATACAGCTCGTGGTTTAATATACTCCTCCAGAACCCGTCAACGCACACGGGGCCGAATATCTTACGAAGGATTTTTCTCTCGAAGCGACCAACGATATCTTCATCCGCTTTCGATAAAGTCCATGCCTCAGCTCTATATAGCAAAACTGGTATGATAAGGGTCTTATATAGAGTCTCCTTAGTCGATCGAGAAAGGACTTTACTACTCAATTGCCTTCTTAGCCCAAAGAAACAGCGGTTGGCAAGAGTAATCCTTCGTTTATTTCCGATGAGATGTCATTTTTTGAAGTTATAGCAGAGCCGAGGTAGACAAAGTCCTTTACTACCTCAAAGTTGTAGCTGTCTATTGTGACATTCTGTCCAATTCGTCGATGTTGGGTATGGGTGTCCCTTTTTGTTGACAGCATTTATTTCGTTTTGCTCTCGTTTACCGCTAAACCCATTTTAACCGCTTCCATTTCTATACCCTCGAACGCACCGGTGACAGCTCGCTGTTTTCTACCGATGATGTCAATATCGTCGGCGTATGCAAGTAGTTGAACGGACTTGTGCAAGATCGTTCCTTGTGTGTTGGCTTGTGAGTTTCGAACAATTCTTTCAAGTATGATGTTGAAGAAGTCGCATGACAGCGCGTCACCTTGTCTGAATCCTTTTTTGACATCGAAGGTCTCGGTGAGGTCATTACCGACCTTGACGAAGCAGCGAGCTTTCTCCATCGTCATCCTGCATAGTAGAGCTGTGTCAATCGTGATTGATTCGATCATTTTGACCCGTTCACCAAAAAGTATTGATGATTGCATTCACACAACCACAAGTCAATCGTTCACAAAAACCAATACTTTTCTCGCTTATATGATTGGTTCGGTTCTCTCGGTTAAAAAAGAACGAAAGAGATTACAATATTGTACAGCCAAACCAGAAGAATATCTTCTACTGCGTTTAAGGCCGTATGCCAATTGCGTTAAATTTTTATCCACTGGCTAATATTTGACGGTTCTACCAGAGGTGGATAAAATTTTAGCTTTTTGCTGTGTCAATTGGATTAAATGGGATTTTTTTTAATGCCATTTTTCTTTAATTTCGCATTAGAATTGAAAATTTTCCCTTTCATTTTATTCACATCACATTTTATTATAACTAAAATTACCAAACTGTTTTCCCGGTTTTAAATAAAAAAAATAACATAAAAACCATAACTAAAAGGAGTTCAGTAAGTACACATCAGAAATCATCCCTTGTGCGCTCGAAGAGTCGAAGTTAGTGTTACCGCTGAGAATTTTCAAAAAGTCGCAAAAAAAGTCGCATAGACTTAAAAAAAAGTCTCAGAGACTTCAAAAAAGTCTCAACATCATCAATATAATTAAATCACTAGCGGAAGGGCTTGTGATTCCTCCTGAGAGGAGGATACACCAATTTTAATCATTCTAACACTGATCGAATGCTTATCAACTTAACTTTGTTCATGAGTATAAACAATTTTGAAAAAGTGCATATGAGTAAAGTTATTACGAGAAAACATTATTACCTATACCTACGTTCTCTTTTTTTTCATTCGTAAACCGAAAAGGGTTGTAGGGTTTGGGTTTCTACATGCGAGATTTCTCGCACTGGTCCACTAGTTTATTTTATTTTGAAAACAAAACAAACAAATAATAAAAAACTATAGACTTTTTTTTTTTTAAAGCAAGTAAAATATGGAGCTTATACAAATAATTTTTTTCTGAGTCACCAATATGTGACTATTAATTAAAGCTTGGGGCGCTTACGTTTTTTTTACAGCTTTGTAGATTGTTGGTAGAGGTAGAGCCTTGTCACCTTATCACTGCGGCCACCGTTGGCCCGTCATGCTACCAGATAATCCAAAAATGTCATTGATGAGCGAACTGTCAGATACATATGTAAATATGTATTGTTTAAAGAAAAAAATGTATCCCATATATGTATGTATTTATTTTCTACTTTTAGTATCTGACTTTTTTTTTACAAATTTACGTCGATACGTACGCACAGTATATTGGCTTGGGTGGGTTTGATTTGAGAAAGTTTATTCAGAATGTATTAAGATTCTACTCGTCAAAACCTTTCATTTGTTACCCATATCAAAGAGGTCGTAAAGATAACGTAATCCACCATCTTGGGGAGTTCGCCATATTAGATTTACAAGATCATCAAATACATACTATATTGCATTGTCACCGGACTTATACACGTGTGCAAAATTTCAGCATGATCTGATATCTGGAAGTGGGTTTATAAACGATTTCCAAATTTGTCCCTCACACAAAGTGAAGTTAGTATAAATCTTATAAAAAAATAGATAGATTTAGTATCTATATATCTATTACCATTCAGTTTTCAAAAGTTAAATAGGTACATTAAAAATTAAAAAAACATACAGCAAGTCACTTAGTATTAAGCCAGTCAATATTAAATAATTCAGTCTGTAAAGCTTATAATATAACAAAAGGTGCAATAAATTACTTCTCAGTCCTTTCTTTCTTGTATTTATCGATAAGGTTGTTATTAGGCACCGAAGCCTCAATTTAATTGTTTTTCGAGAAGGTTCATTGCAGATAACATTATTACAATGTTTTAATATGTAGACGGTTGGCTTGATTATTTTGCATTAATGTTCTAAGCATTGAAAAAACCCTTTCCGCACAAGCACTACTATTTATAAATATAAATTTGAAAATAATTGGTTACCGATGTGGTTTCTAACATTGCCAATGCTATCTAGTATACCAAAGTTTGTCCTCAGTAAACTGCGCACAAAAATAGATCTAAGAAAAATCTGCAAACTGATGCATTTAAAAGATTTAAATGAAAATAAATACATTTTGACAAAAAAGTCGCAGAAAACCACAAAAAGTCTCAATGTTTCTATGAAAAGTCGCAAATATGGAGATTTTTGGAAAAGTCGTATCAAAGTCGCAGGCCAGTCAAAAAAGTCGCAAAATGCGACTTTAGTCGCAGAAGGGTAACGCTGGTCGAAGTATGATATGAAACCGGTTTTCTCCAAATAGAATTGATCTCGCGTGCGGTCCCAAACTCTCTATCTCTATCCAATACTAAAATGAACGAATGTATTCAGATCATTGAGATTTTTGGTTGTATTGAAATGAAGTGGACCAATACAATATCCTTCTACCTCTATCATTGAATGATTGAATGATTGATTCAAAAGACCGAATCATTTTTGAAACCAATACTTGGACGATTCGATCTTCAAATTTGAACGATTGACACAGCTCTACTGCATAGACGGATACATTTGGCAGGGATGTCAAAACTAAACATGGCTCTATACAGTTCATCCCTCCATATGCTGTCATAGGCGGCCCTGAAATCGATGAACAGGTGGTGGACTTCTTGGGTTTTTTCCATGATCTGCCTGAGTGTGAAATCAGGTTGTTGACAAAAGGCTTCAGGTGTTCACACCATATGGCAGACAGGATCTTGTAGGCGATGTTGAGGAGACTGATGCCTCTGTAATTGAAACAGTTGAGGGGGTCTCCTTTCTTGTGGACCGGGCAGACGATACTGCTATATCTACTACTATATCTCCATCCGCGTCTCTACAGGTTTCTGTACGGGATTCGTTTTGCTGGCACATTCTTTTTATCGTCTGGTAGAACTTCCGTGCATTATTCTTGGAGTAGCATATCTCAATATCATCGAATGCACGCTTCTCGTGTTCTTTCTTTTTCCTTCTTAGAAGCCGGTATTCTTTCCGTCTCTTCTGCTCGTAGAGCATGCGAGCAGATCTAGTCCTTCTTTGCACCGCCGCTTTATACGCTTGTTGTTATTCCGCGTTAGCTAGTCTGCACTCTTCATTAAACCAGGGGTTTCGTGGTGGTGGTCGTGTGAAATCCAGCACATCATTCGCGGCACTTATGATGGTTTGCTGGCAGTGTTGCCACTGGTCTTCTGTACTAGCTGTTGCTGCGGTAGGACTCGTAGCGAGAGATCGGGATATGCGTTCTCTATAGGCTCTGGCGGTGTCTTGCGATTGAAGCTTTTCGACATTATACTTTCTCACAGTATTTCATTGTTGTGGCGTTGTGGATATCCGCTCCGGGTGTGAGCACTGCCGTTGGCCCAAAAGGGGGTCATCCGCCACCAACTCTTTTCCACGACCCTGACTAGTACGTGGAAATCCTTATCAACTTGAGCTCCGAATATGTCGAAGTAGCTCAGATAAGGTTTTGTTTCCGTTCTGGAAATTTAACGCCACCGTTGGTTCCATCTATGGAATTCGTCCGCTGACGTGTATTATAGTGCTGCTATTTTCGCTTGGTCAGCACTCGCGCTTACAAGTTTAACAAGTCGTGCCCGGATGGGCAGCGACCAGTACCCGATGGCTACCACTTAAAGGTAAAATAAGCACAATTGATGTGTAGTAACAGTTACAACACTGGGCTTTGCCAAGTTAAAGCCAGTCAGTGCCTACTCTATTTCTGTAACATCCAGCCATCGCTAAGCAGTTACAGTTGTATAGAATATGCTCCACTGTTTTTTGGTCTTCATTAAACATTTCACAGATATATCTTGAGCAAACCCGCATGGCCTTATTATCTACGATCTTCATTAAAATTAAAAATTAAGTGTGATATAAAATAGTTAATCTATATCTATACTTACTTAGTTGGCGCTACAGCTCGATGTGAACCTGGGCCTGCTTCTTGCAACCATTTGTGTGTGCGTGTTATATTTTTGCACGAATGGAAGGGACCTACAGTTTTTTGCCGACTCCGAACGGCGAGTTGAGAAGCTCAATCGTGACAAATGATACACTTTGATGCTTGTCAGACATTCAACTTTTAGGTGTTTGCGGCGGGATTCGAACCTAAGACCGCTGGCTCAGTAGTCCGACGCACTAACCACTTGTGCCCACTCCTTTACATATATCTATATGTATACATATAATAAAACTGTAGATCAAAATCTGTTTGTTCGCGCATCACGTTAGAACTACTAGACGGATTCTGATGAAACATTGACATAGTGATTGCTTATGCTCTTGGACCATATCATTTATACTTTTTATCCCGGAAAATGGCATTATTTTAAGAAAATATTGAAAAAACTGCATATTTGAAAGGAAAATTATAATTATTCAACCCTAACTCAATAATGGCTTATCGGATTGAAAAACAAAAAATAGGTAAATTTAGTAAATTCTCCACTGATTCATTTGAGGTATAAAACATCCTTCTGCGTTGTCCTGAAGCTGAGCAATGTTCAAAACAATTATTCAAAGCATCGCCCACAATTTTCTTTCAGCGGAGACCATTGCCAGCAGCCGTGCAGCAGTGGGTATCGTTGCAATAGTGTGTGTGCGCGCTCTGACGTGATCATTTGTTTTGCACTTTAATGTGCTAAAATCATCATAAGTATTTGCGGCTCTCACGCTCAACCAATTTTAACAAATGAGGTGTCAAAAGAAAGAGAGCAGTGAACTGCATTTTCAGCTTTTAAATATTATTAGCAAATTTAAACAAAAAAATACCGAAAACTATCCAAAATTAACACCTGTTTTTTTAAGAGTTAATTTTGGTTCATACCTTATATCGCACTAATAATGCAATACTGTCGGTACTCAAAATATGACTTCTTTCTGAACCATCGAAAAACTGAGTATTTATTTCCTGTAACACATTATAAAAAAAAATAATAGCTTTTTAGGATTATTAATAAATATTTTGTTTCTTGCACTATTCTAACGACAACTTATTGACGCGTAGGGAAGTGAATTTTACGTTTGAATATGATGATATCTCAAATCTTACAAATTTTGAGTATTGTATTAGTAGTGCGATATGTATGAATGTATATGTGTTTGCTCTATGGAAATGATCTGGAAACCATTTGTTGTTCATTAGTACGAAGCCAAGGTAAAATTGCCATTGGCTGTGGCGTCGTTAGTAGTTACGGTAGTTGTTACGTTACTGTCCGGTCGGTGGTAAAAGTTCTCATGCAGTGTTTAAAATAGCCATGCAATTAGACACCACTAAAAGTCCAGTTTGCAGTATTCCCCGAAATAGTGATAATGCGTGAAGAATAATAGGTGTGCCCACCTTAGTTATATAACGGCACCCGATTTAGAGTTACAACTCTGCAAAGAAATCTGGTGGAAGCGAAAGTGCAAAAATGTATTTGTTTATGCACCAGGCAACGCAACCCTAAACTTTGTAAAAAATATATTTCCATAATAAAATATAGCAATTATCAATTATTTATAGTAGATGATGTTTTATAACATTTTAGAGCATGTTGGTTTTTGAGAACTATGGAATCTGCATTGATAAAATCCAATTAAAATGTATTACAAAATTTTCTGGACTTGCACAAATACTTTGATGTTTCTTCGCTCCCACTGAATGCGAAGTAAGGCGGGCACGGGTTCAGATAGATCATTAATAAAATTGTTTGTTATTGTGGACACTTTAGCATAGGCCCGCAGAATAACTTGTGATCGTACCAGTCTATTAAAGCTTCCGATTTCCTGGTATATTAGAAAGTTAAAGAACATATTTTCTTAACACTTCAGCTTTGAAGAATTATTTAGAATTTCTAAAAAAATCATTTAAATCGCTCTTGAGGTTTTGCAAATTAGTAAAAAGTTGCAGGCGGGTGAAGCGAGGCGAGCACGGGTCAGCTAGTTAAAAATAAATTTTAGTCACATAATTTAACCTTTTGCAGATTGAACAGGAATGGAAGTATACATTAAGCCTTTTCGTGGGAAGTTTCTTCGCAAGTTGGTTCATATTTGCAGTTCTATGGTATATAGTTGCCTACGCTCATGGTGACTTGCTGTTTGATGAAGTAACCGGAGAACGCTTGGGAGAAGGAAAGGAACCATGTGTTATTGGTGCATCTACGTTTGTGGGTATGCTGATGCACAGTATTGAAACGCAAACCACTGTTGGTTTTGGTGAAAGGTATCCTAGTGAAGAATGCCCCGAGAGTATGTTCCTCTTCATTCTTCAAATCATTGTGTCAATTGGAATTGAAGGAGCAATGGTCAGTATTATTTATGCTAAAACAGCACGACCAACGAGGCAATTGTCTAAAATGCGATTCAGTGAAAAAGCAGTTGTAAGTTAGATCAAGCCCATTATTAAATAAAAAACTATAAAGTTTACTCAAGGTATGCTATCGAGATGGAAAACTTTGCCTGATGTTTAGAGTTTGTGATCCCAGACAACAACAAGTCATTGGAACGAAAGTACGCATCTACGTACTCATAGATAGAGCGTACGATCATTATTTGTATGGATTGATTTCGAACTAAATAATAACTTTGAATAATTTCAGAACCACTGAGGGAGAACTTCTAAAGTCCCATTCAGAGTTAAAAGTCGAGTGTAATGGCAATTCGCTTATTATGTGGCCGGAAACAATTTGTCATGTAATAGACAAAGATAGTCCATTCTGCAAATATACTACTGCGAAGGATTTCAATGCGGGTTCTTTCGAGATATTCGTATCGATCGTGGGAAGTTCACCGGCCACTGGTCAGGTGACTGAAGAACGCAGTTCATATTTGTCAAAAGAAGTCTTTTGGGGACAACGATTTGTTAATGTGATCATTTACGACCCTCGAAATGATCGTTATTTCGTTGATTATGGCAATTTTAATACAACCATATCGGTATGAATGTTAAGTAATTTTAAATTTGTTTAAAACTTGACATTTTATATTTGTTTTAAGGTTGACATGCACAGCGAATCCATTAGAGATACCAAACGAGATTAAAATTATTTAGAATGCAGGAAAAGCGCCCGATTTTATTTCTATTTTCTAAATTATTCAGTGTAACATAATATTTATGTATTTGAAACTCTTGTTTTGTTCGTAAATAAATTAATTATATTTTCTATTTGAATTAGAGAAGCAATGTTGCAAATAGAACAACAATTATTAAAATGATAATTTCGTATAAAAATTTTGCAAGTTCTTAAACTGATCTAATTGTCTGTATCGCCAATTTGAAGATTTGTGTGTGAAAGTAGCGTAAACTTTGTGTGTTATAATTTCTTAGATAATTGTAATGCTGTCCACAGCACGAAGTATGTTGCTACAAAAGAAGCGCAACGTTTTCTTGTACATTCACCACTTTTTAATAAAATAAACCAGGGGCCGAATTACCGCATCCGTTAACGAGTGAGTGAGTAGGACTCGTTATCGAATGATCGAGTAAATGATATGTAAAATGAGGCCCCTATTGTGAGTGTCGATCAATGATCGATAAGCGACAATGATCGATCATCGATCTTCGATTGCTGATTTTGGTATTGTGTATTGTGATTGTCGTAGATGTAGAGTATTTTTCGATTTGACAGTCGGTTGCAGTCGATCACAAATTTCTGGTCGATGCTTTTTTTTTAGAAATGTGAAAGAGTTTTGTGCGTATGAAATGATAGTAATTTTAATAAAAATTATGTTAACACAACTGAATTATTAATTCAAATGCAGGGCGAAGCAGGTCACAAAGAAACAGCTATTGGAGCTTCTGGTTTTATTTATGGAAACAAATACTGATATGGTCGCCGTGGCCGTGGCAGTTAGTGCGTCGGACTACTACGCAATGTTGCCCGGGTTCAACTCCTGGCCGGGTCTAACACCTAAAAGAGTTTTTCTACGGTGCCACCTCTTTCGAATGTCTGACAAGCGTCAAAGAGTATCATTCGTCACGATTGAGCTTCTCAACTCGCCGTTCGGAGTCGGCAAAAAACTGTAGGTCCCTTCCATTCGTGCAAAAATAAAACACGCACACACAAATGGTTGGGAGGAGCAGGCCCAGGTTCACCTCGAGCTGTAGCGCCAACTAAGTAAGTAAGTAAGTAAGTAAATCCTGATATCGCTAAGGGAGTTTGTGCAAAAAACCAAGCAGATGGGCGATGGAAGAAGATAATTAATAATTGTTATTTAGCTTATTCTCTTTGGTAATAAAAAATTCTTCGCCATGAAATAGTACATTCCCTTATTCCTCGACCATCGTAAAACCAATTTAATTGAACTTTTTATTTCAAATTACTTCTAACAAAAATAAATAATTATGAAAACAGCTCTCAAAAGTTTGATGTATTCACAATATTCACATTTTTATTCACAGTAATCTATGCTTCCGTCGATTGAGTTACACAATACCAAAGCCAAAATCAATCAACGCAATCAACATTTGTCGCGACGATCGTTGATCGACACTCACAATAGGGGCCTGATACTCGATAACTTGAGCGGTAATGAAATCGTCAGATTTCGATAACGTGTATCTCGTTAACGAATGCTGTAATTCGGCTCCAGCCTTAAGGTACCCCCACACCAACGCGATTTAATCGCTGCCGCCGCGATGGCGATAAATTCGCGGCGACAGCGACAAAGAAATTCGCGAGCATGCCCACACCAAAGCGACAGTCTAGTCGCAGTGCTTGCGAAAATGTATTCCTCATCAGACGAAGAAGAAGCGCTTTTATTTATTGCCTTAGAAGATGAAGAAAATTCGAGGTAGCATTTCTATCATTACGTTTAAGATTATTATTATACCTATGATAACTTGATAATTTTTTCAATTTAAAATTTAAAAAAAAAAACCCAAACTTTCTTTTAGTTATATTTCAATTTTGTTCCACACATTTTATCCTTCTTCCTCACATTTTTATAATCTTCATGTAATAGATCGTATAAAATTGGGAATTTTTTAGCAAATTCAATTAGCCCCCCAGTATACCATTTTTCATGCCATATTCAGTTGAACTGCGACAAACTCGCGACAGCGACTAAAACCCTGCATGCAGCGACACTCAAAATATTCGCTGCAAATTCGCCGGCGCGGCGTCAGACAATCGCGTTGGTGTGGGCTCTCTCATATACCGCCATGTAATTTGAGTGACAGCAACTCCCGGAATTCATCGCCGTCGCGGCGGCAGCGATTAAATCGCGTTGGTGTGGGGATACCTTTATGCTGGAAATACATGTCCAGATTTTGCCGTGCAGCGAAATTAGAATACACACGTTTATATGGGAGCGAATACATGTTAATTCTGCATTCGGCACAGCGCCGCATGAAGTCTCTATTTCTAATTTTGCCGCTCAGCAGCCCCGGTACTAGATCGTGAAAATATTACAATTTTGATCATTTGGCATTTATTTTATTTCCATCTGACATTTTTTGATTTGTTTGCGACAGCCAACACAATGGAGGAATTGGCAAAAAACTCTGCACATGTATTTTAAATGCAGATTAAGAACACGGCGCTGCGTGCAGCCTGTCGGCACATGTATTTCAGGCATTAGTCATCTAGTGCCTTGCGTTAATTTAACGGCATTGTAAAGACTCTTTCGAATGTATGACGAGCAGTCAGGAGTATTTGTCAAAATGTGCTTCTCAACTCACCGTTGAGAGTCGGCAAAAAAAAACTTTAGGCTCCTTTCATTTGTGCAAAAATATAACTCGCAAACACAAATGGTTGCGAGAAGTAGGCCTTGGTTAACACCAAACTATTGCTCCATTTAAAGAAGATATATAAGATATATAATAGCTATATTGATTTTGTTTATCCACTTTGAAAATACTTAAAGCTATTATTCCGCATGAAATAAGAAGACGAAAAAGATGCTTGCTTTATATAATGCCAGAAAAATGTTCTCAATTCGATGAAGGTTTATGGTTTATGGAACTGCAATTGTTTACTCTTCGGGGCTCTCATCCCGTAATTTCACCGACGATTGGCGACCACACAACAGTACCAAACGAAGTCGACGAAACGATGCTTTACGATTTACGAGACACTACCAGTCTCGTATCGTCCATCACCTTCGTCTTTTTCCAGTTTGAGAACCACAGAAAACAACATTTATAAAGCTGCACATACACATATCGATTCATTGTCAATTGAGTTTACACATGAAATTATATTCGGCCACACACTGCACCAACTGTGTTGAGGGACCCCAACCAACTCGTCAACCGTCAAATCGATCACTGACAGCGCCACACACCCACACGGGTTCATTTCACCACGAACCGACTAAGTTGACGATTGAGTTGAATGGTGTATGGTCAGCATAAGCGATTTGACATTTGCTGATGAAGTCATAATTTGACATTTGTGGTTTTTGCGGCATTTTCATATTTCATATTAGGTCTGTTTGATGTCGCCAGCCCTAGGGTACACTGACTAGTGTCAATTATTTTCGTGGTTGTCGAAAAACCCAGTGCAACCTCCATTTCATCGAACGCAAGTACCTTGCCCTGACAACTGGCATTCTTTGAAAACTTAACAGAAATCAAATTTGGTTAATTTTCGTATATTTTTACACTTGTTTAGTTCGTTGTTTTATTAAACAACATATCTGAACACAAAAAACACAAGCACAATGAGCTAAGCCAACGCAATGAAAAATAACCAAATGACAAATCAGCTGATTTAATGTTTTGACAGCCCTTTTTTCTTGCACTGACGAAATACTCGGGGTAAATCCAGTGAAGAACCAGTGTCGACAACGAACGCAGGGCAGCATATTCGATTTTAATGTCAACGTGAAGTCTCGCTATCGTTAACGATGTCGAAAACGATGACGACTGTCTTACCTACGTGATTAGGGCCAAGGTTCACTGCTGATGCTTAATCTAGTACAGTTTTTATTTAATTTACCCCCGTATTCTGGCATACCTCTGTGATGCCTCATATGTCACAACAACCTCACAAGAGCGTAGTGAGTCACAATTTGTGAGGTTTTCGCATTCTAACCAAAACGTCACAAGTTGTGAGCATCACAAGAATTGTCAAAATTGTGATGTCCGATTGAGCAGCTCACAAGCCGATCACAAGAGAAAAATAAAGAATTACATATTAGGCGTGTTTTTTTTTCAAAACTATATAGGCTTAGAAAATATTTTCCATGTTAATTACACTAACAACTAAGCCTATATAGGCTTACGAAAACTGTATAATTATCCAGTCTTAGGTGCTTAGCCTGGATAGAAAAATGTGCTACCAAACTGTTTTTCGTCGATAGTTATCGAAAATTGTACCAAAATGTCTAATATGACATGAAAGTGAGGGAGAAATATAAAGGCTGGTAGCTATCAACTGAACATTGCTGTCATTTCAAATTTAAATTATTTCTGTTCATTTCAAAATGGGTAGAAAAGAAAGAATTATGAATTAATCCGACAACGAAAAGAAAATTATAATGAATTAAGTGAACATGTTCCTTATTTTACTATTTAATTGAATTAAATTTGACGAAAAAAAATTCCATCCACCAACTTATTAATGAGTGCTTGATAACTACCGGCCTTACTTTCAATGAAAACAATGCCGATGTGAAACTGTCAAACGTCAATTAGCATAGTCCTGCCAGGTCATTGTTCAGCGTTTTTTTTCTCATTTTCCGCTAAGCCTATATAGATTTGGAAAAAAAAACACGCCTATTATTAAATTTGAAAAACAAATGGAGGGAGAAGTTTTGATTTTGCTGCTTGTGAGTGAAATAAACAAAAAAGGGTAAAGGTAAACAAATATATTTATTTCTTGTTGGACAGTATACATACAAATGTAGTTAAGATTTCAATTCTTTAAGATCACAGCGTAGAAGAATTCTACTAAATTTGCGGAGAAGTAATGACGCATTCTTATTAAATGATAACTATTTCATCAAATTTTTCCGTATTTTATTATTTATTTCCCAATCTTCTTTTTCCAACTTGATGTGGAAATGGAAACGAAAATAATGTTTATCAAAAAAAGAATTTCTTGACATGACAATGAATTCACCACACCGTGGTGACTATTCTTGGGTGTTTTCTTGTGAGGTGTTGGCCAGAATACCAAACAGCTGGTCGCTCACAAGAAACCTCATAAGAGAAGCATCACAATTTTCGCATCACTGACATTCGTGAGTTGTGACCACATCACAATCAGAATAGGGGCAATAATGTCGTTTTCGACTGCGCTTTTCAGATTTTGCTGTCAGATTTCAGATTTTTTGTGCTCGATGGAAAACAAACGAGATTGATCTGTTTTTCGGCAATAGTATTAGTGCTACCCCGTTTACAAGGAGACTTGAGTGGTTGAGTTGACACTCAACTGAGATTTCAACACGCCGAGTTGAATGGTTGAAATTCTCAAAAGAGATTGAACTGAAAGATATCTTAACACACTTTAACTGCAACCACAGCCACGCAATCAAACAAAGGCAAAAAAAACACAAACAGAGATCACACACACACACACATACACATAGACAACATCTCAGTTCAACCACTCAACCCAGGTATACATACATTTTTTCAACCCGACCGAGCTTTTACAGCACAGTTGAGTCCAGTCAAACCAGCTTCAACTCAGCTCGCGTTTATATGCATTTCAACTTTGGTTGAAGCTTGGTTCAACTGTCCTTGTAAACGGGGTATCTGTCATTTGACAGTCCGTAAAAGGAAATAGATAAAAAAAAGAAAAATAATAAATACAATTTTAAATACACTTTATTTATATGTATTTTCGAATTTTTTTCTGATAATATTTGTGTTGATTGATAACATATTGATGTGCTGCGTTTTAATTTTGTGTAAAATGTTTTGGTTTAAGTGCAAGTAGGTGTTAATCTCGAGTTGAATCCGAGATTTACGAAAATTGATCTAGAACAAAAAAGTTTTTTTTTGGTCGGATGAAAAATTATAATTGTACTAGACCGCTAAAAATTGCTCGAGATAAAAAGTGTTTTTTTCGCTCAATCGAAATCGACATTAGTATAGTAAACACATATTATTTTATTATTTTTTATTTACCAAAACCGTGTAAGATATGGTACCTATATAAAACTGAGGCGAAATGCGTATGTTTCCCTATACTGCCCGTAATTTTCAACCAATTTAGTTTTTTTTATAAAATGTAGATAATTACGGTACAAAGGTGATAAGAAAAAAAAAATTACAAAAGCATTGTTAAAAAAATGATTTTTAAGCAGCAAATACACGATACAATCGTTGTACAACGGTTGTATGCAATTTGCGGCGATTGTATCGTGTGTTAGCTAGCTTACGACGGTTGTACCGATATCGCACGGTTGTACGCTTTGATTTGAAAACCTGCGGTTGGATGCGCCATTGTATGGAAATCGCACGCAGATTGTATGTCTGCTTTTACACTTAGACTGGTGAGTCTAGACTCACATGGGTGCAAAAGAGTAAGAAAGTTCGAAAAGATGAGAAGGAAAATATTTTGCCCTGTGAGTCGAGGGTAAAGTTTTTGGCGACTCTTTTTGACGTTTTTCTTTTCTCTTCTTCGTTTTATCATTGTGTTGCTTCCCACCTAGTCATCTCTACAATACAAGAACTGCAAAATGAAAGAGGAATGTCAAATTTGAGTCAAGGATAAAAGTCTGAAGTGTAAAAGCGCAAGACTCACGGATGTAAATAACAAAGAGAAATTCGAAAAAAGTCTAGACTCACAAGTCTTAAGTGTAAAAGCAGACTATAGTGTGTGTGCTGCTTACAACGGTTGTACAACGATTGTATCGTGTATTTCCAGCTTTAATGTATGGTAAAGCGGGCGGGGTGAAGCTAGTTTTTTTTCTGAACTCGACCCGTATTACGCAACCATCGTAATATTGATCCACAATCATTTTTACTTGTCAAACCTTGTACTCTTCTGTATGCCAATATGTTTGACAGGAGAAAAAAACAAAAATAAACAAAAGAATTATGTGAAAACTTCAGTAGTTTGGCAGCATTCCGTAACTTTAGGTCGGCCATGTTTTACTAAGTCGTGTCACCTTTTTTCGTGGACGTCAAAACTTGAAAATAGAATACCTTTTCTACAAATTCTGATAAATAAATGCGAAATTTTTCACATTTACCCCATATATTTGCTGTAATTTTTCTATTGTTCAAATATTTAAACCGCATTCGACCGAAAATACAATGAACCGTACCGATGGCCTAGTGCGAAGGGTGAAGGCTCGTGATACATCCGCAGAAGGTGTTAACGCAAATACAATAGATGATAATCAGGACTCGCTAGACAATAACAAGGACCAAGAGGACAATATTGACGATGGTGATTCCAAAGAAACACGCTTGACACTTATGGAAGAAGTCCTACTGCTGGGACTAAAAGATAAAGAGGTACACAAATGCCCGGAAGCAATACGGACGCTTCTCTCTTTTTTTTAATTTCTTAATTAATTTGATGACGCTGTAATTGGTTTCATTCCTGTCAGTCACAAAATTTCCGATTATGATAAAGGATGGTTAATTAGTGACGTTTTTTACTAAAAGGGTACAATGGTATCTAAATATCTTATGTTTCCTGTTATCGCACATTTTCGTGCTACATATGTATGTATATGCTATCGTTTGTTTTTTTCTTTAAAAAAAAAAAAGTTACAGTCCAAGATATCAGAACATGAAATGAATGAGGACGTTAGTATTATTTGTCTTAAATGAAATTAAATTTGACATGGTTTACGTTAGACGTTAACCATTTTTATGAAAGTAAAGGATTTGTTTAATTAATAAAAGCATTTTTTTGCGTAC
The DNA here is from genome assembly GCA_949775065.1 of Brachyopa scutellaris. NCBI lineage: Eukaryota > Metazoa > Arthropoda > Insecta > Diptera > Syrphidae > Brachyopa > Brachyopa scutellaris. The sequence continues at coordinate 159,435,945 of OX459112.1, forward strand.
AAATTTCATTCCTTAAAATTGGGTGTAGTTATTGCAATGAATAGAGCAATCGATAGCATGAAGATAAGAAAGTAATTATTTCTGTTACACACTGGAATGGTGAAAGACATCCGGCTCAGATCTTCGATAAAGTATTTTAAGTTATTAATGACTAAGCGAGGATCGCGTTAGCCCGCTAGGTGAGAGCTGCTCACCATTGAGCATTGAGCAAAAGTACAAATCTAGTATTTATAATTAACAGTAATTTTATTTACGACCGCGCCTACTTCATTTAACTTTGAAATAACTTAAGCAGATTAGATACTAAAATAAGATAAAGGGTTTTGTAAAAATCTGCCTACTCTAGAACTTCCTTTGTAGCTTCAATAACATATCTAACAAATTTCTTTTTCAAAGCTCTGTTCATTTCGTTATTGCGATATTATCCCGACCGAAGCCGAATTATAATTACAACTGTTATTTTTTATTGTTCTTAGTTTAGACTTTTATTAGAATCTGATAAGTTCCCACTTCCGTAATTTTCTCTTCTGATGTTGTTATGTACCTTCTTCCACCTCTGATCATATTTTAAAATCCGAAAAAAGTGGTTATGCTCAATACTGGTTAACTACCTATGGTATCGATTGATAAATGTCTTTTAAAATTATATTAAAATTTATTCTAGGGTTACACATCATTTTGGAATGACTGCATTTCTAGTGGCCTTCGGGGATGTATCTTAATCGAATTGGGTCTGCGTGGTCGTGTGATGATGGAGAAAGCTGGAATGCGTCGGAGGGGACTGTGTTCAAGGTATGTAAGCATTTAAATTAAGCGTGTATGAATATTTTGTCATGTCTTTACTCTCCCTCTTTAGAAAACTTATACTCAAGTCCGATACACAAACCGGGGATGTCCTACTGGACGAGGCCTTAAAGCATATTAAGGAAACAGACCCCCCAGAAACTGTTCAAAGTTGGATTGAATATTTAAGTGGTAAGTTTAAGTGCTACAAGATAAGATAAGACTTTCTTATTTGATATTAACCAGGTGAAACATGGAATCCACTTAAACTTCGATATCAACTTAAAAATGTCCGCGAACGTCTCGCAAAGAATTTAGTTGAAAAAGGTGTCCTTACAACAGAAAAACAAAACTTTCTTTTGTTTGATATGACAACACATCCACTTAGCGATAACGTTATTAAATGTCGACTAGTAAAAAAGGTAATATTATTATCATCGAAATGTGTGTAAATATTATACACATCACTTTTCACCAGATACAAGATGCTGTACTTTCCAAATGGATTAATGACCCACAGCGAATGGACAAACGTATGTTGGCGCTAATATTTTTAGCTCATGCTAGTGATGTACTTGAAAATGCATTCGGTCCTCTCAACGACGACGACTATGAAGTAGCAATGAAACGAGTGAGAGAGCTATTAGATTTGGATTTCGAGGCGGAAGCGGCTAAACCGAATGCAAATGAAATTCTATGGGCTGTTTTTATGGCATTTACGAAATAAACTTAGCCGTCACCAGATTTCTCTAAATATTATGTTTTAATTATTTTTATCATAATTATTTTTAACAAATAAGATATTTTATTCTCTATTTTTTCCATAAAACGAAATCACAAACAAGCAAATTGTTTAATTATAATACATCCAAAAAAAAAAAAGAAATTAATATAAATTCTAAGAAAAATCTTGGTTGGGATTTATTTAAATAAAAAGAATAGAAAATAAATATTTAATAAAACAAACATTTGTATAGTTAAATATAATAATTGCGAAATAGTGAATACAAACATATATATATATAAAAAAACGAAACTAAATAGCAGAGCTTTCTTTTGTAAAGAAGTATTTCAAAATAAAACCCTGTTTTTTTTTATTTCTTTTCTAAACATTCAAATTCAGGCCTATCGCGAGTAAATTTTTCCGGGAAACATTTCCCTTTCAACAATCTGATTTACATTGCTGACAAAGGGAAATTGCTCTTGACATTTATTCACGATAGCCCGATTAATTCAACTCCAGACTAAGAAATTTGAAAAATTCTTCAAGAAAGAATTTTGTGATTATTTGAGAATAAAAATAAATACAAAATTATGTATGTATACATTAAAATTAAGGTACGCAAAATCTATGTATGTATCTATATGTATACATGAAGTGCATACGTATTACACAAGAATAAATAAAAAAAAATTATAATTCATAATATATATAAATTTATTTAATTATTGCGTTTTTTTTTCGCATACTGTAATTTCCTATGAAAGTTTTTGATTTTACAAAAAAATCTTTCGGAATCGATTTTTACGTTCAGTATCAACTGCACCAGTGCAGTTAGTTAACTGCTTAAACCCAGTACTTAGCTTTCTGGGATAACCGGAAAGACGCAATTAACTTGGTTGTCTACAAAGAAATATAAATTGACTGTGGATGGAAAACTGTACGGTTATTCCTTTTGTACAGCAAATACAATACGCACATACGATTGATTGTGAGAAGGTAAACTGTTTGATCCAATCATTTATTTATGAATGACTTCTATTCCCACTCCCCCAGATTAGTGTGAGTTCAAAACATTTATTCTACTCCCAATCCTTCAGTATGGTGTAGGCTCAAAATATGAGTTTCCTCATAATAGAATGCTGCCCTGTTTATCGACTTTAGCATATTGTACACAATATTATATATGAAAAAGTATCCAAATACAAAAAGATTGAAACCGTCGACAGACTTAAGTATGCCTAATTTACCAACTTACACGTCACCCAACTTACGCATCATAATTAATGCTTGGAGGTCATCACTATTTATCTCAATGCAAACAACATAGGTAAGACGAAAAAAAAAAACAATTCAGTAAAAGTGGTATAAAAATGAAGAAGAGTAGGTAGACACTACTGCGAGTTTCCTAAATTGTATAAATGATAGAATGCCACCCAAAAAGCCTTATGTAGTTCCATTATTCCAGTACTAAGTTCGAGGCCATGGAAACACAAATATCCAAAGTAAACTTGGAATGAAATATGCCTTATATGTCTTAACCTATTTCCGGCTAACCTTCAAATATTATGTTGAACGTGAATTTTCCGGAAAATTTTGAGATTTTCCAAAATTTTTTTTTTGATTTCCTCTAATTAGATCAAAAGTAACCAGAATCTGCAATTTCAAGTTTCTAGTTCAAGTGAAACTGGTAGCCACCGGAAATGGGAATCAACTTCGTAAAACTTAGCGCGAAGTGAGTTGCACTTGTGGCATATATAGGACATCTGTTTTAGCATATTTCATTGGTATCAATACATTTGTTTCTCAAGGTAAAATCTAAGCATGCGTTGGGCGCCAAGCTATTTCTGCATGTTTTTTTTTTCAAACACAAGTACATACCCCGTTTATATGATAACTCAATGCGCATTGAATCGATGTGCATTGGTTCAATCCGCATAGAAATGTTGGTGTTTACATGAAATTATTCAAAACCGAATCCAAAATAAACGTGAGAAAATTGAGAGAGTTTAATAAACAGCTGATTGAACTGACAGTTTGATAAAGTAAAAATTAATTAATTAAAAACTACACCATTGAATTGCCTGAGAGTAAAATGTTTCAATGCGAATTTAAAGTGTTTATATGATATTTCAATTCGGTTTCAAATTTTCAATGCGGTTTATAAACAGGAATGAACGAATGCGGATTGAGTATTTCAATTCGGTTCGAAGTGGTGTTTATATGAGCGCATTGAACCAATGCGTATCGATTCAATGCGCATTGAGTTGTCATATAAACGGGGCAACATATTGATGTAGTTCAAGTAATTTTATAATCCCTCTACTGCCCAAATTTTTGATTGAAATTCTTTATTGTACTGAAAATGTACAATCATGAATGAACTTTGAAGTGAAAAATACGAAACTGAATAAATTTTTTTTTTAAATAAAATAGGTAATGCAATAACCAAAAGGCGGTTTTGGGCAAAAATGGATACAACAAACTATTCAAAGCATTTTAGAGAAGCCCGCCTATATGTTGTTTTGGGCAGTACAAAATTAAGATGATCTAGTGAAAACGAATGGGAATACGATAAAAATATTTTGTCTTTAATTTAAGAACGTACTTATATGAGCCCAATGAAGTCAGTGAACCCATCTTTTAGAATTTCCAGAACAAAATAAAACTAATATAAACTTTTTTTCAATATATAAACTTGTTTTTATTAATTCGTTGTTCATCAGTTGTCTGAAATTAATATTTACAAAAACTGATAAGTTCCTAAAAACTACAGTATGGAGCTAATTTTCTATTCTTTTATTCTTTTATTAGTATTTATTTATATAGTATTTATTTCAAAATATATAACAACATGTATACTTAAACAATTTGTTTTTGATTATAATTATTTTTAAATGTATTAACGGTAAAAAAATCAATTGTAACGATCGAGAAAGTTGTACTAGAAAAGCTTTAGCTAATTAAAATATATACACATACATACATATTTACAAATTCTTATTATTATCGTTATGTATTTACAATTATTTACAATTAGGCTATTCAATTATGTAGATCGTTTTTCTTTATAACAATACTTATTTGGTTTGCAGAAATTTGGAAAATCTTAACAGCATCACAACACACTCGTTGATATGTCTCTTACAGTCATTAAGAAGGAGTATATGTATTTAGAGATAATCTATCATTTAAAACATGATTCTTTTGTTTATTTGTTTTTTATTTTAAATTAAAATTAGCACTTGGAAAAATAATAATGCTTTCCATGGAAAGGACCATATATATTTAAATTCGATTAAAATCCAGCAGAGATGAACGAGTTAACCAACCACAGCAGCCTCAGTGGTCTAGTGCAAAAATCACCAGCTAGCGTACCCAGATTCCTAGTTAGTTCTAACAAAATGGTGGCAAGTGGTGGCAAATGGTGACGATTAAAGCTCTACTGAAGTAGAAACGGTTTCTCTAGCCACCTTTTGATGCCTTTAAGTCAGTAGAATTCAGTACAAATAAAATATTAATTTTCCGTCAGATCTTACAGAAAACCTAAAACCAAACTGATATTCACAATCTTCTTATCTAATTTTGAAGTATCCTATGATATTGCTCAACATAAAACCAAAATTAAAATAAACATAATAGCAGCTCTAACACACGAATTTAACAAGGAATCCATTTTGTTAATCGCCGTAACGTGCCTTACAAACAACCAATGAAGGCATATATGTACATAGTTTGTTTCCATATAAAGCCCTTCTTATACCAACACGGACCCAAGGTTGAATCGAAATAAAATTTTTAAAAATTCAAGCGATTGCTAAAAATACATACATACAACGTCCAATCTAAAGTCAAGAAGACGACGACATGTAGAAGAAAAGTCTTTCAACCTCAAAAGGTTACATATTAATTGCACTCAAAACTAAGAGACTTTAAGTTTAGTTTATTTAAAGATAAATCCGAAAACATTTGCTCTCGTTTAACAACTTTTCCATCAATGCAATGGTGTAAAATCTACTCGTATGAATGGGAGCCATAGCTCAAGCTCACAAATTTGATCATGGCGACGTTCTACGGCGAATTTTGCCATTTGTCCTTAGGCAGATATTATAGCCCGAAAAGGATGCAATATTATATTTTAAATAATAAAAAAAGTCTTAATGGTACTTCAAAATTTGCCCGATAACAAAAGCCATAAATACATACCCATATCCAAAAATACCTGTGAGCAGGTTCACTACTTTTTATGAGTTTATATGCGCCTTTGTACGGGAGCTTATCGCTTCAATAAACCAAACAGAACACTGAAAAAATCCAAATTCATAGTTCATACAACCGTGCATTCACAAAAATTGAAAAACCATGCACCACTCAAAAATCAGCTTAAATTTCTTAACCAATATCAACGTGATAAAGTTTGAACTCACTACAACAGTCTTTGTGAAATCATAAAATATGCGCAAGACTAGTCTTGTAGCAAAGAGATTTTGAAGACTTTTGACAAGGAGCTAAAAGCGAGATCATATAATGAAAAAATAAGGATCGTCAGCTCATATTCCTGGATAATTTATTGATTTCTTGGAAGAAAGGTGCTGATGCACCTCAAACAATGAAAACAACAGATAACGAGTAGAATAATCATGTTGAGCTTCTTTTGCAGATATTGGAACCACCACTTCGGCTGAACTACGACTACACATCGTGTATTCTTTTGTGATGAATTGAATACGCTTTGTTCCGTTTTCTGAGTAAGCAAAGGGAACAAACTGTGTATAGAATGAAACAATAATTCTGATTTACAAATATGTAATATATAATTTAATTCCAGATAGTTTCTACTGGAGCTGCTGTAAACGGAATAGAAAACACAGATATAGGAAAATTTTATTCAAATATAATACATATGTTGATAATATTGCAGAGACCGACCAAAAATAACGATTTATTTGGATTCATTTAAACCTGCAGAGCATATAGTATGTGTCTAAGACGAAGACTCAGTATAAGAATAAAGGTATTTTGCAATTGTAATTGTTTTTGCTTTTACTTAAACCATATTTTAAACTAAGTTACATGATTTCTTTTACATACATTTAAAATAAGTGCTTAAATGATTTTCTATATTACTGCAGTCGACTCCGCTTAACTGAAACGGCGGTATTTTTACTTATACGAAGCTGAATTAGTATAATTCTTTAATTTCGGACGTAATAATTTTTTCAGTTAAGCGTAGTTTAGATAAGCGGAGTCGACTGTATATAACATCGTAAACATATTTCCAGGAGTTAGTATGTAGTTTGTCAAAACTAAAAAAACAAACCTTATCGATTTAATTAAATTATTAAGCTGTTGTAAAGCAACTATGATTTGAAATCCAATTATTAACTGCAAAATTCAGTAGACGCTCGAAGCAGTGAACAGGCAATATTTTATACATACATACTATTCTTAAGAGTGAACAAAAAAGCTCGCTGCAGTGAACGAATCTTGTTTTTTTTTTTTATTGAGAATCGTTCTTACTTTATTTTCTCAGAATTTTAAGCAGTTTAAACACTCAAGCAAATATAGATTGTGCTGTATCTGGCATGAATACATACATATGCACATAGGTACATGTTATAAGAGATGTATTACTTTCTTTATGTTTTATTACGGATGAGTTAGTTGTTTTAATTTCTAATAGATTATGCTTTTTAATACATATTGATTTTTTTTAATAATCGGACAGAAACGTTGTGTGTAAAAACATTATCATTTTTATGAAATTTGCTTTAAGGAGTGGTTAGAATGAACAAAGAACCGAATTTCATTAGTTCATTATATCGAGTGTCTACTGTATGTTTATACAGTTAATATAAAATAAGTATGTATAGTATAGTTACAATATTTTTTTTACTAAAACATATTAATACATTTATTCCTTTTAGGGACTCACTAACTTAATCGAATACAGTAGTGTTTATTATCATTTGAAAAGTATGCTAATAGTGCTAACTGTAACAGAATTTGAAAATGCTTATTTGGCTAGAAATTAAGTTCGGATCTACCCGAACTTATTCGTCTTTCCGTAAAAACAAAAGTGCTATCTATCAGATCAAAACGGGAAGACTATGGCCACTCGGCATTTCTATGAGTGAAGATCGGATATAAAAACCGTTAGTTGTTCTGGACATAGAATTCGAGCAAGCAATTTATTCAAAAAAGCAACGTTTTGACTGAATTGGAATATGTACGTTAAAGAAAATCACATATGTATGATTGATTATGCCAAGTCATTGTGATGCACAATTGTGATATATTTTTGCGAAGTCTAATCGCAGACACAAGCTACAAACAAACAAATCACATGCAGGATGTTTGATCTGTCTGTGGGAGCAAAACTCGATTAGGACCATTTGCTTTTTCCACTCCAAATCAGAATTCAAAGGGAGCTGCGAAAAGTTGAGAGGAAGGTAGTCGACACCACAACTGGAGCTATCTAACAGCTTTTGCATACAAATCATAGGTACCACGCAAAGCAAGATCGACGTCGAAAGTGATCCAAGTCAGAAGGGAAGATAAATGACAATAGTATTTATTAATATGTACATTTAAGAACTTTTAAATATGGCTCAGCCGAAAAGAGCGTAGACCGAAGAGAACTCCAATCCATTCTACAAAGAAATTCCTGTTTAATCAATAAGAGATTTGTGCAGTTATTGAATAACTGAAAAAGTTATGTTCTTTCGATAACATCATGTAAGGCAAGAAAAATCGACGATCATCCAAATCTTCACCAACAGTAAGATCTAGGTGAACACCTAAAAATACCATATCGATACCAACCACATCTTCAATGGTAGCCGTCAGCGGAAAGAGCTTTATGGGACGATGTTTAGTATTAGCAGCTGAACTAAGACTAAATAAGTCTTAATCAAATTTTGCAAAAAAGCAAGCTGGATGATAAGCTTTGCTGATCAAGCAGAAACTAACGCCTACTTTACACGGCTGATATAGTCTGGACCAAGTTCAGGTAAAGTACGAGTTCATTGTTTTTTTTTTATATGTATCTACATAATTTAAATACATATCTGTACGAGCAAATTTAAGCTGACCATTTTGATGGTTTTGCTAACAACTAACATCTTTAATAATATACTGACAATAATTCCTGTCCCGAGCTTTTGATTGATCTGCATTTATCTGTTATCAACATAGTTTATAGTTAGGTAATTAATTAAAGTATTTCAAAGCAAGTTATTTATTTCATTTAAGTGCTTACATTGCATTGCTATTTGGATTTTTTTTATTTATTACTTGTTCAAGTTTTAAATCGCATTGAAAGCTTTTAAAGTCTAATTACTTTACGATGCTGTCAAGTATGTTAAATTTAAAACTAGACGTTAGGGCATTCTGAGAAAACAAAATAATTATATGGTTTTCAAACAAAAATATTCTTTGATTACATAGTTTATCCATATTTTTAACATTCCTTTTCGTTTAAATGAAATTGAATTATTTTAATGTATAATTGAAATCTTAAAATATATTCCTGCGGCACAAACTAGTCATTTGTGGGCATTAAGAAGCGCCTATAGCCAAGGATTGCCTCGAAATTTACCACGAAACATGCTGCCACGACCACCTGGGGCTCCTCCAGGCACAATACCTCCGCGGCCACGAGCTTTAAAGAACGGATTCCCTCGTGGTGGTCGTGGTGAACCTCGAAAATGATTCTGAGGCGGATGGGATCCAAAGTTTCGTGGAGCCTGTTGAAAAGGGCTGCGCTGAAATCGAAATTGCTGATGATGTTGAAAGTCTGCAGGATGGTGATAAAGGGGTGGTTGTTGTTGTAGATGGTTTTCCGGTGGTCTTGGCATTCGAAAAGGCATTCGAGGAGGTTGCTTCCACGGATTTATCGGCGGTCGCAGGTTGTTGTTATGAATGCCATTGTCAACGATATCCCGGGGTGGAAGATCTTCAAAACTTGGCGGGAATCGATTACCCTGTGGTGATTGCTGATTTTCCCATGTGTTGTTATTATTAGGGGGTGTGTCCAATAATGGTGGCCTGTTGTTACCCACTGGTATTAGGTTATCACGATAGGGAAGTGATTTCACTTGTATGTTTGAATTTTGCATGTTTTCTTCCACGTTTTGCGGTACATATTCGTCTGTTTGTTGCTGATTATCATATTCTTCTGAGCTTTGCATTTGCTCCTGACTATTTTGTTCTTGTTCGTGTTTGTGCTGCTCGGTTTCTTCTGATGCTACTTCTAGTAAAATTTAAATTATTTTTATAAAAAAACACATATTATTGTAATTAATGAAATGGTAAACTACAATAAGTAATATTAAAAAATAAATACATTATAAAAATTTTTTTTTTTGTAATTAATTATGGGCATGAATAAAATATAAAGTATCGCCGATGATGTGCGTTAAATTGAAATATGTGTTCAACTAAAAGGCAAACTAGCACAACATTTAATAAGATTTCAAAGTTTATTTTTCTTCATCGAATCAATCTTCTTACGAAAACAATAATAGAGATAGCAGTGAAGGGAAGTAGGTTGTGTACCAAAATTTAGCGTTGTATTGTATTGTATTCTCCTAATAATTCCTAGAATATTTTAGAATCCACAAAAATGAGCTGAGTGTGGGCTACCAAATGTAAAGATTTGTGTGGACTCGTTATTTTGAAGTAATTGGACCAGATTTCCAATCAGCTGCTATCGTTGGCACTTTATCCATTTAATTGAATAATTAATAATTGCTTGCAAAGGTAAGAATAAGGGCGGTCTGGTATCTCACAAAAATGCGGTTGGGTTGGCCCGATTCCCATAAATTGTGGTGTTCTTAACTCCTTATTACGAGGGGTGCAATCGAGTATAATTCATATATAAATCATTAATTTGATGTGAAAGATAAGAATAAGTTATTAGTTTTCTAAAAATTATTCTAAATTGGCGTTGTTTTGTTAGACAGTGGAGAAATGCTACTTTGTTTGTCAATGACATTTGTCTTGTCTTTACCCAAATAGTTTTTAACAATTTGTTATTGTCTGCGATTTAAGAAACCGCATAACACATCTCCGCAGCACATTGCACAAACTATTTTCTCTATCAATGCGTTTGAATTTGAAGTTGATTAATAGAATTTTCACTTCAAATGTTGGTCTTGCCCAGGCCTGTCAAGTGTAAAATGATAATCTATTATCTATTGAGTACGTATGCAGAAAAAAATGCTAGTACATACGTAATATACAACAAAGAGTAATAAAAACCTTTGACATTTTTTTCTTTTTCACAACTCTCCAGTTATCCAGGACACCACCCATAGAGTTAGTTGAAACCTAACATCTGAGCTTCCTATCACTACGTCAATCTGTCTTTCTCTCGCTCTTGTCCTTCATGTACTCGCGCTATGTGTAAAAATTAGAAGCGTATTCATATCCCGTTAAGCGTGTGTAGATTATAAAAAAAAGCAGCTGATCTTAAATAATTGTGTTCCTTCTATGTCTACCGTTTCTACGAATATACTTCTAGGTTCACTGCATTCGGACAAATAGAATAATCATTTAATGTTACGAGTATGTGCGAGATATTTTTTATGAGTACATATCAACTGGTTACAAGGAGATATCAAGCATCAAGAATGAAGAAGGCGCGCGTTTTTTTTCAAAAGATTCTAAGAATAGAAACAATATAATCGGCCCATAGACTGGACATTGCGACCCTTTCTTAGGTAGCAGTACATCTATCATACATTTGTTTATGGTGAATATGGTGAATTATCTTCTCAAGAAAAACCTTCAAACCTCTAAAGATATCATCCAAATCTTCGTCTGACATATCCATATCAATGCTTTCAACCATATCACTTGGATCATAGCCTTGTTCATCTTTTTTTGATTCTGGAACTGAGATTGATTTGTAAAAAAAATTTATAAAATCGAATTTGCTTTGATTTTACCTGATGTTTCGCCTGCAGGTTGACATTCTTGCGGGTTGGTTTCAGCATCCGGTGCCTTATAATGAAAAAGAAAATACAGTGTTATTTAATTTTAAAAAGTTTTGTTTCCCTAATAATCACTTGTGGAAACGACAGTAAGCCTGTTAGCATTGGGGGTGGTTTTAAAGGCGGATGTGGTGCTGAGGTAGTTGGATTGATACTCTCACTCTTAGGCCCAGGCAACGTTCGATAATCAATATCTCCAACCGTTGGCTGTGGTGGCTTTACCGGCGGCTTCACCAGCAATGGTGGGCGAAAATCCTAAATAAATTTAATAAAATAAATTAAATAAAAATATGTTTACTATTAAACCTTGTCTTTAGGTGCCACCCAAGTCTTATTGGTCCTCTTATATTTGTCTTCATTTTCTCGCATAGTCGGCGAGCCTGTCAGTGATATTAAGTTTCTATGGTCAATATCCAAAGTACGAGGTTTATCTGTTTTTGAAAAATAGAAAAATAGAAATAAATTGTTAACCGATGATGCACCACTTTCAATGAATACAATTACTTGGGCCTATATTTGGTACAATTGGTGGCACAATAGTCACTGGCAGATGCAACTGACGATGATCAACATCTTGCATAGGTACCATGTCATTGTCCTGCTCGTCATAATCGCCAACACTGTCACTTAGTATACTATCACGATCGAAATGTCCTGGTGAAATTGGAGTTTCAATGCAATGACTGAAAGGATGTGCTGTGTCCAAAGAAGTCCATGACATATCCAGGTCCCAGGTGGAGTTGAATTCATCGCCTTGAGAATTTGAACCGCCACTACCAAGAGATGGCGGCATTGGCGGTGGCATCAACGGCATACTAGCGTCATAGCTATTACTTGAAGTATTCGAAATATAACTTGAATCACTGGCATAGTTAGGCACCATGGGATTGTATCGATTAGACGAATGACCACCATATGGTACTGATGAGGATGGATAATTGGATGTTGCTGGTCTTGCCAACGATGAATATTCCGGTTGACCTGTCGGTAAAGGTAGTGATATACTGCTGGCGGAATACGGATTTATTGAGCCCATTGGGTTTATGGGTTCTGGTTTATAGAAATCCGGCCCATTGAAACTGTCATTGAGAGGATCAGAATCGGATCGACTCGCTATGACTTCAATCGGATGACCTGCAAAATAATTATTTATTATTATTAATTTATTTATGTTTCTTCTGAAGTTAAAGTTATTCAATAAATTCAAGCAAATTTTATTTTTCTATTTAGTAAGCACTGGACGTGAAGCTGCCTATCGAATTCTACTAACAGGCGACCGAATTATAGCAAAATATTGAAATGAAACAAATGACGATGAAACCTAACTACGAATCAAGATTTAAACAAATTACTGGTGATTATTAATTTCGAATCATTTGATTTAAAATTTCAATAAAACTCTGGGTATGTGCAAGCAAATTAATAGCACTGAGTTCTTGACGCGTTAAAATGAACTCCGTCTTTCGCATACCTATTGACAAGAGCACCAATATTAGTAGAGCTGAAGTTAAAGTTGATGATAATAAACGTTAAGAATGCTGTCGGATAGCATTGCTAGTTAGAGATGAAAATTAATAACTTTTACCAACATTAAAAAAAGGCAATTGGATGCGTTGCTATGTATGTGATTAAGACGTAGACCTAAGAAGCTGTATTTTAATCTAGTTGCATTTGGTCGCCAAAAAACCTAGCAGGTATTAAAGATTAATAAATAAACGAATATTTAACTTACTTGCTGTTGAAGAACTGTTTTTTTTTGGACTATCGTCTCGCTTGAAATCATTTATGTCGAATGGCAGTTTGCCGTCCAAGTAACTCGTGTATCCATTGAATGCACTTTTAAAAATATTCTATATAAATTAGAAAATTAATTTAATTTAAATTCGATTAACTTGCATTGGATTAACAACCATTGACGAGCTTTGTTCATCGGGCAGATTGATATCTGAATCTGGTGAAGGTGAAGGCGCATTTATATCAGGCGACGGAAGGGGACTAGGCAGTGTGGGTGTTATTTCATCGAGCTTCTTTTTCACCTGTTTTATTCTACTACCAAAATTTTTGTAAGCCTACAAAGAAAAAATATATTATTGAATTAAAATTAAATTCTAAAAATTCTCGTTTTATTTTTGCTTTCAACTTACACTAACCACCACCTTAACTTCTCCTCTCTGGTTGGTGTAAAACGTTATGGCTTTTTCTAAATTTGCTAGAACAGTTTTTCGACTTTTTATTTCGGCTGCCAAATGTTTTCTGTAGGTCTCAATGTTCGAAACATATCTCTCTAGTTCTTTCTCCACATCGTCTGAATGGCTTTTATCTGGTTGTACAGGTTTTTATGTTACATAGAGAAATACTGAACATTTTATACAAAGAATTGCCTACCTTTAAGCACTGTCTTAATGTTTTCGATATCACAATTGGGTGCCTTGGGCATATTTTTGAAACTTTTGTCTGTCGTCGATGATAGATCAACACAATTTCGTATGTTTGAGATCAACGCAGTGCTCTGTTGAGAAAATCTTTAGTTAAAATCTGAATAATACTGCATAGGCTTACGCATTTGCTTACCTGAAATTCATCAGAATTATTCTCTGCAACGTTATTTGCTTGAGATTTTTTCGAAGGATTCATACTTAATAAGCCACTAAGGTCACTAAGGTACTCTTCGCTATAGATGCCTCTTTGCTCCCATATTTTAAATATTCGAAATATTTTATTCCGAACTTTGTCATCTCTGAAATTTTAAGAAATATATAATATGCCTTTTATTCGACGATTTGTTTTTTTTTTTATAAATAATGTTCTAGAATAGTATTAAGCATGCTTTTTTGTTGTTATTTAAAATACCGATATACTCATGTACACATATTCATGTAATAATGCTCCATATGAGTATCAAGGTAAAAAGACCAGACACTAGACATCTGAAAATACATATGCACTCTATGGTAGGATTCAAATTTTATTGTTTGGAGCATTTAACAAAGTTACAAGAATTTATTTATTACGGAAGACGTTAGCTATACACGGTAATTTAAAGGCACTTTTTTAATTTCTTGTAAGCATTGTCTGATGGCTGACTTATGTATCAGTTTGTTCTAAATAAAACTTATAAACAGAATATTTTTCTGTTTTATTAACGGTCTAAATAAAGAGTCGATTAGATTGTTAATTTGCTGTATTTAACTTTAGTATTTATCGGTCTTCAAATCTTCCAAGTGTTAGCGATAGCTGGAGTGACAGGAACTTTTCATAACAGCACCCATAGAAAACACGGATGCACATATGTAGAACCGAATTATGTACAGTCATGTCATTAAATAAGAAAGATTTATGAATTTGGTGGTCCCAACATGAATAGAGCCGTAGTTCAATAAACTATGAATTGGAGATAAAATGGTTTTGCCTTAAATGGGAAAAAATAAACTCGATACAGATTATAGGTTGACAAATGTATGTACAAATAAAACCCTTCGCTGAATCTTTCATTTATGATAATAATATTTGACTTGATAGGTTGTGTTGCGTGGCCCAGTTTTACAAACGATTTATCTTATATTAAATTAAGCTGTTTCCAAGCCCCGTAGTTAAGCGGTCTGGACCCAAACGGACCACGAAACTTACGTGTAGCTGGCAGTTTCAAATCACGTATTTGTTACATTCTCCTAAGTAACCTACCAAATTCCTTAATAAACGAGATAAAATCGAATTCAGCATATTGTGATTAATTTTGACTCAATTTACCTTTAAATAAAAGTAATAATAATAATAAATGATTTTCATTGCATTAATTTAAAAAAAAAGTCAGTTTATACATCAAAGCAGGACCTAGGCAGTTCGCATCCTCTTAACCCAAACACTACAATAATAAGTGAATTAAGCACATATTTTTAATATATTTAAGCCTGTCCTAACAAGGAGGCTATCATTTATATGTTAAATTGACGAGTTTATATTTTGGAGCTAGAATCCCGCGTAACATATTACTGTACTGCTCACCAGACAACACGATAACATTCGGTTTGAGTTCTTAATGCGCAACTCGGAAATATGTAATGCTTTACCGAAAGCAGAACCTACAAGAGATTTTATTATTCTAGCCAAAAATAATGAAGAAAAATTGTTTATATGTATGTTTTCAAGTGCAGTTTATTTTTTGCAGCAACAACCGGGCGAAGGGAGTGCGAATTTAAAAGCTACTGCATTTGTTTGGCATCAAACGGCGTACAACAGGGTCATTAGGTTTTAAGAGAATACTCTTTTTATCTTAAAGTCAAGAGGGCCTGCTAAAGATCTTTACCTCCAATTATTTCATTTGAATAGGTATACATATAGTACATCTAAATTATAGACTCTGCCACTGACTATGCATATACGAATGCACATGTAAATATTGACTTCGTTCACTTACCTAACCATTGTTGTGGCCCTCTGCAAAGCTGTTGCCCAACTCTCCACAAATTCATAGTGTTTCCGTTTGCTATATTGTATTACATCGTTGGCCAAGTAAAACAAAACAAGTCGTAGTTCCACTCGTACTAGTAAAAATGTTACAAACTATACATTCCAAACGTTTATACGCAAATATTGTCATTAGAAATACCTTTTTTTAAAACATTTAACCAGCTTGCAACGATTTTCTTATGGTGAGCCCGCTGTTGGAGACACCAAGAGGACATTTGTTGTATTCCTTCCTGAGTGTCCTTAAGGTTCTCCAACCTGGATTCAAATTGTTCGACATCGAAGTCTTTTTTCATACTTGATATTTTTTTCATTGAGACTCCGTTTCTAATTAGCAATCAACTTGACAGTATGCGGCTCCGATTGCAATTTCCGACACAAAATGCACTACTTTTTCACAACGAACGTATTTTATATAGGTAACATATAACATGCAAGCAATATTATACGGAATCTATATTGTTATGTTTGTAATTAACTTTTAGCGACCGATTATAAAATTTTGTTTAACGCGGCAAACGCAATGTTGACATTTTGAGACCGTTTCTGTGAGCGGATCCACACGCGTCAAATTTTTCTTGAATCCCTTCACTTTGCATTATTCTTAAAGAAAATCAAGAAGAAAATTACTGCACAGATGTTTTGATTTAGTTTAATATTAGTTTGTTGGATTATTTTGCAGTTTTGGAAATAATACTAATGGAAAACTATATTGACTTCGTTTTCTCGATAATAGTTGCACGCCATGTTTTTTCTTAACTTCACCTCGGAGTAAAGTGCTAGCGGTTGGTTTGGTGAGCTTAAAATTATGACAGTAGGTTTGTGAATTCGATAGACCTACGCCAATTCAACCAGCATTGGTGAAAATTTAAAGCTTTACCCTGCTCTATTGATTTGCCGACAATACTGGGAATTTTTTATTTGAAAAGGTCTGTTTGGCGACTTTTTGATTTGACATCTCTGTCAAACAGTAAATAATTTGAAAAGTGGGTGAAATTCCTTTCTTCTTCTTTTTTAACTTTTAAATATTTTCACGAAAATCTTTGCAACTCTTAATAACAAATAGTGATTGACATTTCACAAATTGTCAGATGGCCGTACATGGAAAGATGTAGCACGATTTCGCAAGAGCGGATATTTTTTGAAACTCTCATTAAGTTTTATGACACCTAATTTGGCTTTACGTGTGTTTGGTTTCCTGCTAATTTACGTAAATTTACATCCAACTGTCAAAAATCAAGAGGAGAAAATGATAGTGTCAAAAAATTTCCCCTTTTGCAAAATCGTAGGTCCGTTCGCGTACTTTTTGCACTAAATATTGGTTTTCTGTCAAATCTCGAAGAGTGAGGGTAAAATTCTCTCAAAGACAGAAAAATCACGAAAAATTAATCGAATGCATTAAGCACCAAAAAATGAAGAATGTATGTGATTTGACAGATTTCATAATACACCCCAAAGAAATTCCTTGGACTAAAATTCGTAGCATGGGGAAATTTCTTACTCTCTCGTGAGCACTCTCTTCTACGAAAAGCTACGAAATTTTTGTGTACGCGAACGGGTTTTTGTTGTTTTTCGTGGAGTTTCGTTGTTTTGGGAGGGTCGTAAACGGACCTCGTGCTACATCTTTTTCATGGATTCACCGAGGCATATCCTTCAAACAGTCATCTGACAATTCGATAAATGTCAATCACTTCTTGTTAACAAAATAAAAGAAAATTAGTTTTTCGTGAAAATATTCAATAGTTACTTGAAGTTACTTTTACTCTTTGACAGATGTCCCATTTGTGTCAATAAAAGTTAACAAACACACATTTTCTGTTCTCTTGATTTTTGACAGTTTTAAGTAATTTTACGTAAAATTACCAGTCATCAAACAGACCTATTTATTAAGACGGTACCACAGGTTGCCATGCTGACAAGTTTCGTTCATTGTCGCCAGCCCATTTCATCGAACGCAAATTGCTTAAGGCTCAATAGTCGAAAGCAATCGGAAGCTACTGTCAAAATCCTACGTTAAGTTTCCTTCCGAAATGTCAATTGCTCACGTTGCCCATAATAGGAGAATGCGAACGGAAGCGATTGACACTGGCGATTGTCAGATTCTAGTCGTTTTGCCCGTGATTTGTTTGTTTTTTTGCAAAATAACTAGTGAAATCGAAAAAAATGACTGCCCAACAAAATAAAAATGATCACTATCTTCGTACATTAATTTACGTTTCCATTCAAAAAGCAAATCGTAGTCCTATGTACAAGCCATTTTTTTATGTTCGACAATGTGCAATGTATTGTACTACATGCAAATGCATGCAAAACAGTATGTAAATGAAATCTAAGAACAATTATTCTTTAAAATGATAATGCTTTTAATTGCAAAGAGCAAATAAAACAACATTTGTTTATTTCCGAAATTCCAATTTTAAATTTACGCAGCTGTTACAGTCAAATGTCAAATTTTCGTACGAAAGAGCGAATGGCTTCGCTGTTTCGTAAGTGAGCAAAAGTGGACGAAAACTTAACGAATCGAAGCGAAAAGCTATTATGGTTGTACAATACAAGTTCCTTGTGTTCGCACAGTTTCGTACGTGGTCGTACGAACCCATTCGACTATTATAGTTCAGCCTTTACCCCGACAACTGGCATTATTGAAAACATAACATAAATCAGATTTTGTTAATTTTCGTATATACCACTTGTTTCGTTCGTTATTTTATAAGGCGACTCATCCGAACACAAAAAACACAACCACAATGAGCAAAATCAACCTAATAAAAAAAACCAAATGATAAATCAGCTGATTTCATATTTTCACAGCCCTTTTTTCTTGTACTGAAGAAATACCCAGTGCCGTACCGATACTAGGTACCGAAAACTCAAACTATTGATGTTTAACGAACCTAGTACGTGTGTTTTTTTTTTTCAAAACTAGGAGCGTTTTTTTTCAAATCTATATAGATTTCGAAAAAGCTCTCCATACAAAAATAAGACTGGATAATTATCCAGGCTAAGGTTTTGTTGTATTTTACATTGAAAACATGTTGCAGAAACATGTTTAGCCTATATAGGTTTGAAAAAAAACACGCCTAATATACAGGCTTAGAAATTTTTTTCCATGTTCATTACACTAACAACCAAGCCTATATAGGCTTACGAAAACTGGATAATTATCCAGTCTTAGGTCCTTAGCCGGGATAGAAAAATGTGCTACCAAACTATTTTCGTCGATAGTTATCGAAAATTTTATCGAAATGTCAAATATGACATGGAAGTGAGGGAGAAATATTAAGTCCGGTAGTTATCAACCGAACTCTGCTATCATTTCCAATTTAAATTATTTCTGTTTATTTTTAAAATGGGTAGAAAAAAAGAAATACGCATTTATCCGACAAGGAATAGAGAATTATAATGAATTACGTGAATATGTTCCTTATTTTATTATTTAATTGAATTACATTTGACGAAAAAAATTCTATCCACCAATTTATTTATGAGCGCTTGATAACACCGGCCTTACTTTCAATGAAAGCAATGCCAGGCGTGCTTTTTTTCAAAACTATATAGGTTTAGAAAATGTTTTCCATGTTAATTACACTAACAACTAAGCCTATATAGGCTTACGAAACCTGGATAATTATCCAGTGTAAGGTGCCTAGCCTGGATAGAAAAATGTGCTACCAAACTGTTTTTCGTCGATAGTTATCAAAAATTTTATAGAAATGTCAAATATGACATGCAAGTGAAGGAGAAATATGAAGGCCGGTAGCTATCAACCGAACTCTGCTGTCATTCCAAATTTAAATTATTTCTGTTCATTTTTAAATGGGTAGAAAAGAAAGAAATACGAATTTATCCGACAAGGAAAAGAAAATTATAATGAATTACGTGAATATGTTCCTTATTTTACTATTTAATTGAATTAAATTTGACGAAAAAAAAATGCTATCTACCAACTTATTAATGAGCGCTTGATAACTACCGGCCTTACTTTCAATGAAAACAATGCCGGTGTGAAACTGTCAAACGTCAATTAGCATAGTCCTGCCAAGTCACTGTTCAGCATTTTTGTTCTCATTTTCCGCTAAGCCTATATAGATTTGAAAAAAAAACACGCCTGCCGATGTGAAACTGTCAAACGTCAATTAGCATAGTCCTGCCAAGTCACTGTTCAGCATTTTTGTTCTCATTTTCCGCTAAGCCTATATAGATTTGAAAAAAAACACGCCTGCCGATGTGAAACTGTCAAACGTCAATTAGCATAGTCCTGCCAAGTCACTGTTCAGCGTTTTTTTTCTTTTTCCGCTAACCCTATATAGATTTGAAAAAAGCCTACTTTCTGATATACACTTTGCTTTTGTCTCGTATTGAACTTAAAATACAGGTACATCATTGGTCGATGCGAAAAATCAGTGCTGACGAATCTATACTATTTTAATAAAGTTTATAGTTGTGTGTTATATGTATCTTATACATTTTGAAAAACTACAAGTAAAAAAATATTAAAATCAAATAATATGAAAAATGTGAAAATGGTTGGAATTAAGTGGTTGAAATATCCAAAACCGTTCAACATCGAGAAAAAAATCTATAGATTTGCAACTACCACAGGACACTGTCATTTTGAAAATTTGTTGATTGCACCCAATTCGGCTGTCAAACTTCACAAGGCACGTATGACATTTTCCTTTTTAGCCAAACATCAACACGTGCGTGCGTGGTGCATCACAAAATCCGAATTCTTTAAAAAAAGGAAAAAAAAAATACTGAAAGGATGGATTCAGATAGTGATTCTAGTTTTGATGCAGAACCAGAGAACAATAAAACAGAAAACACAAATAAAACCGCCGAAAATCAACCCGAAAGTGATAATAACGAAACTATTGGCGAATCTGGTGAAGAAGATAACGATGATGAAGAAACCAACGAAGAAGTTAGAATGCCAGTCATTAACCCACTCAGCCTAATTCGCAATAAGGAGAAGAGAAACGCTCTTTTTAAAAAAATTCAACAAGAAAAGAAAAAGAAGCAAAAAGCTGCACGTAGAAAGCGCAGAAAGGAAGGAGTACCTGCAAACCCTGGACATACAATCGAAAGCCTCCGAGAACCCGATCAAACTGCCGTCACTAACATTGAAGATTCAGATAATGAAGAACTTCGAAAGGAGCTTGAAACCGATGATTTTAGCGCATACTTTGAAGGAACCTATGAACCCAAAATCTTAATTACCTTCGCTGACAATCCGGTGACGCTCACCAGAAAATTCGGCCTTGAATTGTCAAGAATATTCGTCAATGCTCTCGTAAAAATTCGTAATAAATCTTCAGTGAAGAAAATCGTGCAGAGTGCAATTCGCGAGGAATTCACAGATGTGGTCATCATCAATGAGGACCGGAGGAAACCCAATGGCCTGTTGGTCATTCATTTGCCCAATGGCCCGACAGCCCACTTTAAACTGAGTAATGTTAAAATAACTGAGCATCTTCGTCGCGATCATAAGGAAATCACGAAACACAGGCCCGAAGTAATTCTGACAAATTTTACCACTCGTTTGGGCTTAACCGTCGGAAGAATGCTGGGTGCACTCTTCCACCATGATCCAGAATTCCGTGGTCGGCGTGCTGCTACGTTCCATAATCAACGTGATTACATCTTCTTTAGGCATCATCGATATGAATTCACGAAGCAGGGGAAGAAGGCAAAACTAAGGGAATTGGGGCCGAGATTCACTTTAAAACTTCGTTCTCTTCAGGAAGGAACTTTTGACAGTAAGACGGGAGACTATGCATGGATTATTTCGAACAAACGACACGCAATGGAATCGAGAAGACGATTTTTCCTGTAAAGTTTCGTATGGCCACTGGCTATACAATAAAAGTTTTGTTTTTTATAAAAATTATGTTTTATTTTGGTAAAGAAACTAAGTTTGCAAGAACTCGCAGATTTTTACTACTACGATGCAGACATGTATACATTCATTCAACGCCTTTATTATTTCTGTAACTTTGTATTTTCGTATTGTTAGCTCCGACTTTTCCCGACACCTTGGTTTACTTTCTGATCCATTTTCATTCAAAAAGCAAATTATAGTAGATTCTTGTCTGTTGCTTATAAACTCCCATTAAGTTTTTCCTTCCAGTTTTTACTTGCTTAAGGTGGCGTTACAGATCGATGTGGACCTGGGCCTGCTTCTCGCCACCATTTGCATGTGCGTGACTCCGAACGTCGAATTGAGAAGCTCGTTGACAAATGATACTCTTTGATTGCTTGTCGGTCATTCGAAAGAGGTGGCAACCGTGAACAACTTATTTTAGGTGTTGAACCCGAGCAGCATGCGTAATAGTCCAACGCACTAACCACCACGGCCACGGCGACCACCTTCAAGTTTTTGTTACTACTTACCATTAGTCCGACAGCCGGAATGAGCACAGATTGCGGCCATTTGGTATACGTAGCTAAAAGGCAAGGCTATTTATAAAGCTTGTAACGACAAATTGTATTTGGAACGCTTAACAAGTATTGTAAAAAAAATAATCATTTTGGGTTTGCTGTATTCATCAATCACCGCATTTTAATAAAAATGTAAACTAAAACAATTGCCACGTGAATAGGTATATCTATTTAACACAAGAAATAACATGCTGCGTAGTGCTTTTAATATTACTACATCGTGGGACATTGAGGGTTAGCTGCAGCGGCAGGATCTAATGCAGACATATCACCCAGTTCGCCAACAATTTCTTCTGGCGGTTGCCCGAATTCTTGAAGTTTACGCATATCTTCCATCACGAGCTTATAGTTCTCTCGTTTCTTTTGCGGCGTTTCATCGGGTTTCTCAGATTCTAAACGATTGCAAATCACCTTGTACAGATCTAGTTGTTTCTCGTACCTGAACGAAAATTGACGAAATGTAGAATAAGAGAGTAACCAAGCTGAACTTGATTTTACCTTTCCTTGTCGCTTGCACTTATTTTATCACCGTTTTCTTCGAGGTATTTTGGGTATTTTTCCAACAAGTCCTTGAATCCTGGCAATAAGATTTCAGGCGAGAGTAAACTTTGCATCATCCCTTCCATGAACGGCAGGAAAGGATTGTCGTCACCTTCAGCACCCTGGTACCATATACACAAAATATGTGATGTAGTGTCAATGATTACAAATGAATAGTGAAATAATATACTTCTTCCAAACCGAGACCGGAAAACAATTTGGCAACATCTGCTTCGCTGATTCCTGCCTGCAATGTGTCTGAGGCTTCATTCATACCCTTTTGGATAAGCAGACTTAGTACATTATACACTTGTATAGCTCAGTTTTGTTTTACCTTTAATGCCTCCGTAATGCTGTCAGAGTATTTCTTTACTTCCTCGTCATTTGCTGTACTTTCGCCTTTTATTGCGATTGCTGTTGCTTCAGCCATTTTTTTGAACCCCGACATTACCTGATCATTCAGTTGTTCTTCTCCTCCACCGGGTTGACCCATCAGGGCACTCATTCGTTCGCTAAACAATTTCGCTTGTTCCCTGCAATATCAAGATGCAAACGTTGAATTACTACATACATACATACTCGTACGTATAAGCTCAAAATGAAATTTTAAAATGTAAAGCGACATGGCGAGAAGTGATTGATTACATGAAAAACGCATTTTGGTCGTCAGTGTCAGCAGTTGTAGTATCTGCATTTGATGATTGTGGAGTCTGTTCTGATTTCTCAAAATCTTTTAACGCATCTACAATATTACATAATAAGATTTATGTTTAAACTACTTCCGAAGTAACTTACCATCCAAGAGTTCATTGAGATCATTGTTGTCTTTGGCAACAGTGTCTTTCTTATTGTTGGCAGACATAATTCTTCAATTTGCTGATAATATACGTATATATTAACTTGAAACGAAATTAAAAAAAACAACTGAGGAGGAACGAGACTTTTTTACAATTTGGTTATCGTCGACTTGAATGTAATTAGTCAGTCAGCAGTGCTGGTGTGACAATTTTCAAAATAATTTTTATTTTTATCATACTAATTTTGACACCTATAAATGACTGCATCCTGGATAAAGTATGAAAGTATACTTTTAATATTGGCTGAATGCAGTAATTAACTTTCTTTAGTCGGAATCCACACGTTGACTCATGAGTCGCAACTCTTTTCTATTTTCTGTTTTCAGCTGTCATTCGGTGAGGCGCTTGTATCGCGACTCATGAGTCAACGTGTGGATTGCGACTTACCTACTTGTTTTTAATAAATTAATTAAATCACTCAATTATAAAACATCAAATTCTATGCAACGTTCTATATTACATCTATGTACATTTAAACACATTTATATATAACAAATTAAATCTGATTATAGCTAGCGGAAAGCTCTGGTAGTTAGTGTTGCATTAAATTGTATAAATATAATGTAATTGTATTACCTGTCAGTAAAGTAATAATAATAATAACATCAATGATATAGCAAAATATTGCTTAAGAACCTGTATATCACCTTTGTTATTGTTTATTATTTTAAATAAGGTATAAATAGCCGTGTACATAGTACATAGTTGCTAGCGAAGTCAAATTTGACAGGTAAGACAAATACAACAAACAGCTGGCTACAACCGTTGATTTTATCCTCAGCCAAAAGCAGCTGGGTAGGCATTTTGCGATACCTCATCGTCGGGTGGCACTGATAGCGATTTGTCTTGTTCTCTTGACATTTAACGAAACGAAAATTATATAAATTTGAATAACTAAATGATGATGACAAATATAATCAACTGTTATTATTTCATAACATGAGGTCTCCATGAGACATTATTCATGTCTGCGCTCATGTCTGGCTAGGAAAATGTCTAGTGGAGACCACAATTAGCCAGACAGATTTTCTACCCTGCCATCCATGTCTGGATTTTCGGCTTGACATCTATGTCTGGACATGAATTTTTCAATTTCGATTAAATTTTCAATAGAATTGATATAAAAAGACAAAACATGAAATGCCCACCACATGAAATTGGACGTTCGTTCCACCATCTTGTTTTTTGGCTTGCCAGATCTGTCCGACGTGAATAATGTCTCGTGGAGACGCCGTGTAACACTTCTTGTAAATTATCCATTGAATAAATTCTCGAAATTAATTGTTTTCACTACAAATGAAAAAAACAATTTGGTTGAATGCCGAATACTTTGACAGTTCACACTTAACAGCTGATTTCATCCAAAATTACACATAATGAATGGCTAACTATATTTAAAAAAACACGGCTAATGAAATTGAACTACTCACCACTTTAGACAAAAAATTAATTAGATATAATGTCGTGTTTGATTGCGTTTTCAAAGCACTTATCACCAACCTTAGTATATTTTTAATACATCTGGAATGGAAATTAAATTTTTTTTTATAACATTTAATTACAAAATCTCATTTCTCTAGCTGAATGCAACAATTGTAAGAAAATAACGTCAAAACACTGCTATGACAATTCGTCAAGTTCTAGCAGATTTACGTGGCACAAAATGACAGATCAAATTCGTTCATTCGACACTCGACACTTTCGAACAGAACAAGTTGGAATATATTTTCTGTCCTGCAATCTGTAAAATAGTGCTCTGACGTGGATGTCTTCGAGAATTTAAAAGTGCTCCAAATTGCATTAGATCCTTGTCAGATTTGTGGTAAAAGTTTAAACCTCTAGAAAGAAAATATCGTGGAAAAATTGACCACTTTGTTTCTCTCACCGTAACATAAACGGGTATCAGTCGTTTTAGTGGTACATTTTTGTGACAACATCATCAGTTGGACGTGTTAGCCACCGTGTAAAGTGGTGAAAGTATCGATATAATTCTGTGATTTTATGTGTTATTCAATTCTATTGTGAGATAAATAAATTACAAAATGAATCCTTCAGTATATGGGCAGCAGTACCCACCACAAGGATGGCCACAATCACAACAGCAGCAGCAACAACAGCCACCTTTAGTTGGTGGTCCACTAACAATGCCACCACAATCACAGGGAATGCTGAATGGAAACTATCAACAGCAGGTAAATTATTTAAAAGTTTGTTAAAGATAGAAGTCCTTTTCAAGTTTCGTATTGCAGTTGGTAAACTCGATAAGTGGAATGTCAGTGAATCCAATCAAGACGTATCCTAATGCAGGTGGAAATATGCCTCCACCACCAATGGGAAATGGACCAAGTTCTGGCGATATTTCTCTTGGTGGCAACAACAATATGCCGCCAAATAATAATTCAGTTGGAATGATGGGATATGCTAATGGGCCGATGCCACCAACATTGCTGCCTCCGAACGCTGGACAAATCCCTTTGCAGCAAGGATTGCCACAAACTTCGCAGGCTGGTGGTCCATCACAGACATCAATGCTTCCTCCACCGCCACAGCAGCAACAGGGCAGTGTTCCACCCTTGCAACAATCGCAGGGACTGCCGCAGCATCCGGGTTTAATGAAACCGGCACCACAAATTGAAGCATCTAAACCAATTGAAAATGCATTTCCACCAACAAGTAATTCCACTCCAATGGGTCCAGCTCAGATGACAATTAACAGCGCAAATATACCAGGAATGCCACATATGCCACCGGCGAAAGTTGTGAGTTTTTAATTGTTCTGTTTCTAGCATATCGGCTACTATCAAGTGTACTAACAGTTAGAAACACATTAAGTTTTCCAAGCGTCATAATCGAAGAATGATATGGGTGAACGACGAATTAGTGGATTGTCATGGTTACTGTATTGAATTAAGCAGTTACGCCAAATATCTTAGCAAAGTTAAAACAAGTTTCAGTGAGGTTTTTATCTTTCGAAGAAGTTTCTCCTTTTTTTTGCTCGAACTGCTGCCGATCACATGCATGTGCTTACCTTCTGTCTAAATGGATGTCAACATACTTACTTAGTCGGATATTGACTTCTTACAGTCGACAAGCATTTAAATACCTTAATGATTAAGGAGAAACATGTACAAACATTTTAAAGTGTGTTTTCCTTTTGTTCAGTTTCAAACTGCAAAGCTGTTTTCCTCGTTAGCAAGTCACATCAGATGCCATTTCCGTTACGATGTCATGTACATATGTATGTACGTATTTACACACTCGAATCGTAACTAAAATATATGTAAATAGCTCGTACGACTAATCATATTATCATCAGTTTCACAATAACTTTTAAAACACATGTGCATTTAGGCCGGTACGATAAGCTTTATGTGGTAAAGTAATTTCCGTTTGCAGATACATTTCCTCTATATACCTATATAACATATATGTATGTATAAGCTAATGGAAAGTGTGAGAAATTTGGAAAGAGTGATAACACTAACCTATTGACTGCTATTTGGCGATAACATGTTCTTAACAAATTGAAACCAAAAAAGAATGTAAAAAGTTTTTGTTACAGAAAACGAAACCAATAATTAAAAATAATAAAAAGAAAGCCAACTCTGCGACAGAGGATGTCCGAATAATGCAGATTTTCATGGCAGATCATGAGTTAATTTGTTGCGGAATTGTTCATATGTGAGCACCGTGGTGTAGTGGTAAGTGCGTTGAACTACTACGCAATGCTGGCCCGGTTCAATCCCAGCCCGGGTCCAACACCTAAAAAAAGTTTTTTCACCGTGCCACCTCTTTCGAATGTCTGACAAGCAATCAAAGAGTATCATTTGTCACGATTGAGCTTCTCAACTCGCCCTTCGGAGTCGGCAAAAAACTGTAGGTCCCTTCCATTCGTGCAAAATTATAGCACGCACACACAAACGGTTGCGAGAAGCAGGCCCAGGCGCCCAGGTTCACCCCGAGCGCCACCTAAAGTAAATTGTCTATACTGTTTAAGTAAAAATACTTGCTTGGCATTGCTTGGTTAGTTTCCAGCTTAGTTCGCAGAAGGAACGTCATTTATTTTTGACAGTAAAATCAAACAGAGATTTGACGTGACGTTTATTATGCAAATAAACAACAGGTAAAATTTCACATAGATTTGGAATCGTTAAATCCGTTTAGATCACTGTTCGGCTTCTATCTCTTTGCAATACTTACTTATCATATTCGCAGCTTAATGATTGCATATAGTAGATCCAACCTAAGCAATTGATATTCATTAATGTTTTATTTTTTACACAGGCATCACCATTTATGCCACCACAGGCAGGTGAGCCTCTAAAACCACAAGACGTGCAGCAAAAGCCTCCTCAATTTCAACCACAACCACCGCAAATGCAACAAAATTATCCACCACCAGTTATGACGCCCTCATCGCAATCAGGTCCAATGTATCCACCACAGCTAAATCAAATGCAACAACAACAACAACAACCACCACCACCATCATCGCAACAACAACAGCAGCAGCCGATCACATTTGGGCAAATGCCACCAAGGCCAGGTCAACAAATGCCTCCACAACCAGGACATATGCAAATGCCTCCACAGCCTGGTCCATTACCTCCACAACCAGGACAATTGCAAATGCCTCCACAACCCGGACAGATGCAAATGCAACCACTTCCAGGCGCATTGCCTCAACATCCCGGTCAATTGCCTCCCCAATCAGGGCAAATGCCTCCCCAAATGGGACAAATGCCTCCCCAACCAGGACAAATGGCTCCCCAAGCAGGGCAAATGCCTCCCCAACCAGGGCAAATCCCTTCCCAGCCAGGCCAGATGCCATTTCAACAAGGAAGTGGACCAATGCAATATCAACCAGGACCAATGCCTCCACAACCTGGACAGATGCAATCGTATCCATCTCAACCAGGCCAGATGTCGATGCAGCCTGGTCAGCAACTACCTGGAAGAGGGTATAATGTAAGGCACCGAACTCATCGGTTCTTTAAAAATTTATAAGAAACGTTCTTGTTTTCTTTAGCAACCACCAGGTATGTACAATCAGCAATACCAACAGCAATCGGCAGCAATGCAACGTCGCTTGGATCCCGATCAGATGCCTAATCCCATTCAAGTTATGATTGAGAATCAAAGAAATGCTGGTGGTGCATTCGTAACCAATCAACCTGGATTGCTGCCACCATTAGTCACAACGAAATTCGTTGTCCAGGATCAAGGCAACTCAAGTCCACGTTTTGTTAGGTATTTTTATTTCGGCTGTAGCTTTCACACTACTTATTCAATTGATTTTCAATGTTCCAGATCATCGCTGTATTGCGTTCCATCGACATCAGATTTACTTAAAACGACAGCATTACCTTTTTCGTTGATTGTATCCCCGTATGCGAAAACCGTCGAAGGCGAGTACGATGCGCCAATTGTTGATTTCGGAGAACTAGGACCGATTCGTTGTAATCGTTGCAAGGCATACATGTCTCCAAATATGCAATTTATCGATGCTGGTCGTCGCTTCCATTGTTTGATGTGCAAAGTTTCAACCGAAGGTAACAGTTGTATAGCTTATTTTGCAAAAGAGTTTCATTGTATGTTTATTATTACCTTTTCAGTTCCTACCGAGTACTTCCAACATCTAGATCATACCGGGCAGCGTGTCGACAAATACGAAAGGCCTGAGTTGGTTCTGGGAACATATGAATTTGTTGCTACAAAAGATTATTGCCGGGTAAATACTTTCTCCTCTTTCGTCATAGTTAAGCTTTAATTTTAATTTATATGATTTTTCGCAGAACAATACTCCACCAGAGATTCCAGCATTTGTTTTCGTTATTGACGTTTCGTATAATAACATCAAGTCCGGATTGGTTCATCTTCTTTGTCAAGAAATCAAGAGAATACTTAAGCATTTTCCTGTCGATCAAGGTCAAGAGAAATCCAAAATGCGCGTTGGTTTCATCACCTTCAACAGCACTGTTCATTTTTATAACATCAAAAGCAACTTGGCTCAGCCGCAAATGATGGTGGTGGGCGATGTCGATGATATGTTTATGCCACTCCTGGATGGATTCCTCGTTGATCCAGAAGAATCTGAAGCTGTTATTGACGCACTGATGGAACAAATCCCGAAAATGTTTGTGGACACAAAGGAAACCGAAACTATTCTACTTCCCGCCATTCAAGCTGGCCTAGAAGCACTAAAGGCATCAAATTGTGCTGGTAAATTACTTGTATTTAATTCTTCGCTTCCGATTTGTGACGCACCTGGAAAACTCAAAAATCGTGATGATCGTAAACTTCTGGGAACAGAGAAGGAAAAAACGATACTCACACCTCAGACAACGGCTTTCAATACGTTGGGTCAGGATTGTGTACAAGTTGGATGTTCGGTCGATTTATTCTTATTTAATAATTCATATATTGATATTGCTACAATTGGACAAGTATCACGATTAACAGGTGGAGAAGTCTATAAATATACGTATTTCCAGGTGAGTTCTTCTTTTGTCTTTTCCTATAGAAATTAATTAAAAAAAAAATGTATTTCAGGCTGATCTTGATGGAAATCGCTTGATAGAAGACATAATCAAGAATGTTTCGCGTCCAATTGCTTTTGATTCGGTGATGCGGGTAAGAACATCAGCTGGCATCCGTGCAACCGATTTCTATGGCCACTATTTCATGTCAAACACGACGGATGTTGAGTTAGCCAGCATTGGTAAGGAGAAATCAGAAATCAAAATTATATTTAAAAATATTTTAATTAATAATTTCTGAATTAGATTCCAGCAAAGCGATTGCTATTGAAATTAAGCACGACGACAAGCTGCCACCAGAGGAGAATATCTACCTGCAAATCGCTTTATTGTACACATCCTGCGGTGGTCAGCGACGACTGCGAGTATTGAATTTGGCTCTCAGAGTTACGACAACGATAGCTGATGTATTCAAGAGTTGTGATTTAGATACAATAATACTATTCTTCGCTAAACAATCCATGTTCAAGCTGATGGAACTGACGCCAAAGGTTGTTAAAGACAATTTAATACACCGATCAGCACAGATTTTGGCTTGTTATCGTAAACATTGTACATCGCCAACATCAGCGGGGCAGCTAATTCTCCCAGAATGTCTGAAACTCCTTCCACTCTACGTTTCGTGTCTAATTAAAAATGATGCAATATCTGGAGGTTCCGATATGACAACCGACGATCGATCATATGCTATTCAATTCGTACTCTCGATGGATCTGCAAATGTCTGTTACTTTCTTCTATCCCCGATTCATTCCAATTCATAATGTAGAACCCGATGAGAACGACCTACCACTCCCGGTGCGTGTCACCCAGGAGAAAATGTCTGAAGATGGCGCTTACATTTTAGAAAATGGAATCTATTTGTTCGTGTGGTTGGGTCAGTCGCTCCCACAATCGTTCATTCAGCCACTATTCAGTGTTCAATGCACACAGCAAGTTAACGCAGAACGTTTTGCTATAATTGGTGACACACCGCTCGCGAAGCGAGTTCGACAAATCATTGAGACCATAATGCATGAGCGAACACGATATATGAGGGTAAGGCGTATGACACAAACTTGTATCCTTTCAGACTTTCTAGAAATATGTGCTTCTCTTTGCAGGTGACCTGTGTACGACAAAACGACAAACTTGAGAGCGTGTTCCGGCATTTTCTTATCGAAGATCACGGTACAGATGGTACAGCAAGCTATGTAGATTTCCTATGTCACATGCATAAGGAAATCAAAGACCTGCTAAGCTAGCCTTATACTACTAGGAATAGTTATAGTCAGCGTCGTTTGAATTCCGAAGTCGTGGTGCCTACAATGTGTCGTAGCTTCTCACAGAATAGGGCGAGTCAACTGCGTTACCGCAAAGGACATGGTAGATTGTTTTAGGTTGATATTCAAATTTATTATTATAAAATATGAAAAAAGAAATATACACATAAATATTATGATATAATTTTAATGAGTTAAATCGGAAACTAACGCGAACAAGAAGAATCGAAACGAATTAAAAAAATGTATGTAATTATTAAATGCAAGAAACAAATATACATACATAAATATAAATATTATTACATAAACACAAAATCCCACTCGGGTGTATGCATTTTAATCCACACAGTTTGTTGCATAGAGAAATAATGGAACTTATGTCTAAACTCTTATGCTGCATTTGCATGTTTTCAGATGCACGTACCATTTAAAAGTATTAAGTCGACAATAAAGTTAATCCTCTTAAAATAAAGAAATGTCCTTCAAAATAAAGTATGAATAATCATCGAAAGCATTTCCACTTAGACGTTGTGTATCATCCATCAATTATCTTGTCAACAGCTGTTTTTGGGGCCTCGCCAACTGCGTTGCTACCGGTCGTATTTCTTTATTAATTTTTTTTTTAGACCATTGCTGCAGCGTTCTAACAGATAGGAAATTTATTTTCAGCAATTCCTTCGCACTTGCTGAGTAGAGTCACGAATTTCGCGACTCCAATTTCTGACCAACGCAATCTTTTACCACCCGCCTAAAGATTGTTGATTTTTACATTGATTATTCACATATTTGAAATAAAAACACATAGGTATGTGTATACATGAGTTAGTGAAAATATATGCATACTCTTTACAAAAAAAAATGTGTGTGTCCACGAGCGACAGAAGTGAAACTTTTTTTGGCCTTTAGGTATAGATATGAGATAAGATACATATAAGATAATGTGAGAATAGTAAGGATGCGGGCATTGTCTAACGTGAGATAAGAAGTTCCATGTTCTACTATAAATAAATAAATAATTAATTACATATGTAAATAAATAAATAAATATTTAAACAAATAAATAAATAGTTAAATAAATGAATAAATACATAAATAAATAATTTCAATAAACAAATACAGTGCATCACAGGATGGCCGAGTTGTTACCGAAAATGTAACCTATCCATAAGATAGATCTCAATTTATTGGGCAAGGAAATCCCTCTTGCCTTAATGTATAATATTGTAGGAAATGGTCTGCACAATGCAGCTCGTCAAGTGAGACAGACGTATTGCATTAAGATTTCATTCCGTATCTGATCGTTAAGGGCGCTTGGCAAATTCGCGCACTGTAACATAAATAAATAAGTAAATAAAAATAAATATTAGATAAATACATAAATAAATAGACACATAAATTAATAAATAACAGGTAAATAATGGCAATCCGTCATCTTGGTGCTTTCGCCATACCGAATTTCGAATAACGTCACAGCTTATTATATTTTGCTTGTCAAATATAATATTTATTTGATACCCATATTAAGGAATTCATGAAGATAACGGTAATCCGCCATCTTGGGGTGTCCGCCATATTGGATGTTTCTGTGTCGTCATATAACCTTAGATAATCTCTGGGCCAAGACGAATCCAACGATATACTCTATTTGTTAGTATTGCCTGTGGTCGAAACTGATGATATATTGAATTTCATCAGGAGTAAATTTACGTCCGCTTTATCATCCATTAAATGTTTTAAATACGCCTTCAATGAACCTCGAGATAATATTGCATCTTTTAAATTGATTGTTCCTGAAAATAACTTCCAACAACTGAACTGCAAACATTTGTGGCCAGATGGTACCTTGGTACATGAATTCGTTCAACGAGTAAGAGAATCATCTGATGCCCCAATCGGAAATCATCAAAAAAACGACTTAGTGCTCTTCAAACCTCAGCATATCACCTTAATTTTTCCCTCTATTACGAAAACGTTGGAGGTATTAGAACTAAAATGTAGGACTTATTCTTAATATCGTCATCTTTATGCTATGATGTAATCGTTTTCTCTCAAACTTGGTTATCCGAGTGCCACTTTAGTTCAGAATTGTTTAATTGCTCTACCTACAATGTTTTCAGAAAAGATCGCAGTGCTAACATAACTGGTTTAAAAAGAGGCGCGGGAGTATTGATTGCAGTTCGAAACGTTTACTCCTGTACTCAAGTTGACCTAGCATCAAACTCTCCTAGCTTTACTACCAATCTAGATGTTGATCAATTGATTGTAAAAATCACATTTAAACCAGATTTTGAGCTTTTTATTATAGCTAACTATATTCTACCTAAGAGCTCATTTGAGCTCTATAACATACACATAAATAATTTCAATTCCATATTCGAGAATCTAACTATATTCCAGCATGTGGTATAAATATAGAAGAGCTTGACGTGGAGGAGGCACTTAGTAGTCTTAAAAGTAATATTATAGAATGTCCTGACAAAATTGCTCCTATTTTATTAAAGTACTGCGCAAAGTTCTTATCTATGCCGCTCTGCCACATATTCAGGAAATCAATTGCTTGTGGAAAATTCCTTGATGTTTGGAAAATATCTCACATTGTTCCTATACATGAGTCTGGTCCTAAACAAAATGTCTGTAACTATCGTCTAATTTGTAAGATCTCTTCCATTCCTAAATTGTTCGAAAATATTGTTTATAATAAAATTGTTTTTCTTGTTAACAATGTAATATCGGACCATCAACATGGATTTACTAAGGGAAGATCTACTTCAACGAATCTGGCACTTTTTTGCAACTATGTCGTGAATAATTTCGAACTTGGTAGGCAAACTGATGTTATTTTTACTGACTTTGCAAAAGCTTTCGGTAAAGTTAATCATCGTACCCTTATTCGGAAGCTTTCGACTATGGGATTCCATTCTACCATGCTAGTTGGTTAGAGTCCTACCTAGTTGATATGGTCCAATATGTTAAAATCGATGATTGTCCTTCGGTTCCTATTAAAGTCACGTGTTCCTATTAAAGTAAAAGTAAAGTGTTCCTCAAGGGAGCCACCATGGGCCAATATTATTCCTGTTGTTCATCAACGATCTTCCACTCGTCGTCAAACTTTCTGAGTGCTTTCTATTTGCCGATGATCTTAAATTATTTCGGTCCATTAAATCAGAATACGATTGCGACTTATTACAGCAAGATGTGGCCGGAGTCAATGACTGATATGAACGGAATCACCTCGTTCTTAACGTCTCTAAATGTCAATGTTTCAGTCTATTCAGATCTAATGTTCCTATTATGTACCAATACCTTATAAATTCTAATCCTCTTACTAGAGTAACTTCTAAGAAAGACCTTGGTATCAATCTCGATCACCAACTAAATTTTAGAGAACATATGGATTATATAGTCTGTAAAGCTAATGCGTTGCTTGGTTTCTTAAAAAGAAATTCCAAAGATTTTTCCGATCCGCATACCTTAAAGGCTTCATATGTATCTCTGGTAAGATCCAACTTAGAGTATGGCACTATAATATAGAATCCATACTATGAGACTCATTCTAAAAGAATCGAGAGAGTCCAGAGAAACTTCACGCGGTTTATGATAAAACAGCTAAATTGGCATATAGACATGCCAGCTTATAATTCCAGGTGTTTGTTAATAAGTATCAGTAGTTTTGAATGTCGCCGTAAGTACTTTTCTATCATGTTCGTAAGATACCTGATTCACTATCAAATTCGTTGTCCTAAATTATTGTCATTGCTTGAGTTTTACCCACCGTATCGTTGTCTTCGTAGTTATTTCCACTTTCGTGAAAATAATAGTATGACTAATTACGTTCGTAATGAGCCAATTGCGACATGTATCAGAGATGCCAACTCTATGATAAGGTCTATGGATTTATTCTTGGATTGTTCTAGAGCAGCTTTTAAAGACAAACTTCTTTTTCTTTGAAACCAACTCTAGAATCATAATTTTTTTATTATTATAATATTCTATCTCTTATTAAAACCTAGTTTCTTACTGTTATCTTTCTTAATTTAATATACGCATGTACATAATTCTAGTTAGTCTTATAATCTAACAGATGAAACAATAAATAAATAAATAACTAAATTCGACCAATTGTTCAAGAGAAACGCACGTATTAGACACAACATATTGAAAAAAAAAATACATGTGATCCCTTGGCCTTGGCCAATTGAATGATTGGTCTTAAAACCAAACTGATAAATACTTGGGGTTCCAGAACTCTAAAAGGAATACTCTTCAGGCATTGTCTCTTGAGGAAACATGCCAAAAGAATTGGCCTTTCAAACACTGGCGAATGCAGATACTGCAATGACATAGGAACATCGGAGGATATCGAACATATCCTTTGTGATTGTCAGGCTATTGCTCGTGTTCGAAAGAAGTGTTTATGGAATCACTCTTTAATACACTGAGACTGGCCACAATAAAATCTTAAAATTTTTCACGGAAATTAAATTAAAACGAACACTAACTTGATGTTTCTTTTTTATTTTTGAACAATAAATTATGATTTCAATAAAACGTAACACTCTAATTATATCAGTTAACAAAATCGTCTAAATAAAACTACCTTTATATACAAATTATGATTTTTTTTTTAATCCTAATAGTCTCTTCGAAGCAGCGTCATCAAATCCGCAATGTAAGTCTGTGCCATTTGTAGTGTTTCAAATTTGGACAATTTCCGATCGTTTCCCAAGGACGGTACAACATCTCTTAGCTTATCAAAAGCATCATTTAAACTATTCATTCGACGACGCTCCCTGGCATTTGCTGCAAGTCGACGTTTCTTTAAGACCTCAACACTGCCATTCGAATTTATATTGCGGCACAGATCTCTATGCTTATTCAGTTTAGTTTTTGTTTTTAGGTTATGTTGAATTTGTTGCTGATCGATTGTCCAATGCTTCTGAGCTGATGTTGTCTGGTAGAAATTTAAAGTCTCGTAGTGGTAATCAGGGCTCACTTCAAAGCATATATCGGACATGTTTGTATCCGACAGACTGTCACTATAATCGAAATGATAAATTTCAAGATCACCGCACCGTTGCGAAGGATTAACGTAATATTGTTCACTGTACACGGACATCATTTTTATGATATTAAGTGTGATCTCAGCAGTCGATCGATGTTGACTAACGATCCTGCAACATCCTTGGGCGTATTTATTTGATTCTGCCACAACGGTGAATGCGGTTCTTTATTTCTGACCTGCATTGTTTTTTTTTTCTTTTATTTTCGTTCTTCTCTGTGGCAAGGTAAGAGGATAGGTAGTATTCTTTTTACCAGAGATCATCATAAGTGACTTGTGGTCGAACCGTTTAATTTGGAGTTTCTTTTTGTTGTTTTTTTTTTCTGTATGTTTTCATATTGTAACGTTTTGGTAAGCTCTTTGTTTTGTTCGTTTTTTGACCAACTTTTTTTTGAAGAAGATTGAGGTAGTTGCGGTTTTTAACATTTTGAAAGGACTTTCGCTTTCCTTTAAAGAATTGATAAAATGTTTATATAAAAACTGTATAAATCAATTTTCTC
The DNA here is from genome assembly GCA_949775065.1 of Brachyopa scutellaris. Lineage (NCBI taxonomy): Eukaryota > Metazoa > Arthropoda > Insecta > Diptera > Syrphidae > Brachyopa > Brachyopa scutellaris. The sequence goes on from OX459112.1 coordinate 159,473,108, forward strand.
AATTTAAAAATTTTAATGTCATAAATCGGTTTTGAATACTGAGAGTAAGTATTTTAATAAAACAAAATAAACAGCTAACCAACTCAATCGCACTAAACAGTTCTTTGAGTACCCACTCGTTAGGTTAGGTTAGGTAAGGTGGCTATCTACCGTTAGCTAAGACCAAAGTAGGTCCATTATGATGCCACATGCGCCAGTTCTTATCGGAACTTTTCGAACCATTTTTAAAGTTGGAAATTTCCATATTCTATTGATATCCGTTGAGGAAATATCTTGTAGGTCTGTATAGAAATATTCTCCCGGAATCAGGAGGTGATAGGGGGATTCTTCCACTTCCTGATCCATGCAGCTGCGGCAGAATTGGCGAGAGTTCCCAGTCTGCTGATTTTTAGCAGGCTATAATTTTTGCGCCGATTAAGCTGATGCCAATTCTTTTAAGCGTGACTATCAAAGTTACGCCGCCTGTTTCATTAGCGTCACTTACTGTGATAAAATTCCCCAATTTTGTACTTTTCCGGGCTAGTTTGTCTGTTTCACAGTTTCCAGGTATATCAATGACATGTGAGCATGCATCTGCTCGATATCTCGTTAAGAGATACGTGACAGTACCTAACCAATTTTGATCTTATAGTTGGTTTAATATAGCTGCTTGGCTATCGGTGTAAATGACACTGTCACGATTGTGCATCGACTTCATCGACAACCACTCAGCGGCTTCACGAACAGCCATCCCCTCCACCTGGAAGATACTAAAGTGGTTTGGAAGTCTTAAAGACAAGTTCAGGCTGAGCTGGCCCGAGAAAACACCCGCTTCTATACCATCACCTGTCTAAGATCCATCCATGTAGATCTCCAGTGCAGACTTGTCATTTACACAGATATTTTCTACCCATTCCTATCGACTAGGAACATTAGTCTTATATTTGATATTGAAATCTAGAAACGCAGTTATATAGTCCGCAATTCCTTTTAGGTTATTCATCGTTTTCTGGCGTGGCCTAAGTTGGAAAGTATCCATTGTGAGGTTTCTTTTAATCGCAACGCTGTTTTTGCTACTATGTCCCGACAGTACCGTACTCGTTAAGTTAGGATCAAATTAAGCTGGAGTAATTTTTTCTTGGTACATATATACATATGTATGTACATATAACCGAAGATCTGAGTTTTTATGGAAGTCATGAGGATATAAAAAAATGATCAATGCGAGCGCATGTGAAAAGTAATCCAAGTACAATCTATCCTTCCGCCTCGCTGATCACTGCAGCGTAGATCTTCTCGGATAGTCAGGCAGCCTTCGGATTTCTGGAATCAGTCTCATCCACTTCTAAGACAATGCCCAACTGCCGTTTATTTCTCATAGATATGGCTAAGCAGTCTAATATCCACCTTTACTGAGTGCCTGTGCACCGAGACATTCCAGGGAATTGTAAAGCTGAGGAGCTCGCTAAACTAGGAACAACAATACCTATTCTACGCGATAAGAAAAATATAGGTCATATGCCCCTCGCTACTTACAAGCTAACGCCCAAGTACAAGGTCAATTAAACCAATGCTATAGATGAGAAGGTGGAACTACCTGCCTTGCCATCAGACAGATCTGGTCCAGACTAGATATAAACCCCTCCAAATGTCATCAGCACGACTCTCGGTGTCATTACAGAACACTGCCTTATAGGCAAGCATGCAACTAGGTTTTGCATAATTTCAAATGACTTCTGTAGAAGTTGCAGAGATGAAGAAGAGGAAGAGAGCCCAACACATCTCCTCTGTTCATGCCCAGCTCTTTCTCGTAATAGAAAATTACACTTAGGAAAATATTTCTTCCACGACCTTAGTGACCTAGCACAAAACGACGTGGGAAGCCTTTACCGCTTTATACAAAGCTCCAAATGGTTCTCATGAGTAGCGGGGTTTAATATACCCAAGATCCTTGGTACCACAATATGCCTCTATGGGCCTAAGTGTGCTGGTACTCGTTACCGGAAGCCACTGCTACCTAACCTAACCTAATCCAAGTACATAAACCTATTTCACTTGATTGACTTCGCTTTAGTTTACAAGTCTTTCCAGCCATACAAAATTTGTAAATATTGCTTACCTGAGGTTTACCGGTTGGTGGCCCCCTTGTATACTTAGTTTTTTGATAACTAATGTTACCTACATATTTGTGTGCATTGTTACTCTAATAGTCTAATATATGTCCAAATTCACGTGGCTCCAGGTGACATTTATCCATATTTGAACATAATGCACATGACTTTCACTTTACAAGAAACACACTTTCATTTTAAATCTCAAAATTTAAATTACAAATCTTACAGCTGCGTCACATTTTCTGACTGTCTGGTGTCTGGCTATCGTTAGCGCTGAACATTTGCCACAATTCCGGTATAACTAAACGAGCTCTTGCTACTGCAACTTCTTTGTTCCGATTGTTGCATCTGCACCTGGTCTTGCTGGATATGATGCAAAAGCCTAAGCAACGCTAGCTTTAAAAAGTGCAAGTGGGCTGTTAAGAGATCAACTCCGCTGGCTAGTTCCCTTCTATGGCGCTATGGCCACGAGCTAAGGCCTCAAGAACCGTTAGTTACCTTGCTTTGAAGACACCGGTGAAATTCTAGAGGCGATAACATTTCGATATGTCCGCAGTTTATACCTTGTTTCCCTTTATTTCATATTGTTGTATTTGACCTGCATCTCAATACCTAGTCGAAGAACTAAGTACATACATATGTCCCAGTACATCGTGTGTTTGTAGTTATTATCGCTCAACCTCTGAAAATTCTCGAAATCTGTATCCATTACCATTAACCATGACTAAAGCATACAAATGATATCGCATTTCACACGGTCGATAACATTTTTGTAAAATAGAGTATAACAAGTGCCACGCGACTGCAATATCTTGTTTTTTTTTTGCTCGTACTCGCAAAAACCGACCTTTTAACATATTTCTGTGAAAAATTCTTCCGCGCATAACACATGGGAAACATAATTATAGGCTCCCTAAACACTGTTACACCCACAATGCTGTCAAAATTCAATCTGAAAGGAAACCGCATCGCACGGTTAAGGATTAGCCGCACATTCGTGTGATATCCTGATATACCTGCGTGAAAATTGTGATTTTGAAAAATACTCCTTGTCAAAATAGATACTCGTGAAATGTACGTACAGTATCCTTCGAAATGAAAAAGAATGGAGAATCTAAATATTTCGAATGTGAAGTACTCCGAGACTTGTATAGCTGAAGGCGACCTTTCATAAGGAAAGGCGGAAAGCATTGTGTGGTGTGAAAAGTTCATGACAGGATCATTATTCGGTGCCCTTTTGTTGTTGCACAATTGTTTGCCAGGATTTAATTACAAAAGAATCGATTGTATTATCGGTTGAACTTGTATTATAGATAACGGCGCTTAATTGGCACCCAAATATAACATCTATTGTGTATTGTCATGTCGTGTTCCAGGCATGAGCAAGAAAAGGCACATATTTCTTTCGTATTGATTGTTATTACTTATTACCCAACATTCGAATTGGCAAATTTCATGGAAGCAGATTATTATCTATTGTTTATTTCAATAAATGTACTTAATTCAATAATGGTACATTTGTACATAACGTACCTCTGAAAACATAAAATATTTTCGTTTTGGAATAATTTGGAGTTTTAAACTCAAAAACAACACTATGAACTATGTAAAAAGAAAATGTATGGACACAGCGATTACCGAAGTAGGTGGCATAGTAATATACACGGATGGATCACATATTAATGGAGAATCGGAAGCTGGTGTATACTGTCCTGATATCCATTATTCATTTAGAACCCTCGGTGACTGTTTTGCAGGCTGAAGTTTATGCAATTCTCAATGGCGTAGACCGTAGATGATCTTGTCAATGCCAATATCAGAGATACTTGCGTACACATCTGCTCTGGACAGTTAAGCCACGCTTAAAGCACTTGCAAATCGTATAACTAACTCTAAGCTAGTAAAGGAATGCAAAGGAAAACTTAACAACTGAACCTGCTCTGGGTACCTAGCCACAACGACATACCGGGGAACGAAAGAGCAGATGAACTGGCAAGAGCAGCGGCTGAAGACGTGGTAAATTTGACAGTTACCAGTTACCACTATAGGTATGGCGGTACGAGCAGTGAAAACCGCTTACAGTCTGTCCTTTGCAAAACGCCACTCGCAAATGTGGAGTCAAATCTAAAAATGCAAAGCTGCCAAAGATATGATAGAAAATCCGAACCCTAAATGGCCAAAGAAAGTACTGAATCTAGGTAGAGCACAAATAAAACTGATAATTGGCCTGTACACGAGCCACATCAACTTAAGCAGGCACGCAAATAGACCGGTGCAACATAGCATCTGTCCGGGTTGTGAAGAAGAGCACGAAGGTATGGCCCACTTTCTCTGCGACTGTACCTGGGAAGACACATTCTACCTGAGAGTTCACACGACATACAGAGCATTTTTCACAAAACCACACATACCTTGTTATACTTTTCCATTCCCCATTACTAACCCTTTCACTCACAAACAACCCCTAGCCCCTTCTTTCTCAGCTCAGTTCCTGGAGGAAAACACAACGGGCCCGACTCGAGGCCTACGTGACGAGGGGGATCTCTCCCTCGCCCTCACAAACCAACCAACCATAAAGAAAACGTTATGGACAAGAAAAAGCCTAAAAGATGGGAATGATCCATACAGAGTGAAAAATTTGGCCCGGAATTGCACAAGAAAATGTCAAACCATTATTTGCACCGAAGGAAACTGAGCTCCATAAAGTGACTGTGGAAAGCTTTTGTATCTGAGTTTAGTAAGCAAATTATTTTCCTACAACATTAGCCGTGTTTTTTTTTTGCAAGCTTATACAGTAAATGACGGATATAAGAACATCCTATATAAGAAAGACTAGCTTATAAGACATACATTCCAAAACACCACGCACTTTCCCATATAGTTACGTGTAAAAAAAATTGTTTATAAGCAACACGTTTATAAGAAAGACACTGATATAAGAAACTTATTTTGATACAAAATTCTATACATTTCATAGAAAATTAAACGTGCATAAGAAAGTTTTCTTCCAAATTAATTTTTTTTAAACGCTGCCTTAAACATTAATCTTAAAATAATAAATGAAGTGCAATCACTTTTAATTTTTTGTTTTTGTTATGTTATAAGCTTTCTTTTTTTTTCATTCATATGTACAAATAAACGATACATATAATGTGTCTTTCAATGCTAAGATAGTTTTTTTTTTATATGCTTTTGCGATACTAATGTAAAAGAAATATTCTTTCTTTTATCCGTGTTACTGATATAAGAAGATATCTTTCTTATATCCATTTATTATTTATAAGAAAGCACGGATAAAAGAAATAAATTCGTTGGCTTTTTGGACTTTCTTATATCCGTCATCTACTGTATAGGCTAAACATGTCTCAACAGCATGTTTACCATGTTAAATACAACAAATTGGATAATAATTATCCAGTCTTATTTTTACTCTGAAAGCTTTTTCGAAGTCTATATAGCTTACAAAAAAACACGCCTATTTTTGATTTTTTGTAGTTGTAGATTAAAACCAGGATTAAATACTGAAAAGATTTGGATTAAATGCTATACGATCGAACAAAGAATTTATGACAATTATTCATTAAAATTCAAATTGCCAAAGAGTTCAAACAAAGTCTGCTCTGCCATATTTAAGATTGAAGCAATATACTAGAAAACTTTGAATGTCCATTACATCTAATTAGAACCTACACGTTTGGTGTGGACACAGATTTGGTGGTACAAGTTCTTCGTTGCTATTGGAACTATTTTTAAGGAAATATCTTGAAGCTCTATTTTAGTATTTGAACGGAGATTCTTCAACATTGGCGAGGATTCCTACCTATAATTATGTATGTATGTAGGTAGACATATTGCACAATGACCTGTTAATGTCCCAACTAGGGTTCCGACATGTACCTACTCTGCTGACCTTGAGCAGTATTTTTATTTTGCGCCGAATTAGTTGAGACCAAGTCTGTCTCGCATGGTTTCACGTATGAAAGTTGTGGATTGTGGATTGTCATTTTTAGTGTTACGTGGGGTTCACCTTTTGTAGATGAATTCTTCAGCTTTGTGCCTTTGGTGGATAGTTCGCCTGGGCACCGTAATATAAGTTTGACTACTACTCGAGTTCAATCCCAGCAAACACATTTTAGTTTTTTCACGGTGTCACCTCTTTCGAATGTCTGACTACCCATCAAAGAGTATCATTTGTCAATGTGCTTCTCAACTCGCCGTTCGGAGTTAACAAAAAACTGTACTTCCCTTCCATTCCTGCAAAAATATAACACGCACACGCAACTGGTTGCGAGAAGAAGGCCATGGTTCACCCCAAACTGTAGCGCCACCTTAAGTAAAGTAAAGGCTAGTTTGCCTGCTTACCTAACCTTTAATACCTTTTTGGCTAAATGGTGTTAGTGACAGTGCCACGATATTTTATCGACGGAGCGGAGTAAAGTCTATAATTCCGGTTATAAGATTATTTATTGAAAGAACTTTGCCATGCCCTAAGTAAAAAATTGCCCATCGTGAATTACAATGCCATAGATCGTTACCTTTCGTAACCTTTCACAAACAACATTATTATTATTATTATTATGCATACAACATTCACTCTCTCTATAAAATCAGAAATTGCTCCAGCAAAAGCAGGGACACGGACACAGTATGTGCCCCGTAGTTTCCATATCTTTTGGAGATTCGCCATTTTAGGTCGTCGATGACATTCATCGTTACGTACGTTTGGCAGTATATTATTCAGAATTTTTATCGACTATTTATCCGTAGATAATCCTTATGAATATGGGACCTTCAGTATCCTGTATTGGACTTCAGACAAAAGGACACCTTGTTTCGTTTTTAGTGTATTCTTATTCTTACATTCCAGAATATTACCGTACCACAAGATCTAATTTTTAACTCTAAATGTGGCAAAGATTTCTGTTCGATATGTATGTACATACCTATGACCTATATCATGTAGGTTACAAAAAATGTACGATCTCTTTACACACATAAACATCTTCCGGTTTTTGTAGGTAAACAAACACATTGGGGCGTAACAAATAGGCGTTATTCGGTAAAAACAAAGCAATGTGCTATAAATCTAAACATCTCCGTAAAGTCAATTGATTTATGGGCGCCCTATATTTCTCTTATGAAAAATATAAGAAAGGACCACTCCATAAAAATGTTAAGTGTTTTAAGGCAAATCAAATATTTTACGTGAGTGATAAGGTTTAGCTAATTGGGAAAAAATTACACAGGAAACCCACTTCCCAGAGGTATTTCGACCATCTTTTGACTAACCACCAACGTAACGCCCACCATTTAACATTCAGTGTTTACTTTACTCGTAAGGACATGACAACTTAAAAGACACTTAAGACAAAACAAATATGTAGGTATGTACCTACAACCCGCAATGTGGTTAATCATCTGTAGAGGTAGCTCTCTACCAATCAAACGGAAACAACTATGTAACATACAAGTGCATACTTATTTTGTGTACCTTATTACAAGTACAAACGACTATTTCCACAACATACATATGTATAAATAGAATCTAACAACATTTAAGGATGCACTTAAATTGATTGATTTGCACGTTGCTAGTGGATTTGGTGTAGCACTAATAATAATAGACAATGTAGTAACCAATAAGTAAGCGTTATTTATTTGGAAACCGGAAAGAACACTAATTGATTAATCTTTAATTTTTTTTTTCAAAACTTATCAGGAGTTTGAGGACTTTTACTTATTTCCACCAAAAATAAAAATTGAAAGTAATTTCAGTTTGCGTTGTGAATACTCGTAAACGTTTAGTGAACAAACAATGGACCATTGTTATGCATAGATGTGCTGGCAAAAAGAGTTATCATTAAATACCTACAAAGTATGGACCTGCTGGAATGAGCATTACGAGTATGTTATTTAAATGCGAAAGTTGCGTGTTGCGGCAATATGTCAGCTGCGAAATTACTTTGCATTAACAAGACGAGTACAATGCAAGTACATACATTGTTTGATAAGTCATAGCAGCAATTACATTTTTCCTTACAACTCTTGTCAAGTTATTGTATATTCTTTGTTTCTTTTGTTTTCAGTGGGCGTTGCGATAGGTATTGATGGTGGACCATTGATATGAGACAATGAAAAGAATCTTATTGGAAATTATCGTTTCTTATTTTTTGACTCTCAATACATATAGTACATATGTATATGTAATGCACTAAGTATCAACATTGACCCCTTAGTTGATGTTTGACTGTATCAAGCCTCATCCAAATATTTGTGTTTTCTTGCAAATATGTAAGGCTCTTGCCAGAAAACCACCGGAAACGTCTAAAAATTTCGAAAAAAACATCTAAACTGGAGTGCAGATGCAGTATTAGTTAGTGTTGAATCCAAATTTAAGCTCTTCGGGACGAATGGATTGTTAACAGTGAGAAAACCTGCTACCAAAGAACTTAACAGCATCAACATTTGTGGGAGGCATTATAATGGTCTGGGAGTGTTTTTTATATGGAGAATCGAAATTGTATCCGGAACAAGGATGTTCTTTTCGAACAAGTTCAGAAATCCTGTAATGGTATTCCATAGGTTAGGTTGGGTTAGCGGGCTGATGAGAATGGTAACATCCACTACACACTAACATACATAGGTCCATGTGAACCCATTGTGATACCCAGTGTGTTCCCACCCGTGGTGGGATGGTGATCTATCCAAGGGCTCTATTTCTCAGGTGGCAGAGGGTAGGGCAGTGACATTCTATACACCATAATACAACATTTTTTTTACTCAATGCCAAGACATTCTACATTTTGCATTTTCATTCGCGGATGGTTTTCAATGATGCAAAAATTTTTTTTACATGTTTTGGAGGAACACATCCCATTTAAACTTTTGACATAGGTACAATATTATATGATTTTGGGTGGAAATTATTTGTGGTCCTATATTGACTTGGGAAAGCAGTTAAGTTGTTTCTAGCAATACTACATGTATACATATGGATATAGTCTGCTTATAGATACATACATACATATGTAGGAGCATCATTAAACAATTGATCGCAGAGGCCACGCCACGACAATGTATTCGAGCTTTGTTGGCTTTTTAGACTACGGCCACATCTTGAGGTAGGGCATAGCCTTACTAACTTTTTTTTTTTTTTGATTGTCGTTAAAGCCTTTACATTAGGAGCGAACGATGATATTAATGCCGTTTGCGTATCATATAAGTTGTACAGATTTGCTGAAGATTGTGATTTCGAGTCTAACACTTGTCCTGAACAGTGGTTCTACCAGTCAATGATAAGTTGTTGAGCCTCGACTTGGAACTGATTTTTTCACGATTTGTGTGTTGCAGAAAGGCTTAAGAGGCTAGTGCTGCGGTGCGGTGTTTAGTATAATGTTGATTCTTTCTTTAAGTATACATACGTGTACGTGTACGTACATAGATACATACATACACGTACACAAGCTGGTGCAGTGTAAATATAAAATAAAAAAAATCAAACACTTTTATGAAAGCCGATACAGATTCATTAACAACAACCATCGAATCAATCTAATATTTTAGCACTTTTCAATAGAATCACGAGATCCGGTGACAATATTTAGTCAACAAGGGCTTGATCTAATTACACCATTAACAAAATTTATTACCGTTTACCCTGTCCTTAACGCAGGAATCCTTCCAAAAAATTCTAGGTAATCTGGTAGCGTTCAATTCTAAATCTCTCAATCGATCTATGTGTACCTAACTCCTCACGTTGACTTTGTGATGATATTTATTTACTTACCTGCAATGGGACAAATCTCAATGAACATCTCATAAAATACAGTAATAGACCGTTGACCATGCAATTATCTATGACATTTATGAGTTTTCTTATCTTTGGTAACACTTCTTAAACTGACTTGTAGACAATAACGAGAGCGTGCTATCGAAACTCATTCAAAAATATTTATTGTTTTTGTTTGTAGAAAAGAACATTTACAAAAACGAATGGCAACTTACGAGTGCATTAGTATGGTATGCACGTTTGTTGGCTATCCGTATGAAATGAAAATCCTGCTTAGGTAGTAGTTACATGTTTGTATATGTACATGTACATAGATAGTGTTTATTCGGTCTAGGACCTACAGATGATTGCCTTAAAAATCGACCTCGGTCGAGAAAATTTGTATGAAATGAACTTAGTGCTTTGCACCATATAGTGGTTTACGTAGAATACTTCTAAGCTTTTGATATGTTGCCATTTCAAGGTCAAGTGTACTTCACCAGAACATATCTTAGTATTATGTAAGCTGCGTGGAGTTGCATGGAGAAACCCTGCGGGAAAAATAGTAAGCGCTTCCCAAGTATGCAGGGAATAAGCGCTTACTCTTCATAACTCTAGGAAGCTTCGTGGAAGCACCTCGTACAAAATATACGTCGAATAAAGGACCGCTTTCAATAAGATCATTAAGATGTTTGTAAGAAGCATTGTTATGCATTGAGTTTGCTTACTTTTATAATTTATACTATGAGGAAGCTCCTGGGAAGCACTAAGAATAAATTGCGAAGAATGAAGGCAAATGCTGCTGTGTATTTTTTGAAAAATTGCGCTCAGTTGTGAAATTATATTTCAGTCTTAAGTGTTGTTCAGTGGTTTTATTCTAACAAAGTTTAATTTTCACAAATTTGTGTACGGTAAGATAATTCTGACGAATATAATTCTAATCCATTAATTTTTACTTTTTAGGGAAAGTCAAAAATGAAACGTTTTGGCTTCCAAAATTTTGAAAGTGAACGTTTTTTAAGTTCTAAGAGCATTTTGATTTTCGTTATTTTTTAGACTTAAGAATTTTTTTATGATGTAATTATAAAAATTTAAATAATTATGTTACATGAATAAAGGTACATAAAAGAGTTTTAATTTTATAAAATGCGCCAGTGCTTTCATATACCTTCCCCTGAATCAATCAATAAGCGCTTCATAGTTATCTTTGAGTAAGCGCTTACATCTAGCTTCCTCTGCAGCGTTTTAGAAACGCTTCATAGTAATCTTTGCGTAAGTGCTTACAACAGCGGACATCATAATGTAAAAGGGATACGGAGCGACATATACTAGTCAGAAAGCACTTCGAGCATCTTCGTATGCGCTTATACAATCCTTCTGAAGCGCTTCATTTCCCGTTGGGAACTTACTTCTTAAGTTCTATGGATTTCTCACAGAAGCTCCTCAAACAATGTTTTTCAGAATTCTAACTATCAATCCCGAAGCTAATTTTCAATCCCGGGATTCCGGGATTTGGATAAATGAATCCCGGTATCCCGAGACAGAATATTTTTTTTTTGTAAAAAAAAATTAAAGAAATCAAACCAAAAATCGATACACGGATCAAAAAATTGATGTCATGTTTTTAAATAAAAAACAGCGTAACTATTATGCTCTGCATTTTTTTTTTCATTAGGCGTGTTTTTTTTTTCAAAACTATACATGCCTAGAAATTTTTTTACATGTTAATTACACTAACAACTAAGCCTATATAGGCTTAAGAAAACTGGATAGTTATCCAGTCTTAGGTCCTTAGCCTGGAAATTAATCAAAAGGAACAAAATTTAAGAAGTTTATTTAAATTAATAAAAACTTAATTGCTAAGAAACAAACAAAAATTTCTCCATAAAAAATTTAAAGATGATCATTTTTGATAAAGAAATAAATAAAAAATACAGCAATTCAAGGGGTTTACAAAATAAAATAAAAAATTAATCCCAAAGTAAAAAAAAATAGGGAGAAAATGTAAGGGCGTATTTATTCTTGCTCTTGGTCTTCATCCGACCTTTGGAAATGAAACCGCAGGAAAATAAGGGCATCGAGAGTATCATTCCCAAGCCGGTTTCTAGATTTGTTGCCAATATAACTGGCCGCTGAAAACGGTCGCTCCGCTCTGCTCATGAACTTAATCCAGATGATGTCCTCGGGTACCTCCATTTTCAGAGATTCAATTTTCTTCTTAGGCACGCTGTTAAATCCGATTCTGTTTGTTTCTGGTTTCCATACTTTTTTCAATTTCTGCTTGTAGTTGCTGCCTTAGGATAAGTTGGATGGGCGGCTTCAATAGATTCACACTGTTAAGGCAAGGGTTAATTTCGATCACAAAAAATTAATAATCTAGATTCTAAAAATCAAAAATTACTCAGGTATTTGCTTCAGAGACAGAGTATCAAATAAAATCAACTTTCAATCCCGGGATCGTTTAAGAGCAAACATTGTCCGGGATCCCGGGATTGATTTCCCTAGTTGAGATGTTATCACGTCTGTGACTGAACACTAAACAAAAACTACGAAAAGCACCATCAAGATGAAACAACAAATAAAACACAACAAATGGTTTCACAATAAAATAAATGTTTATATTTATTTCCTATCGGTAGTTATAATTGTTTTCATCTCTTAGAAAAACTAAGCAAATATCTTTTCTTCTCGTCGTTTTTTCGTTACAACCGTGCCCGGCTTGTGCTGAGCATCTGGATGATTCGTTAATTCTGGTGGACATACTGACACTGGACTAGCTGTCACGCATTGTTTCAGATCATAAAACAGCTGACTATCGTCTTTGGTAACAAAACTAATAGCCATACCAGTTTTGCCGGCACGACCAGTACGACCAATACGATGGGTATAATCTTCAATCGACTTTGCCATATCGTAATTGATAACCAAAGAGACATCTTTAATATCGATACCACGACCGGCGACGTCGGTGGCGACCAGCATATCTTTAGTGCCGTTTTTGAGTGCAGCCAAGGCGTACTCTCTTTGTTCCTGACCCTTACCACCATGCAAAGTACACGAATTATAACCGAGTTTTTCGAGTCCTTTAGCCAGAACGTCGGCTCCCTTCTTTTGATTGACGAAAATAATGACTGGCGGTTCGATACCTCGCGACAAAATTTCCATAAGCTTCTTCCTTTTGTCATTCTCACCCATCATGTACACTATTTGCTCTGTACGCTCCGTTGGCTTGCCAATTGATCCAATATATACCGTTGCGGGCCTTCGGAGATAAGATCTTGCCAAACGCTCTACTGCTGGCGGCATTGTCGCTGTAAACATAACAGTCTGACGGTATTTCTTTTTAGAGTAAAAATTCTCCATTAATTTGCTGGCATCCTCCGCTTCTTCAGAGTCAGGCTTGAGATTTGTTACTGGCATGTATTCAAGAATTTTCTGCACGTCCGGTTCAAATCCCATATCTATCATTCTGTCGGCTTCATCAAGTACAATGTACGTGCATTGATTGAGAACAAGATAGCGATTCTCCAAAACATCGATAAGACGACCTGGTGTGGCAATTACTATCTCACAGCCTAAACGCAAGCGAAATCCTTGTTCTTCTCTCGACAGACCACCGACAACCACAACTGTACGAATGCCCAACGGCTGTCCAAACTTGATGGTTTCCTCTTCAATTTGCTGTGCCAATTCACGTGTTGGAGCCATAATGATGGCATATGGACCTTGATCAACGTCTTCCAGACGTTCAATCTTTGGAAGCGACTGAATCCATGACAATAATGGAATGAGAAAAGCCAGTGTTTTACCAGAACCTGTTTCAGCAACACCAATAATATCTCGATTTTGCAATCCAATTGGGATAGCCTGTCGCTGAATGGGTGTCGGTTCTTTATAGCCAACTGTGTCAATGATTTCAATGATTTCTTTGGGAAACCCAGATTCCTTCCAATTACGAATAGGGTTGGGTATTTTGCCACCTTTAATGGTGATGTTGTAATCCTCGCGGAAAATACGCCAATCTCTTTCAGTCATTTCATCGTGGTCTTTCTCTGACCAATGACGGTCATCCCATTTTTGTTTATCTTCCTTCCTTTTAACTTTTTTCAACCGAACCTTTTCCTGTTCTTTTTCTGCTTCTGTACGTCGTTTCTCCAATAAATCGCCATAAAATTTGCTTTGTGTTCGCTTTTGTTCTTTGATATCAATACCTGAACGAAGTAAATGAAAAACATCAGAACAAATTAATAAAAGTTTATGATTTCTAAAGAACATCTCACCTGCAACATTGCCACGACCAAAGAATTGAACATGATGTCTCTCCTTGTACAAATTATTATAATCAATCGACGTATCCTCTCCAGCGTCCCAGTCAAAAACGAATTTTCGGTCATTTAACCTTCGAACTCTTCTCTTTTTCTTGATTATTCCCAAATACCGTTCACGGATAGCTTCTAGTTCCTTTTCTTTATCTTTTTGGCTAAGATCATCGACACGTTTAATTTCTTTGTCACGATCGTCCTTGTGCCTTTCACGATCACGTGTTCGGTCGTATTCACGTTCCCGTACATCACGCCTATCTTCGCGATCCTTTTCTCTCTCCTTGTCAGGTTTAATCTGCAATCCAGATTCAGTGGCAGCAGCAAATCTGCTGGCTGCATGGTTGGCTCGCATTGCAGCTACTTCCTCTTGACGACGCTTTAACGCTTCTGCTGCTCTTTGCTCTTTTGTCAAGAAAACAGGCTTACTCCTCGCTTCCTCTTCTTTTTTCTTTTTTTCTAAAATTTCTTCCAATGAGAGCGGCTCAGCTTTTTTCAACTTAGAATTCTCCCCATCTTTCACATCTGGCTTTAATTCTATCTTAGTGGGTTTCTTTTCGTCAATGTTTTCTTTCTTAGCAGTTTCGTTCCTCATTCTGTCTCTAAACTTTTCTGGTGGCTCACCTATCCGATTCCTTTCGCGAGACTTAGATCTAGAGCGTATTGAACGCATCATATTCCTTTCTGCAGTTCTATCGGGGACATGTCGATCCTTTGAACGCGAACGAGATCTTCGACGGCGATCTTTCTCCCTATCGCGACCACGATCCCGGTCTCTTTCACGTTCCCTTTCTTTCTCATATCTCTCCCTTGATCGTGAACGACGCTTTTTATCACCAGCCATTGATATGATTTATGGAAATATTTGTGCGAAACTTTAGAAATAGGCTTTAATGGTTTTTATTTCAATTAAAATTTAATACAAGTGGATAAACACAATTGCGAGATAGATAACGAATCGAAAACGAAACGAATACAAACGTCACAAATTGTGTCATACGGAAGTGCTGTTCGATTTGTTGGTGAATAATTTTACACTTCGACTAAAACGCAAAAGGTGTCTGTAAATTGCATTTCAGTCAGTTGAGATTTTGGAAAATGGTATAAAAACACATTTCTTTTCAAAATTAATTTTTTTGGCAATAGGATAAAGGTTGGCTGCTACAGCGGTATTCATCAAGCCGTTTTCATAAGTCTTATGAGCGCTCATACACTAATAACGGTTGGTGAATAGGTTTATGAGGCTCTTAGCACAGACTAAATGTGCGGTTTTACCCAAACACGGAACAACGTATGTGTAAATGACGATAACTGTAAATTGTTCAGCATATTTATATGCGATAGCTGCTTTCTTTTTAACAACCAGGGTTTGATCCAACAGGATCTATTTTCTTTCTTTTGCTTAAAAATTAATAGCGCCGCCACTGCCAATAATGTGTTGATATCCATTTTGATAAAAAGAGCGAATGTGAATGCTTCTTTGTTGTTCGTTGTCCAGTGTTCGAAAACCCAGAAATGTAAATACAACGAACAACGAACATTAATGAAGAACGAAAGTGTAAAGCCAGCTTAAGAGTCATAGGTAGGTACCTACCTATCAAAATTAATCAAAAAGTGTCATAGTGGCCCTAAGAATTTGACACCTCAAATTTTATAAAAGTAAACAAAGGCAATTGAATCGACTAGTTTTAAAATAGCTGTGTTGAAATAACAATGGGCGGGAGGAGTTATTACTGCGATTATTGCCAATGTTTTATGAAGAATGACGTAAATGTTCGCAAAAACCACAATGTTGGAATGTTACACAATATTGCTAAAGCTAATTACTTAGCAGAATACAAAGGTACCTAGCTAAAACTATACGTGTTTCCATATTATGTATGTATGCACATAATGGAAATGTACAATTTTCAGATCCTCAACAAATAATTAGTGATGAATCCAAGAAAATTCCATGCAAGCGATTTTTAAATAATCAAGAATGTCAGTTTGGATACTTCTGCCATTTCAGTCACTGTTCTGCAGAGCAATTATCTTATTTGAAATCGTTAGGTAGGTACGTTCCATCTACATAGATATGAGCATTTAAACGCCATCCTTATATGATTTACTTTTTAGTCGAATTGAAGAAATGCAGAAACGAACAAAAAGAAGACGGTGGTAAAAGCTTGACTGAAACCGCACCATGGAAATATCCAAAAGATAGAATGCTTTTGTATGGACTACCACCGTCGCTGCAGCAAATAGATCTCAACAATGCTACTGAGTCCGGTTTCGCGAAACAATGGGGCTAATTGAAAAACAAGCTGCCACAAAATATTTTATTTTATTCTGTCTAATAAATAACACTTAGTCCTATATGACCATTGTGAGCTTTTCTATAGCTCCAGCTATACTTGGATTAGTTCCATATTCAGTGTAGTATGATTTTGCATCTAGTCCAGATAGATTTTTTATATTTGGATCGCACATGTGAGCCAGCAGTAAGTAAACTATATGCTCTGAAAAAAATAATGTACATGCATACATAATTTCATCAGCTGTTATTTGATACAAAATTTTAGCTAACTATCAAATATGTGTACATAACGTGTATAGAAATTAGTACACAAGAACCAACTTAAAACGAGTTCATATAACCAATTTAATTTACAAGTTGTAGTGGCTCTTATACATTGGTCATCCCAACAAAACTGTTTTAACTTACCATGGCCCAATTCCATTGCGAAGAATAATGCTGTACATCCACTTTTCATATCTTTCGCATTCAATATTTTATTCTTGTCTTCGTTAGGTTGACGCCCTTCGAAACTATTACACTGCCCGCAATAATGTTGTAAAAATGTCTTCTGATCAGCATACGGTGCACTTGGACGGGGTACACTCTCCAGGCATAGCTTAGTATCAATTTCATTTAAAATATTCTCAACCGTAAGGTATTGATTTCTTTTCACAGCAATATGTAATGCTGTTAGTCCGTCATCATTGTATATCGATAGCATGTTTAAATCAATTTTATTTAAAAGTGATCCAATTAGTTGTTGTTGTTCTTTTGTGCTATCATATTCAATGTGAGAAACGGCCAAATGAATGATGGTGTTGTGATCATCGTCAATGCTCGTTAAGTCAATGTTATGTTTAAGCAGCTCATCAATTATTCGTTTAAAGCAATTCTCCTTAATGGCCAACTGAATTGGATTCTAAAAGTTTAGGAAAAGGCTAATATGTAAGTGACGGCTAATAATTAGAAAACTGGATTTAAAATAGTAAGACAAATAAAAAAGTAAAATGGTAAAAAGAAAGTATTTCAATCATATTTACATCGTTTTCGTCAGTAACAAGTTTCGACAAATCAAAAGAACGCTTGTTCCATACATAAATTTGCGTCTGTAGTTTATGTAATTCATTCTTAATTATTGCTTCGTGGATGGGTCTATATGGAAAATATAAATATGTATCAAAATTGCTAAAATGAATGAGTTTCATCCTTACAATAAACCTGCGGTTAATTTGTCGCATATCTTCCATTCATTTTCCATGTACTTTTGAACAGCTTCGACAGTCTTTTCACTTGACGCTGGACTCTCTATAGGACTGATATCATTTGAATTGCATTCATCAAAGTAACATGCGAGAGCTTTATCATCAGAACTAGGTCGCGTTAATTTGGCTGGAGTTGGACACACTTGCTAAAATGATTTAGATATAGATAGATATACATACATGTCAACAGCAATTCTAATTAGATAAGTACCTTTGAATTTGATAAGGGATTGTTTTGCTTCAGGACAGGAGTAGTGGTGGAGTGCTGTGCAGTTTTAACAACTTTTGGACAATTCCTTTTCCTTTTTCGTCGTCTTTTTCCAGGTGTAGGTTGTTTTGAGTTGATGTCTTCAACCGTCTCCGTGTTACTTAAATATCCGTTAACATTCTCTGATTCTGTTTGAGTAGTAACGTCTACCATACTCAACATTTTATTAGGATTCTCTGGTTCTGTTTGAGTTCCAAGAGCAACAGACATTTTAATTTTATATTCACTTCTCATTTTACACAGCGAACAAGTCTGAATGCCGTTTACTGCATCAGTGACACGTTCCCTCACATCTATATCGGGAATTTTCAAAAGGGCAGCGAAAAAATCACGATATTCGGGTAAGAACCGTTTACGGCGGGAATAAATAGGATGAGAAAAGCTTATCATAGTGTTATGAATTGAAATGCAGAGGGTATTGTGTGCTCGGTTCGGATAATAATTTAAACTTATTATCGTGGTATTCCCCAATTGCCTTGCTTTTGGAAAGGTGACAGCAATAATAAATGTCAAGATCCCTTTAATGTCATGTCAGTGTTATCTGGATATTTATTCTTTAATGCGAGAGATAGATTGGCTGCGTAACAGTATTTGCATAAGTATACCAGTATTTGCATAAGTATACCAGTATTTGCGTAAGTACAATCAAGCGCTTATTTTCACAGTTCTAACTCTTCCAAATTTCTGACATGCAAAAGTATCATTTGTCACTAGGGTACGTTAAACATCGATAGTTCAGTATTTCGATACTATCGATATTTTTCTATAAACCATCGATAAACTATCGATAGTATCGATAGTTGAAACAAATTTAATGAAACAACGAACTACTTTAAAATCATTATTTAAAAACAAGAACATTACATATTGGTTTTATCAAATAATTTCACATTTTGATTTAGGAAAAGTAACTTAAGGCGTTAAGGCGTTTTGCCTTGAAAATATGTTTCTTAGATCGCTATGTATCATGCCGGCAATTTTATTTAAAAGTGATCCAATTAGTTGTTGTTGTTCTTTTGTGCTATCATATTCAATGTGAGAAACGGCCAAATGAATGATGGTGTTGTGATCATCGTCAATGCTCGTTAAGTCAATGTTATGTTTAAGCAGCTCATCAATTATTCGTTTAAAGCAATTCTCCTTAATGGCCAACTGAATTGGATTCTAAAAGTTTAGGAAAAGGCTTATATGTAAGTGACGGCTAATAATTAGAAAACTGGATTTAAAATAGTAAGACAAATAAAAAAGTAAAATGGTAAAAAGAAAGTATTTCAATCATATTTACATCGTTTTCGTCAGTAACAAGTTTCGACAAATCAAAAGAACGCTTGTTCCATACATAAATTTGCGTCTGTAGTTTATGTAATTCATTCTTAATTATTGCTTCTTGGATGGGTCTATATGGAAAATATAAATATGTATCAAAATTGCTAAAACTAATGAGTTTCATCCTTACAATAAACCTGCGGTTAATTTGTCGCATATCTTCCATTCATTTTCCATGTACTTTTGAACAGCTTCGACAGTCTTTTCACTTGACGCTGGACTCTCTATAGGACTGATATCATTTGAATTGCATTCATCAAAGTAACATGCGAGAGCTTTATCATCAGAACTAGGTCGCGATAATTTGGCTGGAGTTGGACACACTTGCTAAAATGATTTAGATATAGATAGATATACATACATGTCAACAGCAATTCTAATTAGATAAGTACCTTTGAATTTGATAAGGGATTGTTTTGCTTCAGGATAGGAGTAGTGGTGGAGTGCTGTGCAGTTTTAACAACTTTTGGACAATTCCTTTTCCTTTTTCGTCGTCTTTTTCCAGGTGTAGGTTGTTTTGAGTTGATGTCTTCAACCGTCTCCGTGTTACTTAAATATCCGTTAACATTCTCTGATTCTGTTTGTGTAGTAACGTCTACCATACTCAACATTTTATTAGGATTCTCTGGTTCTGTTTGAGTTCCAAGAGCAACAGACATTTTAATTTTATATTCACTTCTCATTTTACACAGCGAACAAGTCTGAATGCCGTTTACTGCATCAGTGACACGTTCCCTCACATCTATATCGGGAATTTTCAAAAGGGCAGCGAAAAAATCACGATATTCGGGTAAGAACCGTTTACGGCGGGAATAAATAGGATGAGAAAAGCTTATCATAGTGTTATGAATTGAAATGCAGAGGGTATTGTGTGCTCGGTTCGGATAATAATTTAAACTTATTATCGTGGTATTCCCCAATTGCCTTGCTTTTGGAAAGGTGACAGCAATAATAAATGTCAAGATCCCTTTAATGTCATGTCAGTGTTATCTGGATATTTATTCTTTAATGCGAGAGATAGATTGGCTGCGTAACAGTATTTGCATAAGTATACCAGTATTTGCATAAGTATACCAGTATTTGCGTAAGTACAATCAAGCGCTTATTTTCACAGTTCTAACTCTTCCAAATTTCTGACATGCAAAAGTATCATTTGTCACTAGGGTACGTTAAACATCGATAGTTCAGTATTTCGATACTATCGATATTTTTCTATAAACCATCGATAAACTATCGATAGTATCGATAGTTGAAACAAATTTAATGAAACAACGAACTACTTTAAAATCATTATTTAAAAACAAGAACATTACATATTGGTTTTATCAAATAATTTCACATTTTGATTTAGGAAAAGTAACTTAAGGCGTTAAGGCGTTTTGCCTTGAAAATATGTTTCTTAGATCGCTATGTATCATGCCGGCAATTTTATTTAAAAGTGATCCAATTAGTTGTTGTTGTTCTTTTGTGCTATCATATTCAATGTGAGAAACGGCCAAATGAATGATGGTGTTGTGATCATCGTCAATGCTCGTTAAGTCAATGTTATGTTTAAGCAGCTCATCAATTATTCGTTTAAAGCAATTCTCCTTAATGGCCAACTGAATTGGATTCTAAAAGTTTAGGAAAAGGCTTATATGTAAGTGACGGCTAATAATTAGAAAACTGGATTTAAAATAGTAAGACAAATAAAAAAGTAAAATGGTAAAAAGATAGTATTTCAATCATATTTACATCGTTTTCGTCAGTAACAAGTTTCGACAAATCAAAAGAACGCTTGTTCCATACATAAATTTGCGTCTGTAGTTTATGTAATTCATTCTTAATTATTGCTTCTTGGATGGGTCTATATGGAAAATATAAATATGTATCAAAATTGCTAAAACTAATGAGTTTCATCCTTACAATAAACCTGCGGTTAATTTGTCGCATATCTTCCATTCATTTTCCATGTACTTTTGAACAGCTTCGACAGTCTTTTCACTTGACGCTGGACTCTCTATAGGACTGATATCATTTGAATTGCATTCATCAAAGTAACATGCGAGAGCTTTATCATCAGAACTAGGTCGCGATAATTTGGCTGGAGTTGGACACACTTGCTAAAATGATTTAGATATAGATAGATATACATACATGTCAACAGCAATTCTAATTAGATAAGTACCTTTGAATTTGATAAGGGATTGTTTTGCTTCAGGACAGGAGTAGTGGTGGAGTGCTGTGCAGTTTTAACAACTTTTGGACAATTCCTTTTCCTTTTTCGTCGTCTTTTTCCAGGTGTAGGTTGTTTTGAGTTGATGTCTTCAACCGTCTCCGTGTTACTTAAATATCCGTTAACATTCTCTGATTCTGTTTGTGTAGTAACGTCTACCATACTCAACATTTTATTAGGATTCTCTGGTTCTGTTTGAGTTCCAAGAGCAACAGACATTTTAATTTTATATTCACTTCTCATTTTACACAGCGAACAAGTCTGAATGCCGTTTACTGCATCAGTGCCACGTTCCCTCACATCTATATCGGGAATTTTCAAAAGGGCAGCGAAAAAATCACGATATTCGGGTAAGAACCGTTTACGGCGGGAATAAATAGGATGAGAAAAGCTTATCATAGTGTTATGAATTGAAATGCAGAGGGTATTGTGTGCTCGGTTCGGATAATAATTTAAACTTATTATCGTGGTATTCCCCAATTGCCTTGCTTTTGGAAAGGTGACAGCAATAATAAATGTCAAGATCCCTTTAATGTCATGTCAGTGATATCTGGATATTTATTCTTTAATGCGAGAGATAGATTGGCTGCGTAACAGTATTTGCATAAGTATACCAGTATTTGCATAAGTATACCAGTATTTGCGTAAGTACAATCAAGCGCTTATTTTCACAGTTCTAACTCTTCCAAATTTCTGACATGCAAAAGTATCATTTGTCACTAGGGTACGTTAAACATCGATAGTTCAGTATTTCGATACTATCGATATTTTTCTATAAACCATCGATAAACTATCGATAGTATCGATAGTTGAAACAAATTTAATGAAACAACGAACTACTTTAAAATCATTATTTAAAAACAAGAACATTACATATTGGTTTTATCAAATAATTTCACATTTTGATTTAGGAAAAGTAACTTAAGGCGTTAAGGCGTTTTGCCTTGAAAATATGTTTCTTAGATCGCTATGTATCATGCCGGCTTTAGAAAAAAAAAAGTTGCTGGTAGGTATGCATAAATATAACTGTGCAAATGTTCTTCAGTAACTCAGAGCTGGATTTTATCCAATAATCGTCCCATCGATCTTTTTTTATTAGCATGGCTTTTATCTTTTTTATTATGTATTGGGCTTCTTTGCTCAATAATAATAATAATAATTTCTCTACATCTACGTCAATTCACCGAAAACTTTAAAATAAATAAAACGCCAGTGCAAAAAACAACAACAATGTAATTTTGTTTCTGAAAAACAAATGTCCAGCTATGGACAACGAAACACGTTTTTCTTTTTCGCCTTGTTTTTTTGTTTTGCCGCATGCGGTGTGTGTTGCACCATAAGTCTGCTTTTACACTTAGACTGGTGAGTCTAGACTCACATGGATGCAAAAGAGTAAGAAAGTTCGAAAAGATGAGAAGGAAAATATTTTGCCCTGTGAGTCGAGGGTAAAGTTTTTGGCGACTCTTTTTGACGTTTTCCTTTTCTCTTCTTCGTTTTATCATTGTGTTGCTTCCCACCTAGTCATCTGCACAATACAAGAACTGCAAAATAAAAGAGGAATGTCAAATTTGAGTCATGGAAAAAAGTCTGAAGTGTAAAAGCGCAAGACTCACGGATGTAAATAACAAAGAGAAATTCGAAAAAAGTCTAGACTCACAAGTCTTAAGTGTAAAAGCAGACTAAGCATGTGTGCTAAAATCGGCAACGACGCTGGTTTGTAACAGTTTTGTTTCATTCAGTGTGTGTTGGCCGTTTCAAAGCCATGTATTATCGACAACCAGTATTGAAGCGCATCGAAACAAATACAGGTTTTTTTGTTTTGCCTGCTTTGGTGTGTGTTGTCTCATAAGAATCAATGTACTGTTGTTTAAACAGTCACAAAAAAACGTTTTGTCTGCTCCGGTGTGTTTTCAGCCTAAATAGGCGTGTTTTTTTTTCAAATCTATATAGGCTAAACATGTTTCCGCAACATGTTTTCATTGTAAAATACAACAAAACACTAGCCTGGATAATTATCCAGTCTTATTCAACATTTTAGCAGGTGATGTCTATTGTGAAATTTTACGAAAAATCACAAATTACCAAACAGACCTCCTGATATCTTCCAACATGATCTGGTGGCCACACGGTAATGGGCATAATAGGCGTTGAAAAGTATCCGTAGCTACACACAAAATGTATGGATGGAAACGCTTTGAAAACAGAACACAGAATTTTTTCTGATAATTATCCAGGTTTCGTAAGCCGTAATAGGCTTAGTTGTTAGTGTAATTAACATGGAAAACATTTTCTAAGCCTATATAGTTTTGAAAAAAACACGCCTAATATTTGTGTTGATTGATAGCATTTTGATGTGCTGCGTTTTATTTTCGTATAAAATGTTTTGGCGTTAGTGTAAGTACGTGTGAATCTCGAGTAGAAACCGAGATTCACGAAAATTGATCTAGAGCAAAAATAAAATGCTTTTTTGGTCGGTTGGAAAATGAAAATTGTACTAGAGCGCTAAAAATTACTCGAGATAAAAAAGTGCTTTTTTTGCCCAATCGAAATCGAGATTACACACATAAAATCTACCAGCCAGCCACTTTCAGATCGACCTCTACTGTTTGGTCTCCCTTCAGTAAACTGTCACTGCGCAAGTGCTCACTTTTGAGTTTTGACTGTGGCTCAAGTGGCTGTCACTTTTTTCATGGGTCGCGAGCTCAGCATGCGTTTGTTTTCAAAACAAAATATTCCTGTATACAAAGCTTACAGCATGTTTCTCATATTGTAATTGTACAATTGTATAGTAGAACTGATAATGGATTCCGATTCGGCGATTAAATGTTCATATTGCTTGAAGGTAATAGAAGACGATGACTTCCTAAATTGCACAGTGTGCCGTTCATGTGTTCACATAAAGTGCCTTAAACGCCCCGGAACTCCAGGTGATCTTTTAGGCGATGTGTTTTTTGTATTCACATGTAGTGATTGCTCGATAGTTTCGGGTAAACGCGAACAGTTCATTCGGCAGAAACTCCCATGGTATTTGAACGTTACTTCTAGTTAAAAAGCAGATTAATTTTTATTTCTTCCGGTTCAGGTTAATGGTCATAGCTCTGTCCATTTACAATCTTTCGATTAAGTCAAATGGTCTCAGTCATCATGGCTATTTCCATTGGAGAACTCACATTGTTAGTTTCATCGATAAGCACTGGGAGTACCTATTTGATATAAATACGTAAGTAAATATATATCGCCTCATCGTCTAGTTCATACAAAATGGTTCAACATCTTTTAGAAAACGTCGAAAAAAATGGATTGGATCCGTGTCCGGAGCTCTATCGCACAACAGTCCAGATTTCTTTGTTTCAGGTCAAGAAATGTTTCAAGAGACTGGTTGGTGGAAATTAACTTACAACCAGACGCCGAAATTTTACTTTAAACTGTGTAAGTCGCATCTTCTGCCTGCATCGAACAGTTTTATTCTTAAATCGTTTTGGCTTTAGATGAACAAGTTTCCCAAAAACGACAGCAACTAAGAAACGACAAACGGAATGCGGAAGATAATAATTACTCAAGTGATTTTTCAAATTCAGCGAATGACGATGTAAAACGCCGTCGTGCAGATTCCGATGAGGAGGAAGTTTGTAGCAGAACATTGTATGTATACATTATTACACCAATTGAAAGTATATAATTTTTCTCTTTGACTATCTGCTTTTAGACCTTACATGGGTAGAAAACCGAAGCCAAAGCATAATAAACAAGATAAAGCCGAGGATGAGGTAGAGACAAAACATCTAAATTCGGTACAATCAAGTTTGATGGATTTTCTAGCTGAGAATCTATCTTCGGATGGTCTGATTTTCACTGATATTCAGACGGACAATCTTTCAAAAAACGATTTGCTTCCGCTGATTGGTACGACGGATAATTCGAGCTTTTTTGATATAACTCCAATCAAAAATGAGGATGCGAAATTAAGTAATTTTGCTGAGAATTTCGATCAGGACGAGGGTCCAGCAGAAAGTAGTCCCTCAAAAACGCCAGAACCTATCGGCGATGAACAATTCCAACCTAGGATTATTCAAGTAACAAATTACCAACAAATGGATGCAACAGACTCAACCTCACAAGACACTGCAATCAAAGAAGAAACCGGAAGTGAATCAGAGGGAACATCAGACGAAGCTGAAGATGAAGATCATGTCACAGTTGAAGTTTGCGCAAAAAGTTTATTCACCAAAACACAAAAGCGTGAACTTCCATGGCTTTCAGAGAATCCAGACGAAGAAAGCGTAGAAAATGAATCTCTTTTCATGGACGGAAGGTAACTTTATTTAAAAACGACCACCAAGACGAGTTCTTTATTCGCTATATCTTAAAAGGTTAATTCCCATGAGTGAATACGAGGAAAAGGAACTGCACAATAAACTTCGTAGTATTATGAGCCTAGAGCAGCAGTGTAAACTAGAAGTTCCCGGCTATGTAAGGCGTTTCTATCGAAAACTAGTTGTACGCGAATTAAGAAAAACCTATTCGAAGCCAATTTTCAATTTGGACACGTATAACCAAATTCAACATGAGTCCGAAACAACATCTAAACCACAAATCTTAGATCGTTATCAGGTATAAGTCGCTTGCTACGACTTTTTCCAAAAATAACTTCGTTTTGTTTTTCACCCCAGCTCATTTCAACTACAAGTCAGACAGCATTGACCTCCTTTTATGCTAAAATTGCTGGTTCATTTCAATATGAAGTTTTTGAATCTCCATACACATCGCGAATTCTTCATCCATTTATATATCGCAATACAAAGTGTTTTCCGCCATGGCTAAAACTAATGTGCGAGCTGCAACACATTGTCAATGGAAGCACTCCTTCACGCTCAACTGTGGATTTTTGCTATGTTCGTCCAAATCATATTGCCGCCGTGAATGCATTGCTACAAGCAAACTTTTGGCCTGGCATCGATAGTAAGTTTAATATAGTATTTTTTTTTTTTTCATTTGTTACTTTCTATCTGTTCACAGTGTCCGAATGTCTAAGCTATCCGGATTTTAGTGTCGTTGCACTGTATAAAAAGCTGGTTGTTGGTTGCGCATTTTTGGTACCAGATGTTGGTTTCAATGAGGCATATATTTCGTTTATGGCTGTTCGGCCTGGTTGGCAGCGAAGCGGAATCGCCAGCTTTATGCTCTACCATTTGATCCAGACGTGTATGAGCAAGGATATAACGCTCCATGTATCTGCAACTAATCCGGCAGTGTGTCTTTATCAGAAATTCGGTTTCAAAATCGAGGAGGTGATATTGGGCTTTTATGAGAAATATTTGCCAATTGATTCAAAGCATAGTCGTCATGCGTTCTTTCTGCGACTGATGCGATAAACGACGGGTTCCAGATTACACTGAGTACGAGTAGTTTAACTGAGCTTCTTACGTAAGTGATTCTATTTATCTAATAAATTAATAATTTTTATTGAAAATAAAAATACAAACTATGACAAAAGCTAAAAAGGTTTTTTCTTAAAATCTTTGCGTGCATGGAATGACATATATTTTTATTTTTGCATCAAAAAAAAAATAATAATAAAAATAACATTATACGATGATTATTCCAATAAAAAGGAAATATAAGTTATAAACAAGATGAATATTGTCATGTAAATTGGAATTGAGTCATTTTGTGTTTTGTTTGGTACATAATATGTAATATAAATATGTATACAAAAGTGAACGCACATTCTTCGACTTTTGTTAAATTTTTTGGCGCCTTAATACTTCACAAAATAATATTTGATCTATGGTATAACAATTTATGTTCATATTTATCTACAAATTGCAATACATATGTATAGTAATAACGTGGCAAAAAGTGCACATTAATAATAAAAATTTAAACTAGTTTCTACTAAAGAAATAAAAAAACAATAGAAACATACATTTTCAACGATGACCAAAGCACTCAAACGTATTTGATACAAGTGCCCAAAGCAAATGATATTTTTTCTTTCGTACCTGGTATAATATTAATGTTTGTATCACTTTTATGTAAGAAACTAGTAATAAATAATTGTCTATTAAAACAAAATTAAAAAACATTAATAGATTGTTAATATAAAATACATAATTAGCAGATAGCGCCAAACGTGTTGATAGTGCTGTGCCCTAAATCTATGGATATCATCTTAAGAGTAATTTTGTTTTTAGAGTGTAGTCGATGTGACAGTGCTGATACCATGCACTAGGATAGTTGGTGGAAGTTCGGCTGTCAGTTCAGAGAGTAGTTCCATATAGCGCTCACTGCGCTCCCCCCATTGAGGTGCGTCTGTATTGGGTGGTGCTGCTAGGTAAATGAATGATACCGCTGTCTGGTCTGATCGTTCGCGGATTATTGCATTTGCTCTAAAAGGATATGTTTATATAACAGCTGTGAACAAAATAAAAACGCAATTATAAAACTACCTTTGCATGTAGAGCTTAGAACGATTTAGGTTCTCTTCCGTAATGGGTTCACTGTCATACTCAGCACATTTAGTAAACTGTTTCAGAATAGATGCATGACGAATAAAGTCCGAATTTCTGCTCCATTCACTGATCTGTAAGAAAACGATTATTTTTATTTTATCACGACGCCAATTGTGAATGCAATGCAATTGAGTAAAAAAGTCGATTAGGAGCAAAAAGTATCAGGAATCTAAGGCTCATTGTAGTTAGCATCGACTCTGTTAATGATATCATAGTGGAGATAGAGATGAACAAAATCTCTTCCTAATTCGGGAGACGAAATGCAAAACACTGTTTCTGTTTGTCAGATCTACAACAACAGGGAATACATTTAACTTTTTCGAGAGAAAACTTCATCGTATATTGGATCACGTGCGCTGTATGAACTGATATCCGTCGACTTCCGGTTTGGATACCTCGATCGAATTGACAATATTGGTTCAGAGAAGGGGATTTAAAGGTTTGATACTTAAGAACCGACTTAAGGTCGAAACTGCCACAGAAATGGGACCATCAAGATGATGGAAACCTGCAAGATTTGAAAACAAAACTGGCACCTACCTCTTGTATATCCGCCTTGATACGAAGATTTTTCAACGACTGTTCCAGTTTCATTTTTGGAAACACATCCATTTGGGGAATTTGGGTATCAAACGTACTGGTAAAAAAGAATATACATACTGTGTTAATAAAATAAAGCAGAAATGGTTCGTTTTCATTTGTAAATTACCTAACATTTGAAGGATTCCCATTGGCTTCACAAAGAAAGACGCGAAGGGTCAGCCGTTTCCATTTGGGCAACATGTTTATAATACAGGCAAGTTGCATCATAAACAGCGAGACCACATCAAATGGATTGTCACTCTTGGGATCAAACACGTTTATGGGCCAAACGTCTATGTATTTGATATGATTGCTCCTGAGGGTTGAAATAATAATTTTTTTTTCAAAATAAGCATTATGGTTCATGATTTAATTTCATTCTTACTTTGCGATGAAGTTTTTATCCAGTTGATGGAAGTGTCTGCACAAGCAAATGTTCTTTTTCATTTTCAAAGTATCGCAAATGATAGCCACATAATCTTGTGTACTGATGTGTTTGTCTTCGCCGTTTTCTCTGATGGGAAACGCTTCTTGTTCGCCGTCGTTGAAATTGTTAGTTTTATAGGAAGAATTGTCACTGTGTAATAAGCTAGTAAAGACCCGCTCCTAATGATTAAAACAAGAACTATAATACTTACACTTGGAAAAAATCTGTTGGCTTTTGCGAATCATAAAATCCCATGACAATAGTATTTGGTTTCATCGCACCGATGCCAGACAGTCGAATTAAATGTTGAACTCCCTCTCGGATCGAATTGGCAAGCGTTACTTCAGCAAAGGCTTTTACCTAAAAAAAACAAACAGGTTATAGTGACATGCTCTAACAAACGTTGGATTATAAAACGTACTTTCATATGGTCCAGTAATGATAGCCATAGCTTATTCTCTTCAATTGTTGGATCAGTTACAGCGGTGCAGTCTCCGACCTTTACGTGACCAATCACATAGAGACCTCCTTTCTTCATGTCGTTGACAAAATCAATAAGTGGACAACACGAACGCGGACTGGAGACCAACAGCAACATTTGCGGCCGCCAGAACTTAACGTGTTCCTTACGTGGATCTAACATTAGTAAATATTTCCTCACTTGATGGAACATCAGGGCCTGTGATATTGATCCCCATTGCGTGCCCTGCGATGCTGGTGAGAATATATGCAATGCAATGACCAAAAGCAAGCAAAGAATGATGCTGGTCAACGCATAGATGGGATTTATAACAAACATCATCACCAAAGTGCCGAGCAAGCCAATTAAACAAGTATGCCATGTGAAGTATTTAAAGAGTGGTCGGAAATTTGGAGCGCCCGTCAGCTCGATACCTAGACAAGCTAAATTTGTCGCCAAATACGATAACATGAAAAGCACAGAGTTAATTTGAGCTATTGTATTCAGTGATCCAATTAGGAGAATGGCTTCGACCAGTGTCCAGCTTGTGAGTACCGCAACAACTGGATTGCCCTTCCATGTTCCACGAATGACAAAATTAAGAACCGATCCGAAAACTTGATCCTTGGCTAAAGCCTCCAGTATACGGCTTGAACCGATTTGATTGCTTAGACCAGTTGAAAATGTTGCGGTCAATATACCAATAGCGGTGAATGGTGGCCACAAATTGATTGGCATCAGGAATAGGTAATTATTGCACAGCAAGTTATGGGGAGTAGTAAATGCCATTAAAAAGGATAGAAGAATATAGCAAACGAAGGTGAACCCTACAGCAGATAACGTTCCAATTGGAATACTGCGTGAAGGGCTTTTTAATTCACCCGACATATTTGCTCCGGCCATGATGCCAGTAACACCAGCGAATAACACACCAAATGTTACTGCGAAGTTGACCATTTTCCCGCTAGACGTATAATCTGGTCCATAGTTTTCATATAAATTGCCTTTGAATGTTTCCACCGACAAGCCAGTGTAGTTGTAACCAGTGGTGCCATTTGGTACTAAATGGTTTTCTTCCGGAACTGTGACCTGCAAATAAATATACGTTTTAGTTTTACAATGCCGGAAAACTGGGCTTACTAACATAGACATTCACGCCTAAGCATAGTTCTTGAGTCATTACATAAAAGAAAGAACTCTGTTATTTTTTGGGAAGGGTTTTCTAAGCAATTGAATCATTTGTGATATAACCTTATCGTTTTATCAGTGCTTATTTGCATTCTTATACAATAACAATTTAATTAAAAAGAAAACAAATCAGCAAATATAAATAACTTCACAAATTTCCCCGTATAGCTACATTTGTCTTTTTGTACATACATATGTATATTCAGAAACGTACTCATATCTACAGCTGCATAAGATAAGAAAGGAAAATACAACAGAAAATTTAAATTAAATACCCATCAATCCGCAGCTCATTTTATATCAGTTTTTGACAATCCCATGCATTTGTCACTATCTATTCTTCGACAAAAAATAGGCTCCCAGCACCGATAAGAATTTGAAATACATTGATTTACTTGGTAACTAACGTTTGTTGTATATACATATGTATTTGTAAAAGAAAGTCCCTAAATGTCACATGTACTCACCATGATAGGACTTTTAGCTAGAAAACTAATGTATGTTGAAAACAGGCAAATTGTAACAATTCCCAGAATCATGACCGATGTTTTGGCAAACATTGCAGCCCCAATTAGACACACAAGCAACATACATGTATTGATTATAGTGCAATAGAAGAATCTCCACCACTGTCCATCGGGTAACAATCCACCTTCATTCGAAAAGTAACCTCCTGGTCCAAAGTTTTCCATAATACCTTCAGTACATCCAGATATAGCCATTGCACAACCGACAACATTGGCCATAAAAAATAGCGTACCAATGGAACCACCAAATTCCAGACCAAGTGTTCGACTAATCATAACTAAAAGCCAGAGGTTCATGAAAATTAAAACAAAAATCATTTTGTTAGGTCTAAAAATTCACTTACAGTATACCCCACCGCCTTCAACAGCTCCATTTGTTGAAATTGCACAAACAGATGCAACAGTAAAGAGCAGAATCAAATAAGCGATAATAAACTGCAAAAGTGTAATATAGAGACCAGCATTACCAACAATGAACCCTGAAAGAAATGTGCAGAAAATTATAAGAAAAATGTTTTTGAAAACGATTATTATATATTGTGTATTTAATATGTTGAACACGTCTATTTGAGGATAAAAAAATGTCTTATACAATTATCTAAAGACAAAAAGGGATTGATTGCAATCTTCTGGCGTCAAACGATTAACGATTTTATTTGCCAAATGACCACAAACCAAGGCTAGGGGTGTACAGGTGGTCTGTTGTGCAGTCAAATCAAGCAGCATACGAAAGAGGGACTCGGAGAATGGCGACGGCGAAAGCGGTTGTTCTATTTACTGACTATGGCGTCAGCCAGCGGTGGTAAGAATGAAGATAGCAAGATCAACGATGAAATGTGGAGACCGGTATAATAGAATGACACATCAGTACTGAACATTAAAGCCTGAGATATGTAAATACTGCTCTAGACTAGAACTTGCTGCAGACTGCCTCAGTAAATGTCATTTATATCAGTAGATAAATTAGGTATATGTACATATATATCTTTTGTATTAAGTAATCTAGCGAGAACAGTAAATTTAGTCATTTGATTGATTGAAATAAGTAAATACATTTTTTTTGGTACAAAGGTATTTTTTCTTCAGTAACAAGAAGCCAAATACAATAATATATTCAATTTTTGTCGGTAAGCAAATATCAAAATAGATTTATGCAGTTGTCCAGATATCTATTACGACATCTATTCATTTAACTTACCAACACGAATAAAGACCAATGCACTGAACATAGAGAGCGCCACAGGTGAAAATACTCCCGCAAATGTACCCAGCGTGCGTCCACTCCTCTCTGGATCAGACATCCCAAATTCGACATAGCCATCTCCAGATTGGGGGGTCGCTGGTCGGCGATTCGTGGCGTTGCCTCCATTACCAAATAGGGTTCCAAATGTTTGAAACATACTCGCACGGGCTGAAGTTATCGGTGATGTTTCGTTATCGCCCCCACCATCACTATTCACACTACGCCCATCCATCTGTTAATGATATTCCAGAATTATTATTTAGTAATGTTAACAAAAACAACTTTTTATAATTACCTTCTAAGAACGGCAAATAAGTTTTAAAACGCCCACTAAGCAATTTTCGAAACAAAGAACGTCATTAGATATTATCGTAACAAAAAATACCAGATTACTAGACTTTAATTTATTTCGTATTCTTAACTTACGACGGCGAATATTTGCGCAGTTAGAGCACCGTACTTAATCGCCTGGTCAACTTTTATTGAAAACCGACTAGTTTCTCTTTTGCGGAAATACACAATGGAAAATAAAACAAATATGAATCAGATGGCTGTCACTTGTTAAGCTGCCATCAATCAAAATTAAAAAAAAAAAAAAAAAAATTTAGTTTTGGGTGCGTTCAGTAAGTTAGGATTTAGATGAAACGAATTTTCCAGGATGGATTGTCTGCTTTTACACTTAGACTGGTGAGTCTAGACTCACATGGGTGCAAAAGAGTAAGAAAGTTCGAAAAGATGAGAAGGAAAATATTTTGCCCTGTGAGTCGAGTGTAAAGTTTTTGGCGACTCTTTTTGACGTTTTCCTTTTCTCTTCTTCGTTTTATGATTGTGTTGCTTCCCACCTAGTCATCTGCACAATACAAGAACTGCAAAATAAAAGAGGAATGTCAAATTTGAGTCAAGGAAAAAAGTCTGAAGTGTAAAAGCGCAAGACTCACGGATGTAAATAACAAAGAGAAATTCGAAAAAAGTCTAGACTCACAAGTCTTAAGTGTAAAAGCAGTCATTGTACATATGACACGATCTCTTCCAGCCGACAAACAACAGCACACCCCTGTGGAGCTCGATTCGAATATGTTAGTCGCAATCCACACGTTGACTTATGAGTCGCGACACTTTTCTATTTTCTGTTTTCAACTGTCATTCCGTGAGGTGCTTGCATCCACACGTTGACTTTTGAGTCATGCTCATGACTCTTATAATTTCTGTTTTCGTAATTTGACAATTCTCTTTTATTTTTTCTTTCGCTTTTGAAATGGTTACAGCTCTGTATTTATTAGTTTCTATGAAGATATATTGCTTACATTTTGCATATTTATTTAAAACATAAATTTTTGTTAGTCAAATTAAATTCTTTCGTAATTTGCAAGACAATTGCGCTCTACGCGCAACGAAAAGAAATGAAGCAAAATAGCGAAATAACGAACAAGAAAAAGAGAAACGTCAAAAAGAGTCTCGGAAAATTCTGCCCGTGACTCACCGGGCAACTTGATTACTATCTCATCGTTCTTCTCTTTCGTACTCATGTGAGTCGCGACTCATGAGTCAACGTGTGGAATGCGACTTTGTTAGTCCCAATCGAGCCTCGCTGTGCTCGAGTATCCTGACAAGTATGCGTCAGTCAAATGAATTTCGTTTAGACGGCTTTTAAACGTTGCAATTCTTGCTTGCGATTCGTTTGCTTGTCACTCGTTTGTTTGAGCTTGTGGATAAAAACGTACATATGTGGGAGCCGGGGTAGACAGAATCGCTGGGACTGCTCGAGTCGCAGTGATATCGGTGTTTCTTCTTTGTGTTTTTCGTCAACACATTCTCTTTTACAATTCCTTTCATTATTATGTTCACCGCTTACGAGTGAATTCGCATTATGTTGTCTATTTAGATTTTAGTTTTTGATGATTTTTTTCGGTTGAGCGTACTTTTGGAGAAAAAAGAATTGTTTTATGTGGTCACAGCAATGTCCTTATCTATTTTCCCGAACAAATAATTGCTAATATCCATTGCATCAAAACAAAACAAGATGTATGTAGATATTAGACAATAATCGACATTCTCACCCGCGAACATGAAACGTTTAAAAGTAACTCTGTTTGGCGAAAAGAAAACAAGAGAAACAACGATAGTCGCAGGATAGTTGCAACGTTTAAAAGTAGTCTTATTAGCGGTTAAAGTAACATCAAGAGAAACCAGAAGAAGTCGCATCAAGAAAAGAAGAAACATTGAAATACTTGTCTTTTACTTATAAATACTAAAAGTATGATAATTTGTTTTTTTTTTTTTTTTTAATAATGATTGATTTAAACTAATATCTACTGGAAATTTGTAATAATTCCATCCAAAATAAAACAAGAAAGTGGGTTTTTAACAAATTCTGAAGTTGACTTTTTTTGTGCTTGTTGCATAGAAGCAACACCCTTCATCCGCAAACTGCTCGTCGTGCCTGGGAAATTTGTTTCATCTAAATCCTGACTTACTTGCAAACTTTTACAAGTATGGAAGAGAAGTAGGCGCTATGGGGAGGCCAAATTTAAATGTTTAATGATCCGAAGATGTTCGACACTTTTGAATTATGACGCTGATTAGACGACTCTTTATCGTTCGTTTCATCTTTCGTCTTTTTGGCCGATAGGGAGAGGGGCATAGAAACGAGAGGGTAATGAATTAACGAAAGCAGGAATGAAAATTCTGATATTTCTCGTTTGACAAAACAAAGCAGAGAATTTTAAAGTCGATTTTGGAGCTAAATTTAGGGATATTTTACATTTGCTAGTAAACACGCAATTATTATCCTCCATAATAAGTAAATTTACTGTGATTCCACTGACTTACCTGCTGGGTTGAAAATAAAAAAGTTTTGCAGGAGTTTCAGGCAGGATTTAGAAAGAATTACTCGACAGTCGATCAAATATTTGCACTTAATATTGCGGAGATATATAAACAGAAACATAAAAAACTATATGCCTTTTTCGTTGACTTTCGAGCGGCTTTCGACACCATAGCGCGCGATGCTCTGATCTACAAACTATATAATATAGGTTTCTCAACGAAAATAATCAACATTTTAAGAGCAATGTATGCAAATAATGTGGCGTATGTATGGGATGGGGAGTCCATTTCTGGAGAATTCACAACAACGATGGGAGTGAAGCAAGGATGTATCTTGAGTGCGTTACTGTTTATCCTTTTCATCAACGACATATCAGATACTGTAAAAGGTGGAATCGAGTTTGGCAACATACAAATTCCGGCTCTTAAGTATGCAGACGACATCGTTTTTCTTTCCGACACTGTAGATGGGTTGCAGCTAATGATGAATAGGCTCAGCGTTTACTGCAAATACTGGAACCTTAGCGTGAACTTGAATAAATCGAAGGTAATGGTGTTCAGTGGCGGCGGTGGCAGATATTCTCAAAGTGAAAGATGGACGTATCAAGAAGAAATGGTGGAAGTTGTTCGCGAATACAAATACTTAGGAATTTTGGTGTCTTCGAACTTGAATATA
The DNA here is from genome assembly GCA_949775065.1 of Brachyopa scutellaris. Lineage (NCBI taxonomy): Eukaryota > Metazoa > Arthropoda > Insecta > Diptera > Syrphidae > Brachyopa > Brachyopa scutellaris. Next base: position 159,509,081 of record OX459112.1, read on the forward strand.
AAGAAACATCTAGAAACCAAACTATCTGAAGCCAAACGAGCAATCTCATCGGTATGGGGTCGCTGCATCAACAACAAGTATTTAAGCCATAGCTCGAAGCAGAAACTCTTTCGCACAACTGCAGCTTCAGTTCTTTTATATGGAGCGCAGGTGTGGGGATACTGTTCCTTTGTTGAAATAGAAAAGTTTCTTAGGTATTTCTTAAAGCGAATCTTTCGTTTACCAAGTGCTACGCCTAATTATATGCTGCATCTAGAGACTGGTGCACCGCCTATGTTCTTGGAAACACTGAGACTACATTTCGACTACATAGTAAAAGTTATGGCAATGAGTAATGACAGACTGCCAAAAGTTGTACTAAAGAGTGTAATAAGAAGTAGAGCAAGCTTCATTCAAGAATGGGAACGCCTTGCATCAGATTGTGGAGAAACCATAACGATAACACCCGATGAGCAACCTGAACATCTAAAAGCACAACTCAACGTCCTATTGCAAAAAGTAGGTCGAACTATGTATGATCGATTTGTAACGGAAGCACAGTCTTCCCAGTATAGGACATATTACAGCAAGTTGAAATACGATTTAGCAGAAAAAACTTACTTTTTAAACTGTAACTCAATAGAAAGGATCAGCGTAATTTTTAAAATCAGAGGAGAGCTATTAAATTTGAATTTCATTCCACACCGTCCAGAGCTACTTGTCTTGTGCAATCTTTGCAATATGAAGATACGAGAGGATATATTTCACTTCCTTGCAATATGCCCAGTTTTAAAAGAAATTCGATTGAGATTCTTCGATTCGTATACTCTGGAATTAGGTGAAGCAATTGAAATCTTAAATGGAGTCCGAGGCTGGGATTTACTTTTCAACTACTGTGCAAATGCTCTTCGTTATAGAAAATGTATAGTTGAAGAAGATTTTTAATGTTTAATGTATATACATATTGCCTTTTTCTTTGTTCTCTGTTAAAAACAAAAATAGAAATGTAACTATTGTCAATCTGGTAGACGGCCATAGGCCAAACCATAGTAGACTTAGAATTATATTGAATGCTATGAATTAAAAATGAAAATAAAAGTCATATAAACTAACTAACTACTGTGATTTCAACTGAAATTTTACTATTCCCTTCCTAAATATAATGTGAAATTCAATAAACGTCAGAATCAAGTATGCACGTATCCACCAATTATTAGGAACCGTGTAATCACTATCGTACGTATCTCTACAAAAAACGACAGACGAAGAAACGAACGAAAAAAAAACGTCGTGTAATTAGCGTCTATGACAACAAACTAATTAAAAAAAAAATAACAGCTTTTGAGACACTGCGATTAAGTTTAATCGAAATTTCGGTATCCATCAGCGTTGGCTTTGCTTAGCATTCGTTTTTTTTTTCGACAACTGATGACAAAATATCAAAACAAATACCTGCGATTATAGCAGGTAATTTTTTGTTAGTTATAATTCGAAATGAAATTGTAACGAAAGTGTTATAAAATGCTTTTGCAAATCGATTGAAGAAACCAAGTTTGCCCTAATGAAACGTAATAAACATCCGCCTGCCTTTCTATTCTGCCCAATTCATAATACAACTGTTTTTATTATGTGCTATTAGCCGTGTTTTATTATCCCCGTGATCTGATCCGGATCAATAAAACAAACTAGATCAAAGTTCTGTGTTATGGTGATTGCACAAGCTAAGTTAATTTTGACATTTAGTGCGAAGTTGCCATGAGAATGAATATTTTCTTTTAAATGTAAATTTAATGCACTTGTTTTATTTTTTTAGGAGGAAATTGTTCATTTTCATTAAAAGATACCGAATGAGAATAATATTTTGTAGCTTTAATTTCAGTTTCACATCGCTTGAATATCATTATGGGCAGAATAATTAATTTATTCAAATAAAATAACAATAGGCGCGTTTTTTTTCAAATCTATATAGATTTCGAAAAAGCTTTCCATACAAAAATAAGACTGGATAATTATCCAGGCTAAGGTTTTGTTGTTTTTAACATTGAAAACATGTTGCGGAAACATGCTTAGCCTATATAGGTTTCGAAAAAGCTTTTCATACAAAAATAAGACTGGATAATTATCCAGGCTAAGGTTTTGTTGTATATTACATTGAAAACATGTTGCGGAAACATGTTTAGCCTATATAGATTTGAAAAAAAAACACGCCTAATGATATTTGGATTGCCAATAATATTTTTATATTCTAATCTGGCAACACTTACCCTTGACAATTGTCGATAATACAGCAGCATTTACAAATGAAAGTGTATCATAGTGAGAAATAGTCGAACTAATTTTTGGATTACGAAAATTGATCTTAATAAAAAGCAAGATCTCGTATTGTTGTTGTAATGCACACAGACTTATGAGTTGATCTGATCCGGATCAGATCACGGGGATAATAAAAAACGGCTATTTCTACTTCTATTTTGAAAGAAATATCATCCCTGTCGGTATGAGTATACAAATTATAGCAACATTTATGTTGAACGTGACTGGAATGGAAGTTTCCTTCCAAACGCAACCATTATTCATTCCATTTGTCATTTAGAATTTGTCGAGCCGAGCCGACGAAAAATTTTCCTGACGCGTTGTTCTTTGTGAAAATTTCTATTGATTTTAATTTTATGTGCGAAGGTGCACTGTGCTTCAATTACAATTAAAAATTATTTGCATTTATTCCAGATTTACAGGAATTAAGTAGTGAATTTTCAGTGTGAATCCATAATTAACGGCCTTGCACTGCATTCCAATTTTAACAAGTTTGTGGAGATGGATCGAAGTATGTTCGCCATCTTTGTTTTAGTTGAAGAAATAAATTAATGAAAATTGAACTACTCTATGTAAAGTTTTATCGTTAAATCTTTAAATTTCTTTTAGGATCCAGAAGTATTGATTCACCTCGTCGCCATAGAGGACGCAGGGACCATAGACGTTACAGCAGGTCACGTTCGAGATCAAGGTAGCTACACGGCTTTTTGATGTTCCATAATTTGTTTTTAATATCAAAAACTACTTAAATATGTACAACAACTATACTGCTAAGGACTAAATTTTTCATAATTATTTTTATGTAACCATTTAGAAATCGCAGCAGGGAACATGACCGCAGGCGTAGAACTCGTTCACCACGTTCCCGTAGCCGAGAACGTTATTGCCGACGCAGTCCTGAGCAGGATTTGTACCGTGAGCTAATATATGATGACTACCACCAAGAAGAACGGCCAATTATAATCAGTAGTGTCGGTCGAATCGATCGCATTGATGTTAATGACGCTCGCTATATGGAAGAGAGATTCCAGGAAGATCAAAGATACCACGAGGAAAGAGAAAAAGAATTCCGTGGACATCGCAATGGCGACGAAATCGATAGACATGTAGATGAAAGGCACAAGGGACGCGAATATGAACGAGAACGAGAAAGGGGTGGTGAACGTGATAGACGGTAAGCAAATTATACATAACTGAACTTTAAAATCGATTTAATATTTTTCTATGATAGTGACCACAGACATCGCCATTCAAAGCGCTACCATTCATCGGAACGAGATGAGAATAGTGATGGTTATGACGGCGATGTTTTGTCCCATGAATATGATTACCAGAATCAATCTCCAAACAACATAATCATAGTTCGGGGACTTGCACAACATATTACTGAAGCAGATGTAAGTACAAGTTTTACATATCTCCAGACACGTATTGACACGATAAGAAGCGTATGGTCACACTTTCAAAATACACCGCCAGCAATCGTTTATTAAAACAAATACAAATTAATATAATTTCAAGAATTTGTTTACTAGTACTATTAGTTATTAAGTTGAACTTCTGAGTATCCACCTCGGGCTGTAGCGTCATCCAAATTATATCATTTCTTGAGATCAAAATTTAATGTTTTTTTAAGTTTTGTATTTGAACGAGCATTCATAAAGCTACCTCAAACAATGACTGCAGTTCATAAATACATTTGTCCGTTTTTGTTATTTCAGATAAGCAGCGACCTCATGCAGTGCGGCTTGTGCGCGATGTCAATTCGTCTTCTCCGCAAAAGAAAAACAGGTAGGAATACAGAAACTTAATACAGATGTTAATTTAAATCCCAATTAAATATCCCGTTCCCCAAATTTATAGTCCTTGAAAATCAAATGCATACAATTGAAAACTCAAATCTTAACCAATGTACGTAAGTATGCCCATCTGTCCAATGTGCAATTGCAATATTGTGTGTATGCGCGTGTAAACCGTATGCAAATGCCAAACACAAACGCTTCAAACGGGCATTGAATGCAGCGCTGCAATTGCAAACCGTTTATGAGCGCATTCCCATTGTGATCATAGTATTGCACCAGGCGGATCACGCCCGAGGTGATCTACCTCTCTTTTTTATCTTAATTAAAAGTAAAACCAAAAAAAAAAAGAAGTGAAAAGTGAACAATTTGCCATCAAACAAAAAAAAAAAAAAAAAAAACCACAAACTCAAAAACAACCAAAATCTCAACCCTTTTTGTTTTAAATAAAATTTACAAAAATTTTGTGTTTGCTTCTATCTAAAATTTAGGTGCATCTCGAGGTTTTGCTTTCGTCGAGTTTAGTACCGTTGAAGAAGCCGTACGCTGGATGGATATGAAGCAGGTATCACTTGAATCTGGTGCAGTTGTAAAAAAAAAATATTATTTCCTTAATTTGTTCACAATAAATATTATTTGCTTATTAATTATACAAAACATATAATAATATAAAATAATATTTCAAAATTTGATTACACAATATAAAGAAATCAGTGATAAAAACAAAATTAGAGAACCACTATTGTTTTGAAATTAAAAAAAAAAAAAAAAATAGAGTTAATTTTTAAAAGTTCATTGTACATACATAATTTATGTATCTGTACTTATTAAAGAGAAATCACAATGTTAATAGTATGTATTTGAAAAAAGCAACTGATAAACCAGATTACAATTTGAAAAAAGCTGTATATTATATGAAATATCAACAATGCTTGTTGAGCGAGCTGCTTTGAACCAATATTTGGAAATGATACAATGAGAATAGAATCAGTATTTAACGGCGGTGACTGTGTAGTCAGGAAACCTTTTATCGATCGACGATTACTGACATTGCCTTTTTTTCCATATTGTTCTAGGGCATATTGATACTGCAAGATCATCATCGGGCCGTCATCCATTACAGCTACTCGAAGGAGCCACTGAGTAAAGATAAATCCGCCTCAGATTGGTATTGTGCAAAGGTGAGAGTTTGCTTATTAACTAAATTAATATTAAATCGCAAATTTAGTAGAATATTATTTATTTTGTATATGTATATGTACAAACATTTTGTTCAAAAGAAAAGGGAGAAGAAATAAAATATCTTCAGCGTCATCATATAGGCGGTCTTGTCCAAAGTCGGACGTATAATTCTTGTAAAAGTTTGCAGTCTGTCCTGTCTTGTGTTTTGCGGATCCAGTTATCTGCTTTTCTTTAGGTGGCCGTGAATCAGGGCCCACTTCTCGCAACCGTTTGTGTGTGCGTGTTATATTTTTGGACTAATAGAATGGACCTACAGTTTTTTGCAGACTTTAAACGGCGAGTTGAGAAGCTCCTCATGACAAATGATACTCTTTGAATGCTTGTCAGACAGTCGAAAGGGGTGGCACTGTTAAAAACTTTTAGTTGTTTGCAGGGATTGAACCCGGACAGTTCTCTGCTACTATTCCTTGAATATCGTCACTCCAGCGGTATGGTTGTGTTCCTCTGTCTCAGGTCTTCCCTTGGTTTCCATTCTATCAGTCTCTTTGGCCATCTATTGTCTGTCATTCTCGCAACGTGTATGGTTATATCAGATATTTTAGTTCTTCTGATTTTTTCGTTTGTCATCCGGTCCTTCCTGTTTCCCAGCATCGCTCTCTCCATTGCTCTATGTGCTACTACAAGCTTGTTGATGGTGTATCGTGTTACGGTTAAGTTATGCGCTCTGTATGGGTAACTGGCATTATACATTGATAAAATACATTTCTTTTCCAACACATGGTTATGCCACTCTTCAATTAGTTTTTCATTCAATCAAAGGCTGCTCATCCTGGTCCGATGCGATGTTGGATTTCCCGGGTTTGGTTGTCTCTTATTCTTCTTATTTCATGACCGAGGTATTTGTATTCGAAATCCTGTTCCATCACCTGCTGTCTTCAGATTACCACTGGGAACTAGGTTGGTCATGAATTTCGTTTTCGTTAAATTGTAGTTTAGCCCCCGTTGTTTGAGGCTGCCCTGAGCATATCCTTATTCAAATAAAGTGTAAATTTCTTCTTTCCGGTCAAAGTGTATTGGCTTGGGCTGGCCGCACAATAAACTCTCTGGTGTTAAAGGCCAAAAAATTAATTTTGGGATTAGTATCAAAAACTTAAGTCCAGCGCAACTGCTTCCTATAGTAATCAACTTGTCCATTGTCAAAAAATTCAAAATTCCTTATGCATGATTTCATCGATACGGAAATGGTTTGTCCAGAAACTTATGGACGGCAGTGTAAGTCATAAAAAATCATGTACGTTCTAATGGTTTTTGGTGAATGTTCTTAACCTAACTAAACCGTAGATACACATTTAGATACACTTGATTATTATTTTTTGTTCTAAACAATCTTTGATAACCTGCTAAATTTTTACAGGCATGCGGCCAGTAGTCCAGTGTTTGGGTTATCAAAGAACAAGTATCGCTGTGAGATTAGGTTTTATCTGGTCTTCAATGTAATCAATTAAGCACTAAACCGCATGCGAGCCTCACCCGTTACCACCTATCCATTGTCTTTGAAAGCTGACAGTTTAACCCCAGATACATATGCCTCTTTTCTTACCAGTAGAACGAGCAGAACAAGTTTTTTGCATTCAGATTTAGTTAATCTTGACTGTGCAGTTAGTAATACAAAGTGTGATTTAACTGTGTTTTATTTCAACATTAATACGGAGAAGAAATGGGTAATCATTGTTCGTTCACCGTAACTCTGTTCGATAAACTCACCACTAGCAGCTAAATGGTAGACTTAAAATCAACACATGGCGCAAAAGCCTTAAACTAACTTTAAGATATTTAGGAATGCATTGGCTTAAGCTCATTCTGACTAATGAATTCAAATGTTTGCGATGTTTTTGTTTTGTGTTTAAATTTTCAGTGTGGCGTTTTCAACTTCAAGAGACGTGATAAATGCTTCAAATGCTGCGCATCCCGTGAAGAAAGCGAAAAGGGTGGCGAGGGCAGCGATGAAGTTAGCAACATCCTAACGAAAAGTATAAAAACGCTAGTAACATTTAGCATCTCTATATACATTTTCCAAAAATTAAATATAAAACAAATTTTTTCTACCTGGGCAACTCACAATTGAATTGTTGTTCACCTGCCATCATCATCATCATTGTGTTTTTTTTTACACAACGAAGAAATTATGCTGCGCAATTTGGACGTGCTCACAAACGAGGAGGGTGTACTCACCGTCATGCAAGAAGTCGTTCCAGATCTGGTGTCGAAAATCTCCAAAATTCTTGTCTGTCGTGATCCACTAACGCAGACATCACGCGGCATATGTTATCTTAACTTTGATAATTTAGTCGATTCGATGAATACACACAATGCGCTGAACGGCCTAGAGCCACCACTACAAATAGACAGCCGGGAGGGTAGGATAGAATGTGCAATTCATTGCAAATTTATTTATATTAAAAAAAAATCATATTCTTGTGTTTAGTTTTAATATCGTACTGCGTTGACTCGGAAAATCGTCAGTTATCGCGTAATACAAGTAACTTCAAGTCATCCAATGAAGTGATGTCAAGTGTGAGCAACAGCAATCAGAATACCTATCAGTACACAATTGCCGATGTACCACGTTTGGCCGAATACAGTGCTTCGCTATACGCGTCGACGCCAGCAGAACAAGAACATTACCTGAAGTACTATACACAATACTACATGACTGAAATATCCAAAGGCCAATATGCCAATCTACCGTCGGTGAACCAGCTGGGTGAGTCTGCTAATTCAGGAGCAGCAGTGGCGCTATCTGCCATTCAGCGGAAGCAAAATAAGATGAAAAGTATCGAGACAACTGCAACACAAGCAGCTGCAGCTGCCGCACTAGCAGCCGCTGCAACAAAAGCAGCAATAGCAGCTGCAACAGTTGTCCCCCCTAAAGGCAACGATGGAAAGCAATATCGTAAGTGTTCCCAGTCAAAAGGTTAGGTGTGCGTCATTTAAGTTAATTTTTTTATTTGAATTTGACAGCCACACCAGATATATCGCTGTACCAATACGATGACACTTCGGGATATTACTATGATCCCAGTACAGGGCTTTACTATGATGCGCATTCACAATACTATTATAACAATGAAACCGGAGCGTATCTATACTGGGATCAGAGAAAGAGCACGTATGTTTTAGCTACAGCAGCAGCAGCCGCCGCCGCTGTACAAAATGCCTTAGAAGACACCGTAGCAGCATCTGTTTCAAAGCCAGATCCCGATGAATCAAAAAGAGAGAGTAAGAGAGATAAGCCCGACAAAGTTAAAGTGGCAAAGAAAATTGTCAAAGATATGGAAAAATGGGCGAAGCAGCTGAATCAGAAAAAGGATATGACCTATGTGGCAGCTCCACAGCCAATTATACCATACAAATCGGAAGAGCCGATATCAAAACCATTGGGTAGTGGATACGCAGATGTGGGCTTCTCAATTTTAGAAAAGAAAGAACGACCAAAACTAACAGAATACGTTAGCCCCCCTACTGCTAGTAAACTAGTTCCGTCGTACGCATCCGATTCGGACGAACATGAGGATACTATGCAGCAGCCACAGATGGAAAGCGAAAAAGACTATGTTGATTTCCAAAAACTGACATGTCTGCTCTGCAAGAGAGCCTTCCAATCGCTAGAAATTCTAAGCAAGCATTTAAAAATGTCCAATTTACATAAAGAAAATCTACAGAAGTACAATATGTCGCGAGGCGTGAATGATTCAGATGAACATGGTTCATCCTTATCGTAAGTAATCTTTATTTTAAATATTCATTTCAAAGTCCTGACAATATCATTTTAAAGATATCGCGATCGAGCAAAAGAACGTCGCTTGAAATACGGCGAGAGTGACCCGCCACCACCGAATCGCTGTAAAGAGCGTTTCGAGAACGAGCTAAAGCATATGACAACAACTACTAAACCGCGGCATGTACCCGCAATGCCAATTGGAGAGAATAACGTTGGCAATCGTTTGTTACAGAAAATGGGTTGGTCCGAAGGCCAAGGTCTAGGACGAAAAAATCAAGGACGAACGAATATTATTGAGGTACGTTTAAAGCGAAAGTAAAATCTTTTATAATTTCTAATATTAATTTCCTTTATTCAGGCTGATGCACGTTCATCGACGGCTGGCTTAGGAACAAAGTCTGGAACATTCGCACCCGGTGACGATTACAAATCATACATAAAACGTATGATGAAATCGCGATATGAACAGGCCGAAATCAAATAAACCAATTGAGAGTAGATGCTAATAGGAGTTAGCAAAGCTATGACTTGTTTGCCTGTTTTTTTTTTTTAATTTCTTTTCCCATATAAACAAGACATGTAAATACGTTAATAATAATAATTGTAATTTTATTGATATTTTTAAATAAATGCTCTGAATATATAACTGCAGAGGTATTGTTTTTAATTGAAGATCCTTTATACAGTAGTGTTCAAAGTCCAGCAAAAAAGATGATCTTAAACTGGAACAGTTTTTATACTGGTTTTAATCCTCACAAATACCACTATTATTGCTCATGGTGATGGTCTACGAGATTTTCATAGACATAGAAGGTGCGTTTAATAACGTACACACTGAATCTTAATCATCAAACGAAATCCTGTCAGCGGTTGGCAAGAGCGGAATTAGAGTAGTACCGTATGCGGACGATGGGGTCAAACCAAAATACCGGCTATTAAACTTTCAAGGTTCAACAACCAATCTGCTAGGTATCTTGGTGTCATTGCCATCCGGGATCCTTAACTGAACTGGAAATTAAATATAACATAGAACCTAGATTGCGGAAAGCATGTACATATCGCCTTTTACGTCTGTAGTGAAACATTTTACAAACTTTATATTAACTTCACTTTCTGTGAGGGCGGAATCTAGGAATCGATTTTACACCCACTTCCAGATATCCGATCATCCTGAAATTTTGCACACGTATATAGTTCCGGAGACAATACAATATGTGCTATTTGATGACGTTGTTAATCAAATATGGCGGACGATTTTTTAACTTTTCCATTTCTGTGAGGGCGGAATCTGGGAGTCGATTTTACACCCACTTCCAGATATCCGATCATCCTGAAATTTTGCATACGTATATAGTTCCGGAGACAATACAATATGTGCTATTTGATGACGTTGTTAATCCAATATGGCGGACGCTTTTTTAACTTTTCCGTTTCTGTGAGGGCGGAATCTGGGAGTCGATTTTACACCCACTTCCAGATATCCGATTATGCTGCAATTTTGCGTATCCGGTGACAACTCAATATAGTATATTTCATGATCTTGTAAATCTAATATGGCGGACGCCCCAATATGGTGGATTACCGTTATCTTCCCGACCTCCTAAGTATGGGTATCAAATGAAAGGGCTTGGCAAGTAGAAAACAATACGCTATAACGTCATTAAAAATCCAATATGGCGGACGCCCACAAGATGGCGGATAACCGTTATCTTTACTACCATCTTAATATGGGTATCAAATAAAAGGGTTTGACAAGTAGAATTCGATTAGCTAAGTGATGTGCTTCTAAATTCTACATGGTGGATGCCATAAAATGGCGGATTACTTTTTTCTTCACAACCCGCATGACATGGATATCAAATAGAAGTGTTGGCGAATAGAATCTCAAACAATATAGTATATTTTATGACGTTGTAAATCTAATATGGCGGACGTCATAAGATGGAGGATTGCCGTTATCAAGTGAAAGGGCGAGTAGAATCTCAAACATATTGAGTAAACTTTCTCATATCCAACCCACCCAAGCTAATATACATACATACATACGTATAGACGTAAATTTGTAAAACAAATTCAGATACTAAAAAGTTGAAAATAAATATAGAGATAAAAAAAACATTTTTAAAAACAAGCTATAATGAGCTAAAAAGTAAAAAAATAATTTTTTCCCGAGTCACCAATGTGTGACTATAAATTAAAGCTTGGGGCACTCAGGCACAAGACAACACATACACGATGTGCAACGAGGACGGAAGAAGAATTAGCAGAACACATTTTGTGCCACTGTTACTGTTTAGTTAGACCTCGTCATCGTCATTTGGCCAAATTTTACCTCGAGCCTGAGTGCCCCAAGCTTTAATTTATAGTCACACATTGGTGACTCGGGAAAAAATTATTTTTCTACTTTGTAGTTCATTAAAGCTTGTTTTTAAAAATATTTTTTTTATCTCTATATTCATTTTAAACTTAAGATGGTCCTTTGGATGTACACTACCGTAGTACCACTGGTGCTATTGCTATGCGGTTCAGTCCTACCGAAGTATTAAAAGTGTGGGTTTGTTCATTATTGTAAAAAAAACTGCAGCGATGTAGATATTGCGTTCATACATGTAGAAAAACTGCATTATCATTGCAAACGTTCCGGTAGCACTTCTGTTCATGAATGCCAAATTACCGTTTTTGTTGTGCAAATTCCCAGCTTATTTTATTCTGCTGCACGGCTGCGACGCGACGTGACTGCTGTTGAAGTTGCGTTCATAAATTTATGCAGATTTTGCTGCGGTAAATTTACAGCAAATTTTATTATAATTATGAACTCACCCTGTTCCTACATAACTGCATATTGAACTACACAACATACTTAGAATCGTGTAGTCCTTTTAAATTCCGAAAATCAGGTTTTGGTTCTCGAAATCTATTGTACGTAGTAGGGTGTGGGCTGTGGGGCCCCCCGATTCGCTACCGAGAAATATTGCCCTGACCACCCCTAAACTTTACTGTAGGAAATCCATCCAAGTCTATTTTCCCACCAGATGAAAATGGAAAAAAACCGACGTATTCAAGATGCATTGTGTAGGATCGGATATCCTCTCAGCTGAATTAAGAATCGCCAATTCCCTCCGTCTTCCTGACTGCTCTAGTATCTTCCAGGCGGTAGTAATTGCAATTGAAGAAGCATGTACGGAGCAGTCTCAGAACTACAAATTGGAAGGAGGTAGCAATACTAGTAGATAATCAGTCTGGATTCGTGGCGTAGTTGTTAGTGCGTTGGACTACTACGCAATTCTGCCTGTGTTTAATCCCAATACACAACCAAAAGTTTTTTCAGGGTGGTGCAATCTCTTCCGACTGCCTGACAAGAGTGATAAGTATTCAAGAGTACTTAACTCGCTGTTCGGAATCGGCAAAAAAAAAACTGTAGGTCCCTTCCATTCGTGCAAACATATAACAGGCACACACAAATAGTTGCGAGAAACAGGCCCTGCTTTACCCCGAACTGTAGCGCCACTTAAATAAAGAAAAAAAGAAGAAGTCAGTCTGCTATTAAAGCCCTTCACTCAACCAGCATATCATCTAACTTGATAGAACAGTGCAAGAAAAAAATGGTCCCAGGCAAGAAGCTGGTTATTAATATCACTCTCTTCTGGTTTCCTGGCCATAGCAACATAGATTCGATCACATAACGGTTATTTTCCATGCGTCACCTGACTTGTGACTGATATTCATTTATAGCATGGAACACGGTATTCATTGAACTCTTGAGCAGCGGGAACAACCGTGTCAAAAAAATGGTTTTATCCAAGAAATCGGTATTTCAAATCTTTCGGTGCTCGAATATTTCTTTTCATATCTCGGGTACTGGGCTAAAACAGGAAACTAATTCACATGAAAACGTTGAGACTATTTATGAAGAGCTATAAATGTAGATTAAGGCTGCAATTGTTGTCCAGTTTATGCCGCAAAAGAGTTCCCGGCCTAGGAATTTGGCAGTTGAACCTGAAGGGGCCAGTTCATCCGCAATCTCATTTCCTCAATACCTCTGTGGGCACCCACCCACCTAAGTATGACTTTGTTGTGAGTGGCTAGAAATGAGAAAGTATTGAAGCAAGCAGCACTTTACTAGTTTTGAGTGCAAAGAATAGGAGTTCAGAGCTTTGAGTGCAGCTTGACTGTCTGAGAAGGCATTGTATTTTAGCGCCCTTAATGCATCTGTAGACTTATCAAGGCGCAGATGACGTGGACCTCCGTGTACCATACTAGACTGTTTGGGCTTATAGTGGGTCTGCCGTTTGACCATGCGGTACGTTTCCCAATATGAACTTCCTATTTTAAGCCAAAGCAGTATTCACTTATCAGACGGTGCAGAATTGGGAATATTGTTAATAATATTTGGGAGACACGTAAGATTACCTGGTTCGTAAGTATGAGTAAGTTGTAATTTAATAGCAATTCTAGCGGCTGACTTTTGCTTTGGCCAAAAGTATGTGGCACCCTCTTATTTAGATAGTATTTCCCTTCTTATAGGTACGTCATAGACTCTTTAATAGTTTCGTATTGTATCCAAGGGGTAGTCTTGCGACATCTTAGGTAGGGACAAGACATTGTTTCCGGTGCCTAAACAGCATTGCCGATGTGGCACGGTCGTGCCATTTTGACACGGTAATTTCCTATATTTCCATTATTTGACTGGAACTTACTCATAATAAATAATATAAATTTGAAAGTATAAGTACGGTTTAAATGATCATCAATAGAATCAGACGCGCTCGTTCAAAATTATAGCATGAATGCACTTAATCCGGAAAAATAATTTAAAAGAAGATTACAAGTCTGTTCAATGAGACTGTTCTGGGCAGAAAAGAACAGAAAAGTACCTACAATGTTTTCGTGTTTAATGAGAAAACTTTCTGTCCGAGATTGATCTGCTTCGTGTTCAATGACTCTGACAGCTTTTCTGCACCTACTCTTGAGGTAGAACAGATTTGTGAGAAATGTCAAAATCACCTTTGATTGCATATTTTATTTCTTTACTTGAAGTGAAAAGTGTTTCGATGAGATTTGAGTTTACCAATTTGAAGAAATCGAAATTCAATCCGAAAAAGGTTTAGTTATTTTAAAATGTGATAAATAATTTGGAAAATATTAAGTACAATAATCGATAGTGAAGTTGTCATCTTTGACAGAAAACATATGGCTATAATTTTCTATTCTATTTTGATCTGCTGTTTTTGACAAATCTGTGCTGTTCTCCTATTTCCTCATTGAACAAAGATTACCTATGTTAATTCATAATGATGATACAGTAAAACCTCTCTAATTGGGACACTGATGGGACCGACTCTTTCCTGTCCCGATTAGGAGGTGGTACTTAAGAAAAACTGCTATTTTCAATTAAAAAATCTCGTTTACAAAATCATACCTTATTGAAATAAAACGACATTTATTTTATGAAAAGTTATAAAAATTTATGTAGTAGTATCTCATTACGCGAAATTCAACGCGTATGCATACGAAAAAGTTTAAAAAATGTATTGTATCCACACAAATACAACTGCAACTGCAGGGTACCATACCAATATCTAATATTCAATCGCCGTGGCCGTGGTGGTTAGTGCGTTGGACTACCACGCAATGCTGCCCGGGTTCAATTCCTGGCCGGGTCTAACACCTAAAAGATTTTTTTCACGGTACTACCTCTTTCGAATGCCTGACAAGCATCAAAGAGTATCATTTGTCACGATTAAGCTTCTCAACTCGCCGTCCGGAGGTAGGTCCCTTCCATTCGTACAAAAATATAACACGCTCACACAAATGGTTGCGAGAAGCAGGTCCCGGTTCACCTCGAGCTGTACCGCCAACTAAGTAAGTAATGAAAATAAATAAAACGTTGCTCTGTTGTTTTTTGTCACGGATATAGTCACTCTTCTGTAAAAATATAACGGTTTGCAAATTTGTAGAATGAGATGCAGCTGCGAACATTTAGTTAATGGAATTTTACTGTCCCGATTAGAGAAGTCACAATTGCTTTTTTTTCGGGTCTAGTGTCCAAATTGAGAGGTTCAACTCGAATTGTCCCGATTAGAGAAGTCATATTTCCAGACTTTTTTAATAAAATGTCCCAATTCGGAGGTTTGGCTCAATTATGGAGGTTCTAGGAAATTTAAATCGATTGTCCCAATTAAGAGGTGTCCCGATTTCAGTGTCCCGATTACAGAGGGTATATTGTATGAAAACTTTTAGGGTTGGCATATGAGTTGTCCCGATTGGGAGGTCGTCCCGATTACGGAGTGTCCCAATTAGGAGGTTCTACTGTATTTGCTGTTACACATTACTTTTTAAGCCGATACGTATATAATGATATTTTTATCGGCACTAAATGTACAGAAGGGTTTAAAAATTTAGAGAAAAAGATTCCCAACAATTTTGTAAAAAACCTTTGCTAAAATGAGAAAAATATTTATTTGAAATTTTAAAGAAATAGAAAAAACTGTAATTTTTTTTTTGACTAGGCACGCTTTCGCTTAAAATGGCACGGTATTTAAGCGGATGAGGCACGATATTTTTTTTTTTTTGAGCGGAACGCTGTGCCTTAATAGACGTTTTTGAAAAATGTAATGCTCAAAGTTATTACAGCGCCGCGTAGTGTGAGTCCAGTGCAAACATTTTAAAATGCCGGAGACCTTGAGCAGCGTGTGGAAATCACCAAAAGTATAAATTGTTTGTGTTGGGCGAACATTCTCATTTCTTTAGGTATTTAGGACCTATGGTGATGCGTATTATGAATTGCTACTACGACTCAGCGCACCCATTGTGTTGACATCGAGGAGGGTTTTAGTAGAGTATTTATGAATTTACATTTGTAAACCCTACTCGATTTCTGCGTTGAGCTCAAGGAGGGTTTCGGTTGGTTAATTATTCGCTTTCATTTGAAAACCCTACTGCATGTCAGCACACGTATGTACCCCCTTCGGGTAGGGGTTAGAATATACCCGAGGTAGGCATGCCTGTCGTAAGAGGCGACTAAAATCCAATCTCCGTATACCGAGTATATAGTGTATACAAAAATGCAATGGACAAAACAAAACGATTAATTACCCCAGGTGGCAGTCCAGCTTTACTGGAAAATCCACCCTCTTCGGAGGTCGGCTCTACGGATTCTGGGGAGAGCCATTTATTGCAATCCAATGACCCTTTCACAAGAAGTGCAAGGGTATTTCGATCTCCTCCATCAAGATCGAATAACTCCGGGAAAAAAAGTCCGCCGGGAGCGCCGCAGCGCGAAAATCAGGACTTAGCGAAATATAAAAGCTTTGAGGAAGAAAATAAAGTACTCCGAATAAAGCTTAACGAAATGGATCTACTCTATCAAGATCTTAAGAAAGAGATAGATCTATTAAAAGAAGAGAATAAGGTTCTAAAGAACACACACTCGCAGAAAGAGCGCGAATGTGCTCCAGCACTATTAGATAGTCGGGAGTTCCACACCGATGAAGAAGAGCTAGCACGCGAAACGAATCGGGTCCCTAAGAAAAGACCTACTAAAAAACGGAGAGCCGGTTCTTCGCCCGAAGTCGTGCCCTTAAACGAAGAAAAGCGTAAAGAACTGCACGAAAATCAACGTAAAACGCAATTTCGTTTACCGCCACCAATAAACATCGTCGGGATAACGGAATATAATAAGTTGCATAGCCTCCTTAAAGGAACGATAACATCGAATTTTAAGGTCACATCTTTGAGGAATAATGCGTGGAAGATTAACGTCGATGACCATGACGACTATCGTGCACTGTCCCAGAAACTTAATATCGATAAGATTCAGTGGTATACTTTCGAAATAAAGTCAGAAAGGCCACATCGTGTTGTAGCAAGGGGACTTCACCCATCGTGCACAAAAGAAGAGATTATGAGCGACCTTCAAGACAAGGGCTTTAAAATTCTTGATGCCGTTAATATCATCAAGAAGGAGAAGCAACAATCCGAAATAGATAAGGACATCTTGGTAAGGCGTGGACTTCCGCTTTTTATGCTAACATTCGATAAAGCTGATAGTATCGACGATATTTATCGAATTAAAACCATATTGAATATCGTGGTCAAAATCGAGCCCATGCGTAGAAATTTAAAAATAATTCCGCAGTGCAAACGTTGCCAAGGATTCAATCATACGCAAACGTATTGCAAAAAAGAACCACGGTGTGTGAAATGCGCCGGAAATCACCTCTCGCAAGACTGTCGAGTAAACAAGCAAGCCTCTGCAATCTGTGCTAATTGTAAGGGAAAGCACCCGGCAAATTATAGAGGCTGTGAAGTAGCCAAGGAGTTGCAAAAACGAAGACATATACTCCATAAGCCTCAAAATAAAATAATAAAACCGCTAACTAAGGCAAATGGTAAGATCGGTCAGGAGAACGTAAACAAACAAAAACCACCGGGTACAGAGCGGAAGAAGGTGGTGATAGCAGAAAAGCCCTCGACTTCTGGTCTTAAAATAAATGGTAATGAAAAGCCATTAGAAAAGACATCGGGTAATAGCCCTCGGACAGCAGGAGTGCAGACCTACGCTCAGGCTGCAGCATCCGAAAAATCAAAAAACCTCGAAATCCCGACGGACCCTGCTTCTCAAGTTTTCTCAATTATTCTCGCAAAACTTGAGGAGCAAAGCAAAATAAATAAAATTATTCTCGATAGGTTGGTTAAGCTCGAGAGTTATTCACGGATAACGCGTACTTCACCTAGAATATGAATGAAAAAAGAATGTTAAAAATATGTACTTGGAATGCAAACGGACTTTTGCAAAAACTTGACGAATTGGAAATATTCATGCGAGAAAAAGATATTGACATTTGCTTGATTTCTGAAACTCACGTGAAAAAGGAATCGCATTTAAAAATAAAAGGCTATACTGATTACCACGCTTGTCACCCTTCGGGCAAAGCGAGAGGCGGATCTTCCTTGTTTATTAAAGACTGCATTGAACAATGCGAAGACCTAAAGATAGAGCTTGAAACTCTGCAACTGTGCACAATTCGAGTTAAAAATAGTCAGCGTACTATTAAAATCTCATCTATCTACTGTCCACCGCGTTCCGCGCTTGAAAAAAGTGATTTTACTAACTTATTTAAATCGCTGAAACCTAATTTCATTATTGGCGGCGATTTTAACGCGAAACATACGTTCTGGGGCTCTAGATACATCTCGCAAAAAGGTAGAATGCTCTACGGGGCAGGTATGGAGTACAGTTGTGATTTCCATTCGACGGGAAAACCGACTTACTGGCCAGCTGATACTTTGAAAATACCTGACCTGATCGATTTCTTCGTGGTGAAAGGAATATCTAACAACCACATAAAAGTTGAAGAAAGCTTTGATCTGTCGTCTGATCATTCCCCAATTATTTTGACATTGAGCGAAAAACTATTATATAACCGAGAGCCGGCGAAATTAACCGGTAGAACAACTAACTGGGAAGGCTTTAGGAACGAAATCGAAGTAAATGTTGAACTGACCGTACCGCTTACGACACCCTATGAACTTGAGGTTGAAGTCGATCGCTTCGTTGAGATAGTACAGCTTGCCTCTTGGAATAATACGCCCAATCCAAGAAAAACGCCGGACAAATACGGTCTACGATATCCTTCTGAAATAAAAGAATTAATCAGGGAAAAAAGAAAAGCGCGTAAAAGATGGCAACAGAGTCGTGCTCCACAGCATAAAACATATCTGAATCGTCTTTGCAATTTGTTAAAGAATAGCATTAAGGATTTTAAAAATCGTGCGATAGGCTCTTATCTTGAAAGTTTAACAGCAAAAAAAGATTCCAATTATTCCCTTTGGAAAGCCGTAAAAGGCACCAAAAGGCCCAAAATCCCTGCGCCGCCACTTAAAATAAATCAAAATGAATGGGCAAGGGAAGATAAAGAAAAAGCGGATATTTTTGCCGCCCATTTGGAAGAAACCTTTAAACCGAACGTTGGTCAAGTGGTTCATGACAACATCAACATCACAAGGATGGTAGTTCCACCATCTGACGATTTAACGCGCAGATCTGCGACGCTTAGAGAACTCGAACGTGAGATCGCGAAACTAAAACCTAAGAAAGCTCCTGGTTATGATTTGATTACCGGAGAAATTCTCAAAGCCTTACCTAGAAAAGCATTAATTAAGCTTCTCCATATTATAAATGCTGCACTCAGATTAAAACACGTGCCGAGCCAATGGAAAGTTGCGGAAGTCATAATGGTTTTAAAACCAGGAAAACCGTCATATGAAGTAAAATCATACAGACCAATATCGCTTCTTCCAGTCATATCCAAAATTTTCGAGAGGATATTGCTAAGGCGTCTCCAACCGGTTATAGAAGAAAATAATCTAATACCTGACCACCAGTTTGGGTTCAGAAGTAAGCATTCGACGATTGACCAGGTGCATAGAATTACTAACGTAATCGAAAAAGCACTAGAAGAAAAAAAGATATGCTCAACTGTATTTCTTGACGTCTCGCAAGCCTTTGATAAGGTGTGGCACGATGGCTTGAAATGCAAACTACGACAAGTACTTCCCGCAAACCTATACGAGATTTTGAATTCATATCTCGGGAATAGACTCTTCCGTGTTAAAAATGGAAACGAATACTCAGAGCTCAAAGAAATTTTGGCCGGCGTACCGCAAGGAAGCGTTCTGGGGCCGCTTCTCTATCTGTTATATACTCG
The DNA here is from genome assembly GCA_949775065.1 of Brachyopa scutellaris. Lineage (NCBI taxonomy): Eukaryota > Metazoa > Arthropoda > Insecta > Diptera > Syrphidae > Brachyopa > Brachyopa scutellaris. The sequence goes on from OX459112.1 coordinate 159,528,844, forward strand.
TGATATACCGAAAGAAGATGGCACTATCCTTGCTACGTTTGCCGACGACACCGCTATCCTAGCGGTAGGTAAAACAATCCAGGAAACGACTGCCAAACTGCAAAACGCATTAAATAAAGTAAATGAATGGACGAAGGACTGGCGGATCGCCCTTAACGGAACTAAATCTGTTCACGTGAATTTCACTTATAGGAAAATTAATGACTTGCCAATTTTTATAAATCTGGCCCGAATACCCTTTGCAAATGAAGCCAAATACCTGGGAATGACACTCGACGCAAGGTTGAAGTGGAATTCGCACGTGAAAATGAAACGTAAAGAACTAGATATCAAATATAGAGAAATGTACTGGTTGATCGGAAAACATTCCCACCTCAGTACCGAGAACAAACTGCTTTTATACAAGCAAGTGCTAAAGCCGGTGTGGACCTACGGTATACAACTTTGGGGTTGTACCAAGAAAACAAATGCCAATATTTTACAGACCTTTCAAAATAAAGTGCTAAGAGAAATTGTCCAAGCACCGTGGTATGCTAGAAACGACGATATCCACAGGGATCTCGGAATTCCGACAATCGAAGCTGAAACTAGAAGCTTCGCGCGAAAACATAGAAACCGACTAATCGGACATGTTAATAATACAGTCCTACTTATTTTGGATGAGAGCAATTTATTGCGCCGACTACAAAGAACAAAACCTTTCGACTTGGCGAGATAAGGATTAACCGCGTCTAAATTGCGGAACATGCAGGATCTTTCATTGGAAAGTAACCTGCCAAACGTTTATATTTCGTGATAGAAAAATTGCTTGATAAGTAGTATAACTTAGTTGCAGTATCTAACAAATTTATATCGAAGGGTGGTGTTTTTGGTCAGTAAGAATCTGACACTACTATGAGCACGCGCTTGCTATTCTCATAGTGTCTATGGAAGATTTTCACCTACCCTCGGAAAAAAAAACACGTATGTATAGGTCTGTTTGGTAACATGCTAGTTTTCGAAAGTTCTACGTAAACTACATAGAATCTGACAGTTTCATGGCTCTCAATTTTTTTTACTCTCATTTGGATCTCTCTTTGCGATGAATTATCTGCAAGACCAATTCGTCGGGGTGGGCCGAGTCAACTCTGTCAAACCAGCCATCTGACAGTTTGTGAAATGTCATAATCTTCATTGTTAGTGGAAAACAAATACAATTTGATAGGTTTGACCAAGTGTTGTTTGAAAAGCGTTTGTTTACTTTTGTGCAAGTTTTCTGTCTTTGAGAGGAGTTCTCTCTCTTTGAGAGGATTCTACTATTTGACAGACTTCAATTCCGTGTGCCAAAAAAGATACCAAATACACCTTATATTCCGCGAAAATACGCGTTTATATCGAGTTCCGTTGCATTATTTAGATTGTTAGTTTAGGTACTCTCAGCGCCGGATTTAGATTTTTTGGGCCCTAGACCCAGTAAAAGGTGCCCAAAAACAAATGTTATTCAAAATGATACATTATGAACATGCTTGTACTATATGAAAATGTTTATCGATTCTTTACTTTATTATTTGAAATATTGTTTTCTAGATTTGTTAGTATATAGCGCAATCTTTGCCGGCATCGTCAAAATTTATTGTTCGTAGCAAATCACTTTTAATGCAAAGAATAGATAATGCATCAAGCCTTTCATGCTTCATCATGTTTCTTCGAGGACTTTCTAAGTGCTTTAATTGGGAGACTGATCTGTCCGCAGAACAATTTGTCACCATCAAACTTAAGAATAAGCGTAATGCAAAATATAACGATGGAATTGAAAAAGTTCATCGGCAAGTTCTGTACTTAGATCTTCCGGATATTTTAATATCAAACGCCGCACTGGACACAGGCTTTAATTTCGACTTCTTCATTGGTATTGCAAAGAAAATCCAATCGTTTAGAAATTTCCCTATAAATCTTACCTCTGGATTAATTTGTATTTGCAATTGATTATCACATAAAAAGCGTTTATTCAAAATGTTTCCTTTGGGCTCAGATGAAGTTCGGGAGTATTACTGTCGTTATCCATATTTGTTTGGAATACGTTTTCGTGTAACTATGTAGCTGCCATCAAGTTGGAGTACCTTAGAGCGTATTTTAATAATATCGAAATGTTCACGCATGTTCTCCAGCTGATCGGACAACGATTTATTCATTCTATTTCCATTGCTTTTTTTCGTTTGCGGTTTTTGTGCTGCCCCATCTGTCGTCATGCCCTAGGCCTGGGCCTAGTTGGCCTAAGGGTAAATCCAAGGCTGGGTACTCTTATTAGTGTTCCGTCCGTACCAAAACGGAACACTAATGGAATCAGTTCGGTGTCTGTCTGTTTGTCTGTCACAGGCCTTTTTTTCATTTAGGTTTGCAATTATTTCGCAATAAAAAATATTCTGCATTCACTATTTCGCTTTACTTTATTTGGCAAAATATTATTTTGCATTTTTAATTTGTTTGGCTTTTATTTTATATCACATGTAAAAAATTTCGCGCGAAATTATTACAGACTGATAGCTGCCGAAAATTCATTGCACCAGTTCTCCTTCATTGGAAAAAAATTAAATATTTCCCTTAATATTGTTTTTTAATAATTAAGTATACAATTAATCTGTGTCGGTTTGTGCTGACATGCTGGAGGGTTTCCAGATGTAAAATCATAACTACATTAATCGATCGTAACGCGGTGGATGTGCTGAAATGCAGGAGGGATTCATGATACACATTTTAGATAAACACAATTGAAACCCTACGCATTTTTTGCGCTGAGCTCGAGGAGGGTTTACGAATGTAAATTCGTAAATACACTACTAAAAACCTCCTCGATGTCAGCACAATGGGTGCGCTGAGTCGTAGTAGCAATTCATAATACGCTATGGTGACACCTATGTATGTATATGTACGTAGGGCGAAAGGTAGAGGAGGAGTTTCATCCAGATTGTATGGTGCCTACTATTATCCAGAGGAGTTAAGGAAATCTTCCTATTTGAAGGACTCATGAACAGTGAACGTTATAAAGGGTGATTTTTTAAGAGGTTGAGAACACAAAAAATTCGAAAAAATGAATGAAATATTTATTTGAATCGATAGTTTGAACCTTGCAATTTAATGTTTAAAGATAATTTCATGCAAATGTTGACCGCGGCTGCGTCTCAGGTAGCCCATCCGCTGAGTCCAATTTTGGCATACTCTTTCACACATATCGGCCGGTATCTCACGAATGAATGCATGGATGTTGGCTTCCAGTGCGTCAATCGAAGCGGGCTTGTCCCTATAGACATTAGCCTTGACATACCCCCACAAAAAATAATCTAATGGTGTCAAATCGCACGATCTAGGCGGCCAATTGACCGGCCCGAAACGTGAAATTAACTGTTCACCAAACTCGCCTCGCAATTGCGCCATTGTTTCGCGTGCTGTGTGGCATGTGGCACCGTCTTGTTGAAACCACATATCATGCAAGTCAAGAACTTCCATTTCGGGCAAAAAAAAGTTTGTTATCATCGCTCGGTAGCGTTCACCATTGACAGTAACGCTGCGATTCGCATCATCTTTGAAGAAATATGGCCCAATAATGCCGCCGGCCCATAAACCGCACCAAACAGTGGCTTTTTCGGGATGCATTGGTAGCTGTTGCAATGCTTCTGGCTGATCTTCACTCCAAATGCGGCAATTTTGCTTATTTACGTACCCATTCAACCAAAAATGAGCCTCATCGCTGAACACAATTTTTCGATAAAAAAGCGGATCCTCGGCCAGCTTTCCAAGAGCCCATTCACCAAAAATTCGGCGTTGTGGTAGGTCGGCTGGCTTTAGTTCTTGCACCAGCTGTATCTTAATAGGATTTACGCCCAAATCCTTCCGCAAAATTTTCCACGTAGCGCTGTAACAAAGGCCTAACTGCTGGGAACGGCGCCGAATCGACATTTCGCGGTCTTCTGTCACACTAGCTGATACGGCCACAATATTTTCTTCACTACGCACAGTACGTAAACGTGTTGGTGGTTTAATGTCCAACAAAGTAAATTTGGTGCGAAATTTGGTCACAATCTTCCGAATAGACTGCTCAGAAGGTCGAGAATGCCGATCATAAAATGGAAGCAGCGCGCGATGAACATTTCGAACCGAGTACGAATTTTGATAGTAAAATTCAATAATTTGCAAGCGTTGTTCATTTGTAAGACGATCCATGGTTAAATTGCAAACCAAACTGAAGCTGTTTGACAGTGACACAAGGTACTAAACACACGTCAGCTGTCAAAACCAGTGTTGCCAAAACCAAACCAGCTAAAAAATCACCCTTTATTAACGTCCTAGAAAATGTGCTGAAGCATCATATTTCAACAGTAACATCGCATAACCTGGAAACAAAGCCTAAGGAGCATGGCATTGCATATATGATATGCTCTAGTAAATTAGCATTTTCTACCCATTCAAAAAGAAAATTTCCAACTCTCGGAGCGTAGTAACCTAAATATGCTATTAGCTATTACACTTTGAATTTAAACCCCATCAGCAGAATTCTTTTGATTAAAAATACGGTTTTTTTTTCAAAAGTTGGTTGCGGGGGCAACGTGTGTGCATGTGTGTGCATTTTTGCGATTTTAAGTATTTTATTTTGTGATTATTTTTAGTAAATTACAGAATGTCAGCACAAATTCTTTATTGTTATTCTGTGAAAATATTGTTATACAGTGGTGGTCCAGTATAACGAATGCCGATATAACGAATCATCGATATAACGTACACTTTTTTCAAATGCATTATCGGCTCTATATAGCGAACGAACAGAAAAATTATGTTCGATATAACGAATGTTGCTACAATATCTGTGTACATGCTTTAAAAAATACAAAGAGACAAATTTACCTAAGAAATACAACAATGTTTAGGAAACGGTCGATGGAAAAATGTGGGTGCAACCGAAGGTAAGCTCCTTGATCCAACTATTCGTTTAGTTAAGGTAAGCGGAGGATTTGGAATCTTGGAACAATACTGAAATGTTTCTTCAAGAAGATACGCGTATCAGCCCAGTCGAGGCCGTTGAGAGTGTATTAACTGAGCCAAATACAACAACGTTGGAAGTTCTGAAAAACTTGTTCTAATAAGTCTACGGGAAATAGCTATACATTTCTGCGTTGAACGTTTGCAAAAGCATGTCCTTGTTGGCGATTGCTTTTTGGAAAAGGAAAGGAAAGAAATTAATTTTGTTTTAGTTTCTTTTACTTCTTTTTCTACTTTTAAACTTGTTTTGTTGACTCTATGAATAAACTGAATAAAGTGTTATGAATTAGATACAGTATTTGTACATTTATTTAAGGTTTCGTACAAGGAAAATGTGTTCGATATTACGAATTTCTCGATATAGCGAATGCAACTGAACATTATATCATTCGTTATATTGGACAACCACTGTATTTTTAATTTGTTTAAATTTTAAGTACAAAAAAGAGACAATTGCTACATAAGATAATGGCCTTTTAAGTTTTACGAAATCTAATAAATATAGTTCAATACGCTTCAATATTTTTAAAAAAAATTTGGCCATTTTTGAAATCACCGTAACAAAATACAAAAATGAAAATGTGTTTCAAACAAACATCATGCAGTAAAGGGTTAAGAAGAGTGTCAATACTTGCCTAGCAGTATGCCTTCCAGGATTACTGCAGTTATAAGCAGGGCCGTCCTAAGCTATTCGGCGCCCATGCGCTACTAAAAATAATGCGCCCCTCTTCGTAAGAAAATGCACGGGATGGCTAACGGGACCGGCAAAGTAATATAAAAGTGTCAGAAAAAACTAAAAATTCATACAAAATTAAGAAAAAATTATATGAACAAAAACAAACTTTATAAGTTAGCAAAAAACTGCTATACGATTTATTTAAAAAATTATTTTTAAAATTATCTCTACGAAGTAAAGATTGCTGTAGAAATAAAAAATACATTGAACCGTATCATTATGCCGAAACTGAGAAAAAGCAGAGTAGAAGAATACGTCCGTTCACGTACTTTCTGCACCAAGTATTTATATATGGTCAAATTTCGAAGAGTAGGTGTGAAATTCTTTCAAATACGAAAAAGTAACTGTTTGGTAACTTTTATTATGAAAAGATTTTGAATAAAAATTACTACTAAACGGCCGCCCCCAAAATGCTTACGCCCCGGTGCTTTGGCCCATTAAGCTCTGAGTTTAGGGTGGCCCTGGTTATAAGAGCAAAATGAAGACCAACTTAATAATAATAGGGTGCCTCATACTTTTGGCCAACGCTGTACTCTATTTATTATTCAATGCACCACAATTCCATGGAATAATCCATAAATAAGTTACAAAAAAAGTACAGAAATAACAAAACTTTAACTAAACAAATCCAGAAGTGTTAAATAGTATACTTCTGGGCATATAATTAAAACAAAAAGTTTCCCATCTGATCAACAATAAAAGCTGTGAATGTATCTATAGATCAGCCACCACCTGAGATCTCTCAAATGACTAAGCTCTACGTCCACACGTGTATAAGTGTATAGATATACAAGTTAAACAAGTACACACAACGACACTATGCGTACTTAGTAGTCGCATATGATATTTGATTTTTTTTTTAACTTTATTTTTAAGTGAACCTCAAAAATTATATTCCCATCATTTAGTTCACACAGTTCAACTTGAGCAGCTGTAGAGTTGATATCGGTCTGCGCGAAACGCTTACAACAACAACTGGTTGGTCGCTGTCGACTGTCGATCGTTACGGCCGCTTCTGGGGTAATGCCATCACATAGAAATAATTAAATCGGATAATATTTTTAGCTTAAAAGGCATTCTTTGGAATTAAAGAAAAAAAGAAAAAAAAAATCCTAACAAATCAAAACAAAAATCTTTGGATACAGTTAACCCATTGGCTGACGAATCTCTTTTGCATAAAACTATGTGAACAAACCAAATTAAATATATTTTTGTTATTTAAGTGGGCAGCAAGAAGTGGACTTGCTATAATAATATTATTTATATTTATTAATTTTTTTTTCTTCATTGCTGCCATCCATCCACCTTCGCGATGTAGTACAGCAAAGATAGTATACAAAAAAAAAAGAATACACCTAAAATTTTTATTTTATTTTTGTTTTGTGCTTTTATTGTATTTTTAAATTATGACACATATATTCAGTTGTAGTGGCGGTAACTAAACCGAATAATGTGTTGGTGTATCGCGGGCGATTTCGTCTCGCGTTTTTGTTGATTGTTAATACGGAAAATTTGGTCTGTGCACTGCTCTTTCATTCAAAATTCGGAAATACGTTCGATTCGTCGTCGTCGGTTCATTTGTCGTCTGTCTTGATCGTGGATTATTATCCAGAGTCGATAACCGAAAAGAGAATAAGATGATAACTCGTGTGATCGATCGATATTAAGGTGAATAAACAAAGTGTCCGGCTCATACATATGAACATAAAGAAAAGTGAAGCTGTGCATTTTTTTTTTGTATAGTATTTTCGGGACCCTGAAATTTATTTATTCGTCTGATCGCCTTGAGTTATTTTTTTTCTGCATAAATTGTGGACAATTCGAATCGATCGGACTGTAGAAGGGATTGTGTTGTTTTTTTTCGAGTGCAATTTTTAACTGATTTTTATTTTTTTTCTTAATTTGTTTTTTTTTCTTCTAATAATTAAATAAATAAATAAATTTATAGTGATTTTCTTTGCCGATCGTTTCGACTTCATTTATTGGCCTTGCGTAGTCGATTGTGTATACGTTACCGCTGCTCCCGCTTAAGAGATATACACAGTGCCTCATCGCATTCTGGGATTCGTTGAACATACTCATTCGTATTCGTACATACACATATTTGGATATTTTCACTCTGAGAGAAGAGCGGAATCTATGAAATAAAGAAGAAAATAATATAAAAAAAAAATCTGTGGAAAAACAAAAACAGAAAAGCTTAAGGTTTGTGGAAGATCATTTTTATTTTTATTTCGAATTTTTAATTCAAACAAAGTAGCGATAGCGATTCATATCTATCGTGTTCGTATCCCTCTTTGTGTGTATCTGTGAGAATGTAATGAACTAATGAAATATAAATATCGCGCTCTCAGACTTTTCTTTTCATTCGCTCTCGATTTACAAAAAAAAAAACAATACAAATGAATAATTGTATCTATAAATCTATGAAGTTAAATTAAGAGAAAATAACAGATAAAATGCCGAATGGTGTGGATCTGTGGAATTAATCGGTGCACATTTGAATAATAGAAGGAAAATGCTATTTGATTCTATTGGAATTCGTTAAAAGTTTATTTGTTTATTGTAACTGTTGTATTCTTGGAGTATCAATGACTGAAAGTTAGCCATTTTACACATGTATGACTGAAAGACTGATCATCAACACGTCGAGAAGCGAATCTCAATAGTTGGGGAATCATTGAACTCTTTTTATATTATGTTAAGTATTTTTAAAATGATTTAAAAAGCTACATGTAACGAGAGGCTTAATTTATGTATACTTATGTTTTGTTTCCACTAGTTATATTCTTGTTTATGTTAAGCAGCTCATTTATTTGAATAGCTAGTCTTGGTTACCCTTTCACATTTTAAAACGATAGCACTGGTCCCATGAAACACCTGTGAAAGTTTTCAGGTAAGACTGCGTGGGCGTAAAACATTTTTCCCTACTTGCGTGGTAGGCAGTATTTAGTGGTAGTGATTATAGAAAGATTAATAAAAGGACTACTTGACATTCCGACCAACTCAAAAAACCGCATTCTAGGTCGTTGATCACAGTTTTCCAATAGGCCCAGGCGAATAAGGAAACTGATGCAAAATCAGGAAATTAAGAAAAACTCATTATAGAATTATAGCAGAAAGCCCTGGTAGCTAGCGCTTTATTTTTTTTCATTATTGATAATGTAATTTTATTTATGTATCAATAAAGTTATAATAATAATAATACTGAAAAATCATCATAGAATTAAATTGTGTTTCTTTTTAAATACAGTGAAAGCTCTACTTGCGGACAGCTCCGATAAGCGGACAATTCCCTTAAACGGACACATTTTCGATAAGCAATTTCTAATTTCCCATGCATAATGCGTTCTTTTCCCCGGACAGCTCTTATAAGCGGACAAAAATTAGGGGACCATGAGTGTCCGCTTTAACAGTACATAAAGTGTAAAAACCACCAAAGACAGCGGTTGCGTTTTCTCATGAAATGACACTAAAATATTTGAATTTTGGAAGTGTCTTGTTTTAATCTCGAATTTGTTTTTGTTTTGTTAGTCATAACTCGAGTTCCTGGTTACTCGCGCCAACTTTTGCCATAAAACTTTTCCATTAGTCGATGTTGATTTCTCAGCCCGAAAGCTTGGGAATTCATGTTGAATGATTAATCCGCTTTGAGCACATGTTCATATTTCAGTCATTAGCTATTTTTTTTTTTTAGTTTTTTGAATTCGACTTATGACACGCCCACTTATTTTCGTCAATCTTGAATTCTTTTGACTTAACATTTTTTTGAGTAAGTCTCCGAACTTTTTAAATGAATTGGTCATCTATGTATATTCCATGTCAGGGTTGCCGCTGAAAAATTTGAAAAAGTCGCAAAAAAAGGGTCATTGAGCAAAAAAAGTCGAAACAAAAACAAATAATGTAAATATAGTAACGACGTTAGACCCCCATATCCATTTTTATTTAAAAAAAAAAAAAAAACAAGGACGCATTAGATTATATAAAAAAGGCGTGAGTATTAGGTATAAACTCGTGAAATCTGATGTGTAAACATATGTACATACTTACTTACTTAGTTGGCGCTACAGCTCGAGGTGAACCTGGGCCTGCTTTTCGCAACCATTTGTGTGTGCGTGTTGTATTTTTGCACGAATGGAAGGGACCTACAGTTTTTTGCCGACTCCGAACGGCGAGTTGAGAAGCTCAATCGAGACAAATGATACTCTTTGATCCTTGTCAGACATTCGAAAGAGGTGGGCACTGTGAAAAATGTTTAGGTGTTTGCGGCGGGATTCGAGCCCAAGACCGCTGGCTCAGTAGTCCGACGCACTAACCACTTGCGCTACGGTGCCCACACACATATGTACATATGTATACAGCAAACGTATACAATGAACAAAGAGAATCATATACAGAGAACTAATACTTAGTTTGGTTACGCGTGACGGTGAGAAAGTCGTGAGGCCCATACCTAGAGCTAAGATGTTTACACATAAAAAAAAATTAAATTTAACTAAATCTGTACAAAAGGAACACATTGGAAAAAATAAATTGGTGAGTTTTTGTGTAATATACTGAAATTAGTGATGAATTGATTTTTTTTTTGTTATGAGGGATTGCTGATGACGAGGAGCAACTAAATGGAATTTTTGTTGGAAACATATTTTTTGTACGAAAAAGTCTCAAAAAGTCTCCAAAAAAACTGAAAAGGGTAAAAAAGAGGTGTTTTTTGACAAGTCGGGTCATAGTCTCTTTGCGTCAAAAAAGGGTCTAATTGTGACTAAAGTCGCATAGCGGCAACGCTGTTCCATGTAGGTATGTCATTTGTTTTCTTTAAACTGTAATACAGTACAAACTCGTTTTTCACTCTATCTGATGTTATATCCTTCTTAGCACTAAATATCGAAATCTTAACTTTATAAAGGCAACAAATCTCGTACGTACAATGCACTACCAAAGGGTAAGTGCATAGGATATCCTTAGGCCGGGCAGAATAGACTTTAAGGTCGCGCTGCAACACACCCTTTCATCATACATACAATAATGAAAATACTCCTTAGGCCGCCGACAAAGGCTTACTCCAAACTTATCGCCAATTTAAATATAAAATAAATTATTATGGGTTACTTCACAAGAACAAGACTCATACTGTCAATGACCTCGCCTGATAAATGTTGTAGGAGACATTTATTGTTGTCTTTGAACTTGAAGTTCGAATTTTTAAAAAAGTTCAAAGACCCTACACGTCTGAATCGTCCAATAATAAACAACTGCATGTCCGTAACTTATCAAGTCATATCTTATATTTAAATAATAAATAAATTTTATTTTTGGAATTTTGGTTTGTGTATCATTTCAATTTTTCACAAAATTATGCAAGTATGTTAACTGGTTTCGTAATATTGATGAATCTTGTAGTTTTGGATGAGATTGAGGTTTTTTTTATCGTTGTTTCCTCAATATATGTACATATGTTTTTGACTGAAATTATTTGCAAATGTAAAATAAATTTTCCAGTAGAAAGATATAACTATGTATCATATCTCTGTATACCAAATCCTGTAAATTCTGCGATAACACATTGTTAGTTATAAACGAAATAAAAATTAATTTAAATAAAGTAAACATTTTGTACCTAACTTGGCCTAATTTTATAAATGTATGTTTTTTGTTTAATATTTTACTGGATAGATTCTATAACAGGAGAGTTTTGAATTCTTATTGTTCAGTCAGCAATAAGATTCCATTTTTCTTTTCAATCTTCTCAATAAATTCAATCTGTAGGCGAGTTTTTTTCTGATCTATAAAGGCTTAACTAAAAACGGGAAAAAACGCTCTTCAGTGACTTGGCAGCACTATGATAAAAGACATTTGTCAGTTTTACATCTAACATTCTCTAAGACAAGAGTTCAACCTAGTTTATATTTTGTTTCATTTCTCTGTGCACCGTTATGGAAAAATACACTTATGCTAAAACAATTAAGCCACATATACACGATCACAACATTTTCCGTTAAACAAAGTTTTATTAACAAACTAGCTTACCCCACCCGCTTTGCCAGGCATTCAAAAAACTTTTTGTAATTGTTTTTGTAATTTTTTCTTTGTACCGAAATTTAAAAAAAAAAACAACTAAATTGGTTGAAATTAAGGGCGGTAGAGGGAAACATACGCGATTTGCCACTTAGTTTTATATAAATATATGGATTATTAAGATTAATTGGTTAAAATGGAATGCTTGTAAGTAGGTACATACATGTGTATATGTAAAATACAGTTCTTCTTGGTTTTTTTTTGTTTAATAAATCATAAAAATATTAATTTTACAGATATGTATTTGTTTATATCGCATTGAGCTCGGCTGACATATTATTAAGGCACTTGCTAAAAAAATGATTAAAATTAAATATGGACTATTGTGCCCGTGCGAGAATTCTCGCAAGAGTAAATTCAACCCCCAAAATCAAAACTTCCCATATAATTTCCATCTGTCAACTGATGGAAAACCCCGAAAGTGTTTATTCTTTTGGGAGTTCATTTTGGGTGAAATATTTGTTTTGATCGGTTTTTTGATTTGCTAAAATTTATAAATTGAAAGTGCAATTCGTCAGTGCTTAAGAAAATTCTTCGTTTTTTAATGGTCTTTGTAAGTAAATTAACCTAATACCTGCAAAACTGTAAGCCCCAGGTAAAAACTTCGTAAATTGAATTTGTAGGTGACGTTATGGCGCATCAAAATAATAATATTAAAAAAAATATTATAAGCACACTTTCCCAAGATAAAAGCAATTTTCACAAAAATTGGTGAAAAAAAATCAAAAAAAAAAACGGTGTTTGAAGACCAATATCTCGAAAATGAAAGCACGGATGGTTATAGTTTTTAACTGTTATAAACACCATTCAATTGTCTATAAAACGAGCCTACTACGGTTGCTCTAGGTTTCATACACTAGAACTTACAATTGAATAACTGTTGGTACCAACTTTTCTAAAGTATCTTTTTTAAACACCCTGCAGCTTAGTGGGTGTTGAAAATAGACCCTCCCCTCCCATACGATTTTTTTCATAACATGAACCAATGAACTGGTTCCCAAAATATCTGTAACTCAAACCAGACCACCCATGCTTCACCGTTTTCTTGGTGTAGGTACTTTGGGTCCTATTCTCCTAATGGGGGATGCCTTTTACATGGCGTAGTCTTCGTTTGAGACCATTTTCTTAAATCAGGGACAGGGAATCTTTGCTTGCCTTTCTTGAGCTCCAGAGTCGTGTACTGTAACGTTTTAGATCTATGTACTGATTTAAAACAAACGGGTTAAGCACTGTTATTTGCGATGGAATTTCATATCACTACTAAACAGTTGCCAGAGCTACAAAAATTCAGTCAGATTAAAGCCAGTTTCTTTATCGAAACTATGACTCGATCTTGAAATGTCTTAATTTAATTTCCAAGGCAGCAGCACATAGTATGAACTATAAACTGATAAATTCAACCTGTTTCGAATTAAATACGCTATCAATGATTAACAAAACCCTTTCCCTTTCTACTAGTTGATTTAGTAGCTACATATGAACAGTACCTACATAGATACATACTATATATGTACTTATATACTTACTTACTTAGTTGGCGCTACAGCTCGAGCTGAACCTGAGCCTGCTTCTCGCAACCATTTATGTGTGCGTGTTATATATTTGCGCGAATTGAAGGGACCTACATTTTTTTTCCGATTCCGAACGGCGAGTTGAGAAGCTCAATCATGACAAATGATACTCTTTGAAACTTGTCAGACATTCGAAAGAGGTGATACCATGAAAAAACTCTTTAGGTGTTAGACCCGGTCTGGAATTGAACCCGGGCAGCATTGCGTAGTAGTCCAACGCACTAACCACCACGGCCACGGCGACCACATATGTACTTATGTAGGACTTATATATTTATATTATATGTTGACATCGTTAGATATTATACAACAAAACATGTGTGCAGAATTATTTGACATTCATTGGATTCATTTGATTGTCAAATATCGTTGATTAGCTGATGTAGTACATAGAACTGCCGCTGCGCAGCCAGCGATATAGTGATTATGACGTAACTTTGCGCTGTATGCTAAATTCATATCTGTTTCGTTGCATAGCATATCTTATACTTATCCATATACATATGTATGTATGTATGCATGCACATAGTCAAACATATGTAAAGGCACATTAATAAGAACATTTTTAAAGAAAGTTGTGACCTCGATTGCCCATCATTGTTCGTGAAATAAAGCTGTGGTAGAGCAGAGGGCGCCATGCTTTTTAAGGCCGACCCTGTCCCATCATAATAAAATAGATAGCAACTACTAGATGACAAAGGTTAATAATATTTTATCCGGATTATTACTCATTGAAATATTTATTTCATCATATGCACCCGAAGACAGTTACTCATATGTATATTCAAATACTGTCGTAAGATTCTTAAGTTCAAACGAATGTCGCTTTACGACAAATAATCATCAATCTCTCTCACTTGGGAGGAAATAAAAATTTAAACTCATCCGAAGCCCTTTATCATTCACCAAAATCATCACACTGACATTAACCGGAATACATCAATCGAATTATTGTCAACCGAGAAAAAAAGTTAACCTTCATCTTTACTCGCTGTCTTTAGCTACGAAGAATTCCTGAACGCATTCAATATGCTTTACGAGCGCAATGAAATTTTTGATTCGCATAAGAACACGCCATACATGCCGACAAAGTGGTAGACATTCAAAATTTACTTCACAATTGAAATAAATTTAATGTTTTACACACTTGGCAATTATTACTCGTATTTCCGAAATACTTTTCAGTTCTTTTCTTTGTTTCGCACAATGAATCCGATCAACGTTTATTCTCTGAAAGGGTGACAGCGCAGCGCGGCGACGAACGAACACAATGATTTTGATAACTAAGGTGATGATGATGACGGTATTTGTGAATCTCGATGACGACAATTTACGAAAATACATGATAATTTATTCAACCCACATAAATTTTTATGTTTTGTGCCTCCAGTATCTCTTAACACTTCCGATTGTTGTTGGTATTATGTATGTATTACTCATCTAAAGGTACATTTTAGAATTTTTTGTTTTTAAATTTGTATTTTTTTCTCTGACCAAGGTGATTGTGTCCGAAGTCTCCTATTTGAAATAGGTATTCAAATATTCTATAGATAGCCAATGAATAAATAGATGAGAATATATTTTACCTAAGATTGCGGTTACAATTTACAAATGCTCCATATGCATTGTGTAATCATCCAAAAATCTTCTTTCAAAATGAAATAAATATTTAATTCAAGCGAATGTTTATTTTCGAACATTTATCTATGTTCAGAACAAACAACACATTATGAATTTGTTCTCAGAAGAAATGTGTGGTAAATTATTAGAATTCTAGCGAAAAAAAACTGATAATAAAATAATCGTTTATTTGACGGTAAGAATGCCATTAAAAAAATAATAAAACAATTATAATCATATCTATCTACCTACCTCTGTTGCCAAATTTTCATATAAAAATATGTAAAGAAAATAACTTCCAATACAAACATATGTATGTATGTATGTATGTATGAGCTGCCTAATTGACAGTAGATTAGTTTGTGAAAAATTAATAGTAGGTACCATTGTCAGACTATAACCGGTGATGCGATTTGCAATCATTGGGGTTATCGACCCCAATATGATACATATGTATGTAGGTATATAAAAATAGTACCCATCGCACTAGATAGATGGATAGATATATCAAGATTTATTGTTAATCTAAAATACAATTCACAATATAGATTTACAAAAATCGTAAAAGCATGGCTAATAGGGTGTATCATATTTTTCAACTTTAGAATTTTTATGTCTATAGCTTCTCAAAAGTTTCATTGCTGATTAAAATTAATCACTACATTAATTTAAAGTTTTCATCTCGGGAAGTACCTTTGGATCGCTCAATGACCTTGAAGTTCGAAGAAATTGCTAAATATGTAATAGACTAATGGCGTGTTATTTTTTTTTTTACATCTATAGACAAAAACTGTAGTTAAATGTTAAACTAGGTTCAAGTAATGTAAATATCTTGAATTTTAAAATATTAATCAAATAACAAAAAGTTATAAGAAAAATGTATTTTTCAGTTAGACGTTTTGCGCGCAACAGTGGCTGTTGAGTATAAAAATATGTAATATGTGTAGATGTTTTTTCGGATTAAAAATAATAGCGTACGCGGATGACTTAGTAACGATCAACGAACTTATGGAATCTGCTCTGAAAGCAGTGAATCCTCAAAAGACCGAGCTTGTCCTCTTTACCAGGAGAAACAAGATCACAGACTTTCCCCTACCACAACTCGAAGGAACCACAACCAACTTCTCAAAGGAGGCGAAATATTTCATCTTAGACTCGAAGCTATGTTGGAGACAAAATATCGAAATGAGAATGAAGAAAGGATTAAATGCTTTTTACGCCTGTAAAAGGACCTTCGGGAAAAAATGGGGACTGCAACCCTACATCACTAACTGGATGTACACTGCAATCATCAGGCTCATTATCACCTATGGGTCCACTGTATGGTGGACTGCTACAAAAGTAAAAAGCTACACAAACAAACTCGCCAAAGTGCAAAGATTAGCAGCACTCGGTGTGACAGGAGCAATAAGAAGTACGCCACAGGCGGGTTTAGATATGATTCTTCATTACATAGGCGCAGCGGCAAAAGGAGCCCTCAAATTAAGAGAATCTGATTTGCTAAAACATACCACGTATGGGCATGCGGCGATACTCGGAAAAATACAGGAACTGAGAAGATGCAATCCTGAAATTCTAACCAAGACCTCAGACTATATTACCCCTCACTATGACTTTAACTTGAACGTACCAATCCTATTCCCCAGTATGGAAGACTGGCTGTCGAACAAGGTGATCAGAGACCATGAAATAGCATTCTTCACCGACGGCTCAAAAATGGATTTAGGTACTGGAGCAGGGTTCTACTCAGAAACACTAAATAAACGGGAATCCTTCAGACTACCGGATACATGCAATGTTTTCCAAGCGGAACTACTAGCGATCGAAAAGGCCGCAATATTCATAAAAGGAAGCGACCTCCATCCGTTGGAGATAGCCATTCTGGTGGATAGTCAGGCAGCTCTGAAAGCAATAGGATCAAGCGCAATAAAATCAAAGGCAGTCCAAAAATGTCGCAATGCACTAAATGCCATAAGGCACCACAATGTTAGACTGTACTGGGTACCCAGATATAGCAATATTGAAGGGAACGAGTTAGCAGACGAACTAGTTAGAGCTGGATCAGCCTTGAGCAATAGTGATGCTGATACCTCCATACTGCCACCGATTAAAACACTATTCAGCACAATCGACCATATAATTGAAAAGAGACCAACGCTATGTGGCTCACACGAACCGACTGCGTCACATCTGGATAAATCCTCCATACGCTTAATCACCGGAATAATCACAGGACACTGTGCCATAGGTCACATGACAAGCAAATGGCTACCTGAGTCCAACGATATCTGTAGAAGCTGCGGAGATGAGGAAGAAAGCGAATCGATCCAACATCTGCTCTGCCACTGTCCCGCCTTCCAAGAACGACGCCTCCGTACTCCGACATAACAGAACTCGGAAATTCTAAGATATCGGATCTTCTACGATTCATCAAGAGTACAAACTGGTTTACGAGTTGGTAAAAAGAGGATTTACTCCCAAACTATGAGGGGATTCACAATGGACCTTCGGGTCTCTGAGTGGAAATGATTGCTCGCTCAATCACACACCCCTCTCAACCTAACCTTACCTAACCTAGATGTTTTTTAATTTTATTTCCTAACTAGCTGGCCTGGCGCGGCGGCAGACGTTGCTGTGCGCTTTACTGTATGTTGCGCGATGAGTTTGAGTTCTTAATTACATTAGTGTCTTCGTTAAGATTAAGAAAATATGAATTTGATCTTACTTTGATTGATGAATTAATGGAGTAGAAGAATGTACAAAAACACGCTTCCGCTCTCACTATACAACTTCATGCAGAATCAATAAATACATCTATTTCATATTAAATATAAACATTTTTATTTATGAACTAAACGTTGAGTACAATTTTATATAATTTGATTGATTTTGATGATATATAGGGTGTTCCAGTTGAAAGGGATAATCCTTTTAGTGGATATTCACGAAGTAACGGAGAACAAAAATTCGTATAGCAGGGGAGTCTGTTTTCATCCCCCTCCGAGTAACAGCCCGTCGAAAAGGGACTCCTCCGATTTGGAGGTATAACCACTTTAAATTATATAATTTCTGAGCTGTTATAACTACAAAAATAGTTTCGTAAATTTTGGAGAAGCAATTCAATAGCGCATAAAACATGTTAAAGACTTTGTGTAATTTTATGCAGCCACAAAAAAGTTACATATGGCTCCTTAAACTAAAAATTATGAAAAGTTGTTGTCAATTTATTTTCCTTAAAATGCATTTTTCTCAAAACTTTTATTTTTTTTTTTTAACTTTTATATTTGACTGAATCTATAAAAATTGTTTTAAACAACCTTTTCACCTAGGATTAACAGAAGTTGTATTAATGGCAGTGTTTCCTTTTTTTACGAAAAAAAAAAAACAATTTTAAATCTAAATAGATTTCACAAATATTCTCGCTGAAATGTTTCTTTATTTAGTTATTTATTTATTTGGTGGTGGTCGTGGCCGTGGTGGTTAGTGCGTTGGACTACTACGCATGCTGCTCAGGTTCAATCCCAGCCCGGGTCCAACACCTAAAAAAGTTTTTCACTATTGCCATCTCTGTCGAATGTCTGACAAGCAATGAAAGAGTATCATTTATCATGAGAGGCTTCTCAACTCGCCGCGCCGTTCGGAGTCGGCAAAAAACTTTAGGTCCCTTCCATTCGTGGTAAAAAATAACACGCACACACAAATGGTTGCGAGAAGCTAGGTTGAGTTCTGGGTTAACTCTATGAAATAGAACATAAAATAGAAGATGGTTTCTAAGTACTCTAGATGGAGCATAGAATCCAATTAATGATAATATACATGGCAATCGATATGATTGTTTATTAAGTCAGGAACAAACATAATTGAAAAAAATTGTGTTCGCTTGAACAGTGGTAGGATACCAAATAATTTACATCGAATCTCATACGAAGGCATTTCAATATTCCTGCGCAATCAACGCACGGCAACCCTAGTAAAGCGTTTTTGGATCTTCTCAATTCTATTGGAATGGAATTCATAAAATGGATTCCATATTACTAGATCTAGCAAATGCAAAGAAAAGACACTTAAACGTGTGCAGATCGTGGATGTCTTTAGAGTTCCGCAAAATAAATCAGAACTTTCATTGGTGATGTTAAGTTTATTCAGATACAAAACGCAAATTTCTCTTTTCCTAAGCCACATCATTCATATTGAGATGAACAAAACAAAAAAAGAATCATTTACATTGGTCGAGCCGTTCTCGAGTTTTTGCGAGACTAACGCACGGCAATTGGTTTTTATAGTTATATGTATGTATAAGTTGTTGTACATATTTGTAGTGGCATGGTAGTGGCAAAAATATGCCGCCTTTTTTTTTAAATCACAATTATTATAGACAAAAATATACGCCTAATCGACATTTATGCTGTTAAATATATTTTTGCTTTGGCGAGCACAGTTTTTTTTTATTCTGATTACCACAAGGCTTAGCTCTTAGTCCAATTCTTTTACAAATTGCTATAGACAACTTTTGCGGTATTCGAATGGTAATGGAGAGTTGAAAAGGTGTTTCGAAACAAATGATACACTAAAAGGTGGAAGAAATGATTCACTAGCGCTGATTAATTTATCTATGAATCTTTAAAATTATAAAGAAATGATTCGAGACGATGATGTCTTCTATGTTTGCTTGTATGTACTAGCAGATGTGGATTTGAGCTTTAATGTGTAATTCATATTAGGAATGAGTATTATTTTATGCACACGTGATGCTCCCACCAACATTTTTAAAGCGGGGTTCACATTGAACGATTCGTTCGAATACACTTGTTTGACAGGTCGTCCAACTTATCGTATGGTTTTTCAAATTTTTGAACTGCTCGACACACATATCGTTCAATGTGAACGCTTGTCGTCAAACATCAGGTCATTTTTGTTTTTTCTTATATATTCAATGAGTAAACATCGAATATATGGTGTCGAGCGCGGAAAAAAAGGTTTGGAAATTTTTGGTACATTTCAAAGATTTAAAATTCCAAAAAGACCAGGAAACAGAAATGGAAGGATTATCTACTATTCATTTGGATTTCCAAGACGATAATGCTGCAATTAAAGAAGTAAATAAAACACCCGTCACCATGTTCACAGTTTAAAATCTTATCAGAAATGATGTTTGTCAAACATATCGTACAATTCGAACGTTAACCATTATTTGGTCGTCAAACAAATCGTTCAATGTGAACCCCGCTTAAGTAAAATGCATAATGGAATGAAATTATTTTTACTTGTTAGGTACTATACAAAAATATTTAACACTGCTCATTCAGTGAAAAAAATTTACATTATGTGTATGTATGCATTTCTCTTGGTTGGCTGTTATTGTAGCACATAACTTTAAATTCCGCTTAATAATTTCATTCCAAGGGCTTTGAGTTTAGGGTTTATTTATAAGATTTCGGTTTGGTTTAGGTTAAGTTAGATTAGCTAGGTTTAGTTTCGCGTTTCCTTTCCTCTCTTTCTCTATGGTATCGGCATAGGTTCTTGGACTTTTCCATCTATTTGCCAGTGCCCTGTGATAACTTCCACTACTCTTATGATATGATATACGCGAGTGAAAGTGAAAATAAACATGGCTTAAAACTTTCGCTTCACACTGTTATAGAACATACATACATTTTATCTACGGGTTTTATAGGAAATAAAAGTTACCAGATTTGGCTGTCTTCAACTATGAGTCAAGTTCTTGAAGCCAAAATAAGATCAGTTAGGAATTAAGTCTTTAAGTGTCACCAAACGAGAGCTTGAATAGGTGCGCCACTAAAAAGTGGGCGTAAACTTATATGTACACGCACATTGTGGGCGACGATTTCTAGAACAGGTTAAGTACATACCTGTACATAAATATGTACATATGTTTTGGATTAAATGGAAAACTCAGTTGTAGCACTGAACTTTTTTTTTCATATTTGCTCTACAAGCTTTAAGTCTTTCTGATATTCTCGCATAATAAGTGGGCAGCATATTTGAGGAAAAAACTCGTCCTTACAATTGGAAGGACAGAATGGAAATGAAAAGTTTTATTGTAAGTCTGCATTATGGTAAAGTACAATGAAAGAATTCAAAAGCATTACGAAACGGCAGATGCTTTACAGTGGGGTTCAAAATTAATAATATACATAATAACTCCAAAACAAATGTATTTACGTTCGAGTAAGAAAATTTGTATTCGGCATATGAAATTTAAAGATCACTAGTTTGCTTCGTTTTTGCGAAACAAATTATTTAAGGATATAGCTTCGCCGTAATGCCGATAGGTACTCGTACGTAGGTAGTAGGACTTTTTTTTTATAAGAACATAATCAAACTTTGGTGGATTCCTGGACATAAAGGTATTATTGGAGATAAAATAGCCGACACGATCTGGCTAGAAAAGGTTCGACCGAATCCTTTACCACCCCTGAGCCGTTCTGTAGTATTCCAAGTTTAATAATCAAGAGTTGAGCGAACAAAATATGTGTTTCTTATCGGAAAGAACACCTAAGGCCTTCGTCAGGCTAAAAGAGCCATTAACAACTTATAATACAAATCCAAAGGAATCCTACACTTCGAATGGGATGATATCAGAAGACTGGTTGAAATTCTAGTTGGGCACTGCCATCTTCTGATTTATTCA
Source organism: Brachyopa scutellaris (assembly GCA_949775065.1). NCBI lineage: Eukaryota > Metazoa > Arthropoda > Insecta > Diptera > Syrphidae > Brachyopa > Brachyopa scutellaris. Next base: position 159,550,508 of record OX459112.1, read on the forward strand.
GGAAACTGACGGTCGTCATTGCATGAATAATGACGAAACTGTGGAACTTTATCCTTTGTGAATGCATGGGCGAAGTTCATTTGTTACGTTGCCCTAATCGGAAAAATTATAGTATTATATGGTTGTCTGGTTCAATGTAGCGCTTTTCTACTTGGAAAAAAATCGAGAGTTTGAAGGGCAGTGTCTTAGGACCTGTTTCAGATTGTGAATTCACCAGAATCCTAGTACATTAATTATTATCCCAACAAGGCCCTATATGATGGGCCACAACTGAACAGGATTGACAATTTTCTCATTAAGGCGATTTTAAGGCAAATTGCGAAGGCGATGACCAGCGAATGGCCTGATCTTCGGGGCTTATTAACCCAATGGAATGTACCATGATAGTACGCTCCGTTCTGGCTTTATTCTACCAGAGGTATTTCGCCATCTTGATGTTACAGGGTTTGTTCAAAAAAGTTTGTTCCGGTAATATACCACCGCCATCGCGGTGCGCAAGATAAGCGGCTCAACACGGCGGGTTCGACGCCAATGCTCATGAGCTCCTTCGTTTCAGTACCGCAATATCGGACCATGATATAATAGATGCAGAAAAGCAATACGCCGATTTTTGGTGGCTTAATGAGTAGGAGGGGGTCGATGACACTCTCTCCCAGGTTGGTGCGTTACTTTTATAAAATGCTAGTTATCCATAGTGAGCACCGTGGTGTAGTGGTTAGTGCGTTGGACTACTATGCAATGCTGCCCGGGTACAATCCCAGTCCGGGTCCAACACCTAAAAGTCGATGTACTGACTAATACGGCCTCAATCAAATTATAACTTCGTCATTCAACGAGTTTTTCCTTTATCCAACCATCATTTAAAAACATCATTTTAGTTAAGATTATATCATCGATGGGCGCACGATGGGTGAATACGAATAATTTTTATTTGCTGACGTCAAGGTGGCATTTTATTATTATCTACACAGCCCCATTAAGTGCAATGTCTATTAAGTTTTATTTACTTATTTTTGTTTTTTTTTTGCCACGAATTTTCGTCACTTTGCCAAAAAGATTCTCTCAGCTTTTCTAAAAATAAATTCGTCTCCAAAATGATTTTCTCAATTATTTTGCAATGTCATGTCAGTCTTATAAGATTTGAATGCAAAGAGTAAAATGCTCCTTTTGTTTGCCATGATAATTTTTTTTTGTTTAAAATTAATATGTGACGTCTTTGAGGTACGAGTATGGAGATACCTACATACATATGCACAATTCAGCATGTAATGTCTTTTTTTTTAGTTAAAATTATAGTTATAGCTCTTTCACAAAGTATCGCATAGTTAAACTGCTAATCTTGTCCTGCTAAACAAGGCAGGATAATAGGGGATGTAGTTTCAATAATAAATCATTGGTAAATGGCACGATAAATATTGACTTATAGTATGTGTACCCGTATGTATATGTATGTACTATCTCAAAATTTTTAAACATTCGGCATATGCGGTCACAGATTTTCTTTTATCTGTAAATTGTTCTTTTCCCCGCTCAGTTTAGCTGCGACACGTTTGAAGTATAAAATAAGCCAATTGGCACGCTCCTTATATGTATATTTACATAAAATATGTACCCCACCCCTTATGAATACATATCAAAATAGTCATTCAGATGCGTGCGAATTTTCATTATTTATTTATTTATTTTATTTACAATGCAAAAATAATCAACTAATTGTTATCTATTTTTAAATTATTTAAATATATATAAATATAATAGCAAGCAACTGTCATCGTAGGGTAGGGGCACCTATTCCCGAACATCTCCAGTTGTCGAACACTTTGCGCAAAAATCGTTATATTTCCGTTATTCTTCGGATTTTCTACATCACAAAAGCACAAATATAAGTCAGTATAGTCCCTTTACACTTCCACAAAGTAACTCACTAATCCAAATATATCTTGGGTGTTAAAAAAATATTAGTTCGCGAAAAGGTTTCAATGCGTGCGATATGCTTCAGTTTTGCTTAAAAAAAAAGTGCGGCATGTTTTAGGGAAAAGTCTGTTATTTAGCAAATAATTCATGTAAGTAATTGCGAATGTGTTATTAATCATAGTAGTGAACTAGTTCATAATATTTTAAGATAAATCGGGTAAAAAATGAAGCTAGTTTGTATTTTTTGACAGTCCGAGTTTCCTAACCCGAACACATTGGTGTTCCAATACAGGAAACTGTCGGTTTTATGGTTTCCTATATTCGAACACCCCAATATTCTTTACTTTTCGCCTGATATTAAAGATCCACAACCTTTTTTAGATAAAATGAAACGTCAGAATTATAAATATAATGAAGCCTCATTATCAGCTGCCTTAAAAGAGGTCCGAAATAATTCAATGAGTATACGAAAAACAAGTAGGGAGTTCGGAGTTCCTCTCACAACTCTTCATGATAGGGTTAGAGGTAAAGCTGCTAATAAACTTTAAAAAACCGGTCCTGGAACTGTGCTAACAGAAACTGAAGAACGCAGAATCGTAGAAACCAAACGAGGTTTTTGATAGATAGACAGACAGACAGATAGACAGATAGACAGATAGACAGACAGGCAGACAGACAGACAGATAGATAGATAGATAGACAGACAGACTGACAGACAGACAGACGCACAGACAGGCATACAGACAGACAGACAGACAGGTATAAAGACAGACAGATATATAGACAGACAGACAGATGCATAGACAGACAGATAAATAGATATCTTTTATTTTTGTTTTTACCTTAAAATTAATAACTAACTATTTTTAAAAAAGTTTCTTTGTACGTTACTCAAAGACTGATGATAAACTATATGATAGCTAAGCTACGAGTACTTTATATAAGTATTCATAAAATATGCTTACAAAAAGATTTTTATCTTTTTTACTTTTTATTTTATTTAAACCTTGAATGAATAAAACTGCCACTCACTAAAATGTTACATCGAAATGATTTTTAATTAGGTACATATGTACCTACTTAGATACTTGACATTCGAAAATCCATATGAAAACGTTGTTCGAAAAGTGGAAACTTTTTGTTCGGTGTTGGGAAACTAGTGTTCGACAATAGGCAAATCTGTTTCTTTTTCAGTTTTATTTTTATTCTTAACTAGGGCTTTCTCATTCAAACAAATATGCAATTTCAGTGGGAGCGAAGAAAAATTAATGAATTTGTCTAAGTCCACAAAAGTGTTTAGTAAATTTTGTTGATTAACTGCGTTTTATCAAAAACGTTTCAATGTGTAACTTTCAGCCCATAACTGCAGATTTCATAGTTCTCAAAAACCGCACCGCACCGTAGCCCCTCAACACTTCCGCCTCTACCAGATGTCATTGCAAAATTGTAACTCTAGGTCGGGTGCCATTACATTATTTAAGCGGGCTCAAGTTTCTTAGAAGAATAATAGGTACACCCACTTTTAGTTTTAATTTTTGTGATGGAAGCGAAAGCGATAGTTTAAAAATTCGACCAGATAGCTGGTTGTTACTTCTAGGTCCACAACCCGGGTGATTGAAATACATTCTGCACTTTGACCATCAACACGTGAAAATATCTCGCTGTTAATTGCTGGAGCTTTATCATTCTGAGGCAACAAAATAGCTCTCTCACAAAGCTAAGAATTCTTACGGTTTTTTAGTTGTGATATATCACCTTAAACCTTGTGATAAATTTACTTTTCCATTTTCTTCCGAAAGCGTTCCTCCACCAATTTTTAATAACAAATCAGAGAAATGTTTTCCGTTCGGATGTGCCTCGTGGCACTACTGATAACGTTTGCCTAAAATCTCGGCAAAATAGCACTGTAAACCAAACTTCCCAGATGAATTCCACATAGCAAATACATATGTGCATACATAAATGAACCAAAATTAACTCTTAAAACAACAGAAGTTCACTTTGGGTAGAATATTTGTTTTTGATCGTTTTTTTATTTATTAATAATATTTATAAACTGAAAATGCAATTCACTGCTCTAGAAAATTCTCTTTCTTTTGACACCTTATTTGTTAAGATTGATTGAGTGTGAGAGCCGCAAATGGTGATAATGATTGTAGCACATTGAAGTACAAAGCATATGATCATGTTAGAGCGCGCACATATACTCACATACACACTATTGCAACGATACCCACTGCTGCACGACTGCTGGCGGTGGTCTCCGCTCGCGGAAAATTGTGGGCGATGTTTTGAATAATTGTTGTGAACATTGCTCAGCTTTAGGATAACGCAGAAGGATGTTTTATATCTCAAATGAATCAGCGACAGATTTACTAATTTCATCTATTTTTTTGATTTTCATTCCGATAAGCCATTATTGAGTTAGGGCTGTATAATGATAATATTCCTCTCCGATATACAGTTATTTTGACTACTATGTAGGACCCAGTAGGCTGAGCAAAAAATTACATAGCTTGTGATCATCCCGGGTACTTAAGAAGCATTTCAAAAAAAGTTTCATCGAAATCTGTCTAGCGGTTTTCACGCTATTAGGTAACCAACAAAAAACCTCTACAGTTTTATAATATTTATAGATTATAGATTTATAGATTATAGATAATTGATAATAATAATGAAAAAAACTCACATAAGGCCTTAAAATATTTGAGTTTTTCTTTCGGATTAAATTTACATTATATATCATCGTTCAATCAAAGTATTTTTCTGAGGTCATTCATTCTACAAAGTCGAGAAAGTGTTCGACAATGGGTGCCATCACCCTATATCGGATTTTAAGGTACTGTTCTTTCTGTCAAACATGTATGTTAACATCAAGGTATCCATCGAACATAACGTATACGACGGATTTCATGGGACGGCGCCTTTAGGCTAAGTGTTTATTGGACGCTAAATCATGCGTCTTTTAGTTGTGCGATGCATCAACGTACCTCAACGCAAGAGAGGGTAGTTGCGACGCAGGACTGGATGTGTTTTAAGTGAATTCGTACGACAAATCATTTACTTCTTAGATCATCTTAGTGCTCCAACGATTAAGGCTTCACGTGGGTTATAATTTGATCAAAAGTTTCTTGAGTTATTTAGAATCAGTTGCCGTCATTTTGTAAGTTCCCCCAAATAGGGTGAAATTCTCACAAATTCTTCTGCTTTTATGTAAATCTTTTTCTTTAACTCAGCGAAAGCGAATTGGCAATGAGTACAAATGAATTTTAACTACTACTTAAAAGAACACAACCAACAATATAGTCTTGCGATCTGAAAGTCTAATGACTTCACGTCCAATGTGCGCTAAGACTTGTATTAAATTCAGCTACAGGAATGACAACGACAGAAAAGGGGAAGGAGAGGGGAAAACCATGTGTCAAAGTTCACAAACATTTTAGTCATTCGAAGTTCAGTAGCAGAACTGCTCAGTTTATATTGCCCAGAGCGATATGAAATTCGTAAAACTTACTAAAAGTAAGATACTTAGAAATGTAATTTTATGTTTTGTCTGGTATTCCAGAGGTTAGTCATTGGGTGTCATTTCTTTTTACTTCATTCTTCGCTCTTCGCTTTAATTATTTAATTATGACTTAACATCTAAACATCTCGCCAAATACCATCGTATTATTATCTGTGTGCGATGTGGCAACGTACTATTATTTATTGGAACCACATGTAACTACATACATACTGTGAAATCTCTCTTGAGTGGACAACCGCGTTATGAGAACTGCCCGTTTATATGGACGTATTTTGTATTTTGGGAGATTAGAAATTAGTTTCCGAAAATGTATCCATTTGAGGGAATTGTCCACTTATCGGAGTATCCGCTTATGGAAGCTTTAACTGTATTATATGCCTAATCGATCTAGTTTGGGCACTAAGAAGTTTTGCAAAAATGTCACAATAGCCCGCTTATTTTTGATTGCCTGGACGGTGTATTGTTTAACACTACACCACTGAATTGCGGCAATATGCTATTCTGCCTCTAGGTACGTTAACTGACAAATGCTGCATAAACCAAAATGGCGGCCAAACAACATAGACCTGGAACTTAGTTAAACACCCTGTATTCTCCACGTAAATGGAGTATGTACTAGCGAGGTTCAGAACTTGAGTCGAAATCGGTTTGATATTTTGATCTGATCTTTTTGAAGTGAAACTTCTTACTCGACTTCGGAAGGTTGCGTTAAATGGTCGCGTTATATGGTTGCGTTTAACGTTTAACCACAGATAATTTACATAGAGGCAGAGTAAAAAAAAAAAAAATACCACGACAAACATCAATCGCAACCGAATGATTGCTGCATCAATCCAATAGATTGGTTTAACCATTTTAAGTTACTGTTACATGATCGTGGGACTCAACCATCCTTCAGTGGGTTGTGACGAGTGACTTCTGTATACACACGCTTTTTTCATTAGGTCCGTTCGCGTACCCTCCCAAAACATCGAAAATCCACGAAAAATAACGAAAAACAACGAAAATGCGTTCGCGTACGCAAAAATTTCGTAGTTTATCGTAGAAGAGAGTGCTCACGAGAGAGTAAGAAATTTCCCCATGCTACGAATTTTAGTCCAAGAAATTTCTTTCGGGTATATTATGAAAACTGTCAAATCTGTCATATCAAATACACTCTTCATTTTTTGATGCTTAATTCGTTCGATTACTTTTTCGTGATTTTTCTGTCTTTGAGAGAATTTTACCACCACTCTTCGAGATTTGACAGAAAACCCATATTTAGTGCAAAAAGTACGCGAATGGACCTATTTTTTCTTTTGCTGCAACTCGTCTCGTTCGATTCGATCACCGAAATCAAGCAGCGTCGAGCGCGGTTAGTGCTTAGATGGGGGATTACTAACTAAAGAATCTTCTTACTCGACTTCGGTTGGTTACGGGGAGGGGAAAGGAAACATAATGCATATCCGTGCGAGTAGTATTCCCACACACCAGAGTTGTAATATTTTGCATTATTTTGTCTCATTTTGTTTGATTTTGCGTTATTGTACATTTATTGAGTTAATTTTAATTTATTTGGCACAAAATGTAAGTAAATGTAGGTAAAATAAAACAAAATAAGGCAAAATAATAATGCAAAAAAATGCAGAGAATGCAAATGCATTCAATTAAATGGTACCTAGAAAAAAAGAATGCAATCTTTTGAATGCTTAATGAATGGTGATTGCATTCTTTTTATTGACGTCTCAAAATGCAGTCGATGAATGCAATCAAAAAATTGAATTCATCCGATGATATTTAAAGAATGCATTCCAAAATAAATTTGGACACCCAATGAATAGGTATATAGTTGGTAAAATGGAAACCAAACACTTTTTTCTTAAGGAATTCATATTGCCAAAAAGTAGTTCGGGGCAAAATGGACACCCAAACACTTACATATTCGAGTGTGGGCAGGGCCGTCCTAAGATATCCGGCGCCCGTGGGCTACTAAAAATAATCCGCACCTCTTTGTAAGAAAATAAACGGGATGACGGGCAAAGTTATGAAAAAGTTTCAGAACTAATAAAATTCATACAAAATTAAAAAAAAGTAGACATGTGAAAAAAAAAACTTTATAGTGAACAAAAAATAAAAGTATGGAGAAATGTATTACTCTTTCGTGAGCACTCTCTTTTACGAAAAACTGCGAGATATTTGCGAACGCGAGCGGGTTTTCGTAACTTTTCGTAGATTTTCGTAGTTTTGGGAGAGAACACTAATGGGCCGGACCTTATAAAATAAGTCACAGACAACCTCAAGAAACAGACGTTTTACCGATATTGAAACAAGTATTGAAATTAAGCACAAGTATGCTAGGACTGTGATGCCTTTTGCAACACTGATGTCAGTAGAGAGGTGTTTTTAATAAGAACCCGGCGACGCGACGCTGCTGAGCCTGCAGTAGTATGGCTTGCACTTGATAGAAAACTGGCGCGAACCGAACCAAAACCGAATGTATTTCATTGATACACTATACCAGTATAAGTGAACGGAGATTTTCAAGGAACATACATACATATATAATTATTACCACACTCCAAATTGCTAAAATTTGATGATTGAAGAGATTTAGAATAAAAATTACTTATAACTAAATTAGTAATAGAAAATAACAAAAAAATATATCAATAAGAAATGCCGCCCCAAAAGGCTTGCGCCCTAGGGTTATAGCCCATTTAGCCCTGAGGTTAGGGTGGCCCTGAGTGTGGGGTTAAATAGACACCCGAACAATTTGGTTTCATTCAAAAGCTAAGAAAATTTCTGATGAAAAATACATATGTATGTAATTATGTGACATACGACAAACATGAGAAGATAAAACACAGAATATTCTTTGAATATCCAATAAATTCGAAAATTGTATGAATGTCTCTTGCTTTTGTCACAAATTCATTATCCTTTGTCCACGAGTATACTATGTAGCTAAGAAGTTTCACTTCGGTCGCGTGTAACTTCTACACCACACTTACTATTTTTTTTTAAATATTCTACAGAAAGAATATACTTGAGAATTTGGTGGCTAGCTCATCTTCGATCTCTTTTCTTTTATACCCAGTGACCATGCATAAAGATTATAGTGCTTTGAGCTGGCTCTGAGCTTCAAAGGCAGCCTGACTGTCTGAATATGCGCGGAAACGGTACCTTGGACTGATTCATCATGTCGCAGACCTGAATGAACTTTAATAAGTGTACAGTCATGTGTTGAACTGTTGAAAACAAAGCTAAGATACTTTTTAGATAATGATCTCATTCAACGCAAATAGATTCCTATTTTTACAATTTACCATTCCATACCTTTCGGAACAGGGTTGCTGAACCAATAAGTTTATTCTTTCAGTCAGTTGTACTTTTGACAGCATTTTTTTTTAATTTAAATCATCTAGCAGTATTTAGCACAATAAAGCCTCGCGTCACCAGTTGACAGATGTTTTGGTGATATCTTTTTGTAAAGACCTCTAGACAGCAGATCCAATGTCAACTGAATTTTGTGTATAGAAAAACAAAATGTTGCATACCGCATTGCGGGAAAAATGCGACTGACGGTTGTGTTTGCTATCAGGCTTGCCAAATTTTTATATGTTCACAACGCAAAATTTTAATTTTTTTTCGCAAAGACCGAAAAATGAAAAAAAAATATTCGCTAAAGCTGCAAAATGCTAGAAATTTATAATAATAACAATTATGAATGAATTCTAATGCCCATCAATGGTTCTAAAAATTTAACTTGGCTTAGAAAGGCTTTTTTATTTTAATTGTATTCATACTTGAATATGCTCTTTCCGCTATGGCATTCCTTGCTGGCTTAGAAAGTGCACTTAAAGCAAACTGACTAAGCTCTAAAAATTGAGATTCACTAATGGCATTTGTTTTTTTTTCCATACCTTACTTTGACCCAAAACTGTACTGCATCTTCGTTTGGTATTGGTTCAGGTTGGAACTCTTCAAAAAAATTAATTTATTACACTATGTAACAAGTAACTGACTGGGTTGCATCAGCAGCACTTGCATATATAGAAAGGTTGGGTTGCATTGGCAGCACAGACAGATCGAGATTGGGCGCATTCCGGTTTTTAGTCAACCGCTTCTGATTGGTCGTAATTGTAACTAATGTTACTTACATAAATCATCCACTAAGTCTTTCATTAATATAAGTTTGTTTTAACTCTTCTTTTATTTAAAAATCGCTTTGTTGTCTAGATACATATCTTGCAATCACAATTCTCAAACCAACCCAAGTGAAAATAGAAAGTACAATCACGTTTGTGACATGAGAACTGTCAACTAAATGGTTAGTCAAGTTTTCAATTCCGTTTCTTAGAATTGACTAAATGGTTAGCCACTAAAAAACGGAATGTACCCTTTGGTTTTTGGTGAAGGAAGACGTACTTTGAAGTTTGAACGGAAACGAATTAATTGAAGTGAATAGGATTTAAAGTTAAATGTTTTTATTTAATCGGTTATAACTGCGATTCTACGTGTTCATGGGATACATGTTTCATTTAGTAATGACACAAAATACCGCAAATATCGCGCAAAATATAAGATATCGCAAAATCAAATTTTATACCGCAAAGTAAAAAAAAAAAAATTACCGCACGTTTTGCGATAAATCGCGCAATCTGGCAAGCCTGTTTGCTATTCAAAAAACGATCAAGCATTGATTCACTTGCCAGATTTGAATTTATTTACAATCGCAATGTTATAGTTTTGCTTCTCAAATCTTAACATATTTCCACCCATAATGCTAGTCAAGATAAGATATGACATATTATTACATAATTTAATTGCCTGTGATGCAAGTTATCCCAATTTTTTAATCTCTCCAAAGTTTAATTGCCTTTTGATCCAAACTATAAAATAAATTAAATACAAGATATAAAATCGGCAGGTAAAGTTAATCAAACATTTTGTCATCATACTGTGCGTCGCTCAAAGCACTTATTATAGATTGAAAAATTGTTTTTAATTAATGACTATAGCATTGAGGATAGCGCCATTTTTGGTGAACTCAAATCGTTTGTTACACACAACCATGTTGTGCGTTGGCTATTTGAAAATCACGTTTCATCAAATCAATTTTAATTGATAATCTTAAGAGAATCATCATTGCAATTGCAATCGATGGGAGGCATTCTGCGAATGCGTAACACGTTGCCAACTCCATTGGGACTAATGACATTCGCTTTTTATTTTTCGAATTCCATTCGTGCCGGGTTATTATGGCAAATATTTATGGCTACCGATAGTCTGTTGTTTTTTTTTTTTGCTTTGTTTTCTCACTTTATTTTATTTATTTTTCTTATATCTACGTATTTGTTTATAAATTTTATGTTGTGTGCAAATTTGAATTGCTATCGGGGCAGGCACATGTGTCTTATACAGCACACGTTACATTGGCGAATGTCTCAGACTAAAATAGAAATAGAAACTGAATTTATATTTATATTTCACTCTTAGGTTGTAAAGGAATAAAAGTGTTTATTCTTAGCCTTTTATATGAAGTGAAATGATCTAAATTTGTTTCGTTTGTGCTTATTTTTTTGATTTGATTTTGATTTGATTTGTGGATTGAAATAATCGTGAAGATTTTTAAGGCATTCATCTTTTTTTAACTCATAACCTCAATGTTTCGTTATTATAACCAACCAACTGTTACCAACTTATTATTCTTATCACAGCACGGAGCACGAGCAGAGCAATGACAGCGTTTTCAGTTTTGTTTAAACGTCAGTCTATTGTATTGTTTACAGTTCACCGGAAACATTTCGGTTGAAGTTCGGGCCAAAAGAAGACATTGACCCTTGATTTCAGTTAAATGGAACAGTGTTTTTTTTATTGTTTGGATAATGGCCAGCTGCTGTGTCTCACATTGAGAACAACGTTTGTGTGTCATTCCCTTGATATAAGCGCGGTTAAAAGCAATGAAAAACCTTACAAAGGCAGCCACCCCAAAATGAAAAACAACTTTTCCGGTTGGGAAACCGAATGACCGCATTGAAAGAAATTTGGATCAGAACAAAAATAAAGGTTTGCCGAATATTGACAGGGCTTAAAATCAGTCAAGTGAAGGATAAGAAATTATCAAAAACCAGGGATTAACTTATGTCAAAAAAGCAAGAATGCAAAATATTCTTGCACTCGCACCCGAAGGTGTTTTGTAAACTACCAACCAATACAATCCACAAAACAAGTGTGGAATGTATTTTTATTTTGAGTGACTGACATTTCGTAAAAATGTTCTTATTTTTTTATTTTTTAAATAATATTATGTATGAATTAATTTAAAAATTGGTCTATACTCCGCACAGGGTGTTAAGTTACAGGTGTACGAAGTTTTACATCATTTTGTGTATTAGTTTTGGGGTTTATCTCGGCTGATGTTTGACAGGTAAAAGCGTGACATTACGATTATCAAGATTATGATGATATTATAATGTTAAGAATTACGAGTTTTTTTTTTGTTTTAAAGTGCATTTCAATGTGTCCATTGCACCCATTTCGTGTATCATATGTATTCGTATGTTGTCTAGTATTCATTAACGGACGGGCGGCGCGGTGGTGTGACTAAAATCTGATCGCTTTCCTGTAAACAAATTGATTACACAAAAATACACGACGTTTGAGTACGAGTTAACCCTTTTGCGAGTTAACACAACCTGATTTGTTTGATTTTTGAATTTTAAAAGTCAACCAATGCCATTCACTGAGGGCAATGTATCTCACGCACGATTTCCTGTGCATTTTAATGGATCCTATTTCTTACAGATATCTTCACACATTTTATTTGAAGGTGTGTCTTTAAAAGGTTGTTTAAAAAAAAATAAAATATCAAATGATATCGGTGAGCAGTGTTCTAATTCAAAGTAAAACGATGCTTAGTGTTTAGCATACCGGGACTAAAAGGACATAACCTGGTATTGCTGTCTCTATGAGTATTTATGCATTTATGCGCAAATAAATTATTCCATAAACCGTTCATATTGTTATGAGTGTGATGTTTCTGTTAAGGGCAATATCACACTCACACTTCTTCAAACTATTCAGAAAGATATGGCCAAGCTACAATAGGACAAAAACAAATGAGTTGCAATAAAAAACTTGCGTAGACATCGCAAGAATAGTTGCAGTTAGCACAGTGCACTGGCCAATATAATGGGAACATGCAGCCAAACTACCGATCCGTCACAAGCATTTCTTCCGAAGAATGGCGCACTTTTGGGCAATTTGGGTTTGTTTCCAATGAAACCACCAATTCTACCTACCCCACCCTAGTTTCCCCATTCAAACAATTTTAATTATGCCGATTATAGAATCCGGCGGATCGTACTCCCCGGGAGTACATCCGATCCGCATTGGATTCGCATTTCTCCACAGAGCTATTATAGAATCTGGCGGATAAACTACTATATCGGTCCACAAACTAAGTACATTGTCAATTGCGAAACTAAACTATCATCCGTTGTCAAAATTTCAAATTTTCAAATGTCAATTTATACAAATCAGTAGTCGAGTTCCACTTACGAATCCCTTCGATATCTCCGAGAGATCCGTAAGTGAAACACGATTCCTCAACTGAGGAAAGGGAGATTTTTACGTATTTGCTGAGAATATTTTTGTTTGGATTCGTCTCCTCACTCTTTCTGCTGAAAACGAACATTAGCTTATTTTGGATATTTCATGAAAGGAATTCATAGTTCAAAATGTTGTGACGTGAGAAAATGTTCATGTTTTTCATTTCTGCATATTTAATTCAAGTAAATGAATATGAAAAGCGAAGTTATTGAAGAAGAATACCAATTTTTACACATAAATTTTCACTCTACGGAGAATGTTGTTCCACTTAATAGAAAAATCTCTGCTAAGGCAGCGGTTGAAAATCTCTGAGGGATTCGTAAATGGAACTCGACTAATATATGTGTATACAAAATAAAAAAAATAAAAAAAATAAAAAAAAAAAATACAAAATGGATTCGATTTATTTATTATAAAAACAAGCACAAACCAGCATCCTTGGTACAAGGACAGAGGGAGTTAAAGTTAAATTGGTCGTCAAGAGTCCTGTTAGCTTTCGTTAACTGAAGTTGAAGGATATCTCTTTAATTTATTTTTTTCTACTGCGAGTTGTTCCATGCGTTCATTGTGCCTTTTCATTTCTTCAAGCTGTGACTGATGGATTGCAATTGTTGTGATAGAGTATTGCAGGTGTTCTGATCATTTTCTAAGCCTATGGACGGACTGCTTTTGTCTTTAGATGTTTCCGTTAGTAAATTTATTTCACTTTCAATAACCATATCTAAATCTTGTGGCTTAGTAGAGATAGAGGCAATGGTTTTTATTGGTATACCATAACTCTTTGTCCCAGGCAAACCCTCCACGCAGTCTTTCAAGTGCAGGAGTTTAACTACATCGTCCTCCAAAGGAGTGAAATAAATTTCGTTGTTTTCCCCACCACCAGTAGCTCTCAACTCACGTTTATTATGGGCCAATTTCTTCCGTAAGGATGATTTGTAGTCCGACCAAACCTAAATACAGATAGGTACGTATCTTGTAAAAACTCAAAAAAAAAGTTATCGAAATTACCTTTTTCCACTCCGAAATTTCTTTAGAAGGAGGCCCCAAACTATTTAATTCCGTTGTTAAGTTTTCCCAAAACCTTTGAACAATTTCTGGACTTTTTTGTAAGATTTTTTTGCGATGCCAGGATTTTTTTATGCATTCCACCGCTTGGAATTGTGGCCGATTTGTTTGTGTTCTGTAAGAATTTGTATCATTTCAATTCATTTCTATCTTCTTCTGTATATTAAAACTTACTTTTTGTTGTTTTGTATCATTTCGAAAATAAAAAAACCAACCGTTATTGCTGCTGCGGACTGAAAACGTTAGACTTTGCATGGAGTGCGAATCGGTTGCGGTTTCAATAATGCTTACTTTTTGTCACTTCCTTACCGACATCCGTTCACTTTCTTAACGGCGTTTTCAATAATATGAAAAACTTAAATTTGAGGATAATTTCCGTCAGATCTGATCCGCCGGATTCCATAATCAACATGAATATAAAATCTGAATGACTCCGAAGATGAGCTTTTATGAAACATAAAAGAGATTTTATTTTCTTTTTTCATTTAAAAAAAGACTGTTTAAATTACCGCCAACGAGTTATTAATATCTTAGACAAGATCATGAGATTAAAAAAAAATATTTAGATTTACTACTAAACAAGTCCACCAGTGCAGAACACAAAGGCCAATTTGTTTATGTCTTTTTGTTTTTTTTTTGTTAATATTAGCTAGTCAATAGAACATTAAATGTACTCATTCCTCATGAAGGGGTCATGCGTCACTTGTTAATACACAGCGTGTACCAGTAATATCAAATGGATTTTAAATTTGAATAACTTTCAATTTGATTAACAAATTTTAACAATAATAGACGAATATTGAAGCTTATAGAATGGAAAATAATGGTGCAAATTCATAGTAAGCCTATGAATAGTGTCTAGAGCCGATATTAGTTATAATAAAAAAGCCGGCTATAACTTTCATTAACACATTTTTGCCTATGTAGGTATAGTTAGTATCGACTTAAAAGCGTTATTGTAAAGTGATTTGAACGAACAAACCCAAACGTTAAAATATTTTATTACAAATCTAGTAGCCGACTCGAATTATTTAGGCCTTTGCTACAGGAGCGTCTTTTCCCGCGCTCTCATTTGGTCGCGCGCCATGAGTATATAGAAAACCAATAGAACTGTATACACGAGCGCCCGCGACCAAAAAGGCGTCGTGTGTAGCAGCATTATTGTCCGTTCACTCGATGTGGCTGAGCCAAGCCAGTGTAGTCGACGTGTTTTGGCTTTTCGGACTACATCCACATCTTGGTATAGCTCATAGAGTTCGTGGTTATATCTTCTCCTCCATTCGCCCTCCCGCATACGGGACCAAAAATCCGACGAAGAATTTTTCTCTCAAAGGTATTCAAAATCTTCTCTGCTTTCCTGCTTATCGTCCAACACTCGGCTCCATACAGCAGAACTGGCAGGATCAATGTTTTGTAGAGCATGCATTTCGTCTTCTGAGTTAGGAGTTTTGAACCCATTTGTTTTGCCAATCCGAAGAAGCAGCGGTTTCCTAGGGTAAGTCTTTGACGAATCTCCACTAAGGTGTCATTCGTGGAGTTGATGTTTACTCCGAGGAAGGTAAGCTCCTTAACCACTTTGAAGTTACTGTTGCCAACAGTGACGTTTTGTCCTCGGCGGTGGACAGATGTTTCTTTGTTTGTTGACCACATGTACTTGGTTTTGTCCTCTTCCACTTCAAGGCCAACTCGTTTCGCCTGTTCTTCAATTGCCGTATAGCCTCTAACACGGCGCGCTGGGAGCGACCGATGATGTCGATGTCTTCCGCGTATCCCAGTAGCTGGACAGATTTGTGAAAGATGTGAATGTGCTTACTCTCAATTGGTGAATGCGTCAACTTTAATACTTGAATGTGTGAACTGCCAACGGATCAACGGGCTAAAAAAATTCAAAGTACCTAAACCTATATTGTCGTTTGAAATTCTATCCGTTGGTTATGGTCTAGCTTCCATAAGAATGCATTTATTCTACAATATCTAGCTAATAGTTACAAACGTCGCAGCAACGCATCTATTCGTCGTATTCGCTGAATACGTCACTTTCCATTAAAAGGCGAATATTCTTAACTGTCAAATTAATACGTTCATGTAACGGATGCGTAGGTTTCTTAGTTACAGCGTTGCTCAGCTGTTTGAAAGAAGTGATAGAGGCACATTAAAATAAGTAGTTGTTATAGTGTTGTTTGAACCTCATGGACATGGCTTTGTCAGCTGAAAAATTTAGCAACTATCAAATCAGATATCAAGTGGACCGTGTGTTGTAGATAAACTGCCGCCTTTTCCTGCCTTACGTCTCTTACCAACTTGGCTATCAATTTATAGGTAACACTATCAGCTAGCAATGATATACTATACACTATAGCATGACTATCTGCAGAGATAAGTGTTTAGTATGAATAGATGTCTAGATAAGTACTCTAACAAGTCCAAGGCAATAATATTGTGTCTTAGAAACATATGGCGTTGTTCTACTTGCATACACAGTAAAGTCTATAATAGCAACCCTGAAATATTATTTATTTAGCAAGTAGGAAGCTGTTTTAAATAAAAAAAAATAAAAATAAAGACATTGGACGTCAGTTTCAAGTCATTTTATGCTCGACCGAAGGAAAATTTCAACGACAAACTGGCAACAGATGTGACACTGAATAAAATTTATTTTTTTTTCTTCAAGCAATTTTCTATGACATCATAAAGCTTCAACATTGGTTGTGGTTAAATACTTAATTATTGCCTTACAAGTTCATGTAAATTGAACAGATTTGATGACGCGAATCACAGCAATGAGGTCACTGACCCAAATAAAACTTGTAACTTCGACACGTTGTCAACATTTTTATAATCATATCTCGATCTAGTTAGTTTGAAACGTTATTGTTTTTGTTTTTCCTTTTTTTTGCTGCTTAAATAGCAAATAAATTGCAAAATCCAAAATCCGAATTCGAAGATATTTCATTGAGCAGAGCATAGTATCTCGTGAAATCTAATTTTGAACCAGTGCGTGGGCGGAGGATTCATAGATATTTTTTTTTTTTTTTTTTTTGATGAGAATCACTCTAAAAATATGCCGCAGTTTCCAAATTGAATCCATGCGAATGTGTTAGTATGCCAAAAGATACAAATGAAAATGTATTTAAAGCGAAAAAGATAAGTATGTATCTACTCGCAGTTGGACAGTATTCCTTGAATTTGCGTGTGGAAAATGGAGAATTAAAGCTCAATTCTTATTGTTTGTTATTATCATTTACTTTTTGATTTATTAAAAGCTTCTCTATTTCTTTTCTTTTCAGACTTATATTCCTTTCTAGTAAAGATGCCATTTATTTATTGGATTAGTTAAGCCTGCACAAATTTACAAACAACATTACGGACTTAGTGAGTTATGGAATGTTAATAATTTCTTAAAATACTCATTAACTATTTTAGTCACATAGGAGAGAAACATAGAAAAAGAATAATGGGAAAGGATTATTACAAAACGTTGGGCCTTCCCAAGACAGCCACCGATGAGGAAATCAAAAAGGCTTATAGAAAGTTAGCGCTGCGTTACCATCCAGATAAGAATAAGGCCGCAAATGCTGAGGAGAAATTCAAAGAGGTAGCAGAAGCATATGAGGTGCTATCGGATAAGAGTAAACGGGAAATTTACGATAAATATGGTGAAGATGGTCTCAAGAGTGGTGGTAAGTTGATCATGGTGATGGCGATGATTAAGCTTGTAAAATATATTTTATTAATTTTGTTAAAGGCAAACGAAATGGTGGAACAAATAGTTCTGGATTTACATATCAATTCCATGGTGACCCGCGGGCGACTTTTGCTCAATTCTTCGGTTCCAGCAATCCATTCGCGTCGTTCTTTGATATGGGTGATAATTTATTCGATAAGAATGTATTTGATTTGGACACAGATCATGATTTCTTTGGATCACCGTTTGGCGGACTAGGAGCACGACATGGACTAGGTGGAGCTTTTAGGTGAGTAGATATTATGTATATTGGATAAGCTTCAAATAGATTTATTGGTTCCTTTTCATCGTGAATTGGTGGTCTCTGCTTCAAATCTCTTCCTTTTGACCTTGTCTCTTAAAAGGTTTTAAAAGTTTTTGGCTTGTTCTGATAGACCCGTGACTTCAAAAAACACTAAAAAAAGAAGTCTGGAGCGGTCAAATCGAGTGATCTTGCCGGCCAGTGCAAATTGTCAAAACAAGACATTAAGCGACCCAGAAACGCATCCTTCAAAATGTCTACTGTCGTGCGAGCTGTGTGTGCGGTTGCACCGGAACCACATGTCCTCCAGTCTCAATTCATCAATTTGCGGCAATAAGAACTCGGCCAATTGCGTGGTACGTCATCTGGTCGACGTTGGCGGCTTATTCGCGACATTTTCAGCCACAGCGGCGATATTCTCGTCGGAACTCCCCGCAGCTCTTCTGTCACGTGTTGCTCCAGTCTCTAGCATCTAAACGCCATAGAGTTGGACCAATTGACGTAGGACGGTCTGCGCCGAAATTCACGTTGCGCCTAAATCACTGACGAGTTATGCCGTAAAAAAGGTCAGAAATAGTATTCCGCGATCTTGAGGTGTATAGCGTTCCATGACTTGTCGATGTATATTCTGCATCTGTTTACTTCACAAATATGAAAACAAAGCTGACAGTTGCCGCCATTTGCAAAAGTTATAGCATCTTCCAATATGGAGATACATTTTGGGCCACCCTGTACATATACTCTTAGGGAATTCGTCCTTCGTTTGATATAAGGATTCCACAACGCTGGTCAAAGTGACAAGTCCCCTTTGCCGAGTTTTCCTTTTGTTATCTTGAATATTCCTTGAGAATGGAATTTCAAGACTCTGCAGTCGTAATCTTCAGCCTGGGCTAGACGATAGATTTGAAGAATGTTAAAAATCTTATTAGCTTGACCATTTTTTTATTTTTAAAAACAAATCCATTTGAAAAATTTTATAAATCAATATTTTGTATTTTAAATTTTCAGATCGCACTCCTTCAATGTGCACACGCCATTTAAAAAAGAAAAACAACAAGATCCGCCTGTCGAACATGACCTCTATGTTACATTGGAAGAAATCTACAATGGCTGTGTTAAGAAAATGAAAATCTCAAGACGAGTTGTTCAACCGGAGGGTTCATCTAGAAAAGAAGATAAATACGTTAGCATATCGATTAAGCCTGGATGGAAATCTGGAACAAAGGTCACATTTCAAAAGGAAGGCGATCAGACGCATGGTAAAATTCCAGCCGATATTGTATTCATTATCAGGGATAAGCCGCACGCGTTATTCAAACGAGAAGGCAGTGATTTAAGATATACTGCGCGATTGACGCTCAAACAAGTGAGTAAGCATTCTTATTTGATTATAAATAAAATAGTTTTAATGCTTGGTAGTTGTCATAAAGCGACGGGTTTGTAGCTACTTTGTCAGCTTATACGGTCAATGCTTACATTACAGGATAGCGTTAAGGGTATTACCATTAAGGGATAAGATTTTGCTCTATCAATGACGCTAACCCTTACGAATATTTCGAGTTAAAGAACGGCATTGAGATGCATAATACATTTACGGGATATTCGATGTTGGACTGCTAGATCAAATACTCGTACAAATGTCTGCATTTAAACGCTGAAACAATATGGATGTGTATTTGATGTCCGCTCTAGTGCGCCCGAGTGCATATTACTTTGCCCTGATGCGTTCGATGTCCACCAGTACAATGGTTCAGCACTGAACCCGACTTTTTTATTTGTCATTGTGGTTTTTGTGTTCGATTAGATTGATTAAAAAAACAACGAATAACAGTAGTCAACGCGAAATATTTTTGTTCTATGAATTGGGAGTTGTAGTGAGTATTTTGACAACCATGAAAATGCACTAGTCAGAGCGCTCTGGGGCTGCGGCTGGGGATGGGGACATCGAACACACCCTCTGACATCAGCGCGTTAAATGAAGAGTTAGGCAGCAATTAGATAGAGGGAGGAACATTAAAAGGTCGCACGTACCTAAATACATTCATTTCGATTCACGTACCGAGGAAATTTAGCGTATAGTATAAACTGACAGTGCAACTTTACCGAAAATTGGCAATAATCCTGCTTTTAATTTTTTACAATTTTCACTGTCAAATGTTGCCAAACTGAATTACAACTAAAATATTCTACCATTTATAAGTACCACGCATATAAATTGAATTCATTGGACATAAATGTAGGGATAAGACGTTGTAGCTTGGTCGTAAGCATTCAAATCTCACAAGCCTATTATTCAGTTTTTCCACCAATTATTCGTATTGTGGGAGCTTTATATGTACATAATATGTACTTGTTCAAATCATAGAAAAAAAAGAATTTTAAAATGTTGTTTTCAAACTCATCCAGGTTTTGCAATCTTAATTTATGATAATAAAATATATGTGCTATGTAGATCTGTTTCCGTAAGTGATAAATTATTTGAGTGTGTGAGAATTTCAGTAAAACATGGGTCCCGCACGCAAAAAAATGTACGTTCCTTTACTGTCTTAAGCATGTAGGTAACTTTAAACTTCTTAAATTTACGAAAAACTGTTTGAAGTTGTTCTCTCAGAAATTCTGTCCGGCTTTTTTTAAAAACGATTTTTTTTAAAGTGATGCCATAAAAATATGTCAATTTCGATTTTGCAATTGTTTTTGTTTTGCATCTGACATTTGTGTCAAGTTTGGAGAATTTCTGAAGAAAAAGTAAACGAACAGACCTATTACAAATAGAGGGGCAACGACGAAGCAATCCATTTCTTATCCAAAGAAAGACTTACCAATTTTTGCCCGAGCAAATTCCTTTGGGTAAGAAAGACATGGTAGATTGTCAAAAATCAAAATTGGGATTTAAACATTTCCACATATTTTTTTTTGTGAAGGGAAATTCCTCATATATCTTCTTTGGACACTTTTAACAGAAATATTTCTTCCACTTCATATTGAAAATTTAATCAACACTTTCAAAAGGACAATTCAATAAAGCTTGACAGTCTTCAATATTCAAATTTTTTAACAAAAATGTATATTTTTGACGATTGTTATCTTGTCCGTTTTTGTTTCACGTCCACGTCTTGTTTGTTTTTTGAAGTGAAACTTCTTTAGCCGCGGTAGGGTAAATTTATCTGAATCAGACGAAAAAGTGAAACGCTTCCCCTTCTCCAACTTCAACAGGCAGTAAAATAAATTCTAAAAAAAATACACATACATGTCGAGCCACAAAATATCAAAAGTACAAGCAAGCGAAGAAAACAACAACGAAACAAGCGAAGAAAATAAAATTCTTATTTTTAAACAACAACAAAACAAGCCCAGAAAATAAAATTCTTATTTTCAACCCACCATGCAAACATTGGGGCACCGCACACCAGATGATTTTTGCCGGCAGGTAAGAAACGACTGAAAATGTTCTACCGAGTTTGAGCGGTTGAATGATGTAGGAAACTAATGCATACCTACACAACTTTCAAAATATTTTGCTTCGAAAAAATACATACACCACTGTGAAAAGGGGTTTATGTGTATACTATAATTTCTTCTGCCGGCAAAAATGTTTTCATACACATTTTTTTTATGAGATGCCACTTTTTGTATATTCTTTGGTTTTATTCCTAAAAATATGAAGAATAAATAACGTCGTTTTTAATTCAACCCTTAAAATTCAGCTTGTAATACACTTTTGAATATTTCGATATTTTTTGGCAGACAAGACTTCTTTCTTGTGCAATACACAACACATTGCAATACAAGTGCATTATACCTTTGAATTTTTTTGTGAAATAAGTTTCACTTCTAACGCGCGAGAGTCTAACGCACTTTATTTTTTCTGATTTGATACTTGAATGGAATTGGTTAAGAGTTTTCCGACAAAAGGTTTCATACATATTTATCAAGAAAACACGCGTATTTTTTCTTAAATAAGATGTGATTTTTATTTTAATCGATAGAAAAAGGGTAGCCATTAATAATGAAAAACTATATCAGCCAAATGACATCCACGACCAACAGAGGCCCTTTGATCAAATTTGATAAAATTGTTCATCATGTTTCAGGCTCTTTCATCGATATGAGCACTTCAGTTGACTGGAGGGCATTGGCATAAGCCACATAACTCATCTCTTCCACTTAGACTCAGAGAACACAACGTGTTAAATCGCACGATCTCGGCGGTCAATTCTGATCACCACTTTGAGAAGTGACTTCAAGCAAAACAGCAATGGCACATAACACCGTCTGGTTGGAAATAAGCATCGCCCACATCCATACCTTCGAGTTCCGGGTTCAATAGCACCATCCATTCACATTACCAGCCGCATCCGCATCCGCTTTATTTTCGAGGAAATAAGGCCCAATGATGACTCCTGCCCAAAAATCGCACTAAATAGTAACAGGTTGTAGATAGAGACAATTTTTTCTGAGCCTCAAATACGGCAACGCTGCTTATAAGCAATCCCTTAAAGATTGAAATGCCTCATTGAAGGAATTTCAGTGCATGCAATGGGCAGTTTTTACTTGTCCCTTGTGCTGTCATTTTTGACAGGTGATAGAATAGCGAACTATTCAAAAACCCTAGTATAAAATATAAAACATTTCTTTGAAAGAAACCTTTGGAGGCCGTGACGAGGCACACAGAATGTCCTTTTTCAGTAATAATTAACCTCATTCCTTTTCCCACACAGATTTAACGCCAATTGCAATAGTAAAGTGCAACATAACCTAATCACCACACGATCTAATTTAGATTCTCTTTGAAAGTATATCTCAAATGTTGATTCACTCCAAAATCGAATGGCACTTGTCATTTCGCTGTTTAGTAATAACTTAAAAACATTTTTCCTTTTAAGCGAAACACATTAATCCAAAGCAAACCAAATCCACATCCAAACAAATAATTCATATTTCCTGCCAAAAATGGTAAGAACAACAGTGCAAAGCCACATGCAACGCTCCAAATCGCACGTAGTTGCAGCAACAAATCTCCACCACAACTAACAACTGCTGACACTTGCAATTAAATTTTCCAAAAATACTGTATATACGCACTATGTCAGTCCTTTCACACAGGTGTGATATATGTCACATTTAATTCGTGCGTCCATTCGTTGTGCTCGGCTCCAAGACAGTAATTGTGTATCTACAACCATCCACACCTCCTTAATTGTACGCAACCGAAAGTACAGAGCAACAAATTTGAGAGAACAAAAAATGTGAAAACCTAAAAGAATGCATTTTCTCACGATCACGATGCACACGGCCGGCGCGGCGCGGCGTAATTACATACATAGATACATTGCCCCAAACATATTTCAAATCTTTTCTCACCTGTGTGTCCAAGTGCAACCGGGGCTGCCCGCAAAACTCAGTTTAAATGACGATGGTCATCGGACCAAAATTCAATTTTAATATGCTTCGCGTTTTTATCGCATATTAACAGGCAATATGGCCACGGCAGTAAAATTATTAACAAAATAGAATAAAAACAAACCTGACTTTCATGGTCTACGGTCTACCTCTACACCATGGACCATGTCTAGATACTCGTAGATACGACTAAATGAATATGGAACTTATGGCCACAATTGTTTATGGCGTGTACGCGCAAAATATATATTTATTTTTTTTTATCTACCGATTCCGGCAAAAATCAATAATTTTTATTTTATTTTTTATTAACGATTTTATTTAATATTTTCTATTTTATTGCGACAGAGTATTGAGTAAGTACGTTTACACGCATTTTCGAATGTTCTGTTGTCGGAGACTGAGACTCCCTCCCATGTGTATGCCAGTGCCAGACCACATGATCGTATGGCATGATGACTTAATATGTTTGACCAAAAATGGTAAAACGGCACACAATTTGGTAGCGCATACGTAAGTACGAGTATCTATAGCCAACGGATACATGATGTTGGTGTGTATCAAAGTGGAATTTGATGCAAAGTCGTTGTGCTTACAGGGGAGCATAAAAATACCGAGCATTTGATTGCGAACGAGATTTATGGGCGACGCGACGGATGCTGGCTTGAATTGTTCGGTATTTACCTTTTCAATAATAATTGTTCATAAAATTCTTGAATTATTTATGACAAGGTGGTGGGACTCGCTTAGCTGGGATGCCCATAAATATTGTGAGACACTCAGAGGGGTTATTGAATTTTTTTTATTTTTTTTTTTATTTTCAAAGGTTTGACGTTAATTGTAAATACATCTTTTGTCAGAATAATTCTAACTTGGTAGCAACGTTATAAGCATAATTGTTGTGTTAGAATGAGATAAGCTAAGCGAAGGTTTAAAGAGGCCCTTAGGGAATAATGCGTCGACTGAAATCGTCCCTTCTCTAACATTCCTGCAAAACGTAAAGTATGTACAACGCGGATGGGCGTGAGAAGCTACAATCCATGGCTGCTTCGGATTGTGGCGATATTCGTCGCCGTTGCCGGCATCTTTTAACCATACACTGGAAGTCCAAACCACAACCAAATCCATTTACTGACTTTACGTGCATAGAGCACTTGTAGATCAATACGCCACATTTGAACTTTAACAGGAAACTGTGGCTATGTCTAAAATTATAGTGATATGATTCTGTGACGTTGGTGTTCTGTCGTAGTTGCCATTTAATCATACAAATCTTCACGCAAAATGACATATTCACAGATTGAATGTAAATTTTGGTCTGGCGGCGTCATCGGGACATACATACATATGTCTTTCGGAATGAGAGAGACGATGCGGTAACTAAGAATTTTGTAATAGGCCCGAATGTGATGATATTAACATAAATAAACCTTATGAAGTTTCAGTAAGACAGTGCTTCGTGCCATACAACCGGTGGTGTCACAATAGCGCTATTGAAGAAAAAGTATTTACGTCGTCTTATTTGTAAAAGGAGGTGATGTCTGACAGGCATAACTGAGTGGGAAGTAAAGCTGCAATCTACGGACACTGGTTCTCCCGTCGATTTTATTATTCCCTTTGATATATTTAAATCTGCAAAGAAGATAACTACCTAGTTGAGGTAACCTTTTGAACCGCAGTATAAGATTTAAAAAGAAAGCCTGCAGTGCTAGTAATATATTTATTTGTGTTTGTTCTCAAAAGCTAGAGAAAGAAGCTTCTACTAGGACAGGCCATGAGTCATCGATCGGAACAAGCAGGGCCGGTTTTAACAGTTTTGGCGCCTGGCGCAGGAAAAAAAATAAGCGCCCCAAAAGCAACTTAAAACATGTTTGATCTTTTCCACATCTCCCGAAGAGAGAGAGAGTAATTGACGCGTTGACTTCAACATAAAATTCAACGCTAAATCTTTCTTGATGGTCTAAAATTACCTCATTCCTATCCCCATAGGAAAACTGAACTACTTTTTTTCGGGATCGTTAAGTTGAAATTACTGGAAAAGGAACTTTAATTTCATTTGCTATAAGTCTCGCCTTATCTACAAATTCAAAAAAAAAACTTGTCATTAGTTCTTAGTTCGACTAAAAAATTTTTCATTGAACACAAAATTTCAACTGCAAGCTTAAGGCAAAAACTGCTTTGTGTCTTATATTGTGTACCAAATAACGACACAACAAATAAATTTAAATTCGCTTAGCTTACTACCAAGAGATTGTGGCATATTTTAGACTCTTTGATCATAATTTTCTGAAATTTCAACAAGAGCCTATAAACATCTCCCAAGTATAGTTTTAGTGGTTTTATTGCATCTATTCTGCTTAAGGCTGCGGTTATATAGCAAGCGTGTAATACAAGCGCTTGCTCGCGCTTTAAATTAAATGCATTTTATTGGAGCATGGTGGTTGGTAACAAATTTTTACAAGCGCGAGCAAGTGCGAGATAAAATGCTCTGATAATTTAAAACGCGAGCTAAGCGCTTGTATTACACGCTTGCTACATATATAACCGCAGCCTAAGAGTCAAACTACTAAGATGTTTTTTTTTTCTAAAACGACCATCTGCCTACAGAACTTGAATAGAAAACATAGATACTCTCAACTTTATCGAAGAATGCAACTGCATCAGTAGAGCATTGAACATCATCAAAGCTCTAGGTTCCAAAACCTTAGTTCTCGTTTGCATACCACAATGTTTCCCTCTCATATAAGTACCATTATCATGCCCTTGTCCTCTACAATTCACTAATAGAATATCCAAATCAGCAAGTTCATTCAAAACTAAATCAGTTAAGCCAGACCCAGTTGTTTTTTTCACAACAATCCCAAAAAATGTTCTCTAATTTTAAACTTTTTCGTATTTTGGTCCACTATTCTAACTACTAAAGTTAATTGCTCCTTTCTACTTATGTATATCAAGCGTACAATCTACTATAATCGAAGCCAAGGAGAATCAAGGCATTAAATATATTACATACTAATTTTCAATATTTTTAAAAATGTGCTATCTACCACTTAAAGTGCTAATGTTCTGAATTGAATAATTTTTTTTGTTTTCGTAACCGCAGGTTGCATTTTTTTTATGTAGTCTTGTTTTGTTATCAATTAAATGTTAAATGCACAGCATATAAGAAGGAAATGATTTTTTATTGGTTGAAAACACGACAATGCAAAAGGGATCCAAAAAAAAAGCAAATGTGCTATCTTTCTGTCGCGATCTGTACATATATAATGTAACAATAAATTTTACTACGTATGAACTGAGTTTGACTCTCTTTCTCTTCAGTCAAATCGAACGTTTTGATATATCGAACAAGGTTGCGAAACCAAATTTGAAGTTCGCATCGTTTTAGGTAGGCGCATTGCCTTGGCGCAAAATTTGAATCCTGCTCCACAACTTCCGACATGTTTGATGGTTTGTATGGATTTTGGTAGGCGCAAATGGAGCGGTATGATAAGACTGCTCCACAGCATGTTGGCAGTGAAAATTTCGTTTTTGGCAATGGGCTGAAGCAGTGCTGGGGGATCGTGGGAAAAATCCCTTTTTGTGGGAATTTGGACCTCAAAAGGGGTCGAGGGGAAACCCTATGATTTTGCGGGAATTTTTTGATTGTGTGGGAATTTTTTTTATTTATTAAATCTAAGCCAAGAAAATTCGAAACCATTACTAGTTTTTATTCACTTATTCCAAATTCCAATTCGTGAAGATAAAAATAACGAAACTCGCTTTAAAGTAACGCGTTTGAGGCCTTAATTTCTCTTCTTTTTTTTTGTTTTCCCTAACACAATGTTTTAATAATGGTTTCCGCCATTCCAATCGAAAGATATCGATTTGATCGTTGGCATTATCGTTATGTTGGGGTGAGTTCATAATTGTAAAAATTTTGTTGTTAATTTACCGCAGCAAAATCTGTATATATTAAGCAATATAAAATAAGCTGCTAATTTGCACAACAAAAGGGGTAATTTGACATTTATGAAAACAAGTCGAGAGTCGAGACACAAGTGCTGCCGAAACGTTTGCAATGGTAAGGCAGTTTTTCTACATTTGTGAACGCAGTAACTGCATTGCTGCGGTTTTTTTTTACAATTATGAACTCAACCTTGATGCTACTCAAATAATAAAGGCGCACTTCATACACATATTTTTCGTCATTCGCCAGTTAACTGAGTTATTTGGAGACAATATTCAAAAAAGTCCCGAAAATGTGTCAAAAACCAGACAACTTTTGTTATTGATTGAAGTGAAAAAAAGTGCTCCGTAATGCCATTAGTGTAAAATGCGCATTGTTTCAACTTCGCCACTAAAATTGGACACCAAGATAATTATAATTATAGTCCACGTAAAGCCGAAACCTCATTTTAAATATCTAACGTGAAGTAAGGTTTATGGATATGTCATCTGTCATTTAAGTGAAAGAAATTCGTAAAGATGTTTTCGATATACATATGCATTTTACGAATTTTTTCTCACTGAAATAACAGATGAAATAATCCTAACTCACTTTAAATACTTAATATGACTTTAATTTCGTCACGAGGTGATAACGATATTGTGGACCTAAAGTCGACTATAATTATCAAAACTTTTTGTTACGTGCTAACATAATTTTAAATTGTACTCTATCCGACTATAATACTGCGCCATGTTTTTTTTCGTTAATTATAAAACCTATTTATCTACGTTATTTGGCTTTGGAAATATGTATGTACAAATTAAAAATACCAAGTACAAACTTAACGGAAGTTTTGTTTAATTTTTTTTCTGTGGGAAATAAAAAGGGAAAAACGAGATGGTGTGTGGGGAAAAAAGGGAATTTTCGGCTCAGGTGATGGGACTTCTCTGAAAAATGCCCCCCAGCACTGGGCTGAAGGGTCGACTGGATATTTAATATGAAACAACAGAGTCTATTATGGTTGCAGCAGAGACAAATGTTTGCCTCTGGTTGTAGTTGGGTACAGATAAAAATTCTGCTAACTGGTCTGTTATACCAATTAGCAGCTATGGAGAGAAAGAGAATGAAATGTTGTGGGAACGGGAAGGGATAGAAAAAAACATTATGTGCATATTTATATGGAAATTTGGTGATTTTAATGTGTGTGGACTTTTTAAAGTACAGTGATTGAAATGTGTGTATTGTTATTTGAGAAGTACGGTTAGAAATATTAGTTTGTGAAGAATATAAATACATATTAGCAAACGAGTAGATCTGTTTTTTGGATAGTCATTTTTTTAGTTTTTACGCCTCTTGCTTTCTGGTGCCTGGCGCGGCTGCGCCACTCGCTCCTATGTAAGGTCCGGCCCTTTGAACAAGTGATAATCAGAAGAAGCAATGTCTGCGGAATACGGCGGGTGGGGCAGGACTTTCTATTTCAACGTTTCCAAGTGTATTTTGACCGTGGATGAGCATTATCGTAGTGCAAAATCACTTTATCGTATGCCGGCCATTTCCCTTCAATGTACAACTCAAGTGCATTAATTGTAGTAGGTAGCGATCTCCAGTAATGGTTTCATTCGGGTTACAAATAAATACAGAGAATGAGCTTGGATCCATGGATATTTTGCTTCGCCGTTGATGATTGGCAGGGCTTAACTCATGACTTTCTGCGCTTGGGATTGTCATAATGGATTCCATTCACATTTCGATGCAGAAATCCCTCCATATTCTGCCGATGAAGCAGCTTTTCAAATGTGAAAAAAGCCTTTCGACGTCCCTTGGTTTTAATTCGTATGCATTTTTGGATCATTCCTATGGCTTTAAGGTGTTTTCCTACCGTTGACGTGGTTAAAACTATTTTGTCTATAAAATCAAACGTTATGGGACCCAAATGTTGTCAAACTCCTGCTTGCATACATATCTTCCTCCATTTTTACAATATCTGTTTTTCCTTCACAGTGGAAAAAGGCTAAGCATTTTCCTATCCTCAGCCAATTTGATTTTCGTCCGAAACGAATTTTAACCCTACTCGACATTTTAAACGCGTTTGATATAGTGAACCACTCCATATAAGTACATATATAAAGGGTTTTTCAATTAGAGCGCTACAAAAGTTTTTTTGAAATAAAACAAAAACGGTTTTGGATATCAATGAAATTTCTTATTCCTGTGAAAGTACGTTCGATGCCATTATGTATGGAACTCGATTTCTTTTACATGGCCACCACGGGCACGCTTGCAGAAGTCCAGACGCTGAACCCAATTTTCGACGGTTTTCAAGCATAAATCGGCCGATACTGCTGCAATTTCACATTCGATATTCGTACGAAGTTCATCAATCGTCGCTGGCTTGTTGGCATAGACCATAGACTTGACGTAGCCCCACAGGAAATAGTCTAACATCGTCAAATCGCACGACCAAGGCGGCCAAGCGACTGGACCATTTCGTGAGATAACACGTTCTCTAAACTTGGTTTCCAATAAATTGATTGTGACATTCGCTGTGTGGCTTGTGGCGCCGTCCTGTTGGAACCACATGTCCTCGAGTTCCATATCATCCAATTGGGGCCAAAAATATTCGGTTATCATTGAACGGTAGCGATTCCCATTCACAGTAACGTGCCGGTCTTGATCATCACGGAAGAAGTACCGCCCAATGACGCCGCCGGCCCATAAACCACACCAAACCGTAATTTTTTCGGGATGCAATGATGACTCATGGAGTACGTGTGGATTGCTGCCTGACCAATACCGCATTTCAGCCAGAAATGAGCCTCATCGCTGAAGATGATTTTTCGATGAAAATCCGAATCATTTTCAAGTTGTTGCTCAGCCCAATTCACGAACATACGACGCTTCTGGTGGTCATGCGGCTTCAGTTCTTGCGTCAATTTAATCTTGAAGCTACGGGCACTTCTTTGTCTCACTGGCACGGGAACATTTTGTACTGTGCCTGTGGATTCAAATTTTTCCACTAGACGCTCAATTGTTGAAATTTTAATAATTTCGACTCGTTGTTGGCTCGTATATAGAAATGTCAAAAGAGCGGCAAGAAATATGGCGTCGTTTGCTGTCCCTATCGCTCTACTTTTGTAGCGTCCCTGTTGAAAAACCCTGTATGTACAAAGCTAAAGAAAGAATTTAAGTTCTCATTGCCTGGAAAGAAAAGAGAAAGTAACCGGAGACCGGTACTCATGTTCGTTGACATTTAAGTGCAGGGTACCACAAGATTCCATGCTTGGGCCCTTGCTTTTCGCTCCATATTTTCATGAACTGCCTAAGACTGTAAGACACAGCACGTTGCACATGTTTGCTAATGATACTCAAAATTATTTAAGTCATTCTTTGAGTTTGATGAACGGCAATTAATGAAAAAAGATCTACAGCGTATCTTTGATTTATCAACTCGAGATGATCTACGCTCTTGTTCTACATAAAAGAAAGCTAGATCTATCTATTTTTCCAACAATCCAACCTAACTAGATTCCTATAGAGCTTTTTAATCGGACCCATACTCAGTGCCGTTCTAAGATATTTAGTGCCCGTGTGCTACTTAAAACAATGCGCCCTCTTCATAAGACAATACATGGGATGGCTAGCGGGAGTGCGGTGGCCCGCAAAGTTCTACAAAAGTGTTAGATTTTGAATA
Organism: Brachyopa scutellaris; assembly: GCA_949775065.1. NCBI lineage: Eukaryota > Metazoa > Arthropoda > Insecta > Diptera > Syrphidae > Brachyopa > Brachyopa scutellaris. The sequence continues at coordinate 159,581,614 of OX459112.1, forward strand.
AAAATAACTAATAGCTAAACAACATATAATAATAGAAGAATATGACATTAATAAAAATTGCCGCCCGAAAAGGCTTGCGCGCTGGGGCAGTAACACATTTAGCCCCGTAGTTAGGGTTTTCCCTGCCCTTACTTCATCTACTCATTAATGCCGTCATTGGCCAGCTGTATGGTTGACTACGTGCTATTTGAAGGGCACATCACTTATTATCACTCAATATCTAATGTCTCCATCTATTTGATATTGCCAATAGAATCCCTATTTTAAGAAAAAATCTTAAGTTCCTTATATTCGTATTTTTTTAATAAAAATTTCAATACAACTAAAAATAATAAAATTTAAAATTGTAATTTTCTTAGGCACTCTGCGGTGTGGTATTTCAAGTTCCTACGATGTCTGGTGACAAGCTGCGAATCAGTACTATGCAGGAAATCATCAAGCCAAATACGGTGAAACGAATCCAAGGCTATGGTTTACCATTTCCCAAGGATATCTCCCGAAAAGGTGACTTACTCGTTGCGTTCGATATTCAATTCCCCGAGAAATTGACTGCAGCACAAAAGGAACTCCTGCGAGACATGTTATGATGAGATACAACCACATCTCCCATCGATTGCATAAACATTTTTGTATCTTATGAAAACATCTTCTTCTCCGTCGTCGTCATCAATATATTATATCGTAATAGGATACTCAAGCGTGAATAAATGTAAAAAAAAAAACAAAAACAAATAAATATCAACATTTTTGTCCCCTCCTCAAGCTCAATTTTAATATCGTTCTCTTTAATTCTCAAAGATAAAAAGATAAATCAATGTATTTCTCTCATTTTTCTGTTTCGTCATTAAATTTAAGTATCTCGATTAGTTTAAACAAAAACAAACAAAAAAACAAACATCATCTTCCAGCTTTTAATTTTTTTTTTCTATTTAATTCATGTATTTTTCATATGTTTAATGCAAAATTCATTATAGTTTAAATATTTAATTTCTTTCCTCTTAAACTAATTAGTTCGCAAAGCGGCATTAAATTATTTTAAATACATACATACACATTTTTTTTTTTTATTAATTTGAAGTAAACAAAAAAAAGTTACAATTTTTATTGAATTTAAATAGAATGACAAATAAATTGTTATATACTAATTGTTGGTACTTAAAAGCTGCATTCGCGTATACATAATTTATGTACATGTTAAAAATAATTTTTAATAACTAATTTGCGACTGAAAAGTGGAAAACAAAACAGAAAGCTCAATAAACTGATCGTGTTTAAAAAAAAAAAAAAACAAAAAAAAAAAATAATTAAATAAATATTTTTATGGGCTATTTACTTCATGTAGGTATTTTAGCCTGTATGAGATTAACTATTTTAATAAATAAAAGTAAAATATAAAAAAAACAGAACCTACCGTATGGGAAGTTCGTAGTTTGTTTTTTATTATTTTTTTCATAATTTTTATATGAATTGAGAGTTTTTTATTTGAAGCTTTTTTTGCCATATAAAAATATGCTTATAATTATGATCGGTATCCATCATCATTAATCAATAATCAATATTTGAGGTTAATTTGAGGAAACAGATCGGTTTTGAGCTATATCTCGTCGCAAACATTCGTGTTGAATCATGTTTGGAGTTTTTGCAAGGCCTTTTTCGCATGGCCGTCGTAAGATTTTCAGTGTCCGTGGGCTTACTAAAAATAATGCGCCCCTCTTCATAAAACAATACAATAAGGCCTTCCTTAGGTGGATAGTGACGGTGTTTTTGTCCGCCTGAGGAATTTGTCCATTCAATGGGTGAACACTTAGACTGTACTGGGTACCCTGACATAGCAATATTAAAGGGAACGAGATAGCAGACGAACTAGCTAGAGCTGGATCGGCCATGAGCAATAGTGATACTGACACCTCGACACTGCCACCGATAAAAACACTGTTCAGCACAATCGACCATATAATCGAAAAAGATACCAACGCTCTGTGGCTCACACCAACCGACTACATCTCGCTCTTTATGGCCTAAACTTGATATTAATAGGACAAAGACGATGTTACATCTGGATAAATCCTCCATACGCTTAATCACCGGAATAATCACAGGACACTGTCCCATAGGTGACATGACAAGCAAATGGCTACCTGAGTCCAACGATATCTGTAGAAACTGCGGAGATGAGAAAGAAAGCGAATCGATCCAACATATACTGCTACTATCCCGCCCTGCAAGAACGACGCCTCCGTTCTCCGTACTTTAGGTCATAGGTTCTTGGAAGACATAACAGAACTCGGAAATTCTAAGATATCGGATCTTCTACGATTCATCAAGAGCACAAACTGGTTTACGAGGTGGGAAAAAGAGGATTTACTCCCAAACTATGAGGGGATTCACAATGGACCTTCGGGTCTCCGAGTGGAAGTGATTGCTCGGAGTAAAAGCCCGCCTAGAGCCCGAATGTACCGTACTGTACTAAATAGGTGTGTTATTTTTGTTGTATTTTGTTTTTCGTTTGCGTCTGTTGTTCAAATTCAAATCAAAATAAAAACAAAAACTCGGTGTGAAGCTACGGAGGATTTTTTGTTTTTGTATATCCAATGGAATCAAATTAAATAATTTCTGACAGATATGCGTCCACGTCCTATCAAGGGAGTGTCCGGTTAAGGGAACCTAAAATGTATGCCATCTGAAACATAAAGAGCCCTATTATGGTTAGCGAATCGAACGAAACAGTTGGCGAATGTGATAATTTGGTATTATGGTTAGCGAATCGATCAAATTATATTCGCTTCAAACGTCAAAAATTAGGCGAACTGAGATATCACCTTATTATGGCTAGCGAATATTCGCTAAACTTATCATTTCGTATGTCAAATCGAGCGAATGAAAATATTTGGTGATATGGAAAGATTGTTTTTTATTTTTGCTTTTTGTTTATTTTTTTGTAATTTTAGCTTGGTGTAGCTGCAGTACACTGAACCAAAAAGGTACATGATATAAATGAAAAAATTCATATTCTAAATGAAAAAGTTCATTAAAATTGAGCTAAACATCAAATTCTTACAGAACATGTATCCCCGTTCATATGTTTATGAATATATTCATGCAGCTATGAATCGTTCATAAAAAGTAAGGATCTATGCATAAAATTAATGCATGACATTCATAAATTAGCGCGAGTACATGAAGGAGAAGAGAGACAGATAGATGAAAAAAAAACAGATCGGCGTAGTGGTAGGAAACTCATTTGTAAGGTTTCAACTAACTCTATGGGGTTGTATCCAAGATAACTGGAGAGTTTTTTTTTTTTGTACTTGCATACACAGAAGTTTTTTCAGATGTTTCTTCTTATTATAGTTTTTGTGTGATGAACTCTTTCAACCATGCCATACTATCCTACTGCCAAATGTTATGCCTTCTCGTAGTAGTAGGTTTTGTTATTAACTTCTGAAACTGTTCAATTTTTTTTTATTTTTTTTGGTAGAAATAAATACTTACATACATCTGGATTTGAACCGCGGACCTTCTGCGTGACAAGCGACGACGACTACCTCTACGCCAAAGCCATAAAATAAATACGAATGCATTGTGTGTATAACTATTTACACATTCGAAACCTTTGATTATGTATCTATACTTACAGTTTATGGACAAAATACATACCCTTTATGAATCGGTATACTGCTTATGACTTGATACATACTTTTTGAGAATAGATACATAATGCGTATGAATCTATACATTCATTTTCTTTTTTTCTTTAATTCAAAGATTATTTTCATTAATTCAATGTATTTTTTCTTAAAACTCGTGATGGACAGTTGTATGAATAGTTCATACGCTTATGAAAAAATTCAATAAAAATAAGAATCAGCGTTCATACCCCAAATTTCTCATACAAATATTTTTATGAACGCGATTTCATACAAACAATGAATCGTTCATAAAAACATTTTATTTTTTTATGACTTTGTACACAAAATCAATGAATTTTTCTTAAAAATGAATGAATTTTGCAGTATGAATGCCGTTCATTGATATTATGTACGATAATTTTTTCAGTGTATATGTGAGCGGCAAAGGTAAATACATACACAATTATTAACATAACATATAAAGAATTGAAAATAACCTAAAAGTTTTCAAAGAACACAGAATTAGCAACCGGAGTAGGGTCGTGTATGCAGGTTTCTTTGTGGCCTTTGGAGCTGGGCTGTGGATGAGCTGCCCAGTGTTCAAAATGCAGTCAAAACTTCTGGTAGTTGTTTTGGCGCAAGCGTGGACACTTCTTTTATGAGAAATTGAAGTTGATCTGCAACAATAAAATTCTTATCATCGTGAAACACTTGCCAAGTCGTACCGAACCATGGATTAGAATTCTCCCGAATTATTCTTCGTAGTCTACGCATTGTGATTGTCCTATAATAGCCTATCACATATTTTCACTATATTTTCAATAAATTCACTATTAAATCCTATTAAATGAAAATACTCAAGAAGACAAATAACACAAACCAAAACAAATTTGCTTTTGACGTTCGCAGCTGTCATTTAATTTGCTTTTTTTGTTGTGGCAGCAGTTGTTTCACAGGCGAATGAAAACACTCGCTAACCATAATACCACGATGCGGGTGATTCGCAAAAGAGTTCGCTTCATATCGAACGTTAGATTTGCTAACCATAATAGGGCTGAAAAGCTTGGTTAGGAAAGTTTGGCCAACTAAAGGATCCGTCCGTCTAAGCGAGCTATCTGTAATAGAATATTTTACAGTACATGGGATGGCTAGCGGGAGCGCGGTTAGCGGCAAATTTAAACAAAAGTGTCAGATATTGAATAAAAATAACTAATACATAACCAAATAACTAATAATAACAAAAAAATATAACATCAATAAAAATGGCAGCCCCGGGGCTAAAGCCAATTCAGCTCTTGTGTAATGCGACCCTTACACGGTCAATCAAATGGCATCAATCACCGTGTACGTGTAAAAATCAAACACGTTTTGATTTTCGTCAATCAAGCGATGTGACACATACAATCATATTTTCACTAACACACATAAGTGATTAATGTCATTTTGATTGACCGTGTAAGGGCCGCTTAAGGGTTGCCCAGTATTCTTCTCAACCAACTGCTGTGCGCCATCTTTGCTTTGCGTAAATGATTTTTTTTTATTAATAAACTACAAAAGCAATTATAAGTGCGCGAATGTAGATTAAGGGGCTCGCGGCCTAAAGTGCCTTCTGCGTCCGCTGTTTTAGTAAAAAAATTCAGAAAAAGCATCCAGGAATGTTGAGAAAATAATTTCTCCTTTAACAGAAATATGCATGACCCACCTATGTAAGTGGCCTAAAAGATTTTTAAAAATTGACGGCACCGAAACTGCAGTATACGTATGTATTTTTGAAGGCCTTAGCGAAATATTTTTTTAAATAGGTGTAAATTGGCTTTATTACGTTTACTCGATAACACTTTAAAAAATAAAATAATTTGTCCACTTGTAAGTTATTGCAGATCAGAACGCGAGCCGATTTAACTCCAATTTTACCTCTTTTTTCAGCAAACCAAATGCTGAAGCACTTGACCCTGTACATTACCCATAAACTAGAAAAACTCCTAGGGACGTATTTTACCCCCAAAGGTGATTAATACAAAATGCTAAATATCACAATTTCTCATGTGATAAAATCGTTTGGCATTAACCCCGTTTATATCCCGTTCACTCCATTAGGCAGAATCAAGTCAATGATTCCGAATGCCTAATCCTCTCAAAAGTCTACACCAGTCCAGTGCTGACAGACGAGCCGGCAAAAGCAACAATCTACCCAAAAAAAAAAATCTCTGGCACACACAACAACGACGTACGTCGAGAAATGACAACATTAAAGAGGGATATTGATTTGTGGGGGAGTTGAGTATAAAACACCGCCTTCGCCATCAGCCCCAACAAAAAAAGGTGAATGTATCCCATTAATAAAATTAAACACGTGTCAAAAAGCTTCTGCTCCAGCATCGATATCGGCCAGACTCAGTTGCAGTACACGGTCCCTTTGGCCTTTCCCTTTTTTTTTCTATTGTTATATTCAAATAAGCTGAACGATTTATCTTTACGCTGACATTAAATCCTGCTATGATTCGACGTCCTCGCAATTTTCCACCCCCCGCTCCTCTGTTTGGCTAAGGATTTCTGTTGCTTGCAAGAAGCAAAGGAAACAAAAAAAGAACAGAAAATCAACAGCCAGGATGTGGAATCCGCCATATTTGTGGCACAATCGTTTTAAAACTCCAAACAAGGGTTACAACAATTCAACTTCAATCGAAGACGGGAGTGGTGTGGTGTGTTGTTAGGCATTTTCAAGATTTTCTTTTACAGCCCAGTTCTTTTTGGCATTCTTTCAGGCGACACATTTCCTAGGATTTGCCAGCAATTGTAACGTGGCACACCGTATCGAGTTCCATCAACGACGTCTTCTTATCTTAATGGGACAAACATATGGTACGTGATGTTAATTTAAATAAGTCCTTGCACGTCTCCATACCAAGGAAATGGAAAAAAAAGGTGCGGAGGACTTACGACCAACAAGTTGAAAATTCAATTCACATTTCAGCTTTCAGCAATTTTTAAGGAGAGCAGGGAGAAACTGTTACAACGGGGATATTAAGGATCAGCAGAGCTGTGTATCCATTTATCTGGTATGGATTTGAAAATCAGTTTTCCAGCTTTCATCTTGGCTTCCTGGCTGCCTTCGTATCTCGTGTCTTGTGTTGTCGGCTTTGTTGTTTGGTGAACCCTTTGTTCGGTGATTGGATTAAGATGTCGTTGTCATCAAAGTTCTGTATACGGTTCGAAGGGAGGCGAGCAAAAGTTGACCTCTTGGAAAATAATTTGTCGAATGGATTCAAGAATAGACAGAGCTTTTGGTGTAAGATCTCTTTGTACCGATAAGCAACAAGGATGTTTCCTTTTCGTGTCTGTTCGTTCGAAGGGATGCTTTTCTTTGTCTCCTTGGCTCTGGTGTGCATTTCTTCCAATTAGCATAAATGGATGAGTTTCTTTCTCTACTGTATTTTTTTTTGTTGTTGTTTTGTGGGGGCTGGTATCGGAATCAGTTTCTAATTTGCGTTTCTAGTAATATACCCGTCATTATCTGATGTTGGCTTTTGGATAAAGAAAAGTTGAACTTCCTTGATTAAGCGGGATATCTGGCAAATTGGTGCTATCCGTTATTAAATCAATTAAAAGTTTTAGCTCGTTTTAATTTGTCAGGATTACCATTTATTGAAGCGCGTTCATTTACTAAAGTATTCATTTTAAGTACTATAAGTATTTAAAACAATTTTGATTAAAGGGACGACTCTGTTAGTTATCAAAGACAAGATAATTTATAAATACAATTTCTGAGAGAAGAGACTACCAAAATGAGCTAAAAGGCAAGAAGAGGAACGAAACAACAACAGGAATGCATCGGAGAATACAAGAATACTATTGAACCGCGACGATGAATTGACACGACGATTATGGATGACTCAGATCTACTGTACATATGAACAATGCACATCAGTCACCTTAAGCACTGAATGTGTCTTCGCGGAATTTCAAGTTCTCACGATTAGTTGGCATCTACCCATGTCTCTTGCAACAGGAAAAGATCGGTTAATTAGGGTTTTCAAATCCATCCTGTATTAAAGCTACAAATTGGACCTTAATCTTAAGGTGTTCTTTATACGAAAGGCAGGAGTGGCAAGTCCGAACAACAGGCTAAATCATAGAGCCCCATAAGCTTCAGTTCCTTCATTCTAAACACCATTGAGAAAGTCCAGTTCCTTCGAAGTAACCCATTACGGCGCAGCGTGCTAATTCGCACACCAATCTGGCAAGTCTACCGAAACTGCCACACACTGATTGATAAGGCTTTGAAAGCAAAGGAATCGGGTCTTCGTGCCTTTACAGGAATTCAAGGAGCGTTTGATAATACTTCATTTTTTCCCATAAAATAAGCTATGATTAGAAAAGTCATCTCGCGCCGCTGAACATAAACTGAGTTCTAAATATGTTAGAGAACAGAAATATGAGTTTGGTCTACGGAGGCTCATAAAATATAGTTAAAGCCCACAGGGAGTGACTTCCTCTCTCCTCTCCTTTGCATGTAAGTCAAAGATTAACTTCGAGACCTTCTTACTCAATAAGGATAAAAAATATTTGGATGATTAAGTAATCACTGTAAGTGGCCAGTATGACTCTACTATATCGGAAATAATTCAAAGGGCGTCAGGATGATGTTGGGACAATGGATTGGCTATAAATCCATCTAAAACCGTTAAGGCAGTATTCTCGAGGCAGAGAATATAAGAATTTAAAGCGACTCTAGGCGCAATGCTTAGCCTTCCTACATATATGTAAAGCACGAGCCTAGTTTCAGTGTTGTCAGGCTCCCCGATATATTAAACCTCAAAGAAGGCAGCCTCAGAGGACATATAAGGATGCTACAAAAATTATCCAATACAACGCTTTACAAAAACCGGTTCTCCAAATTGAAGATAGTCATATGTGACAATCAAGCTCGGAGAAATAAGGAATTCCTAACGCCACCAGAATCACTAATCTGTTTGGGATTGCTTACGAAGACACCTAAGCGCGTGACCGCATATATATACATCTTCTCAGACAGTCAAGCTGTTCTCAAAGCCCTAAGATCGTATTCCGTAGTGTCAAAACTGGTTTGGCACTGCCTTAACATCCTAGAAGACCTAGATAAAGGCAATTTTGTCATTCTTGCTTGGAGACCAGGCGCCAAAGGTTTCGATGGTCGGAAACGTGCAGCCTGCTCACCTCACCTAAGGCCTTCTTCGGTGTACCTATGAATCGCATGTATACTCGCATGTATATAAATCAAGCCATGGGAAGATGATAATCGTGCTGAATATTGCATCAACTCCAAGGGCCAGAGACAAGCTAAGCAATGTATAGCCCCGAGGCTACTTGAGCTTATGTCGTTATGAAGGCCTAAGGGTCTTAACTATGGAATTAAATATGGAAATTTGCGAAGATAACTCCATAACATACTCTATAAATGGCCTGCTGTCACAAAAGGCAGAGTACTCCATATACAAAGAGAACTTCTGAGCTCTGAAGAGATTTAAAATATAAAACCCAGAAGATTACTTGAGCTTATAAAGAGTCTCAGCTCATGCTTGTATACTTATAGAAAAATAAGGACCAGCACAATAGAGCTCGGTCGAGCTTGGTCGCTGATTTACATAATTGCAGTCGTCTTATAGTGCACCATTTCTTTAGACCTGTTCAGAGTTATATATTTGGGTATTGATAAGGTCTGGTTCTGGTACCAAATGCTGTGGTTGTTCGATGAGGAAGTGAGCGGGCGTGAGAGTCGTTGGCTATTGCATACAGTAGTCTGGAGATTATATACGTTTCTATCTGACTGACACGTGTGCTGAAATATCCGGCTCGAAAGACCATGTTTTATGATGGAAAAATACGTAAATTAATTTAAGTTATGTAGAGTAACTGAATAAAATATAGAACAAGTTGAAATAGTAAACGAACCACAATTCGGGTTATAAATTGCGAATGATTTGTTTATTTGACCCCTTTTGTAAGTGTTGAAACAATTATGACACTTACGATAGTGACACTTAAAAGTGTTATATTATAATGAATAGAGTATAATTGTTTTAGGTGTAGGTCAACAATAGGCGCGTTTTTTTTCAAATCTATATAGATTTCGAAAAAGCTTTCCATACAAAAATAAGGCTGTATAATTATCCAGTCTAAGGTTTGTATTTTACATTGAAAACATGTTGCGGAAACATGTTTAGCCTATATAGGTTTGAAAAAAAACACGCCTAATATTGTTGGAACAACATAAGCTGCAACATTCGCGGTGCACAACACTAGGGCCCATTACATTACATTTCATTACATCTTACGGCAATGGTACCCGTTATTTATAGCATCTATTTGGCTGGTTTCCTTATCACCTAAAGAATTGGAATGGGTAAATGTCATTTACAACCACTAAACTGAGTTTTAATTCTTGAAGCTAACGCATTCTCGCTATAAGGTGTTTTTCAACATTATTACCATTTCATCTAAACCGCCTTTGCTTGATTCTCGGTGCTGCCAGATGCTTGAAAATATTTATTTTATTTGCACTAAGGCTGTCTTATAATTTTCCTAATTTCATTTGTTCAAAATTATACCGATTTGATTATTTACGTGTACAATCCACTTTTATTTATTATCCAAGTTTACTAATATTTTTCACTCAATAAAATAAGTGTTTGTGTATTTCTGAACGCTATACAATTCCGATTTTGGATTTTGTAAAATTTACCCAAAACATGGCAAAATCTCTTCAATGATTTTAACAATTTCCTAAATAATCGATAATCTCAACATTTCAAGAATACCTACTCGTAAACAGAAAGAACCAAGGAACTGTCATTTAATAACTTTCACATGGACGAACTGAGGGTCTTGGACACAGCTTTGAAAAACTGCAAGTATTTGGAGAAATCAATTAATTGCTCAATCAAACTAGTGCGTCGGCTTAATATTCGTTATAATACAGACTGGCTAATGCGTAACTATAAAAGCTATATAGCCGGGATATTTGCTCAGTATCGCAGTCGTAATTCTGATAGAATTTTACAAGAGAAGTTGAAAGTAAAGATGGGAACCAACGGGAGAAGTTCCCAGGAACTTTGTGGAATCAATAGAAGAATCAATTACAAATTACTTAAAATCAAACGAAATATGGAAGCGGTGTTATACCAAGTGCAACGGACTATAAAAATCAGCAATCGACAGTTGAATTTCGCACATGTAACTTTTGGTGATAAGATGAGAATTTGTTGTCATTGAACTGTGCGTGTTGCAATTGGACAGGATGTGTATGCTATTAGTTGTTTTCTTCTTTTTTTGTAATAAAAATATCATGCTGATTTGAATGTGGTTGTTGTTTTCGTTGCGGTAAGAAATCCGTTTGGGGCAAGTTCATTTTGCGGGCCACGCCTGTAGGGCGATCTTAGTGCCTTCATTATGTTGTCAACATGGCTTCCACTGCATAATATCAATCCGTTTATCCAAAATTAGGTTGACTCCTCTATAACACCAATAAGCCTTATTATCTCGTCCTCTAGCTCTTGAATTGTTGCTGGCTTATTCGCAAATAAAGAAGTCCAAGGGTGTCAAATTGCACGATCTTGGTGGCCAATTGACATGATAACGCGTTCTGGGATCTACGCAGTAGAACACGAACTAAATACGTCCGGAAGACTCCCGGGCAGGAAAACCCGAACTAAATACGTCCCTAAGACACACGGCCGACTGTAGTGTCTTCAATGCAGATATTCTAGCTGTATTGAGAGCGGCGGGGCTGTTGGAGAGGAAGCTCATATCCGAAGTAGATATTACCATTGATAGTCAGGCCGCACCCTGGTCACTAGAATCATGTGTAGTTAGATCGGCAATTCTAGAAAGATGTCGCTCTATGCTTAAGACATTTGGCAGACATAACCGGATCAAAATATATTGGATACCAGAACACTCTGGTGTAGTAGAGAATGAACTTGCCGATGCGGAATCAAGGCGAAATTATAAATATGGCGGACCACAGGTGTCCAAGAATAGCACACAGCGTATCTAAGATTTTTTTGCCGGCCTTAGACCGCAAAGAAATCTTTGAACTAAGCTGGGCAAAATTAAGAACTCATAAAGCCTGAGGATTTTTTTATGGAGGTTATGCCGTGTGACACTGCCCTACCCGGATGTGCTGACCAAAACAAAAAATAACCATTAAAATCGGTCCAGCGGTTCCTTACAAAATGCAAATTTCGATTTTTCCGGCTTTTCCTCTAAGTTTTCCGGATTTTCTTTTTTTCCAGGCCTTCGCGTAGTAATTTCGAACAAACCCGCAGAAGGAAGTATCCAATTCGGTGAACTCGTTTTTAAGTTTTAAGCATCCGAACAAATCACCATCCATTTTCATATATACAAATAAATTAAGGACCGCACCTTTTCAAACGGACTAAAATCATATTTTCGCACACCCATACACACATACATACATACTAGCCACGTATACTAACACACAACAGAACATTAAGTACATCTCCGGTCAACTCCCGGTCCCTGTCCTGAAATATATTGTATGGGCCTGGCCAGACCATTACGCTCCATTTACCGCCTAATATGCCACCGCTCATCGGAGGCTTAAATGCGATTACGTGTTTTGAAATCAGTTCACAAAATAATTTTTTTCCAAAATCTGAGAGAAGGCGACATTTAAATTACCCCAAGGTCCCAAGGTCAAATGTGTTTTTGATAGTGGCCTTTACTCACTCTAGGTTTACATACCAAGTTACCTTAATTCATCTACGACTTTTTCGACCTAAAGTGATGTCTTCCTTTACCATGAGAACTCTGTAGTCAGGGTTAGGTCGCTTCAGCAATGCGGATAGATGGCGTCTTAATAGTACTGCGCTTGACATGTCTAATGCTAGGTTTCCACTTGTCGATTTGTAATTGACAAACAACGTATTTTTAGGTCAATTAGAAAACTGGCAATTGGAAACAATGATAAATAAGCAGTTTTCCATTATTTCCACTTGCCAGTTTTCTAATTGATGTAAAAATCCGTCGTTTGTCAATTACAAATCGACAAGTGGAAACCTAGCATAAGACAGCTATTTTCTGATATGTTCAAAGTGGCTCTTACTCGTAGTAGCCAAAGTACATATGTAGTTGCATATGATTTGGTTTCTAATGGAACAGCTGCTGTAACTTGGTATTTTAACGAACGATTTTCTAAGCGATTTGCAAGATGAAATTGAAGTTACTCAGCATAATTTCCAAAGGAAAGTATATTATTTCAAGTAAAGCCAGGAGCTTTAGCTAGACTCAATCAACACGACACCTGTACAGGACATTGATTCCTGTCTGGTAGAATTGTTAAACGACTTCTCCGCCTAAGAAGCAACTTGGATCTCCATTTTCAAGTGGGCACTCTACGTGTGCTCCCACTCAACCTTTCTTCCATACCTTCCTTTCCATTTTGAAAACATAAAATGCAAATATACTATAAGCAACAAAATTAAAACAAAACAATGCAAAAAAAGAGGAATACAGGCATAGCCACTGGCAATAGCACGCAGTATTACATCTTCTCTACCCAATAACCAGACATAATCTCATCAGACCGCCCATAAACCACTATACCTACTATACTAAATGTTCGCTTGCCCCTGTTGGTAATAAAATGAAAACACCGCATGTCTGGAATCCTTAATTTATTTATTTTATGCAAATTCAGAACAATCTATCCGTACCGCAACACTCATCCCATCTTTGGTGTTTTTCCTTTAATCGTCGTTCTAACGCAAAAACATATTCCCACCGTTTTGAGGCTCCCCACCCCACCCACACTGCAGCCGCCCATTAAGCCAACAACAGGCTTAGGTAGAACGCACAAAAGGGTTGATCTGCTGCCACTCTCCTTACACAACTCCTGGTGATACAATTGATGATGCCAGGGCATGATTATCATTTTCCATTCGAAAGCATTTTCCTCTTTCTCTAAGTAAGTTGTTTCGATTCGTCCTTAATGAAAAAAGGACGATAGCTGAAGTTGAATGTTGCATGAGTTCAAAAAAGAAAAACACGCGTACACGGAAGAGAAAAACTAATTAACCTCTTGTACTAATTATACACAGAAAAGGGAATTAATTCCGCGAAGGAACTCGCGCATTTTCATTTAGAAGTTTTCCGCTTGCGATCTGCGTTTTTTTATTTTCTTTGTAGCTAGTTGTTTAGATTTTCTCTCGTTTGGTGTTTTTTTTTTATATTTGTATTTAGGTTTTCATTTGTTCCTTAACCAAGCGAAAGAGTTTTCCTACTTCGAGGTTATGTCTGGGTTAGCATCGTTTCGCTTGCATCCATTGCAAGTTGAGTGAAACAAAACTTAATGATTCGAATCGACTTCGTTGGAAATTAAGATTGTTATGGTTTGCTTACTAAGAAAGATTCAAAATCGAAAGCCGGAACTAGTTACATGCCATGACGCTCAGTTTGGCATTTGTTTTTGAAGTTCAGTTGTATTAAAAGATGGGCACTTATTCCTAGGTGAGACTGTACTTTTTACGTTCGTTTCATTTTCATTTCATTCCATTCCATTTTATTCAAAAAATCTGTCTTAAAGTCCAGCCCATAGAATCCGTTGAGCTGTCATTTTTGACTGACCGCTAGATAGAATACACACATTCTTATGGAAGGTGGCCCATAATCAACGGATATGCATATGTAAATATATATGTATGTATGAACTTCAACGGAAAAAGTAGGGAAAAGCGGGGTTAGGAGTAACAGGGGTAAGCTTTAGCCACAAAAAGAGTCGACGAACTAGCCATTAGACGCGGTCAGTGATTAACAGCTCACTAGAGGAAAATATTTATATTCCTATAGGTGCTGTTAAGGGCAATAATAAATATATTCTCACACTTCTTAAAACTAACTGTTCTCAGGTGGACACCAGTCTTACAAACTATGTCATATCCAGAAAGATACGGCCAAATTACAATAGGTAAAAAAACAAATGAACGAGCGTCAGGTAGCGCATACCAGGCAAACCCTTCTTCGATGACCTTAAAGAGATATCCGAGAAGAGGATTGGAGAACTGATCTTCCTCTTAAACTCCACAGGGTGGATATAAATTAAATATCTTAAACTACATCCAAATACGTTTCTTTGGATAAAGTTGGTCACCTGAGGTTGTGGTATTCACACTGCACCCTCTTTGCGCAATTTTTTTCTTTCCACCTAAACCACCACCTCTACATATGTATGTACCTACCTTATTTTATTTATTTTTTAGTTTTTTTTATCAAGTGAATTGTGATCTATATCTTCTTCCATATATATAAAATAGACTAACGTCCGTGTGTGCACGCATAACTCGAGAACGAATCGTTCGATTTTCACGATTTTGGGCTTAATGGATTTGTATTGGCACAAGGAAGGACACTATGGAGGAAAATTGCGGAAAACTTTCCAGGAAAATCGGAAAATTCAGAAAAATCGATTTTCCCGTGTGCACGGGCGAAGTCGGGCGACTCAGGTGGTTTTATATGTCCTTAAGAGCTTTTACATTTTTTAATAAGTTTTCGAAAAAAATTAATATTTTTTATTAAAGAAAACTCATGATACAAGTTTTCATTATTTTTGTTAAAACTTACCCCGGCCTATGATACATCTTACCCTATAGTCGGGGTAAGTTGTAACAACCCCTCTTTTTTTGTATGCGATATTTTGATATTTTCTGAACAGACTTTGTTGGCCTCTTTTTGGTGGATTTTGTAGGTGAAATATTGCTCTTCGATTTGAAACAGGTTTGGCTTACTAATTTGCGAAATCATAGAAGCACCATCAATTTTAGTAAAAAGTGTTAGAAGTAACCCCACTCTCCCCTAGGTGTATTTTCTACTTTTTAAGTCCGTTGATCCGTTGGCAGTTCACACATTCACGGATTGAAGTTGAAACATCCACAAATTGAGAGTAAGTACATCCATTGTTCTCAGCATTAAGACAATGTTGAGAAGCTATCATCGCCGTTGACGTCAACGCAGGTGTGCGACGGATTTTATGGGACGGTTCTTTCCGCCGACACATGAAGGTCAACGTAAAACTTAAACAGAACAATTTGAGTAACTGGAATAGTCTACTAGATTAGCAATTTACAATACAATTTTCTTTATTGAGACTTTAAAATCAATACAATTATCGTCCAAAGATTTCGTTGGTCCTTTTGCGGTCTTAGGCTCGCCAAAGAGACTTAGATACCCTACGCCTGACTTTTCTTGACAATAATTTTAATTTCACCTTAATTCTGCATGATGGACCATCTCAGTAATGGGTAGTGTACGTCCCTTACTTGCCAATTCAATGTTATGACGAAATGTTATTCCCACCTACACCAGGGTGTCCTGGTATCCAACATAGTTTGACCCCGTTATGTCTGCCTAGCATAGAGCAACAACTTTATAGAATTGCCAATTGAACTACACGCGATACTAGTGCCTTGAGTGGGGCCTGGCTATCTATGATAATATTCTTCTTGGATATTAGTAGCTTCGTCTGCAACAGCTCAGCCGCTCTCAAAGCTATCCGGGAGTCTTACGGCCGTATTTAGTTCGTAGTCTATTGAGTAGATCATAGAACGGGTATTAGACCCGTCCGTATAGACTGCAATGTATTTTTGCCTATTGACCGCAGTACTACCCCAAATTCTGTGACCCAATACAACGTTTTGTATGGTGTAACGAGGTCCAGAACTGGGAGAATGTCTTGCGGATACCAATTTTAATTTCACTAAGATCGGTAGTCTTACTTATTATGGAAATAATAAATAATAAAAATGAGTCTAAGCGCAGTCTTGCATGCCATGTAAGGCGAATATGTTAACTGGAAATACAACTATAATACTGTTAAAATAATGAAACTACAAAATGAACTATTGACTGACTGCGTTGCAGTCCTAGCTATGTACTTTACATACATACGTCAAATTGTGGGGTTTTTAGTGAGAATGAATGTTGCATTGGGTGTCAACCCTCATAGCGTCTACGAAAGATTGCTACCTACGCTTAAATAGAAAAACAACAGATAAGGCTTGGGAAATATCATAGAGATATTACTTCAGAAAAACCCCTGCGATAAGAACCGTAATTGATTTGTTTCGAGTTCAAAAGATCAGGCAAGACTGCTCGGCGTGGGAATGGAAAAAATATTTTCTGAAAAGTCATCGCCACTAATAATAATCATCCATTTCCTTTTATGAGTTACCTTCAGTTGTGTGCCAAAAATTAAGACCAGTAGGATAATTTTATAAAAATTGACTTTCCATTTTAACATACTTTTAATTATTTTTCAAACTTAAAAAACTTGTAGACTTATATTCGGCTGCATTAATTTAAAGACTGTGTTCAACTTAAGTACACAACACTCATCTGAAAAAAATAACAAAAGTCAACAATTTTCCTACTGGTCTTATTTTTTTACACAGGACTGTAGAATAGAGCAACATATGCGGAAACTTAATTATTATACGTATGCGGAAATTCGGTGAAACATGAGAACGGAGATGTTTTTGAATCAAAGTATGGTGTTGTATGACAAAGAGCTCGTTTTGAATATAAACAAAACAAATACAAAATATTATTAAAAAAAATATATAAGTTACATGTTTATTGACAAATATATAATTTAAGTATTGACCTCAAATATATTTTCCATTTCTGAGTCTGGCGAGACGGTAGTTACCACTTCTAAGTCAATTTCCGTTCCCTCATCTTTTTCATAACAGCCCGTCTGTCTGGTTTTCATTAGGAATGCCTTGTTCAACTTATTCGCATCGATGACAGCTTCGGCTTTTTCAATGACAGATGCTGGTGGATTCTGCTCACGTGTAAGCACCCATATTACCTCTAAAGAAGGTACACGCATTCAATTACAAAGATAATTTATGCATCTTAAACATATTTGGACGGAAATATTTTGCATTTCCTAACTCATAACTTACTCGCATGCGCAAATCTCAGCAACGAACTGCATGAGTAAACAACAGCGTATGATTCGTAATCAGTTCCCAAGACCTCATAGTTCACTTTCGTAGAATTCGCTTTAAATAATAAAACAGAAATATTTATCATAATGGATTTTTAGAGATTGAATTTGATTAGCTTACAAGTTCTTGTATTCGGAAAGGAAACTGACAGTTTTCCGGACGCAATAACCTTTGCCGATCCGGTCACATTTGATGGTGTGCCGGTGCTGTAATCAGTAAATGCTGTCGTGGCTTGTGGTTTATTATTATTTGTGTTTACTTACAAACGATTGACTCCAGAGTTCACAACCGAGATAGTATCATCGCTCATCTTGTTGTATGTCGCATACATGCACTTCCTTCCGACTTCAAAGACAAACGGATATTTCTCGTTCTCGTACCAAACTCCCATGTACTAAAGAGAGGGTATTTTATGGAATCCGTTTTTTTTTTAAACAGCAATGATTTACTTACATCGTCGACTTTGAAATTTTCCTGGACCTTTACTTCGGGACACCTGCCAGGAAATGGAATTTGACCATTCACGAGGTGTAGTGCAGCAAGCACTACTACGAGTATTCCAAAACTATATTAGGAAAGAAAATGCTTTTGTTTATTTAATTTATCAAACAAAATAAGGTCTATTCATCTTACCAGACTTGTTTCATTTTCAAATCAAAACACACACAGTAGACAGAACTATTTACGTTATCGCAAGCAACTGTAAGCGCGCGTCTATCTTAGAAGCAACTGATAGGTTTCCCGGCGAGCTTCTTCAATTATACTCGAATGTGGAATTTATCAATTTAAATAATGGAGCACATTTTAGTAATGACAAGGTAATGTGACTCCATAAAAAAATGCTATCAGACAATGAGTAACAGTATTCTATGTTTGACTGCTATGGGTGGGTGGTGTTGCAACAAGTAATCAGGTATTTCAGAGATATATGTACTCGCATAAACAAAACAAAAACTAGATCACTTTGAATTGGGTAAATTGATGTTTTGAAACTGGAAAAGAAGGTGTGAAGTAATAATAATAACGGATGATATCAGGTATCGTATGTATAAGTATGTGTATCAGGGACACAAATTTAGTTCTATCGTTATTAAAATATTCTAATCAAATATTGAAAAAGAAAATAAAAAGATAAGTTTCAATATTCATAATTTAATCTATGACGGTCGTACCATTTTATCGCTTTTTTCGGAATTTGTTCCAACGATCCTCGAAAATGAACCATCATGGAATTTTAAAAATTTATTTATTAACGTACCTACATACATATGTACATAGGGTACATAGTTACTTAACATTTTTTTTAACCAAAATATACTCGTAAATCGGAATTGACTTTACAGTGTTCGAAAGACACGCATGTGAAATATAAGTAAGTTGACGGCTGACATGATTCTGACTAGATTTAAAAATTAAAAATTTGGCACGGTTTTGAAAATTGGGCTCCAATTTTTGTCATTAGGTCTGTTTGTGTACGCTTCCAAAACTACGAAAACCCTTTCGCATACCCGAAAATTTCGTAGTTTTTCCTAAAAGTAACGCCCAAATGCACACGGAGCAACTGGAAAAAAACTTTACCGGTTGGCAACTCGGGTTACAGATTAGTTACGGACTCAGCGGTAACTTGACTCCACATACGAGGAAACTCATCACCAATCGAAATCTCTCATGGGTACCGGGCGTGGAACCCCCTCCCCAACCAGCAACAGGTTAATCTATTGTTCGCTCATCTTCGACAAACTAGAAACTGAAATGAATAGGAAACCCGACTAGGGTTACCTCTGAAAAATTCCACAAAGGGTGGCGAAAAAATATAAAAAAATATAAAATTCAAGAATAAGACAGGTTGGGATTATTCCCTTCTGTGAATATTTTCGTTTACACTTGTCAATAATTGTCATTTTCCATTGTCAATAAACAAGTAGACTGTTTTTTTTTATTATTTTATTTCTATACCCCTTTAAATTTTCCCTCTGTGAATATTTTCATTTCATTTGTTTCATTTTACTTTACATAAGAAGTTTCACTTCAAAACTTTATTTCACGTATTCTAAATATATTTATTTTGGACCTGTCACGAGGTACTACCGCGCGCCGCAATATTTGCTAAAATATGTATTAAACAACAATCACAGAATTTGTATAGATCCATACGCTGATTCGCTTATTCGATTCATAAATGCACACGCAGAAGTAACTCAGTCTTAATTATTAGAAGCGCATAATGCTTTACGACATTGTTTTTTCTTGGAATTAATTGATGAAATCTATTCATGTAAAGATACATCCATGTACTTCGTATAAATTGACGCTGTGCTGTGTAATAAAAGTAGCGAGTCATTGCTATTGCTTTCGGTGTTTCTGTCACTTCGTCTTCAACTGCACATTATTATTCTTTAAGAAACTACGTTCAGCTTAAATTAGCTTCAAACTAAAGCTGCGACAGCCTTGGAATATCTGAGTTTTGTAAATGTTCGAATATGGACTTGAGCTTTTTAATCGATTTTTATGTTTGACAAGGCAAACGGCGTATAGTCAATATTGTGACGTTGGGTCGGGCGCTGTTTTGACATGTTTTGTGCAGCTCAACTGAATGAAGTATTTAAAGGGTGATTTTTTAGCTGGTTTGGTTTTGGCAACACTGGTTTTGACAGCTGACGTGTGTTTAGTACCTTGTGTCACTGTCAAACAGCTTCAGTTTGGTTTGCAATTTAACCATTGATCGTCTTACAAATGAACAACGCTTGCAAATTATTGAATTTTACTATCAAAATTCGTGCTCGGTTCGAAATGTTCATCGCGCGCTGCTTCCATTTTATGATCGGCATTCTCGACCTTCTGAGCAGTCTATTCGGAAGATTGTCACCAAATTTCGCACCAAATTTACTTTGTTGGACATTAAACCACCAACACGTTTACGTACTGTGCGTAGTGAAGAAAATATTGCGGCCGTATCAGCTAGTGTGACAGAAGACCGCGAAATGTCGATTCGGCGCCGTTCCCAGCAGTTAGGCCTTTGTTACAGCACTACGTGGAAAATTTTGCGGAAGGATTTGGGCGTAAATCCTTTTAAGATACAGCTGGTGCAAGAACTAAAGCCAGCCGACCTACCACAACGCCGAATTTTTGGTGAATGGGCTCTTGGAAAGCTGGCCGAGGATCCGCTTTTTTATCGAAAAATTGTGTTCAGCGATGAGGCTCATTTTTGGTTGAATGGGTACGTAAATAAGCAAAATTGCCGCATTTGGAGTGAAGATCAGCCAGAAGCATTGCAACAGCTACCAATGCATCCCGAAAAAGCCACTGTTTGGTGCGGTTTATGGGCCGGCGGCATTATTGGGCCATATTTCTTCAAAGATGATGCGAATCGCAGCGTTACTGTCAATGGTGAACGCTACCGAGCGATGATAACAAACTTTTTTTTGCCCGAAATGGAAGTTCTTGACTTGCATGATATGTGGTTTCAACAAGACGGTGCCACATGCCACACAGCACGCGAAACAATGGCGCAATTGCGAGGCGAGTTTGGTGAACAGTTAATTTCACGTTTCGGGCCGGTCAATTGGCCGCCTAGATCGTGCGATTTGACACCATTAGATTATTTTTTGTGGGGGTATGTCAAGGCTAATGTCTATAGGGACAAGCCCGCTTCGATTGACGCACTGGAAGCCAACATCCATGCATTCATTCGTGAGATACCGGCCGATATGTGTGAAAGAGTATGCCAAAATTGGACTCAGCGGATGGGCTACCTGAGACGCAGCCGCGGTCAACATTTGCATGAAATTATCTTTAAACATTAAATTGCAAGGTTCAAACTATCGATTCAAATAAATATTTCATTCATTTTTTCGAATTTTTTGTGTTTTTTTTTTAAAAAAAGTTCTCAACCTCTTAAAAAATCACCCTTTATAAGCCAACGAATAGTATAATGTCAACAAAGCTGTGAGCGGTTACAACGCGCGTCCTAGTAAAAATTTTGTGAGGGCGTTATACAGCTTGAAGACATATTTAAGATTACTATATGTCAACGCGCAAGAGCTGCATTGTGAATTGGTTTTTAACAGTGATTGCGTTAAAACATCGTATTTTTAAAATATTTGAAAATGTAACCTGAAAATTACATTTAACCAGATCGGTTCGGTTTTAGGTATAGATATAGAGAGGTGAGCGTACTAATTTAGTAACTGGTGATTCATTTAGTTTTAGAGGTAATTTATTCGGTAGGGATTTTATGACGGATCACGCGTTAGTCGTGTCAAACTGTCATAGTAGGTCTGTTGGGTATCTTTTTTGTGGTCAAATTGGACAAACCTGTCAAATAGTAAATAAATTGAAAAATAGCGGAAAATCCTCTCAAAGAGTGGAAAAATTGCACAAAAGTAACCAAACGCGTTGAAACATTTTGTGTTAAACCTGTCAAATTTTCACTAAAAAATTAAGATATATGACATTACGCAAATTGTCAGAGGGCTGGTTTGACAGCGTTGGCACGCTGGTGCATAAAATTCCAAAACTCTCAATTGAGGGAGAATTTTTGACACTCTCATTTGGGTCTCTTTTTTACGATTTGTCGTGATTTTTTGTGTTAACAAACACTTCATGTGATTATATGAAACTTTAAGAAAAATAACAGGTTACCAAACAGACCTAGTATTTTTGTTGAGTATTGTTTGACATTTCAGCATGGACGGACTTAGTCCGGCACAGCGTCTTATCAATCAGCGTTTTACGAGGAATGAGTTTCGTGCGTTTAGAGCATCTTATGGTCCATATAATCGGATCTTGGTTTGAAAGTATACAAAATTCAACTCGGGCAAACATTTAAGTCGGCCGACCTTTCATAACGTCACCGTTTCAGTCTTCGGGCTCTTGAAAATCTTGAAGAAGATCCACTGTTTTCAACCACAATTTAGTTCACCAATGTGGTCCATTCCGGCTTAATGGCTACGTGAAGAAGAAAAATTGCCAT
Organism: Brachyopa scutellaris; assembly: GCA_949775065.1. Taxonomy (NCBI): domain Eukaryota; kingdom Metazoa; phylum Arthropoda; class Insecta; order Diptera; family Syrphidae; genus Brachyopa; species Brachyopa scutellaris. The sequence continues at coordinate 159,604,221 of OX459112.1, forward strand.
ATTTGTGCTGAACAACAACTCAGAGTTTCCAGAGCTGCCATTATATCCAGACAAAAAACGGTTTGGTATGGTTTATGGTTCGGTGGAATCATCTTACTGACTTAGTTGGCGCTACAGCTCGAGGTGAACCTGGGCCTGCTTCTCGCAACCATTTGTGTGTGCGTGTTATATTTTTGCACGAATGGAAGGGACCTACAGTTTTTTGCCGACTCCGAACGGCGAGTTGAGAAGCTCAATCGTGACAAATGATACTCTTTGATGCTTGTCAGACATTCGAAAGAGGTGGGCACTGTGAAAAACTTTTAGGTGTTTGCGGCGGGATTCGAACCCAAGACCGCTGGCACAGTAGTCCGACGCACTAACCACTTGCGCTACGGTGCCCACGTGAATCATCGGTCAATGTTTCTTCAAAAATGAGGTCAGCTGGAGCCCAACTGCGGAAGGCGCCCGTTATAACCGACTATTTGCTGCCTGAAATTGAAGCGAAGCCCGTAATCTCGAAGACATTTGGTATCAAGAAGACCGCCCTACTTGCCACACAGCTCGTGAAACAATGGCCTTATCGCGAGAACAATTCGGTGAACAGTTAATTTCACTCTTTGGGATATCATAAACAAAAAACGAAAAAAAAAAAATATACGGCGTCAGCAGTCCTATACAGAACCAAGCCTAGCTTCTCGCAACCATTTGTATGTGTGTGTTATTTTTTCCACGACATGGAAGGGACCTACAGTTTTTTGCCGACTCAGAATGTCTCGGCGCGGCGAGTTGAGAAGCTTCTCATGACAAATGATACTCATTGATTGCTTGTCAGACATTCGAAAGAGGTGGCACCGTGAAAAAACTTTTAGGTGTTTTTGCTGGGATTGAACCCGGGCAGCATTCGTAGTAGTCCAACGCACTAACAACCACGGCCACGGCGACCACTAAGTGATATCATGCCTCCAGACCTTTTCCTTTGGGGCTACGTAAAATCCAAAGTTTACATGTATTCGGCTACGAGTAAGGAATCGGAAGCCAACATTACTTGCGTCATTCGCCAAATATCACTCGAAATGGTCGAAAGCGTCATCGAAAATTGGAACTTCAAAATAGACCATGTTGCCGCAGTAACGGCCAACATTTCAAAGAAATTATCTTAAAAAAAATAAAGAAGTAAAGAATGGTTCTTTTGTATGATAATAAAGATTACCCGATAACATTATAACGTTTATAAGAAAAAAAAACGATGTAAGAAACTTTTTCCAAACACCAAAATCTATAAAAACATAGAACACAAAATGCTTACAAGAAATTTTCCCATAACAATAAATTTTGTTCAAACATCATATGTGTGTAGCCATTAAGATATTTGCAAATTCGTATTTTAATTATTTTGTGCTATCGTCCGAGCTAGCGTTTTCTTGTCTTGATTGTTTTTGCATTCGGCCCCAATGTCCAAAACTCAGAGAAACACAGTTTCGCTTAAAAGTAAAATTTAAATTTTCGGAGAGGTAAATTGCGTGTAAAAAGAGATTTTCAATAAATTCAAAATTTCAAATAGCACTTTATGCAAAATTATCAAAAATGCTGAAAACATAGACATAGAATATAAATTTTCGTTACAAAATTTTAACACAAAAAGAAAGGAAAGTGTGCAACACTAATTCAAACGATGGTTATAATGTAGGTTAGGTAGGTAAGTATGGCTGTATGGCGTATCTTGTCAAATATAAACTAGCGCATGTGCGCCGATTTGTTGCCACAGCCTAATTTGGTGAATTATTTGTGTTTTGGGAATTGACTACTCAAATTCATCCTGTGGAGTTGAGGAATCTTAGGTTATGTACTTGATGGATTGACAGCAAATTATCAATATTTGGCTTCAGTTTGATAATGAATAACCGCAAATCTCCCCGTTCTGTGTCGTTCATTCTGCTCCTTTTTTGTTAATAAGTTTGTAACGACACTAAGACTTTTTTCGACAAGGTATGACCAGGGAAACGCTATCAAAAGTTTTCTCGCAATTTCCCACAGCCTGCAGCCAAAATGTTTGAAAGCCTTTTTTAAATTTCACCTTCAGCTCCTCATTGGTGCTAAGCTCGAGTAGCTCCTCTTGTAATACCACATTCGACACTTCCGTTTCATCAAATGGATTTATGATCCATGGTGGTATTTCCATTGTGAGAATATCTTCAAATCTATTTATGAAGTCATCATGCTTACTTACTTACTTAGTTGGCGCTACAGCTCGAGGTGAACCTGGGCCTGCTTCTCGCAACCATTTGTGTGTGCGTGTTATATTTTTGCACGAATGGAAGGGACCTACAGTTTTTTGCCGACTCCGAACGGCGAGTTGAGAAGCTCAATCGTGACAAATGATACTCTTTGATGCTTGTCAGACATTCGAAAGAGGTGGGCACTGTTAAAAACTTTTAGGTGTTTGCGGCGGGATTCGAACCCAAGACCGCTGGTACAGTAGTCCGACGCACTAACCACTTGCGCTACGGTGCAAGTCATCATGCAGGGCATTTAAATGCTGAGCGTATGTCTGAATAGGTATCCACATTAAGACATTCTGCCTGTGATAAGTTTGGAAACTGGGAGAATTCGCGCCGACTAATATTTTGCTTTATAAATTTCAATTTTCCAAGAAAAGCCGGAATTACACCCTTTTTTAATTAAATTTAAGCTGTCCCCTTATAGCTGCAAGTTAATGTCATTGAATTTTTTGAACAGATCTGTCAAATACGCGATGTCTTCTTTTAATTTGATCAGGATTTCTTGTAAATCTGGATCTTTACTTTCCAGAAACTCTAAAACTGATTTAAAAAGTGAGTAAAATCTCGTTAAACACCTAAACACCTTTCGACAACCAGCGTATTTCAGTATGTAAGAGCAATCGTTGGAAGCCTTCATCATTTTCGTCGCACAATTGTGCAAATAATCGGGTATTCAGCGTATTGCTTTTTATTTTGTTAACTGCTTTAATCACAAATTGAAGCGATTGGTGCAAGAATATGTAAGTTTTTACAAGTAACAGTCGCTGATCTGCTTAAAATACACTACTCAAAAACATTAAGGGAGGTTTTAAAAAAGGAATTAATGCTAAATAAACAGGCTATCTGATCCATATGCCAGCCTAACTGAAAAACATTTTCTTTACTATCGAAACCAGATAAATGTTCGTAGACCCCCACTTACAACTGGTGAACCCCCATTTTTTTTTCATGCCAACGTAGACCCCCGTCGAGTCTCCCGTGGACCCCTGGGGGTCCACCTGGACCACTTTGGGAATCACTGAGCTAGACAGAGACTTGAAACTTTAAACATAGCTCAGAACTGGATGACAATGCAATATGTCTTGTTGTATGTATTTTCATAGTTATTCGAAATTCAAAAAAAATTAAAAATGTTTGGACTATCCGCATGGGGTTAGGAATCTGTATGGTGCAAGGAAAAATAATTTTATACTTTTTAGGCTGTCTTAAAAACGTGGCACTTATATGTTAAAAATTTATTTTTATTTAAATAATTTTTCTATTTTTTTCGGATCGGTTATAAGAACTTTTTTTTCTTATATCCGATTTTCTCTTATAAGAAAAAAAACGAATATAAGAAAAAGATTCTTTGGATTTTTGCATTTCCTTATATCCGTATATTACTGTACCTCTAAATCCGTTATTTATTTCGAAAATTGTAAATGTAAATTGTTTCGTCATTACTCCAAAAAGGCCACCACGTAGAGCCTCTACGCGATTCCATAATGAAAAAATCCGGTCAAGTGCAAGTTATACTTGCGCAATAAGTGTTCCGTACTGTATCAGTTATTTTAACTACATACATATGTATGTCATAGATTTATGTTGATAGATCTATATGAACCCTTTCTTTACGATACGATTTCTACTAAAGATACAATGATACTTTGTTCGATACTCACATATATGTACAAACATAAAAACATATATAGGTACATATATGTACATATGCACTTGTATATCTGCAGACACAAGAAAGTACATGTGTACCTACATACATAGTTTTATGGTGCACAGCACATTTCAATACAAATAAATTGAGCACAATTTGCGAAAAATAAATTCAAATTTGTACCTACATAAATGTATACCAACAAGTAAGTTGAACAAATTACCTACATATGCATGTATGTATGTACATATGTCTCTGATGTCCTTTCTCATCTACTCAGAAGAATAGTTATACACACACACAAAGTAAAAGAAAAAAAAAACAACAAATAAAGCATGTATATACATACATACATATATACCTACATAATATGTTCATATGTATATATGTATATATGTATATATGATGTACGCTTGTGCATCAGATTTAATTTTTCGTCTCGTTATTCGTTCAATTGCATTAACTGCGTATTTTGCGATTTGTCTCCCTCTCTGTGGCTGTATATACACAAATTCAATTTTTTCCAATATAGTAAAAGTAGAGACACCTACATTATAATAGGAAACCATCAAGCTTCCTTTATGTGTTATATTATGTATCATTGGTTTAAGTCTTAGGTCAATAGTTATCCGGTAGGAATATGCCACGTAAATTCGCTGCGGGTATAACACTTTTGCCATCAATTATTCAATTTTTACTCTCGTATCTACTTTTAGGCGTTGTGATATTTTTCTGGGTATGTAAACAGTAGGGTAGTTGAAATTAAAAAATTAATTAAAAAAAAACGGTTGAAGTAGGGCAGTCGTGAGAATTATGTTTCCATCTACACTTTATTCTCAATGTTTGTGATTTTATTCAGATTTTTCTGAGCGATATTTTCGGAGAAAAAGCTCGGGACAGCAAGTTGTAACGTTTTGTGAAAATTTGTTAAGAAACTACCCCCCCAAAGTCGAAATTCAGCTTTTTAAGTTCTGGTCTGTGTTTAGGCCACTAATTGCTACAACTGTTCCAAATTTCAATAGTCTAGGTTAAGTAGTCTCTGAGAAAAAGGCCTGTGACAGACAGACAGACAGACAGACAGACAGACAGACACCGAACTGATTCCGTTTTGGTACGGACGGAACACTAAAAACAATTCAGTGAATATTGAATATGTACTCGTATTTAAATCAAAATCCGATAAACCATTTTTCTTGTTTTAAAGTGGAATTGCCACGTGGTTAGTTACCAGGGACCGTAACCGTAACCGCTATCCTTCCGTTTATACATCAAAGCCGAAAGAAAAAGAAAAGTTATTTGCAAACAAGTTTTCCGAATTCAATTTTCGATAAGAAATTACATTTTCCTAAGTACATTTCCCTTCAGCCTGTAAATGGCCATAATGCTCAGCCAGATATGCAGTAGCACTGTAGCAGTAGTAGTATGTAGTATGTACGCATAAATTTTATTCCCTATTGATTATTATTATTATTCGAATCTTCCGTGAACAGGAAAAACAAAATATCAAACCTCCCGTGAAACACCCTCGGGATGCTGCTTTAACTTCGACAGGACGCACCGCACCGACTTGGTTTCCCTTTCGATTCGAAACCAAAACGAAGAAGAAAAGTGGCCACGAAACATCCCAATAAAACAAGCAGTATTTTGTATCCTGTAAACGCAATAATTCTGTTAAGAAACATGCATAAATTTCTTCCCGACCTCAACTGTAACAAGGGCGTCCATTGTACCGTGCGTCCTGAAGATACAGGCAGGATACACTGCAAGGAAACGAACTTTTGCAAATGTTTTCCTTTATTATAAGAAAACCTCCAACACAATGCTTGGTTAGTCAACTGCTGCTTTTGTTGTTGTTTTTGTTAACTTTCATCATCTGTTACTTTCCTTTTGCATATATTTTCCATACGGTAAAGAAAATATATACATACACACATACACACACAGTAACAACAAGTAGTGTACTCGTAGGTATGACGGAAAATCACGAACGTCTTGAGTATTATTTCATGGTTCATTGAAATTTAGCCCCCCCCCCCCGTTTCTTTTTCCATACGCACATTAAGCTAGGACAACGGTTCTGCTTGATATGCGAAGGTTTTTATTTTTTTATTTTTCTAGTGGTGCGGGCCTTGTGCGATTGAATGGGTGGTGGGGGTGGACCGTGAAAGGATCCTTGAACGATGCGATGGGAGGAAACGAGTGCAAATAAGAAAACGGTAACCGGATACTGAACCGATCCGTTTTATGAATTGTGCAGTGCCGTATGCGTATATATGTACTTGTATGTACGTGTATGTAAACAGGACTAAATATGCAAAAAAGGGACCGAAGGAAAAATATAAAAGGACATAAAAGTAAAACAGAAAGGACATCAGATGATTGTAGAAATTTCCTTTTATTCTTTTGTTTTGTTTGCCTGTTGTTCCGGTTGCACAGAAGGGAAGCGTTATATTCTCCATTTTTTGCCACCTCCTTGTACGTAATTGTTGTTCTGCTCTTGTTGTTTCCTTAAGGATATTTCTCCTGTCTCCTTGTTGATTTTCTTAATTTAAAAGATGTGGGTTTGCTCAACGAAACATTCGATTCACATAAATTTGTGCTCCCGCAGGGCTGTCATGTCTCGCATTGAAGGACATTCCACAACAACCGAATTGTTTGTAGCGTAGCGATAGTGGATGAAAAATAGAAAGTCCTTCAGGCGTTTTGGTGTCATCGTGTGTATTCGCGTTCTGCTTGCATTTTGGTTCAGGAAAATACACTCGAATTGGAATTGTCAATATTTATTGACAAACGATAGTGAGGAAATTCTGTGTAAACGCTTGCAGGGAGAAGGACTTTGTTGCGAACTGTGGTGTGTGCGGAAATTCCTTGATGAGATTCCGTTATCTAGCCTAGAGCGTACGAACGGCGGGTGCCGTTTACTGCGGGAGCGGAAGAAAAAGGTTTCACACTATGCATTTCGAAAATTTAAGAGATATTCATGCAAGGACTTAAAGGAAAATTTACTTTACATTTCTTAAACTCTCACAATATCCTTTTAGCCGCTCTACTTTGTTACGAGATATATCACCTGTGGCAATGGTGGAAATACCACTAATTAAGGTTAATCATGTACAGTACCGGATTTAACCTAATTTAGTTTCACCGCACTTAATGAGGGAACGTATCGATTTGCATTCAATTAACCCAGGGACCGCTCTCGATATCCTCTCGTCTATATGTACCCATACATGTCTGTACTCATACGCGTAGGTACCTACGTTGTTGTATACGGTTTTCGGTAAGCTTCGTAATTTTTCATTAAGCAGCATTTTTAATGAGCTGCGGAATTTTTTTCTTCTTTCCCCTCTTTGCACTGTAATGTCGCCATGGTATTAAAATTGAAAAAAAAGGAAGAATATCCTTACGCTAGCATTTTGATGGCATATTGTAGCCTTTAATCAGTGAAAAACGCCGCTGGGTTTGTGAAAGAGATTTTCTTCTGCCAGAGGGCGGGTGAATGATGAAAAAATCAGGTCATAGCGGGTAAAATTCATTATTACCTGACGCAGGTGTATGACGATAAAAAGTTGAATCCAACATGAATATGATACCGTGGGGACTTGTAATATTGCTCTGTATAATTATGACATCATAACTCACAGTGTGAAAGAATGCCAAAGTTACAATCTAGTAGAATGTTCATAAAATGTTTTTTTTTTTTTTTTTTTTTTACAAAATCACCTCATCCTCGTTATTACTGTGAAAAGAGGATATTGTGGGCTGGCAACGTTTAAAAGTCTATAAAAATTAATTTCAATATTGTTGAGAATGTAGCCTCTGTATGATGACGCAACTTGAATGAGTAGGTACTTTGTTGGAAATGTGTCTTTGACAACATAATGAACACTGATGAACTTCGATTATAATGACAGATGGTTGTAATGCAATTAAATAGCTTTATTTCAGTGACAATTTTAAATTGGCCAACTACATGATTTTGCAGGTATGTATATACAGGGTGTCCCAGTTTAGAGGTATAATCCGTTAACTGGAGATTGCTGACGTTCTAGCGAACAAAAAATCGTAAGGCAAGGGGGGGGGGGGGGGTTACAGCCCGTCGAAGTAAGTAAGGGACCTGATATAGCTTCCGAACTACTACAGATACAAAAATAGTTATGTACATTTTGTAGAGGTAATCAGAAGCGCATAAAAAATGTTGAAGACTTCATGTAATTCTATTTCGCCACAAAAAAGTTATGGCTCATTAAACTCAAAATTATGAAAATTCGTTCATCCAATTTTTTTATTTAAAATGCATTTTTCTCAAAACTTTTACTGAATAAAAAACTTTTTTTTTATAAAACTCTTATCTGTGGCCAATTTTCTAAAAATTATGTGAAATAAATTTTTCACGTACGATTAACAGAAGTTGTAATAAATGCCATTTTTTCTCAGACAAAAATTTTAAAAAAACCACGCAAAACAAAGAATAATCACAGCCGAAAGTTGGGGCTAATTCCACCATTTTATCTTTTTTATCATTTTAGTCCGACAGAAAATAGCTTTTATTACTTATTATAAAATTGGAACAACGAATTTTCATAATTTTGAGTTTAATGCAGCATGTGGCACCTCATGTAGCAACGAAGATAAAAATGAGGACCAATCTTTTTTTTTTTGATTTTTTATTTGAAAACAATCAGCACAACTTCAAAATTCGCCATACAGCAGAGCCTCGCTAGCCCGGACATTTCAGTAGTCCGGACACCTCTATATTTTGGACACTTTCAAAATGCGTATATAATTTGAATCTGTTCTATGGAAGTATATTAATACATAAGTAGATGTGTATGTATGTTCATATGGAAGTTGTGTCGCTGGTAGTCGGCTCTTGAATCTAGACGTTGTACAGTTGCGATTGCAAGTTTAGGTACATATGTGTCTGTTGATTTTTCATGCTCTGTTGCATTCATGGCGAGCCTTTTCAGTTGCGATAAGTTTTAATTATTTTGAAGTTCTTTGAAGGATAAAACGTATTAAAGGAGTTGGTCAATATTATGAGCAGAATTGGCATCCCAATGGAATAATGAAGACCTGATACCACTTGCACAGTTACGGCAACAAATTGACTCTGATCCTTCGCTTGGTGATTTAAATAGAACACATGGCATAATTGGTCAAAATGAACTGTTCTACGACTTTTCGGGTGAAGACATAACTCAGTCATGAGAGAGTGAAGCTGAAAATATAAACAAAGACGCTGTGAAAATTTCAAACAATAAAGCAATACAATTATTTGCCAGCGGCATTCAGTGGGCTGAACAAAATAATGCATCTCCAGTGGATATCCTTCTGCTTAAGAGGTTACGCGAAAAAGCTGAAAAGGTGTTTCTAGATAAAGCGTTCCAACCAAAAAGTGACATGTACTTTTCTGCTCTTTAAATATTTTTGAAATGCGTACATTGTGCATATAGATATGCGTATGAATATTTAAATCATGTGTATATATGAATTTTCTATAAGTAATAAAAGGATTTTGCAATGTTTTCGGTTGACCACTTTATTTAATTTGTTCTCTTTAGTCCGGACTTTATGTGTCCGGACTAGCGAGGCTGTACTGTACTTTGTTCCCGCAATTCAACTCGAAATTCGGGTAAAATATTACTTAAATTATAATACCGTTGGCAGTTCGTGAAATAAAACTTACACATTTAAAAATTTACCAAGGCATGCAATAGTGACAAAAAAGTAGGAAATATTTGCCAAAAATTTGAGGGAATGGAAAGGCCGACAGGGTACGATGACGTCACATGATGATTACAAACGATGATGCCAGGAAATTACGACAAATTCAACTTTCACTACAAGACATGACTTAGGTTGTAACTAGGGGTCCATTAAAGGGGGATCCTCTATTCTATAACATCGGCCAAAGAGATTGCAATCGGTTGTCGCTGGACATTAAGGGTGGGTTGACTAGACCTTTACCAACAACACGAACCTTTACCGTGGAGAGACCAAGGAAAGGAGTAGTCTCGATCTAGGTAGATTTTAATTCGTACAGGTTTAGTATAGGGCTAATTTATAAGATTTAGGTTTAGTTTAGATTAAGTTTGACTCGCAAGGTTTAGTTTCCTGTCCACTTTCCACTCTTTTTTCTTGGTATTGGCATATATGTTCTTGGACATCCTTTCTCCCATTCTTTCTTCTTCTTTTTTTCTATCTTTTTAAGTTCGTCTGCAGTCTGAGTAAAATAGCTTTCTCCTGTTCTCTCTCTTCTATTTTTTTATTAGTACGAGATTCTTATTTTAGAACAGGTGGTGTACCATATAGTGGGGTTTGCAAGAATTAGCCCCGTCCGACGAGCTTAAGCTTTATCCTGCCTCATAACCAATTTTTTAATATAATTAATTTCCTATAATATTAATGTTTGTGATGTTTTAAGTATTTGTTCATTGAAGAAACCAATAAAAAAACTCCACTATATTAAATGATTACGGTTGTTGTGATGCTGGAATTAACAACCCGAGCACCCGAGTCCATCCGGTCCATTTATTAAAACGAATAATCTGAGCTAGGGAAAGAGAATGAACCATGTTCAGCCCCATAATATCAGATCCCAATATGTGCTTTTCGTGGAGTAGCCGGGCCCACTTTATTCAGGACAATAGGCCAGAAGTGCTCACCAACTCGAAAAATGTACCCAAGTTTCCAAGGTTTTGGAATATTAATGTTATAAACGTAGATATACGACTACTAGTAAGGTTAGGGGCGAAAAGTAGTAGCTTTTAATAATTAATAACTAATAAATAAGTAATAACTAAAGCCTTGTGTCCCCCAAGATCCATCTGTCATCCAAAATCCAGCTAGCAACTCCTGGATGGAGGACTGTTATAAATTTACTCAGTGCATACGAATATTTGGTTCTACTTCTTAGGTGACGCTACAGTACGGGATGAAGTAACCAATTGTGTGTGCTTGTTATATTCTTTGCCGACTCCGAACAGCTAGTTGAGAAGGTCAGCCCGACAATTATACTCGTGAATGCTTGCTGGATATTGGGAAGAGGTGCTGGGATTTCCCGGACAGCATGCGAAGTGGTCCAACCCAAGGTTAACTACGCGCCAGGGCGCCGAATATTTGTTTGTATTGTCCAAATATTAACCAGGTTCACCGATCGGTAACAAGGTTGGAATTGATCAACCAGGGAAAGGTAAAAGGTAAAGGTAAAAGGTAAAGGTTCCTTATCAGCGGTGCTGCCAAGTTTCAAACAAAAATTCGTTTAAAAAAATATCAACAATTAAATTAAATTAAAGTACTACGTACGAGTAAGTATGAAATGATTTTGTTAACTTTTCTCTGAATTTAGGATTTTATTGAAAAAAATTTGTATGCTCCGATACTTTGGTATTCATTTTTTCTTACTGTATTTTGGAAAACGTCAGATACCGATATGCGAAATAGTTAAGGAACTATTCCACGTTCCTTAACAAAAGTTGTTACCAAGGTTAAAAGGTATTTCTTAACATTTTATTTGTTGCTCTTTACAATTCTCAAAACAATGGAAAATCAATTTAAATACAAATACATACTTCGAAATTAACATGAAGATTTTGGTAAATTTAATCGTCCTAACGAACAATTTGCGGCATCCGTTCAGTATTAAACACTGCTGCTATAACTGAAAGTGTGACCGGAATTGTCTATTCGCCGGTGTTCACAGCTTTTGGGCTTGTCTTAGACTCTGGACTTAAACCCGTATAAAATTCATAAGAACTGAATCCCAGAGGCCATAAACAGCAACGTACATAAGCGCAGCAGGAAGTTTTCTTCTTCGTTGAAGAGGCACATTTCCATCTGTCTGGTTATGCTAATACTTTACAAATCCTCATGTGATTCACGAGACACCATAACATGCCCAAGAAGCGCATTGTGGTCAGGTGCGTGGCCGTGACGTAGTGGTAGTCGTCGTCGTTTGTCACGCTGAAGGTTCACGGTTAGAATACAGAATAAGTTGATCAGTTTCAGAAGCTAATATCAAAACCTACTGCGAAGGCATAGCACTGGCAGTAGGATGGTGGTATGGCTGAATAAATTGATCGCACAAACTAATAATATGAAATATCTGGAAAAAACTTCTGTGAATCATAAGCAATGGCATAACTTTCAATAATACACAACTCTTCAGTTATCCTGGACACCACCCAGAGAAACATAAATAAATATACGGCCGGCGTCAGCAGTCCTATACGGAACCAAACCTAGCTTCTCGCAACCATTTGTGTTGGCGTGTCACGAAATGGAAGGGACCTACAGCCTTTCGCTGACTCCGAACGGCGAGTTGAGAATCTTCTCATAATAAATGATACAATTTGGTTGCTTGTCAGGCATTCGAAAGAAGTGCTGGGATTGAACCCGGGCAGCATGCATAGTAGTCCAACGCACTTACCACCACGGCCACGACCTCCACCACCACCCATAGAGTTAGTTGAAATCTAACACCTAACATCACTACGTCGATTTGTCCGTCTCTCGTTCTTGTCCTTCATGTGCTCACGCTGTGTGTAAAAATTATAAGGGTATTCACATCCCCTTTAGCGTGTGTAGATTAAAAAAAAGGTGACGTCATTGGGGCGCCTACAGGTGCAAGATAACAGAGTATTACTGACACGAAATCAAAGATATTGATGTAGAAGCTATGTGGTTCCAACATAAAAAGTTGGAAAAAGTTCCCAGATCGCATATTGTCATGTTCTGGGTTGGCGTCAAATAAAATAATAATAAGCTAATGCGATTAAATTGGTGAACGATACAGTTTAGAACTTGGAACTTTTAATCCTAGTATTTTGAGTGAACTAAGACATCCAATAAGTTCTTAGCTAAGCCTCTGTAGCATAAACACTTTAAAATGAGATAAACTGGCATAAGGATAGCCCATTATTAACGGTTGTAACATCTCACATGGGCAGTTTTAGGACGGCATTATCGGAAATAGATATCGACCAAACAAGGCCCTTCAGTGTAATGCATTACATTTAATTCTAATTTAAGATATTGTATCGTTCCGACAACGACATCCTATTCCTATGTTCATTCGACACATAATCCACGTTGACAAACGGAAGCTGACAATATCTATCGCGTAACACAATTCACTAACGATCCTAGGACTGGCTGAGGGGTAAGGACTCGTAGGGGGCGCGATAATCCTCCTGTGACAAGCGTTCGGTTACCCATATATTGATTACATTGTGAAACTATCACAGAAGCTGTAGCAATAGTTACTGGATGGGGAGCAGAACGGAACCAGATTAACCATCATCTCGAGACTGTTGTCATTTTGTCTTAAATCATCTGGGGGGTTAGACCATTAATCATTTTTTTTTGTGTGTGTTCGATTCTTCTTTCTTCCATCAGGAACAATAATGCTGTGGCCGTCTGGTCATGGACTTTGTGTATCTCGGTGTATGTCGATTAATAGTTACACAATCCAACCAGAAGCGGGTCTGTTGTTTATTTTTTTTTTGCCTTCCCTGCATTTGTTTGTTTTTCTTTATCTCAATGTCAAGTAGTGGACTCGGGGGTACTTTAGTTTTTGCACGAGCATATCGAACTTTTATTCAGCCCCACATTGTCTTTAAGAAAACGTTGGAACAATAACGACATCATCATCATCATCATCATCGTCGTCGTCGTCGGCTTCTATGCCCTGAACTCATCTTTGTGTATAATAAACCCATACAGATTGATATCATTACATCCTGGAATGCCGTATGGGACTTTGGATGTGAAATCCCAAAACATGCAGGAACGAGCTCCAAGGCTGTGGGGATGCGATTGCATGTGTCAGATGGTTAAGTTCAGTTCGCTTCGGTTCGTTTGGATTGGGTGTTGTGGGGTGATGAACTTGCGTGCCATTCAAGATACAAAAACAGCAGGGACAGGACGAGAAGGAAAATAAATCTCTCCTGAAAGTAATAATTACACACAAGATTGAGTTTTAATTTAATTTCTCCCCTCAGAATGTGTTTGGAAGTCTTAGCGTTACTTCGGTTAAGTTTTGGTGGTAAGAGGGCGCACGGGCAGAGTCTTCACCACATTAATGTGGATACTATCTCTTATTAATTATATTGAAGAGGAATCTTGTACATGAGTGGAGGAATTTCCTATAAGAGTATGTATTCATAATTCTCCCTCGACAGATGAGAGGGTAAATATGATCAAGGATGTGGGCTTAGTTTGTCATTTTTTGCATTCCTTTACATCGGGTGCTTTAATACTTTTGGAAGCTGCAGACCAGAGATGCGATAACATTCATTTTACGTCGGTTAGAGAGATATCTGAACTTATTAATGTCTTGTTCTTGGATGTTGGACCACTGTTATGAGTAATTTGGACGAGAAATCAGGATTTAGCAGGTGCGGTGGAATTTCAATTCATTCGGAAAACACGTGTAAAATTACAACACGGACGTGGATCTATGCGTCATCAAGTTTACTTTTTCTTGTTGTTATTCGTTCCCGAATGTCATGGTCCCTCTTCAGCTGTTTTGTCATTTGCCTTCGTTCCAGCAAAGGGGATAGTCCACCAATTTGATTTCTTGCCTCAATATAGTCAACCTTAGAAGCATAGGAAGTCCTCCAATGGTGTGAACTTTACGTATTGGATAGGCTACGTTAGGTAAGGTGGCTATCCACCGTACTGGGTAGGTTCCACTTAGACCAAAGTAGGTACGTATAATTACATATGTAATTTTGTGAAACCACGACATACCCCATTTCTTAAGTTTTTCAACGATTTTTTGAGAAGAAATAACGGAGAATATCCTTTCAATATCCAATAAATTCGAAAATTGTATGAATGTCTCTTCCTTTTATCACAAATTCATTATCATTTGTCCACGATTATATGTAGCTAAGCAGTTTCACTTCGGTCGCACGTAATTTTTTTTTGTCGAATCAAATTTTTGGTTGAAGGACTATTTGTTTTGGTTCAAATTTCTATAAGATGGTCGTTATTTTGATTCCATATTTAGAAGGTTTTGGGCTATATCCTTTTTTCCGACGTCAATCATTCTATCACGCAATCACGAGCTGGATCTTGTAAGTCCGTAAACCAAGATCTTTCCTTTCTAACGAATCTACTCCTTAATGATACGTTCCACAGCACGTTCGGTGCGCACTGTCCGAAGTCTCTGCAGTCTGCGGATGCATTTTATCAATTAGAATAATGCGTGGTCCGAAAGCGATTCATGATTATCCGTATTATTTGCGCAGATGGACGATTATGTCGACTGTCAAATGGACGAAGCGAAATGAGTAAAAATCAGCGCTTTTAGATCGTTTTCGAAAACGGTGTCGATAGCTATGCTTCACGTAAGCACAAAAATCCTCTCTTGTCCAAATGATATCGACTGATCGACTAAGCGTTTAATTCGGGTAACAAGAAAATATGTCAAATACTATCCTCTGGGCTTATTGGATTTTATGAATGTTTTCGTTAGGTGTGTTTTTTTTTTGTAACCTAGTATATATAGGATTAAAAAAGCTTTTTATGAAAAGTACAATAACAACTAAACCTATATACATATGTATATAGAAATAGTTTAGCCTGGTTATCGGGAATTATGAGTTAAAGCGCTATTTTCCGCAAATTTGATCGAAAAGTTTCATACCACTTATGAAAAAATCTGGGCAGAAGAGGATGTCTTCAAAGGAAGAAGGTAAATAATCAAAAATAAAAGATACATTAAATAATATCTTAATACTAATTTTCTGTTTTTAATTAGCCAAAGCAAAATAAATTCTACAACTGAAGTGCAATTTTTGTCACTATGTCCAGAGCTGCCAGATTAAGAGAACTTAAAGCCGTGATTTACGTATTACATAGGACACAAAAAACACACCTATTGTTTCATCGCAATAAGAACTCAAGCAACTGACAATTAAACATAGAATCAAAACGAGGAAAACAAATCTGAGAATGGGAGCACAAATGACAGAGCAGAATCAGTGGTGCCAGATTCCACGAATCGTATTTTTACGATTTTTAGACTTAAAAATTTGTACACGATTTTTGAGCAAAAAAATTCAATAATTCCACAATTTTTAAAATGTAATGTAACTTTTATATACATATTTTAAAAATTTATTTGTAATTTTCCAATTTTTATCTTAAAATGTAAAGTAAAACCCGCCCATCTGCTAGCTTTGCAATGCTTATACTGCTTTTTGAGTAATTGTTCCTACCTGTTTTGTACAGTTTGTGTACAGTTAGTGAAAAAGATTTGCCATTGAAGAATGACGTATTCAAGAATTTTCCCTTGTGTTGTGTTTATGTCGTCGATTTTTATCATCAATCAGTGCGGAATAACAAAATATAGTTCATCAAATTTTAATAAAATTTGACTTTAAAAATCAATTGCTCCAAATAAAACTATTATTTATAATAACTTTTTTTTTTTGGATTCCTAACAAAATCGTATTTCCACGATTTTGAAACCTAGAAATTACGATTTCAGGTGAAAATTATCTGGCACCACTGTGCAGAATACAGATGTTGTTTTCAGTCGCTCTCATGAGAGCGACAGTGTTTCGTGAAGCAAACTTTGGTTGATAGAGCTTAGTGCTATTGCATATTGGACAATTGTCGGTGAAATTACATGATGTTAGCCCAGCTGTCAACTGTCAAATTGGTTGTCGCTGAAAAAAACTGTTGCCAATTCAAAAAACCAGTCTGTGAAAAAACAGACTGATATGTTCAAACTTGAGGTATTAAATCATTTCCAATTAATTACTTGGTTTAAATGTATTCCTAGATCTATCTTAGGTAAGGTTAGGTTAGGTTGAGAGGGGTTGTGAAGCTGAGCTGAGAGTAGGCTCATTGCCATCCCCGAAAAACCTCCCCCAGGATGGCACTCAAATCGCCCCAATTTCCTCAAAGCGGCATTTTATTACCCTGCAAAATTTTAAAACGAGTACATGGTTGATTTGGTTCAACTTCTCCAGATTACTAAAGTAGTAGCTGCCTAAAATATTCCTGCGACAGCGTGCTATGCTCTGACATTCAAATAAAATATATGCGTTATATACTATGTACCTCTATGCCTTTATGAGTAGGATAATATTTCTATAGCTATTCTAATTTGGGCTCTTAATTCTACTTGTCCTTTTACGGTCTAGTGCCAGTGCTTACCTTAAATTCCGTTATAGTTCCGTTTCCATAAAAGTTAAATACAAATTCATTAACTTTATTTCTCTTTAATATTTTTTTCCTTTTCTCTACAAATTTTAGACGTGCGCCCCGTGTCCTTTTGTGTCTGTTTTGCTGTAACACTTTCCATTAATCCGTGTTAAGAGTGCAAACTGTCAGCAGCAACGGATTTTCTGAGATTTTACAAACAAATTTCACAAAACGGAAAAAAAGGAAAAAATGAAAAACTAACTAAGAATTTTAATTATGCCCGAGATTTGTAAGTGACACCCATGGAAAATTGCCTCTATCCACACCAACAACCGCACACAGGGGCCAGTAGAAAGGACAAAGTCAAAGGAATGTACTCGTATGCTGTGCCGGTGCTTCCATATAAACAACCCAACGAGTTTGTTCATTAGGGCGCCACATGTTCATCTTGTATACAATGTATGACCTCCTCACATTGTTCTCCAGGGGGGCACAACAATTTCGCTTTCAGCAAATGAAATATAAAAGGATGCCAAACAAAAACAAAAGGAAAACCAAAAACAAAAAAAAAAAAAAATAGTCCTTACGTATGTACATGCAAGAATCCTCAATGACGACAACCTAGCAACCTACATTCTTCATTCTTGGCACGTACAACTAAAAGTATAATATCACGCTACGGATTCCCCGGTACGGTACAATGGCATTCCGGGTAGTCCTCGAGTAATTTAAATTCTCTTTGTTGTCCGGGCGAGGATTTGCTCCAGTCTGCGTCTCTCTTTGACACTCAAAACCTTTTCCAGTTGCTCCAGCGTCAGGTTGATCTCCCTCTTTGAGTGTAGTGGCAGCCAAAGGGTTGTGATGGCGAAACTCCTAAGTTAATTGAAGGTGGTGGCAGAAGTGGTTATTCTAATGCAATGAGAATGTTAATGAATAGCCGTCGGCAGAGAGCTACTGCTACTCCCCTGTTAGCCACTCTACTACCGGATCCTTAGTCCTTACCTGTGCAATCGCATAGCGTCAAGGGCCCTCGGCTGCATGGTTTCCAGTTTTTCGATTTCATTATTGAATTGTTGGTTATAGATGCGAAAGGCATTCTTATATCTGTGATAGCAGACGCTTTGACTACAAAAGAAGAATAACAAATTAATGGAATTGTTTATTTTACTGTCGGTGAATGTCAATTGGGGGTTTTATGGGGGCCAGGATCTACTTACTAGGTTTGCTCCTTGTTGCGTGGTTTAAGCTCCTGGGCTGCAGCGCCAACTTTACGTGCAATCAAAACACGGTACCATTGCTTTTGCAAAGCGTTCATTGGGCGTTTAAATGGGTTAATTTCATCCATTGTTGGTTGTAATTTGTGGTTGTATCTTTGAGCGGTATTATCCTTGCACTGAACAGTGAGTTAGCAGAGATGGTAATGGCATTGCTATAAAAATCAAACAAACTCTTGGGAAATATTTCCTAAGCAACGTGTTTGTTCAATAAATTGGATGGAGGTAGAGGATACAGAAACGAAAATATGGCCAGAGAAACGAAAGCGAAAGGTTTATTAAAGACTAAAAAAAATATTTAACCGAGGTCTTTGGTATCGGAGAAGTCAAGCTTCAATCAATCACTGCTTGGTGGGACATAAAGTGTTTGTGCTCTTATTCCTCTAAATGAACTTCAATGCAGAGATCATGCGAATCGCCGTATTAATGAGATGGCTGCCCAAAAGAGACTTGCACCTTAAGATTTTCACAGAAAATGAGGCGGTCAAATGAGTGGAAGCTTACCTATTTACTTCCAGTAAGCGGCGTTATAATCCGAGATGGACTTGGCCTATAATTAACACACGTCTTCAGTCAACTCGATTTTTAGCTAGCTGCCTCCAGTTTGGCGGGTTAAGTTGTTTGGTTCCCTTCCCCTTCCACCTGATTCACGGTTATTCACTACTGCGCCATCTGTCGGTGGTGGATTCGAGGTTTTTAATGGGCCGGAGCATTGATGGGTCTAAATGATCCAACCATCTTAGTCCTTGGACTTTCACTCTTCTGGCGATGTCACCGAGCAGCCCAGTTTTTCGTTGTGTCTTCTCCTCCACTAGGAGTAGGAGTAGGGGAGTACCGGTAATAATTGGCTCCATTTGGTAACACAATGGACCTACTTAAGTGTCTAAGTGAATCCAACCACATGATGGGGATAGCCAACCTAACCTAACCTTCTCTTAAAACATCCAAGAGCAAACTCATTCACTTTTGACGAAGTCTATGTTTCTGCATCACATATAGCAGGACTGGGATGATTAAGGTCGCTTTAGTTATTCAATAGACGGCAACGAAGCAGATATTGCGTGAGTCATTCTTTCTTTAATCTCAGTGCTAGTGTGGTTATCTGGAAACGGGACGCATTAACTACGAGCCGGTTTAACCCGTAAAAAACTAAGATGACCCCACAATGGTGCCCTAAGAAACTATTCAGCATTAGAAAAGAAACTTGCAGATTTTTCAATTCTGCTAGAAGAGCTTAACTTAACTGTGATTGGGAAAACTATAAATCTAGTTAAATCGATTCAAAGCTGAAACACAAAGGGCCAAATGTTGTTCATGGCAATCATTTTGTGGAGAAATCGAAAACACCACAGAATCAGCAAGACTAAAAAAGTTCCTCTTTACTTTACTTTATTTGGCGCTACAGCTCAGGCTGAACCTGGGCCTGCTTCTCGCAACCATTTGTGTGTGCGTATTATATTTTTGCACGAATGGAAGGGACCTACAATTTTGTGCCGACTCCAACGGCGAGTTGACAAGCTTATTGACAAATGATACTCTTTGATTAATTGTCAGACAGACATTCGAAAGAGGTGGCACCGTGAAAAATCTTTTAGGTGTTAGACCCGGACTAGGATTGAACACGGGCAGCATTGCGTAGTAATCTAACGCACTTACCACTAAACCACGGTGCGCAAAAAAGTTTCTCTAAGGAACCAAAAACATTTGGCTCGTTAAAAGATTCTAATAGCAACAGAATATAATCCTATTCGGACACGCTGCAGCTTCTTCTACGGAAGTCTTTTCCAATCGGATGTTCGGGCAGTTACAATAGCCGTGCGTTAAATCCCATTGGAAGTGATACTGCGAGACGATATTACCTTTTTCATTGACAGTCAGGCTTCTTACATCGAACCTTACAAGTTGCTGTCGCGAAGTATTTCAGGTTTTTGACACGAAGCACAAAGTAAAACTATGCTGAGCTCATGGTCACCAGGGTGTACCGGGTAATGAAAAAGATGATGTAAAAGCTAAGGCAGGATCGGTGTTAGGCATAAATCAAGTCGATTCGTCAATTCATAAATTACTATGCGCTATCGAGCTATCAAATAGAGAGAAGAACACTCATAAAGGTGGAAACTGTTGACTCATGTTCAATTACAAAATCGTGACAAATGATACTCTTTTATGCTTGTCAGACATTCGAAAGAGGTGGCACCGTGAAAAAAACTCAGATAGGTGTTAGACCCGGTCTGGGATTGAACCCAGGCAGCACTAACCACCACGGCCACGGGACATTTCCTTAAGGACGTTTCAGACATTTCTGTCATAAAATTTAGTAAGCTTGTTAAGTTTGTGGTGAATATACATTTTTAATGGATTAACATATACTAATATTCGTTCATTTTCATTTTAATATTTTTGTTTGGCAATACCATGAAGTATACAATACGTTTAAAATTCATTTTTTGATTCATCTCTCTCAATTGTCATCCTTCTGATGAAATAGCGACGCCTTTTAACTTTTCAACTATTAAAACCTAAAAACAACTGTGTATCTTTATTTAATAAAAACATAATTTAAGTAATACTTTTAGTGTTGTGTTTTATTGGTGTTACGAAACACTAAATTGGTGACCCCGACAAACGAACACCAGTAGTTTTAAGGTAATTATTGCACCGAATCTGCAATGATTGAAACGCAGAACAACGAAAATAAAGACTCTACGTCCACGGGCTCTGGCGCCACAGCCATGAACATCGGCCCAATTGTGAACCGTGTAGCTGTTAAGGTTCCACCTTTTTGGCCTGATCATGCGGAAATTTGGCTAGCACAAGTCGAGGCACAGTTTAATGTTGCCGGAATAACAAGCGATGCATCCAAATTCAACACCGTAGTTGCTGCAATAGAATCGAATGTTCTGGTCCAAATATCTGACGCAATCCTTAATCCGCCTGAAAAAGATAAGTATGTCAATTTAAAGAAGTGTATTGTAGAACGTTTCTGTGAGAGCGAATTTAAAAAAACACAGAAATTACTATCTGACATCGATTTGGGTGACAAACGACCAACACAATTGTTAAATGAGTTGAGCGCTCTTGGTAAGAACAAAATAACCAAGGATTTTTTAAAGTCATTATGGCTGCAACGATTGCCAATACAAGTGCGAGCCATATTACAAGCATCTGACGCTGATCTATCCGAACTAGCAAAATTGGCAGACAAAATTATGGAAGTTGGTGAGTTTCACAATTTAGCTGTCGTTTCGAATGTGCAACCATCAATCTCAGGTAACACTGAAATAGACAAGCGTCTAGGGCGTATTGAACAACAAATAAACAGCTTAATAAAAAACAATAGCAACTTCAAACGCTTATCCCGTTCAGTTTCTTCTAGACGTCAAAAATCCCGTGATCACTCCAACGTGTCAATACATGCCGACGAAGAACTCTGCTGGTATCATCAAAAATTCGGACAAAACGCTCGCAAGTGTCGTGATCCGTGTGCTTATCGAAAAAATACGCCAAAAAACTAACTACGTCCTCCGATCAAGCGGGCGGATCTGAAGACAATTATCGGATAGCCCGCCTAGTTATTAACGATAGCATTTCAAGACAACGATATTTGATAGATACTGGTGCGGATCTTTCCGTGCTACCAGCCCATAACACCATTAAGCGAAGAACAACAAAATCAACTCAGCTGTTCGCAGCCAACGGCACTCCGATACAAACATACGGCGAAAAGCGAATAACACTCTCGTTGGGATTAAGACGAAATTTCACCTGGACGTTCCTACTGGCTGACGTCAGCTGTGCTATTATTGGATCCGATTTTTTAAAACATTTCGATCTGTTAGTCGACATTAAGGAAGGCCAACTTATCGACCGAATGACAATGCTCAAATCAAAAGGAAAAAACACCTTATGTAATGTTGTACAAATAGTGGCATACGATACGCACGAACGTTACGCACAATTACTACATGAGTTCAAAGACCTCGCTACAATTAACGCCAACAAGAAACCGACCGACTCTAAAGTAACGCATCATATTACTACAAAGGGGCCTCCGACATATGCACGTGCTCGTCGCCTTCCCACCGATAAACTACAAGCGGCAAAAAAAGAGTTTGAATATCTGTTGGAAAAAGGCATCTGCAGACCCTCGAAAAGCAACTGGGCCAGTCCGTTGCAGTTAGTAAGAAAAACGAACGGAGAGTGGCGGGCATGTGGTGATTACCGTGCGTTGAATGATATCACAGTACCCGACAGATATCCGATACCATATTTACACGACGTCACCAGTATCTTATATCGCAAAAAAGTTTTTTCCACGATCGATTTACAGCGAGCATACCACCAAATTCCGATGGAACCGTGCGACATTCACAAATCAGCTATTATCACTCCATTTGGCTTATTTGAATTTCTCTATATGACATTTGGTTTGAGAAATGCGGCTCAAACGTTCCAGCGTCATATAAATGAAGTATTGAAAGGTCTCGATTTTATCTTCGTTTATATTGATGATATCCTCATCGCATCGGAATCGGTAGAAGAGCATGTAAAACACATCCGCATCGTATGTTGTCGTCTTCGTCAAGCACACCTGGCTATCAATTTTAATAAATGTCAATTCGGAAAACGAGAACTAACTTTTTTGGGCCACACAATCAGTTCAGATGGATTAAAACCGCCAGAAGATAAAGTAAAAACAATACGAAATTTTCCACAACCGAAAGTCGCAAAAAATTTAAGGAAATTTCTAGGAATGCTGAATTTTTATCGTCCGTTTATTCCGCATGCCACGAAAAATCAACATATATTACAACGATTGGTCAATGGCAACAAAAAGAATGACAACAGTGTTGTAAATTGGACACCCGAGGCTGAGATCGCTTTCGTTGCTTGCAAGGACGATCTCGCAAATGCAACGCTATTGAACTATATGGCACCAGAAGCACAAATAACACTCACGACTGATGCTTCGGACGATGCTGTAGGCGCTGTTCTTCACCAGATCATCAAGGACCAAATTCAACCACTCGGATTCTACTCAAAAAAGTTTACACCTGCGCAGAAAAATTACAGCGCGTATGATCGAGAATTAACAGCCGTATACCAGGCAATTCAACATTTTAAATACGCACTCGAGGGCAGAGAGTTTATGGTTTTCACAGACCATAAACCACTCATTTTCGCGTTTAAGCAGAAAAGTGAGAAAGCATCGCCACGAAGAGCTCGACAACTTGATTTAATAAGTCAGTATACAACCGACATTCGTCATTTACCAGGATCAGACAACGACATTGCAGACTTACTCTCACGCATCAATTCTGTACAAAAAGAAATAATTAGTTTCGATGAGATGGCCACACAACAACAAACAGATCCAGAACTGCAGACTCTTTTAAGCGAAGGTAACGATAAATCGATAAAGTTATCAAAACTATCCATTCCAGATTCGACGTATGAGATTTTCTGCCACGTTCTGCGAGACAAAATAAGACCATACGTACCGAAGTGTTTTCGTCAAACAGTGATTCATAAACTTCACTCTTTATCACACCCCGGTATCAGAGCAACAAAACAACTGGTAGCTGATCACTATGTCTGGCCTTCGATGTCCACAGATGTAGCTGCATTTGTCCGTTCATGTATTCCGTGTCAGAAAGCAAAAATACATCGACACACGAAATCACCTTTAAGCGACTATGCGTCCATCGATGTCCGTTTCGAGCACATAAATATCGACATTGTCGGACCGCTGCCAACTTCAAATGGATTTCGGTACTGTCTGACATGCATTGACCGATATACAAGATGGCCAGTGGCGATTCCGCTAATAGACATAACAGCGCAAAGTGTGGCAAGTGCACTAATCAGCGGTTGGATATCTACGTTTGGTATCCCCTTACGAATTACTACGGATTTGGGTCGTCAATTCGAATCGGCTATTTTTCAAGAATTAACGCAAATACTCGGCATCAAACATTTACGCACAACACCGTACCACCCACAGTCTAATGGGATTATAGAACGTTGGCATCGAACATTAAAGGCCGCCATCAAGTGTTCGGAGACGAATTGTTGGAGTTCAGCGCTTCCACTAGTGCTCTTGGGAATGCGATCAACCATTAAGAGCGACATCGGTTTAAGTCCGGCAGAGATGGTGTACGGAGCGCCGCTACGAATCCCTGGTGAGTTCCTTATGCCGCGAAAAAGCAAAACCAGCCAAACCGAGTTCGTGGAATTACTTCGAAAATCAATGCTCGAGTTACCAATGACGAAACCAGTACGACACGGGATGGAACGATATTGTGTGCAGCCAGCATTAAGAGACGCCAAATACGTGTTTATCAGGACCGATCGTGTAAAAACGCCTTTGGAATTCAACTACGAAGGTCCGTTTGAAGTAATATCCAAATCTGAAAAATACTTCGTTTTAAAAATAAATCAGCGAGTGACAAAAATATCGATCGATCGTTTAAAGGCCGCATACATATTCGACGATACAACAACACCAACAGCAATACCTCAACAGGAAACCAGTAAAGAACAAAAGAACGACATCGCTTCGAAAAATATTACTACATCAAATGATGCAAAACAAAAACAATCGAAAACCGACAACGAGCCACAAACAAAGAAGACATCATCTGGAAGACATGTTAGATTTCCTCTTAAATATCGTTAGTCGATAACTAGGTGGGGGATATTGTGGTGAATATACATTTTTAATGGATTAACATATACTAATATTCGTTCATTTTCATTTTAATATTTTTGTTTGGCAATACCATGAAGTATACAATACGTTTAAAATTCATTTTTTGATTCATCTCTCTCAATTGTCATCCTTCTGATGAAATAGCGACGCCTTTTAACTTTTCAACTATTAAAACCTAAAAACAACTGTGTATCTTTATTTAATAAAAACATAATTTAAGTAATACTTTTAGTGTTGTGTTTTATTGGTGTTACGAAACACTAAAAGTTCTTCAGCTCCACAGGGTAGATTTGAACACAATCTCTACACATGATTATCAGGTTACTATGAGATGTGGCATCAAAAAGGTGCACTAGCTCAAATTGTGTATGCCGAGACTTGTCATACAGCCATCCTATCTACCTATGTACCTAAACAAATAAAAGGAGCGGTTTGTGTATTCGCTAGATGTATGGAATTTGGCATGTATGTAGGACATTTTGTAAGCTACAACAGGGATAGTAATAACAGCGTGCATGGGATATTTAAAGCAAGGATAAAACATCGCATGCAACTAACGCCGATGCCGTTAAAGGAGTGCCGCATGATCCAACGCTCTGCTTAGCAGGATCCCGCCTAAGATAGCTGCTCTCTTCCTCTTTTAGAACAGTACGTGTTAGTATGTGTATCCCTTAAGAGACAGGGCTTTCGCCAT
Organism: Brachyopa scutellaris; assembly: GCA_949775065.1. Taxonomy (NCBI): domain Eukaryota; kingdom Metazoa; phylum Arthropoda; class Insecta; order Diptera; family Syrphidae; genus Brachyopa; species Brachyopa scutellaris. The sequence goes on from OX459112.1 coordinate 159,629,977, forward strand.
CCATGCATGATACATCCTTCCACTTCTGCTTAAGGAACTGCTCGTTGTTAGTGTTGCCATTCATACGAATACTATGGATACTAATTTCATGTTCTAAAGTTGCTACTCACATGAAATCAACAGAAATGAAAAAAAATTTACATAGAAAACTCTTACGTTATAAACGGATGCAGTTAATCAATTCACTTTTGCTCCTATTCGATGCAATAACTCATCAAAAATTCGCCTATCAACAACAACAAATTGTTACCCCTCCCATTTCCTCGCGTTAGCCGGAACATAAACGTGACCAAATGTCATATCGTTATATTTTATTTATTAAAGTACTCTCGACATAACGTATGAACGTAAAGCATCCATCAATCCGAAACGTCTCTCGTACGAGCTAAAATTCTGTACACATCACCGTACTCGTACGTTTATTATGTTAAATGATTTAGGACCAGTAAACCTCGAAATTTATGGCCATTTTAATGTTGGCTTTGAAAAAATAAAAACAGAAAAAAAAACAAAGCAAAACAGTTGAGAAAACAAAACTGGCAAAAAGGGTAAATTCGTCCTTGAAAAGCACTTGTGTTACAGCAATTTATTTTGTTTATTGACTTAAAGGCTCGGCGACATCTTGTTGAAAAATATTTCCAAGCAATAAATTGCGCAAAAAAATCATATTTCGACACAGGAGGCTAAATCTATTTATGTTAAAAGATGCCACCGATTCGTGGCCATTAAAAAGGCGCAGACAGGCTGTGCGGGTTCGGAATTAGGAAATATCGGCAAAACACACGACTTTTCATTTCCAGATCTTGGCTGGTTGGGGGTAGAATACTCGTACAAAAAAAAACTCTCAGGATATTTTATTAGGTCGATTATCCTTAGATTTGGGACCCAACAGAGGAGGAGCATATTTCCTCCGCTTGGAGAGGGCTACCTACACGTTTCTTGGTCCCTTGTGCGTATCTATACAACAATCATTTTTTAAGATATTCGATTAGATAACAATATATACATACATACATATATACAGGCAGGACGAAGGAACAAAAAATAAACCGAATTAAGAAGCGGTAGGAAAAAAACTTTGCAATCACTTCGGGCATTAGGATCATGGCACGAAGACGAAATTGGGTACTTAAAACGCATTTACACACAGGACACGCAAAACATTATAATATATCGATGTTATATCCTGCTTCTCCGGCCACCAGAATTGTCGTCGTCCTTACTGGTGAAAGGAGCAGATGGCTTAAACGGCATCAGCGCAACCCCCAAATCATCGCATTGCGTAAATAAGCATCCACCCACCCCCCTTCCTGGCCGACTTCAAATGCCGCCCCCAATAACTCTATATGTATGTGTACCTTCGTCGTCCTTGCGGAGTTTGTGTATAGCAAAGTTCCAGCGCGTTTTCTGGGGGATAGAAAACCGTTTTCGAAGGATAATACCGCATAGAATGGCAGCCAAATGGGTGCAATAATCCCGGCCCACTCAATTTAAAATTCGGCTCGTTTCATGGCGGCAACGGCAGCGGTTGAGTTTTGGGCCAAAGTATTTTTCAAATTCACATTCGGTTGGGATTTTCATTATTACAATTCGCCAGGATAATGGTGTCTGTGTTAAACTGTTGCAGAGAAGTGCGGTACCCGGGTGGCTGGGTGGTAAGAAAATACTACACATTACGAGAGAGGAAGACACGCTGTATTATGGTGTGTGAAATTAAATGCATGTTCGTCGGGCTTAGCAGGGATATGGAGCAGGAGCATCCTCTAGCCTAGATGGAGCGAGGCGTGCGTAGCGGAGCTGTGTTCGTTTCGATAATTAAGCGCCCGGTATTGCAGATTACGAGGGATGGTGAAAGTTACAAAGATTAATTGAGCGGCATTTTTCGCCTTCTGTTTCTTTTTTTTTCTGGTTCTCCTTTCGATGGAAATGTCTTACTTTAGCTTAGCGTAATCTTAGTGTTAAGTAGCGAGTGAAGAGATGTTTGGTCGACTCAGCATTGTCTGCGAAGGGTTTTACTTATTAATTGGCTTAAGCGAAAGGGTCTCCTGTTGCTGTTGTGGCAAGTTCTACCCGGCTAATCGTGGTATTTCGGGGATTTGTTTTATTATACAATGACTAAGAAGGCATTTAGCTGTAGATTGAAATGGATTTTAAAAAAAATTAATATTCAACTTATTCTAATTACAGTTAGTACCATAATAAGTTTGCTCTAAAATGTCTATCACAGGCATTTATCTCATCCTGCCCCAAAGCTGATACTCTGACCTAAGAATCTATTGTATAGGGTAACTTCGGGCATTATGGCGTACTTTTTTTGTTTCTCAAATAATTTCAGCATGAAAAGCTTTTTTATTAAAAAACAGAAATAGTTAGAAAATATTAGAAAATCAGAACAAAAATACGTTAAATAATTATAATAATTCAATGATTTAAACAAAGAAAAAGTTAAGTTAAAAATGTTTTACTAAAAACCATACATAGGGCATTGTATAGGGCAATATGGCGCATCCTCTTGGGCAATATGGCGTGATTCTGTAATCGCGGTTTGATTTGTCACAGCTATCACAAGTGTTTTTGAATGAAGTAAATATGTACATGAGTCGTGGGACCACCTACGACTAATTATAATTGTGACTTGGCCTGTATTTGTCTGCCTGTTCAGAGCCTATTTAAAACAGCTACGAGCCACAATTTTCTGCTCGTTTTCTACTCCTAGGCATGTGGGAGTACCTCAACATGTTTCCTGTCGTCATCGTTCTAGATTCTTAGTATTATTTTTTTTTTTGCATGCTTTACATGCGAACTCCATAAGGGCCAGAGTGCGCCATAATGCCCCTACGGCCATATTATAAAAAAGACGAATTTGCACAAAACTTAAAAAACCGGTTAGATATTCTTTTACTGCTACTAATAAATGCCACCAAAGGAAAACTAATATGATTCACTTCACATCGCTTATCACATCCTTATACTTAAGGAGCCACACGCAAATGAAAAAGAGCCAAACATATATGCCGATAACAAAAGTGGGGTACTTTTTGATTTATTATTTTTTTCTTGTAAAAAAGATCGCAACAGCTTTACAACTTAACTTGACACTCTATCAAGGAAGACTCAAGTTTTCCCATCGTTTTATTTTCTATAAGTAAACCGGAAATGTGGTATTTACAAGATGTGCCATAATGCCCCCTGCGCCATATTGCCCGAAGTTACCCTAGTAGGATACTCTTAGTCCAATAGGCATACCATCTTTCTAATAAATGTCAGTATGTATTTGGTTGACACAGTTTTTAAATCATAAGATCTGAGGAGTTCTTTATGCAGGGTAAGCACAAAGGATGTGTTTGGCCTTCTCGACCTCTTCTTAATGGGTTGGGGTAATAATACCGAGAACCAAAATCCCGAAAACCAAAAAAACCCGAAAATCCAAAATCCCGAATATATAAAATCCCAAAAATCCAAAATCTTGAAAATCCAAAATGATATACAGTCAGCGTCAAAAGTGAGTAGACAAGACAACAATGCATACATTCACTTTTCCTATAATTTATGTATGGACTATTTAACATTAATATTAAAAAAAAAAAAAAAAATGTTGTTGTTTTCTATGAACTTCTTGTTACACATGAACAAAACTTTGTATAATCGTTTTTCAATATTTTGTATCTTTTTTGTTTTTATAAGAAAAGTGAATGTTATTAATGTATGCATTCTTGTCTACTCACTTTTGACGCTGACTGTATGTAGTTGATAAGTTCCCTGTGATGGCTATTAGGCTAAGTTAACAGTTTGGCTTGTCTGAGCCCTGGGACGTTTCTTCAATGCTTCTATTTGATAGTTAAGGCTAAGATTGTTGCCCAGTTTATGTCACAAAAGGGTTCCGGGCCTCAAAATTTGGCAGTTCACCCTAAACGGGGCAGCTCATCCGCATTCTTATTTCAGTCAATGCCTCTGTAGCCAGGCACCCACCAGTAATTACATTTTACATACATTTGTTTCAATACTTATTATTCAAAAATATAGTGAAACAACTATTCATAAAAGAAGGAGGCATGCTCATTGGGCACTGGTGACCACAATCCCGCTTCCCTCAGTCTTCACTGCCACATCAATCCAGTAGAGATCCATCTAAAGCAGTGGTGCCCAACTTGTATTGCTCCAAGGGCAATTTTGAAAATCCCAACATGCTGCGCGGGCACCGCCGAGTTTAACAAAAAACCTAACTGGGATAAAGGAAACTATATTCCGTCGTATTAATAAAAACAGCTATTACTTCGAGTAAAATCTCGGAGCAAAGTAAAGGCATTTAACATTTGCTCGAAATTGGTATGAATAAAACTTAAGTTAACTTGAGCAACTTCGAAAATTCAAAGTCAGAATTTGCTTGACATTGGAATTCATATCGCACAACTGACATTTTGTAAATTATTCAGGAGACACCAGAAAATGTTCCCAACAGACATACCTCGAATCCATAGTCAACAAGATATTAAGTTTAGAGGCATTTTTATGTAATTCATCTTAAAAATGAGTATTCAATCGTATTTCAAAAATTATTTTGTCAACGAATTGAGCAAAATTCACGAGGACTATAGTTTGCATGAAGCAAAAGTGGAATATATCGACGGTATACGGTAACCCTTTGCAGTTTTCTATCTTATTCCATTTCATCAGCACCACAAGGAAATTTTATGAATTCTGCTGCCTTTTCCTTATTTTTTTAACAAAAAAGCAAAGTAAGTCAGTCGATTTATGGCTAAAAAAAAATGCGGAGCAAACACTCTGAGTCAGCTAAAAAGAAGACTTGGAATTCTCCTAGCAATTGCTTAGATTTATGCCTTTTATTCATACGAATCTGAGCAAACGCCATTTTTGAATAAAGCAAATGCTCAAGTAAGTTCTCTCGCATACGAATCCAAGCAAATGCTCAAAATATTAGCAATTGCTACATATTTGAGGAAATTCAGGTTTTTATTTTTATTTTTTTGACAAATATAAAAAAAACAGTAGACCGCAACAGCACAAACTTAATGTGATAATTGGCTGTTCACCTTCTGTGCAATCCCGAATCATACAATTTTTGAAGTGCTCGTTACTGCAGTCGTGCTGTCAACACCCCACTTACCCAGTTGTGTAATTTTTTTAGTTGGATGAATTTGTGTATTTAATTAAAAAATGTCATTTGAAAAAGATCAGAAATGCATCCAGCGTTTATTGCCAGATGTAGGTGAAGATTCAATTGAAGAACCGGACTTAATTGATACAGATGATGGCGAATTTGTTAAAACAAATAATCGTTTCAAAAACCAATACCGAAAGCACTATTTTGGAAAGGACGACTAAAAATTCTATCAAGGGGTCTTAAAGTTAATTGTTTTAACATTGTTCTACTCCAGAATGATATCGCCATTATATAAATAGGCGAAGGCAAAATAGTTCAACCCCTTTTTTTACTGTCTTAAACACAACATATTCGGTTGATTTTGCGTTTGTTGGAAAGATTATAAAGATGGACAATGCTTCCTATATGTTGTGTCTAAGCCAGGTTAAAACAAGATGCGTTTATCTCGCACAATTGGTAGAATTTCGACCACTAGTAATGACAATTTGTTTTTTGACTTACCAGAGGAAAGCTAAGCGCAATAAAGTGAAATCATGATTGGGTGTTGTCAGCACCCCACCTACCTACTTACATTACATACATATATATATAATGACACGAGTTGTATAGTCGGGTTTTTTCTTCGCTCCTCTGGCATTTACATAAAACAAGTGAATTTCTTTTCCTCAAACCGTGAAGTGTCGCGAAACAAGTGCGTAACTCTAAGCTAATTAGTCCAGGAATTGTTCGCCATTCCATTTACAGAAAAGTATTCTTAAATCAATAAAATTTATTAAATCGCACTCTTTTTTTCGCGCCTTTTGTTTCGCCATACTACCACTTATTTACATATTCACGTACCCCACACATTCAATCGCATTACACAGTAAACACACGCATATACCATGTCATCTACGAGATCTAAAGCGAATTTAAAAGCTAGCTTAACATCCACACCGCCCACGCATTCCACTCCATGCAATCAACAGAGCTCCAGCAACACGGTTCTAACACTGGCGAAGTTCGATGAACGCTTGCTTAAGCAGAATGAACTTCTTGTCGCTAGCATAACAGATGAGATAAGCAAATTTTCGCAGCGAAATTGTTGGTAAAATAGAAGCCCTCGAGCACAGCTGGTCTAACCAGCTGTTAAAAGTAAATAAATCAGTCGCCGACATAGTAGCACGCGTTGAAAAAATGTTAACCAAACAGTGAGGTTAATGCAGTCCTACCTTGTTGGTAGAGTCCAAAGCGTGGTTGTTGGTGATCGTACGTCCACTCTTCTTCCAATGAAAACTGGTGTGCCACAAGGCTCCATTCTGGGTCCAATTTTGTTCCTGCTGTACGTCAATGAATTACCCAGTATTATTAAACACTGTTGCGTACATATGTACACAGATGACGTGCAGCTACAAATTTCATTCCCACTTGGTTCAGCTGAACTATTCATTGCAAAAATGAATAAGGATTTACAGAATATCCTCAACTGGGCTCAAGCAAACAGTCTTTGTCTCAACCCTAGTAAGTCCAAGTCACTGGTTATATATCGCAACTCACTGGATACCTCAACCCTTCCAACCATCAAACTTGGACAGTGCAACATTGACTTTGTTGAGACTGCGAGGAACATGGGGTTAACCGTACCTTATCCTGGGACGACCACGTCAATGTCTGCGTTGGGAAGGTGTATGGTGTGCTGCGAGTACTCTGGACAACACAACACTACGTACCTATTAAGACTAAGATGCTTCTTGCTAAAACTCTGCTGCTACAAATTCTTCTGTTCTGCTGTGAAGTTTTCTCGAGTGTGGATTGCAGATCCAGACGAAAGCTGAACGTGGTGTATAACAGTGTTGCTCGCTATATTTACAACATCCGAAGGCGCGAACATGTCTCTGCTTACTCCAAAACTATGTTTGGCTGCTCCTTCGATAACGTGCTCAAGTACCATTGCCTAGTCCACCTTCATGAGATTCAGCGAACCCAGGAACCTTCCTACCTCTTTAATAAGCTTACTTTCCCTTCTTCCCTTCTACTTATTATGCCAAGATACTCGTGTTTAGCATCTGAAAGACAATTTTTCGTTCATGCCACTCGCCTTTGGAACTCCCTCCCCATCACACTTAGAAGAACCAGCAACGCAAACCATTTCAAAATTTTACTTATGGAATATCTGGCCAATACTCATATTTAGCTTTGTATAATTATTTTATTATTATAATCATTACCATTATCATTATTATTATTACTATTATTATTATTATTATTATTACTACTATTAACTTAAATTTCTTGTAACATAACATACAGTCTTACACTAGTTTATAAGATATCTTATCTTAATGTGTAAGAATATTAAATACCCAATAAATACAAATACAAATACAAATACAAATACAAATACTATACCTCGACTACCTACTTAAAACTTAACAAGGTCCATGAGCCTGAAAACCTTTTCGCTTTTATTATCTGTGCTTTTAAGGATGACATCACTGCGAAGTGTAATAAATCCTAATTCAGCTTCCGCTTTATTGATCAAGCAATGAGTTTCCATCAATAAAGCTAGTTGTCAAATATCGATATTGATGAATAGATTTTTGGCACAAATTAAGAGAGGTTCCATATAGAATATGTTGTCAAAACGCCTTGCGATTTAAGATTGTAGCTGGTGAAAAAGCTCCACTTGTTGGACTTCACAAGATACATGCGGCGTAATTTAGTAAGATTTTAGATAAGAGCTCGCGGGCGCCTAGAAAACAGGCCGCGGGCTATCAGGCGCCCGCGAGCTACGGGTTGGGCACCACTGATCTAAAGGGTGTCCCAAAATCCACGCCAGGAGTTATTTTCATAGAAAACATATGTTTTTAATAAAAACTTATTGTTCCATTATGCATACCTAAATGTGGCTGAATTTCGCTAATATAGCGCTCAATTTGCTTCTCCAAGGCATGGGTGGACGTGGGCTTGTTGGCATAAGCCTCCGATTTCAAAAATCCCCAAAGAAAAAAGTCCAACGGCGTTATATCGCGTGACCTTGGCCGCCAATTCTGATCACCAAAACGGGAAATTACACGAACAGAAAATGAGTCAGGCAGTAATTGAATTGTTTCTCAGTGTTATCTTGTTGAAACCATATGTCGTCCACATCCATATCTTGCAGTTTAGGCACAAAAAACTGGATTATAATGTTACGATAGCCAGCACCATTGACTGCTATTGCCTGACCAGTCCAATTTTCAAAGAAGAATCGTCCGATGATACCTCCAGCCTAAAATCAGCACCAAAAAGTGACACGTTGTGAATGCATTTGTTTCTCAACAGCCACTCGTGGATTTTCCGAACCCCAAATTCGACCATTTTGAAGATGAACTTAGCATTTTTTTCTTCCTTTATGTGACGCAACAGTTCAGGGTGAACCAGGGCCATCTTCTCGCAACCATTTGTGTGTGCGTGTTATATTTTTGCATGAATGGAAATAACCTTCAGTTTTTGCCGACTCCGAACCGTAAGCTTAGAAACTCAATCGTGACAAATGATACTCTTGGAATGCTTGTCAGACATTAGAAAGAGGTGGCATCGTGAAAAAAGTTTTAGGTGTTTGCTGGGATTTAACCCGGACAACATTGCGTAGTAGTCCAAGGCACTAATCACTATGCCACGGTGCTCACCAATGAACATGGCCATCATGATGAAAATGAGCCTCATCGCTGCAGGTGATTTTGTTCAAGCAATCAGCATCCACTTGCCGTTGTTCCATATTCCGTTCAACAAACTATCTTCGCGGTGAGTGGTCAGTAGGCTTCAGTTATTGAGTCAATTGCACTTTGTATGCATGAAGATGCAAATCTTTCGTGAGAATACGCTGAAGAGAGCTTCTCGAAATGTCCAGTTCTAGACCACGCTGCCGAACTCTCAGAAACACTCTCACGAAATGATTCGATGTATTTCGTACGAAAAGTACGAGCTGTATCTGCCAAACCTTCATTATTTTTAAAATATAACTCAGCAATGCAAAGGGGCTCTTCCGCGTAGAACTCTATTTTTAGTAGCCCTGAACTGTCAGCTGTTACGTTGTCTTTTTTTTTCGTTGGTAACAATTCAGCGCACAAATGGCGAAAAATTCAAATTTAAGTCTTTCGAGTTCAGAATGCTACCTTAGAGTAATCATAGATTTCACAAACTTAATTGGAAGGAAATCATTGCTGATCGCTTAAAAAAAGAGTGTGTAGCTTTTTAAATATGCAAAAGTTCTATAATAGGTTGGGTTTTAAACCAGCTATGGCTATACACGGCAGTTGTGAGACCCATCTTCACGTCTGGTTAAAGCCACTCGATAAAAAATGCCATCTCTCCAATATCACCAAAGTCCATAGAAAAGTCGGCGAAGACTGTGGGATTTTGATCGCCATATAAGCCATATAAGCATGCTTCCATAATATCTTCATAGATGGGGGCGGACAAAATGCCAATGCAAAGTGATTATCAGTCTTCAATTATTCATTTTGATATGGAATTTAGTACCAGAACTTCGGACAGAACCGAATGGGAGATTCAGCTAATCTCACATGAAAGAGAATAAACATTCTATGTTGACGGATCCAAGAATGGACATCAATGTCTCCGAGTGAAAATGACCTTATGAATCTAACCTAACCTAATTAAACCCAAATTATTTATTTTTTTCAAATTGATGTAAAAGCCTCGTATAGGACGTGCTGTGACGTCGACAAGTGTGCAAAACCAAGCAGTTGGACAGATTAGGATTAGATTGCGCCTTCCCATTTGGAAAACAAACAATAGCGTATCTATTTGTCGAGCATTTTGTAGACGCTTGAGATAGTGCCAATGAATCATTTCAAAATAGTACATTCTCAGCTTAAATATAAATTTACATTTTCTTGAATGAGAGAATTCCAAGCAAGTAGGTATGGTATACAAATCTATCCCTTGATTGTTCGATTTATATAGCAATTGTTCTTTAAAAGAAGCCACCCTCCATCAGCCATTCCTTCCATGTGAACGTATAATTATCTTAAAACAAAACAATTTATATACATTATTTTGCCAACACTTCTCGGCCCGTTAATCCCATTTGAATATCCTTCGACAAGCTGTTTCCAAACAACTATCCCCATTCATTCATATTTTAATAACATAATTTTGCAATGAAAGTTCAAGAACATGGGTTAACAAGAGAATCCCTCCGGATACGACACGACATAATAAATAATTCAAATTGATTATGTGTCAGAAATTGTACATTTCATTTTCGACGCCGCGCCGGACGCCATTGTGCGTGCAAGAGTAATTACCATTTCGACCGAACAACGGACCGACCCCCATACCAGGGTGCGCAGCACACCATATTCGTATCTATACACGAAACGAGAACTAACCAATTGCCTATCATGTCCAACATGATAATGATAGCAATCTGTTTTTATTTTGAACTCTTTAATTAGTTACGAGCAGGAGCAACACTTAAACATGAGCAGGACCCTGTTCAGCCCCCATTCTCTTTTGTGCCACCCCAACCCCACCCCCTTGAGCAGAGTCACGCAATTAATTGATTTCAAATAGTTAACCCCGTCCAAAGCTGCGTCATAAATTCGAATATTAATCCTGACATTAATTTACCTCATTTGCTTCTTTCGGAGTACGAGCGCGGAGGATGGCTGATACTACTCGTAGATATGATCGAAAGCACGAGTCCGTTCCTCATCCATTTTTATGCTGGGTGGGGGTGGCTGGCGCTACCTGATGCCGTGGTGGGTGCTACTGGATTGTGTGTACTCCAATCATACCCTTGTCAAAGTTGAATTAATTCTCTGCCTCTGGAGGTGATGGCGGCGGCGGATGAGGGTGCACTTTAAAATCACTAAGGATATGAAATTTGAACAAGCAAAACGGGAGAACTTTCGAGTTGAATCCGTGTCAACGCTATAAAGAGCGATTTTCAACGGTGAACCTTTCAAAAAAAAAAAGCAAAAAAAAAACCGTCATCGCCAACGCCATCATCGTCATCAGCCATCGATTCATTCAGTCGCGTCGTTGGAAGTTCCATAAAAGGAACAGCGGCAGTGTCGTTGGATTTTTCTGACATATTTACCGGCAGGAATGTGCTTCGAGAGGATTGGAGTTTGTGGAAAATTGGTTATGATAGGATTTATTTAGATCGCATAAAATTATTGGAGCGTTAACGAATGATATGTCTTAAGTGGTACTGACATGTTTCGCAGAGTGCGTGACACAGATTCAAAGAGACAACACGACTGCGTTATTAAAAGTTTGCTCTTTGTGAGTGTGATAAAGTGTTTTCCTTTTTTTTTTTCCACAAAGACATTAATAAAAAGAGGCGTAGCAATAATTGGCATCAAATGTCTGCTGATTAATTGAAATATGCGGGTGGGGGATGGTAGGTTGCAGTCAAATTTGGGAATCAGACTCTTTAAATCAAAACATCAAACATTTTTCGCAGCAGTTCAAGTCTTGGCAAAGAATTCGGCATTTAAGCTGATATTGGTTATCGTTTGGGTAGATACAAGTCAAAGGATCTACTTTCTATGAACCTCTTCGCAGAGAATGAAGCTACATGAGGTGCATTCAATCTGAAACAAACGTAGGTCACTTAATCTAGTGAACAACATTGCTTGACTTATGAGATTACCAGAGTCGAACGTGGTCCTTGAGCTTATAACTATAGTACCCAGCTATGGCAGGAGGTTTGTAGACGATGGGTCATAGATTAATCCTGGAGCTACTGCTAGTATCTTTGGACTTTGTGTATTAGCTTCAATATTAAGTTGTTCATTTTAATTTGGGACACATCTTTCTACATATTCTCGGACGGCCAAGCAGTATTTCAGGCGATGGGTCCTTGTCATTCAGTATCAGAATCACAAAACCTATCCTTCTGCAAAAATATTCAATTGCTTGGATAGGCTAGAAAAGTATTTAGCGTCGGTGTCCACTTTGGTTGCTGCTTCAACGTTCAAGTATGCCTATGAAACAGGTTTCAACAAGGAAATATTTAATGCAGAGCAGTTAATAAAAACCAAAGTTCTACAAATTCTAACCAATTGCAAAAAAAACTTAGCAATGTTTCATTAAACAAGCTTGGACATCAACCTCAAAGCAAAGTTTCAAATCATTTCACATGTAAATGTGAATACGTTTTGATTTGAAACAAAGAGGTTTTATGAAAAGTTTGAAATCGGAATGGTTTTGAAGTTTCAGGAATGCTATACACTTTCCGCTTTCAATGTGCTTAACGGTGAAATGACTGCAGGAAAGAGGTACCAAGAAGATACGTATAGCGTGTTTAAAGAAAGCTCTGCTGTCACATACGCACAATACTGGATTACTGAATACCTAAGTCATTTACCCCGACGTCATATGTGTACTTAAATTTAGTTCGTGGTGATAATGGGCTCATACTGGAGTTTGGCTCAGTGAAATATGGCCGAGTGACTTTAAACCGCGATCGAAAGATGAAATTAGACCGCGTGGTGCTATTTTATTTCAATATCGCGGCTATATATCATTTTTAAAATTAATTTTAAAGCCCAGCCGTACAGGATCATCCACTATAAGATTAGTCAGCGAAAATATTATCAAATTTGTAATATGTCCAGTTTGGTGGTTAGATAGATGAACTCTGTATTTTGCGGACCGTCTTTTCCGGAATCAAATTAACTTTATTCTAGAAATTCACCAAGCACAAGCAACGTTTTTACGAACATACTCGTATTTTGAAATAAGACCTCGTCAACAAGGAAACCAGAAAAACACTAGAGTCCGACCGAAGGCCATTTTTTGACCGAAGCCGAAGTTAATATCGAAACCTACTGCGAAGGCATAACACTGGCAGTAGGATGGTGGGTATTGCTGAAGAAATTGATCGCACAAACTAATAATAAGAAACATCTGGAACAAACTCCTGTGAATCATAAGCAAGTACAAAAATAATACACAACTCTCCAGTTATCCTGGACACCACTCATAGAGTTAGTTGAAATTGAAACCTATCATCTGAGTTTCCTACCACTACGTCGATCTGTCTGTCTCTCGTTCTCGTCCTTCATGTGCTCGCGCTGTGCGTAAACATTATAAGGGTATTCATATCCCCTTTAGCGTGTGTAGATTATAAAAAAAAAAAAAACCGAATGAATAAAGCTATTTTAAATTTTCTGCGGTGTGTGGAATTACAATTTCAAGTGCAAGTTTATTCCAGAATACCTTAACGTAACAGCAAGTCTCTCCTCGGCTGAAATTATTTCCACCAAATTGGTTTTTAGTTTTTGTATAATTAACGGTAGGTATTTTATATATTATGTACTATGAATTCGAATGTTAAATTAGTCATTCGTTAATATTTTCTTTAAATAATACGTATCTCAACCACACAGGGTGAGTTCATAATTATTGTAAAATTCAGTCCTTCATAATTTTTTTTGAAAAAGTTTTGAAAATGTTGAGAGTACGAAATAGCTCTGTATTGGCGCATGGATTTGGGATTACCTTTTTTGAATTCGGTTAAAATTCAACAAGTTTCAGCGCAGACGGAAAAATGCCCAGCTTACACTTATATTTATTACTAGTTGAACCCGTGCTCGCCTTGCTTCGCATTCTATTCTAAGGGCTTTCTCATTCAAACAAATATGCAATTTCAGTGGGAGCGAAGAAACATCAAAGTATTTGTCTAAGTACACAAAAGTGTTAAATAAATTATGTTGATTAACGGCGTTTTATCAAAAACGTTTCAATATGTAACTTTCAGGCCCTAAATGCAGATTTCATTGTTCTCAAAAACGGCACCGCACCGTATCCCGTCAACACTTCCGCCTCTACCAGATGTCGTTGCAGAATTGTAGCTCTAGTTCGGTTGCCGTTACATAATTCAGGCGGGCTCAAGTTTCGTAAAAGAATAGTAGGTACACCCACTTTTAGTTTTAATTTATATGATGGAAGCCCTGGATGGAGCAGATAGAGAATTTAAAAATTCGACCAGATAGCTGGTTGTTACTTCTTGGTCTACAATCCGGTTGATTGAAATACTTACATTCTGCACTTTGACCATCAATACGTGAAAATATCTCGTTATCCATTGCTGGAGCTTGATTATTCCGAGGCAACAAAATAGCTCGCTCACAAAGCTAAGAATTCTCACGGTTTGTAAGTTGTGATATATAACCGTAAATGAATAAATTTACTTTTCCATTTTCTTCCGGAAGCGTTCTTCCACAAATTTTAAGTAACAAATAAGAACATTTTATGCGTTTGGATTGCCGCCTGTTCGTGCCCGCACATTGACGGTCAAGTGCATTTGAGTAACATTGGAACCCAGAGACTTGACTTTTTCAGACAGGCATTTACTTCATCAGCTTGTGTGCCTCATGGTACTACTGATAACATGTGCCTAAAGTTTATCCTGTTGGGTTCTGTTAACGATTTCCACTTCCTTACGGTGCATTCGTCCCACATAATTAGACAACAGTCACGGAAAACTCGAGCTTCATCACTATTCCGGGGAATAACGTAGCTACTAACCCTTACGACGCGACATCCAAGGGCAATATTACCTTGGCTTCGTATCAATGAACAACCAATACTTTCCAGATGATTTATTTATGTGATGATGATATGTATATGTACATATGTACATATACATATGAACCAAAATTAGATCTTAAAGCAACAGGAGTTCATTTTGGGTAGAATATTTATTTTTGATCTTTTTTTTTAATGTGTTAATAACATTAATAAACAAAAAATGCAATTGACTGCTCTAGAAAATTATATTTCTTTTGACACCTCATACCTCATTTATTAAGATTGCTTGAGTGTGAGAGCCGCAAATGGTTATAGAGCACATTGAAGTGCAAGCCATATGGTCACGTTAGAGCGCGCACATATACTCACACAAACACCATTGCAACGATACCCACTGCTGCCTGGCTGCTGGCAGTGGTCACCACTGAAGGAAAATTGTGGGCGATGCTTTGAATAATTGTTTTGAAAACTGCTCAGCTTCAGGGCAACCCAGAAGGGTGTTTTATATCTCAAATGATTGAGGGACAAATCTACTAATTTCACCTGTTTTTTTGTTTTTCAATCCGATAAGCCATTATTAAGTTAGGGCTGCATAATCATAATATTCCTCACCGATATACAGTTATTTTGACAATTATGTAAAAACCAGTAGCCTGAGCAAAAACTACATAGCTTGTGATTATCCCGGGTACTTAAGAAGCAGGCGCGGATCTAGAATTTTTTTGGGGGGGGGGGTCACAGCATAAAAAAAATCAAAATCCAATTTTTTCAGAGTGCAAAAAAGTAAGTTCATTTTGATCGTTTGGTTAGTTTCCGGTTTTTAAGTTTGCAATTTGTTTGTTTGTTTTTTTTTTTTTGTTTTTTGGTTTGCAAAATATTGTTTCAGCTCTATTTTTTGAAATGCGGGCTGTTTTGGGGGTGGTCATGACCCCCGTGACCCCCCCCCTGAATCCGCGCCTGTTAAGAAGCATTAAAAAAAAAATTAATCGAAATCCATCCAGCGGTTTTCACGCCAACAAAAAAACCTCTACAGTTTTATAATATTTATAGATTTATCCTAAAATGGCGGTTGTGATACCCTCAGATGAACATGAGTATTGATTGTCGAGACTGTTTATTCGCTCATACATTTGCGGTTACAGGCTTAATAGCAAAACTATTAATTTGGAAAGTGTCATCAACTAAGTTCGGATATAGGTTGCACATTATTTTCGGGGGCAATGTTTCAGATTAGTGGCAACCGAAACAAAATAATTGTTGTTAACAATAGGCGTGTTTTTTAAATCTATATAGATTAAACATTTTTCAGCAAAATGTTTTCCATGTGAAATGCAACAAAACCTTAGACAGGATAATTATCGAGGCTAATGTTTTGTTGTGTTTCACTTTGAAAGCTTTTTTTAAGTCTATGTATATAGATTGTGTTCAAAACTAGATTATTTTCTACTTCAATCTTGAAGACAACATCTCAACTCTTTTCGCTATTAAGTATATTGTTAACAACTTTCCACTCTCAAAAGACTATAGCTTCAATATAAATACACGTCAGCTTGTAACTGCACTTTTACAACAGAATTTTTGTCGACGCATTAACAAGTTTCGCGAAACGAAACAAACATTTTATTTTTATTATTATAAGTAAATTCAGCATTCGGCTACGGCAAAATCTTCGGCCTCGTTTAGCCGAAGCCGAACGTTTTGCCGAAGGTTGAATTTTCAGCCGAAGGTGGCCGAAGCCGAATGTTCGGTCGGACTCTAGAAAACACACAAGAAAACGCATTTGAGGTGCGATGCGGTGCGTTGCTAACATGCAGCAACTTTAAGTGGATCATATGCAACGCGTTCGACTTGCATAAAGCTTAACGAAATACATGACGATACAAGTACGACTCAAAGTGCGATACGACTTGCAGAATTGAAAGAAAAGAATGACGAAAAATCGGCTCCAAAGAATCGATCGCTGCAAACGTGCTCGCGGTGGTCATATGAACGAGATCTAATTCCACAGTTAAATTTAATATTTATACTACTGCTGGAATAAATTTCAGCCCGATATCTCAATTATTCAGCGTTTGCTTTAAATACAAAATTGTTATGTCCTTATTGAAAAACCCCTTACAAGCAATTAAGCAAAATGACATCTTTCAAAATGTGAAACGACCGTTTGCAGTTAAACTGTTTATTCTGTTTAACATTTGACACGCATAATTTGACAATTACACTGCTTGACATTGTTTGCCACTTTCCCAAAATGTCTACCACCACCTGACAGCATTTCATCCAAGAACAACGAGTTTCACGAGCTAGAATTGTAGAATCGAAAACGTAGGATGTCATCACATCAGTCGCACCTGGAAAAGTAGATATGTATGTGTCAAAACACGAAATTCCCACCTCATTTTGGCAAAGCCATACCTTGGCTTTTGTTCTACTGACTCACTCTACATGCGTTTCTCCTCTAACTCGCCATCCAGATCACATAGAACAGAGAATAGACGAACTGCACCCCAATGGCTTTGCCATCGGTTTCGGTTTCAGTTGCAATTGCGACGAAAGTAATGCTACCGGGTCCTATTCCAGTAGTCATGTCGTTTCCTCAAAAAGCAAAGTGATACCATTCCACCATTCAAACACCGTAAATCACTCATGTGAAGTATTCCCCGGAATTTGAATTCCCTATCCCATTGCGGAGAGTGCACAATTCGACCCACAGCACCATTCAACTTGTTTGACTTCCATCCTAAAACTATAACTCCCGATAACGACACAGGCAAATCGGGAAAGGTTTATCGTTTCTCAAATCCCTGCCTTACACCCTCCAGCTGACAAATGAGACAATTTCAGCACAAGAGCGATGACAGAAACGATTCAAAATGAGAAATAACAGCCGATTTCGTGACACGAAAAAGGACTTACGTCGACAAGCATCCGGCGATGTGCCGATGATGATGATCCTTCCGCCAAACTGGATAATGCCACATCATCTCACACATTTCTATCGATAAACGAATTTCCTTTCCCCTTTCCAAACACTTTCCAGTGAAAGGATTGTGGGATGGTAAATCCGTAAATCTTCAAATTACTCGGAACAAATTTACAAAAAAAACCGTGCCAACGGTACTTTATTGCATCCACCCTCAAACACACGTGTAATAATGAACCGAATCGAGGGTGTGTGAGTAAAGAGATATATACTTTGTTACCGTGGAATTCACGTATCCTTCCGCGGCATATAGCTCCCCCGCAGCGTGGCTTTGATTTTGTCCATAAATTTCAATATCTTGGAAAATCTACGTCGATGTTCGACTAAGTGTGTACAGGATTGTAAATTTTCCTCCGGAACTGCAATTGCTAGGTACGAGTACAACTGGGCCGGGCTGAGTGCTTTTTCGTATATACACGGCGCGGCGCGGTGCAATATGTCACTGGGGAAAAATTGTTCACTTGAAAGTTTTCATCTCTTTATGCTTTGGGACGAAATTATTGCGTTGGGAACGCGGGTGCTGCTGGCATCCTGGCACATCCTCTTCACCAGTGCTAGGCCAGGGTTCAGATTCACATAATTCCATTGGGACTATGTTAATGTTCCTGCTGCACAAGCAGAAAACAGCGAAAGCTGTTTGTCTTTCGTCGCCCACTCATCCTCCTGTACCGTCGTCCTTGCTCGGATAAGGGCCAACGGTGGCAAATTATAAAAAAAAAAAAACAAAAATAAGGAAAAACATCGAGGAACTGGGAAAACATATTAAAAATAGTATAACAGTTCTTTTTTGGTGGTCGTTTCATCTCTTTTTTTTTGTCACTCACTGGCGAAGAGAACCAGGAATCAGGATAGAAAAATGTTCCTTTTTTTCGGGACAAATTTAATGGTGATGAGTTCTGCGTCATTTCAAGCAGAAGGATGTGAAGTGATTGCTCCAGTCGGTCGTGGCGCTCGCTAGCCATTGGACGTTTTCGGAGAAAGCATTTAATTTTTTATTTTTATTTTTTTTTGGGGGCCAACTTCAAAAAGTTTATTATTTGACATTTGTTCGACCAGGGGACTATTATATCCCAGCAGTGGTATTAGTACAGCGGCAGCAGTAAAGTGGAAAACTTTTCAATTACAGATGCAACTTCATTTGAAGTTATGTGCCTTGTGAGTCAGTCAGTCAAAGATGAAAAGGGCAATTGGTGGCGGTGTGGGGTTTTTTGGTGGCTCACAGGACTTTTGCTAATTAAATAATGTTGTTGATTTTCCTGAGTATAATTAGGATCAACGCAGTAGTGGTGAAACTTATTTGATGTGTGAACTGGGTTGGGTGAGTAGGGCTCCCGAGTCGCGACTCTTAATGAGCTTTTTACTAAAAAGGTTTATGCGATGCCTTTTGGCGTTTGAAGTGCGTAGATTTGTTCTTAATTATACTCAAACAATCATGCCCTTAAGTGGTCTTAGTCAAGACGGAAGAAAACATGGATCTCGAAGCTCCAAAGAGGAGAGATAACAAGAGTGAACTTAAAACATTCTTTACTGTGTAACTATGGGGAACTTCCAGAAGTCGTTTAGAGCTACAGAAGTAAACATTTAGTAGAGAATGTCCGAGACTAACTGTGTTAGTTTTAATTATAGTCTTGTCGAAAGTTAAAAAAAAAAATGTCTTCGCAGGATCTCAACCACTGAAGATGAAGAGTCTCTGCCTGAGACACCGCAGGCTTCTAGTGATGCCAATGATGATATAGTCAAAACCATTAGATAGAGTGTCTTCCAATCCGAGATTGCCTTTTTTAAAATAGAGGTCCAGCGTTTCTGATTGTCTTAAATCCAAGCATTGCACAATGGCTTTCGTTCTATGGGAGATGCGTCAAAAATCCAAAACTTTTGAAATAATCGGTTTTGGTAAATAAAGTCGACTGTTTCGTAAACAAGACATTATATTTTATTAGAAAATAGTATACTAAGTTAATTACATAAGGAAATTCAACTAAAATAATGTAATGAAAATGGAGTTTCAGGAAGTTTGAAAAACAATTAATAATAATTTAAAAAATGGAAATCGGTTCAAGGTTTAAAGTTATAGTTGTACTTAAAACAAAAAAGAACCACTTGTAGTAATACTTTTGCTAACTAAATATTTCCAAATATATGTACATAGATATAGGTATGTACATTTTTGTATTTTACATTTTAAGTTAAAATCAAATATTATCGAAAAGACGTGTGAATATAGTATTTAACTAACTGTGCATATAAAATTACCAGAATCCTCAGCTATCAAGCAGCAGAGATAAAATATCCTTCATTTTTTTAGAAAAGTTTTCTCAAGCCTGTTATATAGGGGTCATATCTTTAAAGCAAACGATTCGACAAGTCTTGATTGTTTTTCGGTGATTAAGTCTGAAGAACTTTATATCTTTATTCTTAGCCTTATCCGCCTCTTCAGACAACTCGCCTATAGGCAAGAGGGCATCTTCGATAACATCTGATCTATAGATAAGTATCTAACGGACAGATGTCAGAAAGTAATACCAAGGATGCATTGTCATGCATGAAGTCACCATTTGATTTGTCAAACTTACACACCTCAGCTGCCATTTTCTGTCACCCAAATATAGTAAATATGCTTTCTAAATAAAGAACAGGTGTAAATGTGCCTAAAGAAAATTTAAAATTGGTAAAAATAAAAAAATAAAAAATAATACGTATACGTCTACGAAACACTACAACCTAAATTGTACCGTTAGTGGGTGATAAGTTTGGTTTTTCCGAAAAACTAGACCTAACGTCGATATTTAAGACACAATTTTATCCTTTGGTTAGAGTCAGGGATATGTTAAAACTTTACATAAAGTTCGAAAAAAACAAAAAAGAGTAACTTAAAACTCTACTGGGTTGTAATAATATAACTTTCAAAATACAAAAACAAAATTCACTAACGAGGTACCAAAGTACTGTACAAGCTTTGCTCTTAAAATTCCATTATAAATAATTTACGTAGATTGAACCGTTTACCAAATAGATTATACTTCAAATTGATACATTTTTGTTCACTTTTTCTGCTACATAGAGGGACACGTGATACGCTCACTTAAGATGAGAAAACGAAACTGATAACATGTGATATTAATGACGAAGTGTTTGTAACTGTAAATATTGAACATTTTTAAAGTATAAAAAGTTATGAATTGCAAAAATAAAAACACTTACTTTTTTATTTTTGTCGCATGGTAGCAACCACTGTGCGTTGGTTTGACTTATTGGAGCCAATGTCATTGTGCTGTTTGTCTTAAGTCGACTACAAGGTTATATGCATCTTCTTCCTTGAGTTCAGATACAATACTCGATGGAGTACATTCTTTTGAAATAAGTAAAATATTTACATAGTTTTGCTTATGAGCCAGTTTTCCAGCCCATAAGTTTTTCATAAAGAAGAACTCACAGTAAGTTCAAACGTAGTTGTTTCCCAGCTTGAAGTTGCAATCTCTGGGCAGGCCTGTGCAAATCCGGTGATTTCGGATGGTATTTAAGTTCAAAATTTCCGTTCGACATGGCAAAGAAGATCAAACCTCCAATTTAACTAAATCGCGAATGAGAATGGAAAGCTTTGAATAAACTGATTCACGAGGAAGGTTAACATTAGTGTTCCAGAGCGCTTACGAGTTCGGGAATGTGAAGGGAATGTGAAGGTGAAGCAACGTATAAAGCAACTTTGTACAGACTTTTAGTCCTGTAAACCGGTTTGCCAGATGCGAACACGGAAACCAGAATAAAATTTCTGTTACACTTAAATGGAAGTGTCATAAAGAGCACCTAAATAAAATTGGCATCAAAAGCCCGGGCCTTTTCGAAATGTGCCTGGAAGAAGACGAGATAGTAAGGCAGTTCAATAGTGAATGCCCGGCCTTTGCTTGGTTCAAAGAGAAGAAGATCTACTTGAGTTCAATCTTGCCCAATTACTACGTTTCGCAAAAGTGACGGTATAAGATTTTTATCGACGTATAGCTCAGCAACAAAAAGTTAGCTGCCCGCATGGAGTGGTTTACACCAAAGCAAAATGGACCAACAGGCCTCCATGCTTGTTATTTTTATAGATGACTCTCATTTAAAATAAATACTTACAAAGCTTCTGGGCGTCAGTTTTTTTTAAAGGTTCTGACCCGCCCGCGGAGGGCACTGCGTCCCTAATCTTTTTGTTAGTTTAGGGAACCAGAACCCAGAAGACGTTCAATTTGTTTGATGAAACTGAGGATATCACTGGTGGAGAATTTCACCGGGAGTAAGGATTTCTCTGTGGAAATGTTATCTGAGCGAACATAGTGCCATGCAGTCACATAGAATATGTTCCGCAGTTTGCAAAGACGAAACTCAGTTTTCTGAATGAGACCTATTTTGCTGGAGTGATATCGAAGATGGCAATGCCCTGTTAGAATACTCGCTAATATCTTGATATCATTCCTACTAAGGAGTATGTGTTTTATGGATTTATTGTGGGAGGGTTTAATGAATCTTTTATCATGGCGAAAGACCCCGGGTATATTTCCAATGCCAGACACTAATTTTTTTGCCCAACTTCTGATTTGTAAGTTTATATCTGAGATGGGAATATTGCAAAACGGCACAGTGTTGGTAAAGAAGTTAGCCAGCTCGTTGGCTTTTTCGTTTCCATCAATACCCTGATGTCCGGCGACCCACCAAAGTTTGACTTTGTTTTCATGGGAGTGGTCTTGGAGAGTATTGAAGCAGTGCAGGACTGATTTGGAGTCAACCAGGTTTGAGCCTAGTATTTTTTATAGGATCTTGACTATCCGCGAGTAAATGAATGAGGACACCTTTTATTCCTGATTTGAGGCGCACACTTGAATGGCATGCGCATGGTAGGCGCACACCGGTTAGAGCGTTACTCTACTACTCCCAGCAAACACCAAAAACGGTGCCACCTCCTCTGAATGTATGACAAGCATTCAAGAGTATCAAATGTCGTGGGAAACTCCCGAACTCGCTATGTAGAGATGACAAACAGCTGTAGGTCCTTTCTATCCATGTCAAAATATAAAACGTACCATCAAATGGCTGAGAAAAGCTATGCTCGGTTCTCCACATGACTGCTGATGCCTTGTATTTATTTATTTATTTTACATATCTTGTCAGAAAAAGATTCTTTGTCTCAAATAGGTGGGAAATGTAAAAGAACAACAGGTGCTCCTTTGCAGAGAATCAAAACCTGGCTGCAATCTAGAATTAGATCATGAGTTGCTTCACTTGAGTTCAGAGGATTGCTGTCAAATTGTTCCCAACATTTTAAGCTACTTTTAGATTGTTGCATAGAGTCGTTTGGGGTGAAAAAATAAACAGAAATCGCCAGATGAGAAAATGTGTACTTCACTAACCGCCAATGAAGAATTACTTATACGAAAATGGCGACTTGATTCGCCATAAGCAGTATGTGTACATAAACAGTGTATATGTGTGTTTGATTTAGGATACAATTTTAGTATATAATATTATCCGTTCTTAGTTTTTCAATACAATTAAAAAAAGAAGCGCTTAGGGAAAGTATTTAACTTTTTATAATAATAACAATTTTTGGGCTATTTCCTTCCGTCGTAAAATTCAACGAGCATATTACAGTCGTACGCGGTAGGTCGTAGCTTGTAGCTTACTGTTTTTGTTTTTCCAGAAAAAGCCTCGTATCAACCAAAGACAAAAGGAAAGGAAATTGATAGCCCAAAAGCATATCTGCGAGGCTAGGGAGCTGATTTAAAATGAAAGCAGCCCATGAAAGGCTGCCGAAAAACTTGGTTTGAGCGAAAGCACGGTTTCAAATCATTTAAACTACGAAAACTGTGACTTAAACTGGTTGCACACTCTTACTCTGACTTCGGGGCAAGAGTGCGCAACTTGACTTACTTTGGTTTTTTGATCAAAACATATGAAACATTAAAAAAAATATAAAGTAGTTTTGTACACATGTATTCCTAAAATAGAGGGCTACCAGATAATAGGCTCCTTTGTTTGTTATCTGTTGTAAATTTTTCAGAATTTAAGCCCGAAGTCCAAAATGCGCACTCTTGCCCCGAAGGACTATACCTATTTACCACTGCTATGATCTTATTTTCTATGAAGATATCTCATCTACGTTTTTGTGTATACCAAAGGGATTATGATCCTTTGCAACTGATACCGTATTTTCGAATGCACATCACTACCAATAACTCTTCAAAAACAAATTTAATTTAGTTCGCTTACTGCCCTCAAAACAAAACTTATCAAAGTAACTTTAAACTTTAAGTCAAAGTCCTAGCTGTGCACATACTGATAAAACCCTGTCCTGCAACTTTCTATCTGCACCAACATCTGACATCATGTCATTTCAATCACTTAACTCACTTACCGCAGTTACCTTAACACCCTAAAACTTAAGTAATTAAGTTCAATGGGATTATGTCAAAAATATTGAAAAGCATAATTAATAACTAATGCAAAGCCATCAACAGTGCCAATAAGCAGCTCCTTTCACTCGTTCGGCTTCCTTCCTCCGTTCCTTTGTAACGATAAGCTCCCTTCTACTTCTACTTCTTTGAAAATTAATATTCTACCAAGATGAACGAGTTATTTGAGTGTATACGTGTATACTTTTCATTCTCTATACAAACCTTACTGCAGCGTAGCCATTAGCCTTAGTGGTTTATAATACCAAATCAATACAAAGCATCATTCTGACGGGCAACATGAAAGCGCTCCGGACGGGAACACTGACATTGTCCCACTCTAAAGACTATAGAGCCATCTTACCGTGTGCTACTAGTTCAGGGATGTCTCATTGTTTGACAGGAAACTTTCATATTTATGAAGTGTAAAATAAAATACCAAAGAGCCCTTTCTCTTAAAGGGTTTCTCGTTTTCTCCACCCCAAAAATTTGCTATGTCATCCCCTAGCACTCACCCACTTTACCAATATGGAAATAAACTTGAATAGATAGATTGAATGTTGCCCCGTTAGGAAGGGGTAAGTAGCGCACAAAACACCCCCTCATAAAATATGGAATATTCGCTAAATAAATGATGGTGAGTAAAAAGCTTTTCACTGTTTTCCAAGCAGCAATCAAATTGAATAGAGTTCTGGTCCATCGATTAACGTTTTGAATATAAAATTTGCATTTTTAGCTTAGCCACTGTACTGTTACTATATAGAATACATATGTTTGCAATATGTCAGGGTCGGAGTGATGAATGACGGCGGGCGCCTGAAAAGTGGCGCAAATAACATTTATGACTTGAAATGGTAACGTGGTATGCAGGATGCTCACTAATTAAGGGATTGACTTTTCCAATTCGCATAAGGTCTATTTGGTGACTTTTTGTGATCAAAATGGGACATCTGTCAAATAGTAAATCATTTGGAAAGTGGGGGAAAATCCACTCTTCTCCTTTTTTTTACTATTAAATATTTTCACGGAAAACTAATTTTCTTTCGCTAACAAATAGTGATTGACGTTTCACAAATTGTCAGATGGCCATCTGACAGATGCCCCTCGCTTACTTCATGGAACAGAAGTAGCACGATTACGCAAGAGGGGGCATTATTTGACACTCTCATTAAATTTTTTGACACCTCATTTGGCTCTCTCTTCTCTTGATTTTTGACAGTTTTAAGTAATTTTACGTAGAACTACCAGTAAGCAAACAGATCTATAAATTTGTTAAGTGTCACAAATGGAGACGTCATATTTGACGGATGTCAAGAAAAAAAATTAGTAAACGGTTAGTAAAATTCGATCAATATTTGCAAGCAATGCATAAATATTGAGAACATTAAGTGGGTATTCCCAATTTTTGTTGCAGAGGAGCAATTTGTCATATACTTTTCAGTCGGACTAGTGAGTTTGGAACCCAATTAATGCTTGGCCAGCCGGATTAAAGGAGAACATTGTTACTGTAGCCGGAGATTGGAGCAATTAGGCATTCAAAGCCTCGATAGAGTTCTGTTTCTATTGAAACGATTGAGGGATTTCTCTCGTATTTTGTAGAAGAAGCCTTGTTTGAATAAGCGGATTTTCATGATATGCGATATTTTGTTGGAAATTGAAGAATTGAAGAACCGAGCTTCCTTGCTTGCAGAAAGATGGTGTTACGTGTTTCGCTAAACTATCCTGACCAGCGTCATAGCTACGGACTGGCCAGGCGGGTGGCTGCCAGGGGCGCAACCATCAGGGAGGTGCACTTTACAGAGCCACAAGCACACAAAATAAAAACACACTAACATAGGCTAACTCACATAAAAAAACTTAAACTTGATTACGAAAGGCGCCCCCACAGATTAGGAACGGTGCTCCTTACTTAACACATTCAATTTGTACCGAACACTTAATAAAAGATGAAAAAAAAAACTTTACACATAAACCAAAATTGTGTCGAACTATACGAACTGTACAGCGACATTGACCAGGTCAACAAACCTAGAGGTCAAAACTAAGAAAAAGAGAAAAAATTAAAGGAATAAAAGAACGTGGCAGCGCACCCTAAATTAAACGAAAATATAAAAGCGGATCTACATGCGGAAAATAAAACGTATTGTTGTATGTTTTATACTGAACCGATTGGGAATAGTTCCATCTAGGAGAGAATTGACGTATTGGTATCCACAAAGCATTCCAGGATGGAGAATGTTAAACAGTGGAGAGTTTCAAGTCTAGAAGGTTCTCGCCTAGAATATTTGGAGGCATAGAGTCACGAGTTGGGGTTTGAAGTGATACATGCGAATAGTGATCGAAAATTGATTGGAAAGAGATTCAATAGTAAATCGATTGAGAGATAATCACCCTTATTCCGTCTTGTCGCTTTATAGCATACATTTACATCGACCCGGAATCCACGATTTTAGCGAAATGCAAGTTTACACGAAATCTCGAGATTTCGAGAAGATATTGGCATACATTGGCCAATTTATCGTGATTTCTTAAAACGCCTTACGGAATAAGGGTGAATAAAGTTATTGAAACGTATTAGGTAAGCGATTCTAAAAGAGATGATGAAGAGATTCTAAAAGCTATAGAAAACTGCTAAAGTGAATTGTAATGTAATGTAATGTAATTAGCGAAGAAAGGAGCGATAGTGATAGATAAAGAGCGAAGTTCTTAGTAAATGGTTTGCGTTTAAATACTTAGATACAGAATAAAGTTTTGTCCAAATGAATTCTATATTTTTAACCAGAGGGGGTAGGAAACCCACGGCAAGAATATTACAGTATTATTCACATTTTTGTTCATTCGAAATCTAGTCAGAACGAAGGGGCCGGAGAAAAAGATGGTCGAAGGCGAGAAACCGTCTTAAGCGGGCTCTACTGTCTCTTATCTTAATGATTTAATTCCCTGATGTGTAAATTTTTTATTTGTTGATTGAGATTGTAGATATTTTTGAAAATGTTACCACTAATTTTTGCATAGGGGACGGAAACACATACATTTTAAGGACAATCTTCTTCAAATAATATCTGAAAGTTCAACAAAAGGAAAGGATGAATAGTCATCGTAGGTTATAACCCCTCTGAACTTTTTCACTTTGGGTTACTGAAAGACGGAGCTGTCATTTGCATCACTTCGAAGATGTTTTTTTTTCAATACTTTTGTGTCACTGTTCGAAATTTAAATTGAATAACACATAATGTATTTCATTTATAAGCGACAGTGACGAACTCCGCTCCCGTTTTTCATGGCAATGCTATGAAGTTTATCTATGCGACTAAAACCTAAGCTTGGTGCCCCTATTACTGTATTCCCCTTAAAATCCATTCACTTAACTATTTATTCAGGTACTTTGGAATTCGAAAGAACATCCTAAGCACAACAACTGAAGCAATTGACATAAATCAGAGGGTCGCCATCGTCGCTGTTACAGGCCAACAAACAAGGATCCTGCAGATGGGCGATGGATTGAGAGTTGGGGGTGGCACTTTGATGCGCTATTTATAGCGTCTGTTTCCTCCTAAGTTATCACAATACTTGTAGCGGTATTTTCTGGTTTTACGAATTTCCGCTGGTGTACGCCTATTTCGAGTCATCCCAAATTAGTTCCGCCCTTCGGTTTATTTTCCTATTTACGCTTAATGTACGAGTATCTCAACGATGCATTTGCACACAAGAAGTACCAAAATGTATAAAATGTTTCACAAGGGCCACGAGGGTTGTATGTCGCATGTCATGGAATTTCACGAACCTCAGAGAAGGGCAACAAAAAAAAAAAAAACAAATCAGCACATTGGTAAAATATTTCCTATACCACCCACCACATGTCCCCTCTTCCGAACTATACGAGTACACTTTTGGGTTTTTCGTTTTTCTGCACGCTTAGCTTTCTGTCAAAGTTAAATGGATGTGTGGTGTATAACCAGAACCACCCTCTCTGATCAGTATTGTTCCGACGATTGTCGTCTTGTCGAATGTACACACATATGAATGTATGTATGTATGCTAGTTGCAAGTGCACACAGCATCCAGTGGCGCTTCAGGGGTTGTTAAGGGGCTGTGTGCGGTAATGGAAATCAACGTCTGTGGCATTCTAGATACAAGTTCTGCACTCACAATGCTATTGAATACCAAAGCCCCGTTCGATTCTATAATATATAGGAACTAGGATGGATTTACAACAATGAACCACAGGCACACAAATACATGTGTAGCTTAACTTGTTGGTTTGGTGTTAGTATTTGGATGGGTTCCAAAAACTCCCAAACCGAATAATTTACATCGTCGTCGTTGTGCTGTCTGTTGTCAATATTATGCACATCGAATTCCAAAACCAACCCCAATGTCACTATTCCACCCACCGAGTCCACCCCCATCCCCGCCCCACCCTACTGCGTGCATGTTAACATTATTCGATTTTCTGATTCGAGATTTTATCTTTTCAATAACAAACAAACATGTTTTATAAATCTCAGCATTGATGTGTAATTCGTTGGGTTCGAGGCCGGTGGAAAAAAAAAGTACTCACACACACTCGTGCACATGCACTCACGTAGGGGGTAGTTAAATGAAATATCGTGAATTGCGATTTGATTGTCACTGAACGGCAGCGCAGCACTCATGCGGGAGGGCGGAGGAGTCCAGGAGTCAATCAGTCGGAAGGAGACTGCTGACATTAACAGAGTCAATTTGCCAAAGAATTGTTATTGTTTTTAATTTCGGTGCAAATTGGATTTTTATGGTACCTCCTGTGACAGTTAATTTGAGATTTTGCGTATTTTTTTTTGCGCGCGTATTTTTATTATTGGTATGGATTAAACGACGCGACGCAATGATGTCGGGTAAATGTGATCGACTTTTGATGGGGAGGTGTAAAATGTTTGACAATGCGAAACGTCATTAAATTAAGCTGGTTATTTAAATTTGTTTTAATCGCAAGTCGATTGTTTTTATTTTACAATTTGCCTTACACAAACATTTCGATCGATACTTTGTAAAGGGTTTGTCATGAAGTGTGTCTTGAATTTTAAATTGAATAAAAAGCGTTGTGTATGAGATATGACAGTAACCTTTATCACCAATGGTTCGAATAATGTTGGTTCAGTTGGTCAATTGTTGTTGGTTCGTTGTCATAGAAAAAAATGTCTAAGGGCGTTAGATCGCACGATTCTGGCGGCCATTCCACATAGCCTCTTCTGGAAATAACGCGTTCTACAATATTACGCCCGATGTATTGCACGTTGTGTCGTCTTGATGGAATCACATATCGTCCATATCCATGTCCTGATTGAGGCCACAAAGAGTCAGGCCCGATACCGTTCGCCATTGGCCGTGAAAATCAGGCCATTCTCATTTCGGAAGATACATACATATATAGCCCAATGACGAAGCATTGACCAAAATCCAAACCAAACAGTAAGTTGCTCCGGATGCAATGGAGACTCTTGATACTGCTGTGGATTATTCTCTCCCCAAATGCGGCAATTGTACTTGTTCACGAAGCCGTTCAACCAAAAGTGTGCTTTATCACTCACTGCTCCGAAGCCAAATTTTTATAATAACTTTTAACAATTTCGACGCGTTGTTGAATGGTTAAGCAATCCATGGTTAAATGCAGACTATGACAGAACACAAAATTTGTGGCCAAAAGGAAAAACAACATAAGTGGACTTATGTCGAAAATGAGTTTTTTACACCAACGGGTACGCAATATTAGATTCTATTTGCCATATTTTTTTCTTATTTTTATCTCTACTGGTTGCTGAGTTATAGACCAGCAAAAACAACATTAGTAATTTTCCCGTATAATATGCATAATGGAAAAATAGCATAAGTAAAGATTTTCCGTAAGCTTTTGACACATGTTCTTATGCTCCAATAGTTACTGAAACTAACGCAACCATAAGTTATTGTAGAAAAATATTTCTCATCTTTATTTCTGTATCCACAACTTTCTTATACGATGCATAGTTTTATTCTAAGCTAACATCAAACCTTTCAACTGCTCTCCTGAAAAGTTGCAAAAAACGACTTATGCTGTTTTGCCTTTTTGCCAAAGAAATGTCAAAGAATGACAGCGTTGCCACTTCTTCAAAGCAATAAGGTATCAAAGTTCGGACATAGCTATTGTAAAACCCTATCTTGTAAAACTAGACCTGTAGCTAAGTTTTTTGTATTATTTAACATACATTTACGTTGATTTTACATTGTTTTTTCCTACCACTAGGATTGCAGTGTCATCATTTAATGTGCCCAGTGTGTTATTAGATATAGAATGGGGCCCACAACGCTACCTTGTGGAAGTCCTACTTTCCTTTACTATACGCTAGGGCATCAGATACATATGTAATTGCAGAGAACGTTTCATTTAGATCAGGGGTGGCCAACCTTTTCAGCAGGTGGGCCAAATTTCAGGAAAAATATTTTCTGTCGGGCCACGTACCAAGTTTATTTTTTGTTAATTATAGTAACCAAGCAAGCGTGCTACATGTTCGAGCACATCGTCGTTTCCCATTAGATGAGATAGTGGTCAAACGTTTGCCTGGTTTAATGTACTAATAGCCCAGTCGAATTAGATCAAAAGATCGGCTGACACGGAAAAAATTTTTAAAGTGTTTCCAAATAGCGAAAAAGAGCATGTTTGTAAAACGAAGGAAATTTTTTTATAGAACTCTTCCAAACTCTTCCAAAATATGTTTTTTAAACGTCGGATGATCGCAAAATCTCTCCAGACTTAGGGGCGATAAAAGCACAAAACTACAAAATAACACGGAACTTTGGCAAGCTGGACTGAAAGTAGTTATGAGTATGAGCCCGATATCGTTGCGATCTTTCCGAAGACAACGATTTTATCCACACCTAGCGTCGGACAAAAAACCTAAGTAACATTGAGTGTCAAATAGCGGGATATTTGTATTAGTTGAAATCGATGAATTTTTCAAAAATGCAGGATATTTTAAAATAGCTCAAGTCAATTTATTTTTCCAAGAATACGAGATATTTCAAAATTTCTCTTAGCTATAATTTAAAAATATATGATACAAATGACTCATGATGTAATGTTCTTTTGGTGATATGTACAATGAAGCTAACATTTAGATTCATTTAACTTAGCTCCGCGGGCCAGAACGTAAATCTTTATTTCGATCTTGAAATTAGCTGATACATATGTACATATATGTATGTATATGCAGCTCGCGTATTGCTTGTCCGGAAATTTAAAGCATAAATCGTACTATTTTCGTCATTTTACAAACGCATAATTTTTTGACAGGATTCTGAATTTACATAGTTTGGATCTCAATGGTGTCAAATGGACAAAAATCAGATGAGTAACTCGTTAATGGCCGACAAACCCAAACATTTGACATTTTGACAGTAACACATCTTTCATTTTACCAAATTTAATAATGTTTATCTGCTTATATATTTTTGAGATTATCTATGACAAAATTTATTCACTGAAGGCAGGTTACATTTTATGGGAACTTGAGTTTACAAAATTGCTTTTACGAAATGTTGGAATATCGGTTGTCTGTCCATGATATCTAAGATGGCTTCGACACCTAATAGTATGTTCCTAATTTCCGCATTAATGCCATTTGAGTAATATGTACTCGGTCTTACAAAAACCAGTGCGGTTCAAGGTACCGACAACGAAGACCATAGAAGCCTGGACGTTTAGCAACGAATAATAGGAGCAATGATGTAAGACTAGAAACACGAGCAGGGCCCTGATGAAATTCCATCTATCTATACCTAAGATCAATTGTTCTTCTATCTATTCCTTCACTGCACTCCAAGCAATCCACGTTACTTAAAAATGTGTGCACAACATACAGATTCCTTTTCCGACTAAGCATCGCATCCTTCTCCGTTGCTATCGAGTCCCGACCAACAAAAATGCACGAGCCAAACCGGACCACATTTTTGGTCTACCAAACCGTTCACAGAATGCGTTCCTCCTGTCAATTTAAAATGTTTCGCATTGCAAATTGAACACACACACGTACTTTATCCCGCTCAACCCCAAACTGTACCAATACCCTCCTTTCAAGTGTCAATTTCTAGTCTACAAACCACAAGAGTGTTCCGTATGTGGTGATTGTGCATTAGTTCCGCTCGGATTGGATTGCATTGTCTACAAGCACACAGAAGGCTTATACGGTGGTGATAAAAACTAAAACACAAAAAAACACTTTTCGAAATCCATTTCAGACGTCATCAGGTGAATCATTGTTTAAAAGAATTTAAAAGGAAAAACAACAAAAAAAAAAACGAAGATCCTTAAAAAAAATCGTCCTTGTTGTTAAGATGTTTTCTTCTCTTCGGGCTTATGATTCAGTTCATGCTCTGGCTTAATTTATCTTTTGGCCAAATTCTGTAATGAATGTGGGCAAGTTTTAACTTTAGATTTATCTTTTGCTGTGGTCTTTTAACTTTTTCGTACTTAGTTCCGTTTCTCCTTTCTGTGCCTTATGGATGGACTTTTTATTCGCATGAATTCGCCTTATTACGTAGAAGCCTCCCCCTTGGTATGTGTGACCAGATACATTTCCTAGATTAAATGAAACACGGGAATGAGAAAGGACGAAGTGGAAAAAAAACTTTACCCAACTTCATGTGGGCAATAGGAAACAAAAGAAACTACAACAAAAGATCGGAAATCATATAAAATCAGTGAGACAAAGGGATTACATCCGTATGCCAGAAAAACGATGAGTTTTTGGGGTAGCGAATGGGGGTAGGAAAAAAACTTTAATTATCCTTGGCTTTCAGTGTACGACGGCACACACTCTCCCACACAGCGGGTCAGCCTTCGGATTGTGATATCGTTCCTGCACCAACTAACACACATACACACACACACACAGATCACATATCTGAGGCTAAGGACAGACGACATAAGTACCTACTTGGACCAAAAAGGGATTCTTCCTCTTATGTTTGAATGATAAATTGCTAGCAATAAAACTTATGACTTTATGTCCACGTAGCTTACCCACCTTGAGGTTTTGCCCTGCTCATCGTTGCCACCGCATATTTCTTCTCAAAGACTTATCAGAGCGGATTATTCTATCGTCTGTAATAGCGTGGAGTCTAAGTGTGCTTGTGTGCGTGGGTAGAATGCATGCAGGGAAAAAGTGAGAAGGATTTCTTATGGAGCCGAATGAAATGTCATGTAGGAATAATAGCTGAGACGCAACTATTGTCCGAACTTTTGCAGGACGATAAAGCTAACTTCTACTTTCTCTGCCCGTTTCATCTGATATGGAGAGTTTCACTCGGTTTTGGTTCTTTCAGTGGACCAGCTTGTTGGAGAGTAAAATTTGTGTCTGCGAAAACTCATTTAATTTCCCAGGAAAAAGCAGAAGAAAAAACAACCCAACCAAGATGGAAGGAAACTTTAAGAACGTATAAACCAAGGCAATGAGAAAGGAAAGTTATTCCACAAGTTCTTAGCTTCTTATATTGCAGAGTAAGGGAGCTGAGTTTTTTTTTCTTTTTTTTTATTCCCTAACTACAGAGACTTAGCCACCCATTCCATTCTAGGGACATTCTCGTTCCTTATTCTCATGATGAACTCAGAATCAGGAAGAAAAGTTTAAATTTTTAACCACTCGTTATGGTTGGTTTAATACGATTTTGGTCAAGGATATTTGAATATTCAGGACAATGCGGGATGGCAGAGGATTGCCTCGAACGGATTAAGATACCTATGTAAAAAAAATATGTCGAACACTTTAGTGTTCGGTTCATTTGGACGTGACTAAACTTTGTGTCGGGGCACCTACTAAGTATATTTGAAAGGCACTAGGAAAGTTTGTAGCTTATGCTTTGGGATTGAAAAAGTAGTTTAGAAAGTTAAATTCTATACTGGCGATCGATGTTTTTAATCTTTTCGGTAATAGTTGGGGAAGACAAAAGGATAGGGGGTGTAATCACGTAGTACAGTGAAATTTCTTTTAAGTGCAGAGTCCCTTTTTGTCAGGCTATGAGAGCTGTCCGTTTATAAGAACGCAATTTGTATTAGAAATTGGTTCCGCTAATGGGATCTTTTACTGTATTAAACGTGCGGTATATGTATGTCTCTTTAAACTTAATTTTTTTTTCGGGAATCTTCAGTGTATGCACACGGGCTAAACCTCACCCCTCAGAGAGGTACTATGTTCTTTGTAGTCGGCGCTCGAGGTTTGTCACGTCCAAAGTACGGATTATTTCATTATTGCAATGAACATGAAGGCGAGTGCGAAGTTTGCGAACAAAGTTTGTTACTTCCCCCTTCACGGTAGCAATTCCTAGATCTCTGCGAATATCACCATTCCTTATAGTACATATACTTACTTACTTAGGTGGCACTACAGTTCGGGGTGAACCAAGGCCTCAACCAACAACCTCTTCCAGCTCGCCCGGTCCTTAGCTAGCCGCTTCCAGTTGCGCACGTCAAGTTGGCTGAGGTCTTGTTTTACTTGTGTGCGCCACCTTAGGCGAGGTCGTCCTCTGCTGCGCTGACCCTCCGGGTAAGAGTCGAATATTCTCCGAGCCGGAGCGTTGATGTCCATACGCTCTACATGTCCTAGCCATCTTAAATGCCCAATGTGGAGTTTTTTGACCAGTGGCCTACTTCACCAACATCTTTTCACTTTACACTTTGCAAATTTGCAAAAAAATAATTTCCTGCAAAGTAAAAGTGCTAAGTGTTTTATTGAAAATGCAAAGTTCTCTCGACTTTGCACTATGCAATTGTTCAGACCTTTTTGCAAAGAGAAAAGTGTAAGCGTTTCACCAACTAAAATGAGAATTTTGCATTTGTAATCGAGTTTGCAAAGTTGCAAAGTAAAACCTATGAACTCGTATATTGTTCCTCGCATCGGCCTTAGCTTAGAAAATAGATTTTTTAGAGCGAATATTTTAGGTTTCTGGAGGAGTTGGATTTTAGTAAGTACCTACCTTATTTGTGTTAAAAATTAATACGTACATACAATATGAATATGGTTTATTTTTCTCAGGCCAAAAGGCACAATTATAGTATGCAAAAACAGAAACTGGAGCTGAAAAAGTGTTAGTTTTGATACTGTCGAAATACTGCTTTCTACTAAGAAAGTGGTGTTGTGATGATACCAAGTTGATTTCTAGGAGCTGAAATTCATTCTAAAACGATAAAAAAACGTCTCGGTCAGTGTGAATGCGTCGAATGTAATAATTTGTGCATTTCGATAGTTTCATTGCCCATGTCATTCGGAGTGCTTTATTTGTTATCATGATTTTCCAGCACTCAACACGCATCAGAAGATTACCAAATAAAAGTTGGCAACTGGCAGGTGAACCAGTTGAGGTCGTCAACAAGTTTAAATATCTAGGTTTTCTACTAAACCACAATGCTGACTTGCGTCTACATGTGGAAGATAGAATAATCAAGGCAAAAACAGCAATTAACCTCATTTGGCCACAATTGTATTGCAACAAGAATGTGGATACTGCATCCAAATTTACGATTTTCAAT
This sequence comes from Brachyopa scutellaris, assembly GCA_949775065.1. Taxonomy (NCBI): domain Eukaryota; kingdom Metazoa; phylum Arthropoda; class Insecta; order Diptera; family Syrphidae; genus Brachyopa; species Brachyopa scutellaris. The sequence continues at coordinate 159,665,574 of OX459112.1, forward strand.
GCCACTATTAACGCTTGTCTTTGCTATGCAAATCAATTCTTCGGAATCGAACAATTTGAAAGCTTGCAACTTTTTTTTTAAGCGCATCTTTAAACTCCCTACAACAGTCCCCAACTATGCCATTTACTTAGAATCAGGAATCCCGCTAATCTATTATAAAAATCTGAAGGCTTATGCTGACTATATTGTTAAGGTAATAAACCGTCATAGCACTAATCTCCAGAACCAACTACTAAGATATGCTTTCCGCTGTAAATTAACGCCTTTTAGTGACTGGATCAATTTTGCTGCAGAATATGATGTTGAACTAAACCTATCTCTAGAAAATGTCAATGAATGGCAAAACAAATTTTACCAGTGCATAGCACAAATAAATGAACGTTTCTATGAAAATTGCCTTAACAGGGCGCAAGCGTCCACATCTAGAACCCTATATAGAACACTTAATCATTCACTGGCCACTCACAACTATTTCAGCAATGAACTGACAACTTATGAGATCAGCACAATCTTCAAAATCGGAACTGAGACTTTGGGCCTAAATTTTATACCGCACAGACAGGATCTTCGAACAACTTGCAGTCTCTGTAATTTAAACGTGGCTGAAGGCGTTTTCCACTTCCTTGCAGATTGTCCAATACTTCTCGAAATTAGAAGACTGTATTTCTCCAAGAGCTTTCTCACACTTCAGGAATCAACAGAGTTGTTAAACGGTTTGTCTGGTTGGAAACTGCTCTCGATATATATTATTCATGCCCAAAACGGGAGTCTTACAAGATTTTTCCTCTTAACAAAAAAACAGGGAAAAGGAGCAAAATTTTGTGATTTTACAGTTTTTTTAAAGGAGATTTTCAAGATTTTCCGTAAATTTTTTATTTATCGAAAAAAAAAATAAAAAATAAAAAATTCACTGGATACAAATGAATGTCAACTGTCAAATTTCGAGTCCGAATTCTAACTGTCGTCATCTGAGTCGTTATCGATCTGTTCGGTGCCTTCACTTATTCGTACATTATATTTTTCATTCGATGCAATCTTGCGAAGCATCTCTGGAGTCGATTTAATGAATTTGTGTAATTCTAGGCATGGTACTTTGATAATGGTTTTGACCGTGATAATGGCTTTGAGAGTATCTACTTTGAGTCAGGTTTTTCCTTTGGTCCATGTCTTGTTTATTGCGGCGAAAGCGTGTTCGACTGAAGTAATGTGACGCAGAGAAGTCACACACAACACAAGCACAACGGCAAAGTTAGTGTGGTAAGTATTTTGAAGTGCAATGGTGAAGTTAATGAAAAGCACACAGAACAATTCCGAATTCTGTGAATTTTGAATTGGAAGAGTTCAGGGTATAAATTAATGGTTAGATGTAACGTTTTACAGGATTTTCACAGAAAAATACAGGAGGCAGGACTTTGTATGAAAAAACAGGATATTCCTGCGAAATACAGGATAGATGGGAACGTTAAGCATACTGCATACATGACCATCATGGTAGGTTTCAAAAAATGTATTACTGCTCCATCGATCGATAAACATGAACTCGAACTTGAAATTATTTTTCCAATCTTGATTCTCTAGAACTCATGTATCGATTAACTAGATAAAACCTCACAATCACAATGCAGTTTTGCCAAGATTCACACCGCCATTTTTTAACTGGAGCTCACAAATGTATTCAGGTTCACATATCCTATTTGAAAGAAAAAGACCAACACAATAGACCTAAAGCAGTAGTTCACAAATACCAATTTTAATATCTATCTATGTACATATATCTATTAACAAACCGATGTAACTTTAAGCGTCCTTTCGACGGGCTTAAATTTGAAAAGACAGTACCATTCCATCTTCACGTAAATACCCCTCGGGCTAAGAAGACATTTGCTCAAACGGCATTCCCATATAATCAACTGTCAACTTACCAATGGTCTGCATGGCCTTATTCCATATTTCATTTATCTTTGCTTGAATATCTCCACAGAATGCCGTTAAAGTTTAAAGAACATACCAAGAATAAGGACCTAATCCCAGACATCGTCATCCTTAACCTCAGGCACCCTCAAACTACAAGCATTTAATCATCAACAGAATTAAGTGAAAACTACTACAAGTATTCGTTACGTACATATGTTGAGATGAATTGAAATCCCTTCTCTGATACACCGCGAGGACGTCGACCACCCTTTCATCTAAATATGTACCGACGCGTCCTGCTACAGACACATTTACGCATTAATCAATTGCAATAGGGAGCAGAAGCTCACAAACAAAAACCCAGATACTCGTAGGTATACGAATACGATTTTGCCCTTGCGGCCAAAATGATTTGTAGGCTTGACCCAACTTATCATTGATTAAATTACAATGGAGACAAACAAGATGTCCTGGTTTGTTTGCTCTATCATTACACAGCTCCGCAGGCAGGGTTCAGTCACCCGCTTAAGGCACTGCTGAAGTTAGCCTCCGGAAATCTTCTAAAAGTCACAGAGAATTGAATTAAAATTTAAAACTTAAATGAATGAAAGGACTCGCCCGTCCATTGAAGAGAAGAATAAGACGACCGAGAAAGCACAGCGGACAACCATAAATGGAATACATATGTACGTATACACGTATATAGAGAGCTGTTCACGCTTTGTGTTTATTGCTTTCTCTTTTGGGGCGGGCATTGGGCATCCCGAAAGAAAGACATGGACGAAGACAACGACAGTCTTTTGCTATGAATTCCTTAAATGAATCTCTTTTGCCAGCTTTGCCAGTTGGCACTGATCTGGGGATGCTCAACGGGTCACTCAGAAGACTTCAGCTGCTTGTGTTCCTATTCTTCTTTTATTACTTCAATAAGGAGATGGCCTGTTGAAAATTTCATTTTACTAAGGGTAGCAGTCGAGGTGGTGGTGATGGTGGTTGTACTCAATTCAGTCTAGCATGAAATCAAGGGTCGTCGAACAAGTGTCCATTTTACAGTGTAGCGAAGAAGGAAGGATACAATTTGATGACTGATTCACATAAAAGTTTTTTATTTATTTTTCATGGGGCTAATTTTTTTTTTAACGAAGAGCCACATGAACGTCAGTTAAGTCACGCTCAATTGCTGTCACGCCATTGTTACTGTCAAGTAAACCACCTGTCAAATTGTTGTCACCTGTCACTTCATTCGCAATTATAGAAACTTGAAGTACGTACTGAGTCAAATAAAATTGCTGAGCTAAAACTTTACAAAATTGAACTCAAAGTTCTAAATTTGAAAGAGATGAGAACTTTTGTTTTCTTTGCGTTGGCAACATCATTTTACCTTTTCTTCCTTTGACAGCAAAATATTATACCACAAGTGCCGTGAACTGACGCCCATTTCACACATGGACACTTAACGGTGGTATTCTTGAGGGAAAATAAAAACATTAAATAATAATGTGACAGCTTATTTTTGTCATCAAACAAATTGGATCCACACCAACCAACGTTTATACAAGCTTTATATTAACTTCACTTTCTGTGAGGGCCAAATCTGGGAATCGATTTTACATTCACTTGCAGATATCCCATCATGCTGAAACGTTGCACATGTGTATGAGTCTGGTAACAATATGATATATTTTATGCGATGACGCTGTAAATCCAATATGGGGGACGCTTTTTCAACTTCAATTTCTGTAAGAGCCAAATCTGGAAATTGATTTTACACCCACTTCCAGATATCCGATTGTGCTGAAATTTTGCATGTCCGGTGACAACTCAATATATATAGTATATTTTATGATCTTGTAAATCTAATATGGCGGACGCCCCAAAATGGTGGATAGCCGTTATCTTCGCAACCTATTAAATATGGATATCAAATGAAAGGATTTGAGAAGAAGAAGTATAGGGTGATTTTTTAAGAGGTTGAGAACTTTTTTTAAAAAAAAAACACAAAAAATTCGAAAAAATTAATGAAATATTTATTTGAATCGATAGTTTGAACCTTGCAATTTAATGTTTAAAGATAATTTCATGCAAATGTTGACCGCGGCTGCGTCTCAGGTAGCCCATCCGCTGAGTCCAATTTTGGCATACTCTTTCACACATATCGGCCGGTATCTCACGAATGAATGCATGGATGTTGGCTTCCAGTGCGTCAATCGAAGCGGGCTTGTCCCTATAGACATTAGCCTTGACATACCCCCACAAAAAATAATCTAATGGTGTCAAATCGCACGATCTAGGCGGCCAATTGACCGGCCCGAAACGTGAAATTAACTGTTCACCAAACTCGCCTCGCAATTGCGCCATTGTTTCGCGTGCTGTGTGGCATGTGGCACCGTCTTGTTGAAACCAATTATCATGCAAGTCAAGAACTTCCATTTCGGGCAAAAAAAAGTGCTGTAACAAAGGCCTAACTGCTGGGAACGGCGCCGAATCGACATTTCGCGGTCTTCTGTCACACTAGCTGATACGGCCGCAATATTTTCTTCACTACGCACAGTACGTAAACGTGTTGGTGGTTTAATGTCCAACAAAGTAAATTTGGTGCGAAATTTGGTCACAATCTTCCGAATAGATTGCTCAGAAGGTCGATCATAAAATGGAAGCAGCGCGCGATGAACATTTCGAACCGAGCACGAATTTTTATAGTAAAATTCAATAATTTGCAAGCGTTGTTCATTTGTAAGACGATCCATGGTTAAATTGCAAACCAAACTGAAGCTGTTTGACAGTGACACAAGGTACTAAACACACGTCAGCTGTCAAAACCAGTATTGCCAAAACCAAACCAGCTAAAAAATCACCCTTTAGAATCGAAAATAGTCTGAGTACACTTTCTCACGTCAAACCCACCCAAGCCAATATACGGTCCATACGTACCGAAGTAAATTTGTTAAAATATTTGGATACCCAAAAGTAGAAAATAAATACATAGATAAAAAACATTTTTTAAAAACAAGCTTTATTGAACTAAAAAGTGAAAATTAATTTTTCCGAGTCACCAATATGTGACTATTAATTAAAGCTTGTGGCGCTCAGGTACAAGACAACACATGCACGATGTTCAACGAGGACGAAGAATTAGCAGAACACATTTTGTGTCACTGTTACTGTTTAACCAGAACTCGTCATTGCCAGTAAGACTAATTGTACCTCGAGCTTGAGCGCCCCAAGCTTTAATTAATAGTCACATATTGGTGACTCGGAAAAAAAATATTATTTTTTACTTTTTAGTTCAATAAAGCTTGTTTTTAAAAAGATGTTTTTTATCTATGTATTTGTTCTCCTATTTATTAATAGAATAACGATCTTTCAAAAGTCCGTTCAACTACTTGCATACGCCGACGATATTGACATCATTGGTAGAACACAGCGAGCTGTCACCGGTGCGTTCGCGAGTATAGAAATGGAAGCGGCTGAAATGGGTTTAGCGGTAAACGAGGGCAAAACAAAATATATGCTGTCAATAAAAAGGGACACCCAACATCGACGAATTGGACAGAACATCACAATAGACAGCTTCAACTTCGAGGTAGTAAAGGACTTTGTCTACCTCGGCTCTGCCATAACTTCAAAAAATGACATCTCGTCGGAAATCAAACGAAGGATTACTCTTGCCAACAGCTGTTTCTTTGGGCTAAGAAGGCAATTGAGTAGTAAAGTCCTTTCTCGACCGACTAAGGAGACTCTATATAAGACCATCATCATCCCAGTCTTGCTATATGGAGCTGAAGCATGGACTTTATCGAAAGCGGATGAAGATATCCTTGGTCGCTTGGAGAGAAAAAGTCTTCGTAAGATATTCGGTCCCGTTTGCGTTGACGGGTTCTGGAGGAGAAGATTGAACCACGAACTGTACGAGCTGTACAGCGACATCAACCTGGTCAAAAAACTGCACATTTGGCGTTTAAGATGGCTAGGACATGTAGAGCGTATGGACATCAACGCTCCGGCTCGGAGAATATTCGACTCTTACCCGGAGGGTCAGCGCAGCAGAGGACGACCTCGCCTAAGGTGGCGCACACAAGTAGAACAAGACATCAGCCAACTTGACGTGCACAGCTGGAAGCGGCTAGCTAAGGACCGGGTTAGCTGGAAGAGGTTGTTGGTTGAGACCTTGGTTCACCCCGAACTGTAGCGCCACCTAAGTAAGTAAGTAAGTAACATAAAAGTCATAAATGGCAAGCTTCAAGTGACAGTCTGATTGCCGTATGGAATATAAAAAACGGCAGCACCTCGTTATTTTTCTTGTTTAACAAACTGTTAGACTGTTGTCTTTTTCTACCGTCCCGTCGCTCCCTTCGTTCCCCTCATTGGATATTTTATGTGTGAATTCCAACAAAAACTGCAAGCAGCAGATGATTGCCTCTTGATGAATGGAAAACAACAAGGATAAAATTCCTTAACATGCTTTGTACGATATAGCACTAAAGTATCCGAGAAGAGCCATTCCTCTGTTGTTTGTTCCCCAATTCGCAATTACCGTTAAAATTTAGTATTCCTTGGTAGTCTAATTTCTTGGATTACTTTCGAACAAAAGGAAAGAACAGAGCCAAGTACAAAAAAAAAAAAGAAGAAAGCAAAAGAAAAAGTAGAATCGAAGCGAACCCTTGTCGATGAAGAAGAAAAACAGATTTTCCTGAAACTTTTCAGATATTTCGGGGGGAGGTTGCTCTTTTATATCGCATACATCCCGCTACCACTCAGACAGTGCGTACGACTTGGGCAGAGTTTTGCTCCCATTCAATTGAAGGGTTGGGATTTCAAGTATACCGTTCATACCTTCGTGTCTTCCGTCGGCGTCGCGTCGGGTCGGATGCTGCCCCGTGCGACGTCGTCGTCGGTGGTATACAGAAACAGAACCCTCGACGACGACGTCGAAGTTCAAGTGAGCCAGGTTATTTATTATCGAAGAGGGGTTGAATTTATTGATATATCTCTCAAAACAAAGATTTGAACCAGCTGCTTTCTAATGATAAGACTATGCCGTTCGGTTATTCGGTTCGCATTTGGGAATTCCATTACATAAAAGCTTTTTGCATGAATAAATTTTAAATTCGATTCGAATCGAAGTTTTTTCCATTCCTTTTCCTTTTCCTCCCTTTTGTGTTATTCCTTTGTACTTTGACAATCTTACAATGCAGGTCATTATGCTGGATAAAGGTGGTGAGGGTCGTGAGGGTGGTGGTGGCGGCCTCTGAGATTGAAGTTATGGTGCAGGGTTCCTGTGACATGGTAAACAAATGAAAAACAGATAACCGATGAATGGGGGAATATTGTATTTATATTTTTTGTTCCTCCTTTTTTTTGTAGCGGAACACACTTTTGTCCTATTAAATATGAATGCATGACGAAGTGGGTTGCCTTCGTCATAGAAAAGTAAGGAACCATCACAAATAGCTCTCTGCATAAAAATAAATAAATGAACTACGTCATTGGGTCGTGCCCACCTGCTCATGTAAGCGGCTCGTTTTTAAATTATTTATTGGCTAACATTATCACATCAGGTAATGACTGACGGCAAGAGCAAAGCATACCATTAATGTCAATTTGCGAATACTAAATACATTCGGAGGTAATATGGACAGCTGACAAACTGTAAAAAATATTTTCTTCTTTTATCGTTAATGCAATTCATAAAAAATGCATTTTTATCGATGCTAATGAAAAATACCAGGGATGTTACACGTATAGAAGTTAAAAATAGAACTTCTAAATCAGAAGCAGCTCTTAATATCAATGGCTTTTGCTTCTCTCGGTATGGGTTCAGTACTGTAGGCAGAGTAGGGTAGGGCGAGGAGGTTCTGACACGTTAACGGATATTGTCAAAAATTAGGTAGGTACCTACATCCATTTACAAACAAAACTATATAGGATGTAAATTTTACTTTATTAAGGTTTAATCTATTACAAGAACAACCTTAAGGGCTAATTTATTAACCGTCTCAGAGTTCTTGATGAATTTCTAAATAAGGAAAAAGTGACAGAACCTCCTAGTTTGTAGGAGGTTCCGACTTTTAAGAAGGAGGTCTCAACATGCTATGCTTTTACTGCTTCTTTCATGGCTTTGTCGTCAAATGTTTTTTTAGGATACTTTCCGTTATAAATGTTAGGCATTTTGATTGGAATCTATAAAATTTTAATATAAAAAAAACTAAAACTAAGTAAAACAGTGAAAGCAGGCGGTTTCGAAATTAAGCGAAAAGCGTCGAAACCTCCTTCAATGCATGCATTATATTTACACTTTAAAAAAGTTTATTATTTTATGCTTACATAAAAGGGCCACAACTAATAAAAACGCTTTTAATCTGTTCGTATAATTTTTGTATTCTAACTTTCAAACACTTAAAACAAAAAAAATGTATAGCTTAAGAATTCACTGAAAAAAATTACATGCCCACTTACCAAAAATCAAAATACGACTGAACTTGTTACACGCTGATCAGAAGCTGAACTCAATAAGGGAAAAAGTAGAGGTACCTTTAGACTGTGGACATAAGAAATTATCGGGAGCCGCTTTTTAAAATCCCGTTTTTTAAGAATCCCGAAAAAAATTTTTAAAATACCGTCTTCTAAAATCCCATTTTCTTAAAATAGCGCGTCTTAAAATCCTGCTTTTTAAAATCCCGTTTAATCCCGCTTTGCCCGTTTCTCAGCAGCCCAATTTTGTATTTCAAAATTAGGTTTTATGCGTCGTATCGCCCACAATATACAATTGAACTAATCACATAAAATAAATTTGGTTGTTCCATTAATATTTCAATGTATGTAAACATTTAATATACAACTTCTTAATATTATTAATTTATTTGCATATTTGTTGAATTGTTATACATATTTGTTATTATATTACATTTATTGTTTGTTGCAAATAATACGAGTTATTAATAAAAATATTATTCATGTCGATTATGGAATTATGGAAATTATCCTCAATTTTAAGTTTTTCATGTTATTGAAAACGCTGGTAAGAAAGTGCACGGATGTCGGTAAGGAAGTGACAAAAAGTAAGCATTATTGAAACCGCAACTGATTCGCACTCCATACAAAGTCTAACGTTTTCAGGACGCATCAAACTAGCTGCGGATTACAGCAATAACGGTTGGTTTTTTTATTTTCAAAATAATACAAAGCAATAAAAAGTAAGATTTAATATACAGAAGAAGATAGAAATGAATTGAAATAATACAAATTCTTACAGAAAACAAATAAATCGGTCAGAATTCCAAGCGGTGGTGGAATGCATAAATGTATACCAATAAAAACCATTGCCTCTAGCTCTACTATGCCACCAGATTTAGATATGGTTATTGAAAGTGAAATAAATTTGCTAACGGAAACATCCTAAGACAAAAGCAGTCCGTCCATAGGCTTAGAAAATGATCAGAACACTTGCAATACTATATCACTATCACCTGATAAACCGCCGAAAAAAAAACTAAAGCCATTACAACTACTTGAAAGGCAAATAAATGATATCCTTTAACTCCAGTTAACGAAAGTTAACAGAACTCTTGAAGACCAATTTAACTTTAACTCTCTCTGTCTTTGTACCAAGGATGCTGTTTTGTGATGGTTTTTATAATAAATAAATCGAATCCATTTTGTATTTTTTTTGGTTTTTTATTTTTTTATTTTGTGTACACATTATACTGATTTGTATAAATTGACATTTCGCAATCGATAATGTAGTTTGCGGACCGATAAAGTAGTTGATCCGCCGGATTCTACAATAGCTCTGTGGAGAAATGCGAATCCAATGCGGATCGGATGTACTCCGAGAGAGTACGATCCGCCGGATTCTATTTCACTTATTTCTATTTTTTTTCTAATCTCGCTTTTGCAATCAGAACTATTTATTTTATTTTAAGAAATGCCTTGCAATCAATTGCATGTTAAACCAAATTTCGCGAGAAACCACAGAATGGGCCATGTTGGTGATTCAATGCCAAAAGAATTTTGGTTCCGCACACACACTTTATTTTTGGAAATTCATCCAAAACATTTTGCGTTCCGTTAACATACAATACATATTCTAATTGTATTAAAAGGTCGCAATTTCATAGGGCTAAGTTGACAGGTCATTGTGCAATAGGCAGACATGCTAGCAGATTAGGAATGAGAAGGAAGAAGAATCACTCTTTTACCATCTGCGCAGCTGCCCTGTACTCTCCAAAAAAAAAAAAAGATTATGGGAGAATACATCTTCCCATACCTACAAGATATATCCTCCACGGATATCAATAAAATATGGAAATTATTGAAATTTTCAAAATGTTTCGAAGAGTACCGACATGAATCGGCTCACGTGGCAACACAATGGACTTCCTTTGATCTAGGCTTAGCTAAGCCCACGTTGTTTCGATAAAAACTGTGCTACCAGACTTTAATTTCCTTAGTGTTAACGATAATTTGTATGGAAACGTCAAAACTGACACGTTGATGTCAGTTGAACGATTTTTTGTTTGTTGCAGAATAATTTTATATGCATGTGTATATGTAGTTTTATTTTAACGTAGAATAGTTATTTGTACATTTTGTTTGTTCACCTTTCAGAGTCGAAATATCGGTCCATTTGCAGTGCTGCCAAAATACTGTAACGACGTTGCTAAGCCCTTTATTTTTGTTTTGTCCACTTCTATAAGGGATTGCAAGACAACTTGCCGAATATGTCTGTCCGCTAGAGAAAATCGATTGATTTGTTGTAACAGAATTGTTTTACTACCATTTGTTTTCAATATGTCATCCTTTTACTTTCGTTTTCGTGCCGTTTTTGATGGGTTTCGTTTGAAAGAAATAAGAGCTGCAATGAGTAAGTGCAAGGGATTCACTTTCAGTTGAACATAAATCGAAATCCAATATACGAATTCTTAAGGGTAAGTAAAAATAAAGTTCCTGTTGTTGATAAATCATAAAGCTGGAAGATAGTGGATGCATACACGAATATTTTTTTATATATATTTTTTTTTCGATATGAATTACCAATGATTTTGCAAAAAGGGTTCTGTTTTTTGTTGTTCACTAATGATGCGATGTCAGTTTTTTTTTTTTGCTATTTTTGTATGCTAAGAAATATGATTCGCCGATGAGTTTCAGATATTTTTTAAAATAATTTGTCACAACAGGCAAGAGTATGTTATCTAGAAGAACTCTGTTACTATGTACAATTGTACAACGCTTTCACCATTAAATAACCAAAAATTTGACTTCTAATTTTTTTTAGGTTCCGTACCTCAAAAGAAAAAAAAATGGATCTATTACATATAAGATCATCATCTCAGAAAAGGTTAGATATAGAAACTATATACGCACAAATCTACATATACATAATATATCCTCACACTAACAAACCAATCAACCTCCCTTATATAAGAAGATAATAAAATGAATAAAAATGAATAATATAGAAAAAATTATAACGATTGTCATAAGCGGCATAGTTTTCGAATAGTGTGCGAGTCCTTGTTGAATTTGGCCGCATTCTAATCAATCATATTTGGTTACTTCAGTCTTTCATGATCTCCTTGCGAAGATCAACATACGGTAAGCTCATTAAATGTTGGTCCTAACAGCTTAATTAGGTAGGGTGCAACTCGTTTGCTCGAATTTTATGGTCAAATAACCCATGGCTGTCTTCTGTCATTAAAGTGAAACTGTAATTCGTAACCATTATCCATTAAAACGAAACGAAAAGACATTTCGTTCTCAGTATGTGTGTGTTAATGACAGTTTCCTCCGTTGGAATGACCTACTCAAAGTGATTAAGAGGATGGTGAACTGTTCATAGGTTCTCTTAAAATATGCAAGAAACACTATAGCCTTACCGTTATAAGGCGCATACACGAGAAACCTCATATTCTCACACACATTCCGGTTGAGCATATTATATAAAAGGAACCTGGTGGAATTGGAAGGATTTTTAAAGTAGACATTTGCTAGTTTTGTTACAGTAAAAAAAAAATTAACAGTTTAACAGACTTGAACCTGTGTCAGAACCACATTCCACTTAATAGATAGAATTCCTTCTATTTTATAGATTATTCGCCTTAAATACAGGGGCCCTACCTTGTATTGCGATTCTAAAGTCAAATCATTCGAATTCGCAAAATTGTTACTCTGTAATTCGAATCGCAAATCAAAATTTACGAAAATAGAACAAACTTTCGTTGCCAACTTTTCGCAAATCTAGTACTCTGGGGCCCTACATTGTATTGCGATTCTAAAGTCAAATCATTCGAATTCGAAAAATTGTTACTCTGTAATTCGAATCGCAAATCAAAATTTACGAAAATAGAACAAACTTTCGTTGCCAACTTCAATATCTTTTCTTTTCGCAAATCTAGTACTCTGGGGCCCTACCTTGTATTGCGATTCTAAAGTCAAATCATTCGAATTCGAAAAATTGTTAGTCTGCTTTTACACTTAAGACTTGTGAGTCTAGACTTTATTCGAATTTCTCTTTGTTGTTTACATCCGTGAGTCTTGCGCTTTTACACTTCAGACTTTTTTCCTTGACTCAAATTTGACATTCCTCTTTTATTTCGCAGTTCTTGTATTGTGCAGATGACTAGGTGGGAAGCAACACAATGATAAAACGAAGAAGAGAAAAGGAAAACGTCAAAAAGAGTCGCCAAAAACTTTACCCTCGACTCACAGGGCAAAATATTTTCCTTCTCATCTTTTCGAACTTTCTTACTCTTTTGCACCCATGTGAGTCTAGACTCACCAGTCTAAGTGTAAAAGCAGACTTACTCTGTAATTCGAATCGCAAATCAAAATTTACGAAAATAGAACAAACTTTCGTTGCCAACTTCGATATCTTTTCTTTTCGCAAATCTAGTACTCTGTATTGCTAAACGACATGCCAAAGTAATTCGAGTTTGCATCATTTTGCTCTATAGTAATTTGGTTTGCGGATATTGAGATAAGCAATCGCGTTTAGTTGTATTTCTTTTGAAATGTAAGTATTTAACATTTATTTTCAACTTTTAATATGTTGGGATCTGCTGTTTGCCTGCAAGGAGTATGTAGTATGTAGTTCGTTCTCAATGCAATTTAGTACATACATAAAGGCGTCTTTAGACAGTCTGAAGTTTTTACCAAAGCTGTGAATAAAGAACAAAATTTCAACTTGCGTTTAAAAATCTTCCAGAAACGGTTTTACCTTTTGTCGCTAAGTTTAATAATATTGGATTTATCTCTGATTCTTCTTCTTTCAATGCGTTCTTCCATTCTATTTTCTTCATCAAACCAAAGTGCAACACTGTCCATTACTTTATTTTATTAATTTATTAACATTCACCAAATTCAATATACAAACAATTTAAACCACAAAAATCCTTTTGATTTCATTTTTTGTTGATATTGTACATACGAGACTCGAACGATAGACGCAGAGTTTGAGAGAAAAGTTGGCAACAGAGTCGTTCGATTCTGTTTTCTTATACAGTGCCAACTGAAATCAGAATCGGAAAGAATATTCGCATCCATTTGACTTTAGAATCGCAATACAAGGTAGGGCCCCAGTACTGCGATAGTGCAAACGGACGACGACGTGGTTCAAACAATAATGTATTCAATCAAACGCCTCAAATACATAGCGTTAAGCAATAAAGAGTGTCTCCTATTTTTCTTTTTTTTTTATTTATAAATAAATTGTTTCACCACAATCAACAAATTTAAATGATATTTTACAATAACAGCATTTGCGAAGTTATAGAACCATGACGGTAAAACGCGGATGCACTAACGCAGTTTTGTGATTTTGGCATTAATTTGCTTACTACCTTACGCTTTTCAACAACTGACGACTTGTCAAATGATTGTTTTATTTACTTTCCTTTAATTGAAATGCAGTTACTATTTAGACTCGATTGGGCCAAAAAATCACTTTTTTTTTTATCTCGAGCAGTTTTTATCGCTCTAGTACAATTTTTATTTTCCAACGGGCAAAAAAACACTTATTTTTTGCCTGAGATCAATTTCTCTGAATCTCGGATCCGGCTCTATGCAATTGCCCCTAACGTATTTACTCCTAATGAAATAGTTCCTAATGAAGAAACAATAAATGCAATACATAATTCCAAATTTTTGAAATCAAATAAATCCTAACTCAGGATGAAATATCTTCTAACCCAAAAATGAAATAAATCCTAACATTTAGGAGTTATTTCATAATGAAAAAATTCCTAATACTAAAAAATGAAAAGCCCACTTTATCGTTATCGCCTCGTATTAAAGTTAAAATCACTCGAATGTCGTATTAAATATTTAATATGGAATTAGACTTATAAGTTATTTTTTTCAAACTGTCACTTTTATGTCTGTTCGAATGAAATTTCTCATAGGCACGTCGCGAAGTAGAAATTAATTAGCGGTATACTAAAATGTGTCTATTATTGAACAGAAGTTAAAGTATGCTTTTAAGTTTAAAGTTGCGTATAACTAGTACGGAATTAAACTGATAAAGTGGAGTTGGCTTAGTCCTTTACCACCAATTTTACATTATCAATTTTGGTAAAAAAATAACTTAAAAAATTTAAATATTGGAATTTACTTGAGATAGGCATGCCCGTCGTAAGAGGCGAGGCGACTAAAATTCAGATTTTTAAACTTTTTGAAATAAAGTAACGAAGAAAACCATGCAATGAACAACCGCAAATCAGGCTTACTGGAAAATCAACACTATATCGAGTTCGGTCCTACGGATTCTGGCGAGGACGATCTGTTTCCAATTCATCATAAGTTTAAACTTAAATTCGACCTTTTAAATTCAGATAAATGAAATGAATGAATTTAAAAAATAATCCCACGAAGGCTACAGACAGTTAATTCCCATCCTCCATGATAAAGGTACTCGTAACTGTAGACTTATACGAATACCCCTATTACGGAAGACAACTTTGGTTGAGTTGAGTTGTAATTTGCTTGTAATTCAAATGCGGTATACAACTCAATTCAACCAAAGTTATCTTGCATAATAGGGGCATAAGAAATTTGAAAATCTTAAAATTAAACAAGGCTTTTAAGCAATGGTGTTGGTCTCTCGTTAACCATGATCTTTAATTGTACATTAGGTTGGGTTAGATATCAGTGGCTGCTGTTGGTTCGAATACCAGCGTACTTAGGCCAACGATCTTGGGGATGTGTTATTTCGACTTGGAAGACAAGGAATGACCTGGAAAGCCGAAGAAGTTCGAAGAATTGGAGGAATTGCTTGATTAAGACCCATGTCAAACAATTCAATAGCTGTCCGAAGCATTGGGAGTGGGCTTGTCAACAGTAGGAAAACGCCTTAACGCCATGGGAATTATTCAAAAGTAAGGAATTGAAACGGAAGACCTCAACTGCCAAATAGGAAGCGATTTTTGCATCGAATTCTCACTAGCGATGAAAAGTGGATCCATTATAACAATCCCAAGCTCAAGAAGTCATAGGTTAAGCCCGGCCAACCATCAACATCAACGGCCAGCGAAGCCAAATATCCATGGATCTAAGCTCATGCTCTGTGTTTGGTGGGATCAGAAGGGTGTGGTCTACTGTAAGCTACTCAAACCGAAAGAACGACAATTCTCGTCCGCACGTCGCAAAACCGGTCAAAATATACTGAAGCCCTCAAATAGGAAGCCCCACCGTATTTTCCAGATATTGTTTCTTCTTATTATCAGTTGTCCCGATCGATGACGCAAGGCCTGTCGGAGCAGGAGCTTACTTCTTATGAAGATTGTAAAAAAAGAATCGATTCGTGGGTTGCATGTAAAGATGAGGCGTTCTTCCGACATGGTATTCGTATCCTATCTGAAAGATGGAGAAAAGTAGTGGCTAGCGATAGGCAATACTTTAAATACGTATAACGTATTACGAATTAATCCCAAATCCAAAAGAAACTGTAAAAAAAATCGCCGAATACTTGTTACACATTGTTAATTCTACTCTTCCACTTCTTGGTAATATACGAACAAACACAAAACAGAGTCGCATACTCTTAAAATCCCTTCAGCCAAGTTGTCCTTAACACATTTTCGCACAAAGCAATTAAATTAAATAAACTAACTAGCCAATCAGTGAGATGGACATCTAAGAAAAGTTCATAAACCAGAGTAGGAATCTTTTCTCTACTTTACCATTTTAAGGACTCTCACTAGGTGGTAGAACTAGTTTTCCTCTCACCAAGTCCATCTGTAAAGATACTCGTAGAAAAAGCACTTAGAACAACTTGTCAAAAAAGTAAAAAAAACTTTCACTGCACTTTGAATAGCCAACAAATCATCCGTGCATATTCCTTGAACGCGTTCAGTGCGGTTGCGGCGCGATTGCCAAGATAAAAGTTTGGCCAAATACAAAACATCTTCATGTGGCACTGGCCACCGTCTCTGTCTTAATTGCATAGAGTACATCCAAATACGTGACTGCCGCTTGATTCGGACTTTTATTTCATAAATAGTTTGTGCAAAACTTTTCTCGTTTGCATAGTAATCTCAGTCTGAGTGGGTGCAGTGGCAATACCAGCTACAGCTCCTATTCGCGTATACAGTAGCTCAGTAATTCCGACCAAAAACTATTCTGCTAACAAAAACAACACAAAAAGGACCAAACTAAATGTTTGTTGGTTTTCAAAGTCATGCTGTGGTAAAGTTTCACTGGGTTCTTGCCGCGCTCCCCAAGTTTACTCGTTTTGAATATTCCTGTTAACGAGCGAGTGAACATTTTGAATGCAGTTTCTCTGTACTAAATTTAGTATTCAATTATTTTTTGTTCGCTTCTTTCTATTGTTTGTGTTCCCTCTCGGTGTAATGAAATTCACAGTTTACCTGTTAACAAGCGTCAGCTTAGAGTTTGTCGTTCTGTTTGCCATCATTTATTATCCTGCTCAGGTGAGGCACAGCACAGCACAACACCGTCTACTCGTGTATGGGAAAGAACCTCATGTGTCAACATGGCCGTTAATACCACTTGAGAAATAAATTACTAAAAATAATCGCACGCATTTATTTCATTTTATGAGGTTTAAGGTTTAACGGTGTTTCCTTTTTTCTTGATGCCCCACGTACTATACACCTGCGTCCGATTCTGCCTTTGGTTAGGGGATGAAATTTTGTTTTAGGTTGATTTCGGTGTGTGTATGAGAATTTTCATTTCCTCGGGTATTCCTAAGTAGATGCCATCTTCGTAAATTGGGTACAGGATTACAGTGAGGAAATTTGTGGAAATTAGTTATTTTTCCTACACGTAGGCCACAGAGTTTACAGGTTCATTGTATTGCTGCGAGGCATATGATGGCCAAAGTTCCAGAAGGATATGCGCTCACCCCACTGAACAACTTAAGCTAACATATCCTTTTCAAGGATTCTTTTCGAAGATGAACCAAAAAGAACAAAAAAAAAAAAAATGTAAAAAATAAAGAAGAAACAGAAAGAATGGTGGAGAAGGGGGAGGAAAAGTTTACCAAAGATATTATGGACTCTTAAGTGTAACGAGGGAAGTCAGCAGAAACTTATCACTTTTGGGGTGGCTGGTGGTGTTGGTTGACTTTTCAAATGAAAATATTTGCAGATCCTTTGCAATGGGATTGGAAATTTTCACAGATTAATGCCGAACTGTCGTCGTGAAGAATGGAAGCGACAACAATTGAAGAAAATCAAACAGCTGAGAATGGTTTTGTTGGCATTACGAATTTATCAAAATGAATTCGCTTATGCATAAGTATGTACCTATGAGGTATGAGTACGATGATGCGTCGATAGAGAATCATGCCAAATATTGTATTCAAATATGGAGTCATATCCAGTAACTTATGGATGGGCACGGCGTTAACAATACTTTTAACAATAATCTTTCTTTTGAATGCGTTCAGTGGTTTCAATCAGATTAAATGGATAATAGTGCTACAAGCCAAAGGATGCTCCAATCGAACGCATTACTACTTACTTACTTAGGTGGCGTTACAGTCCCGGGTGGACCAAGGCTTCAACCAACAACACCTCCCAGTTAGACGAGATGTCATTTGTGATATTATAGCAGAGTCGAGGTAGAAAAGTCATCAGGGAGGTGGACTTGAGGATTAGAGAATAATTTTCTTTGAAAAGCCAGCATTTCTGGAAAAAACGGCTTGAGTTATTTTGTTAACAAAATTTTATACTGTGGCAAGTCTTGGATTAAAATGCATCAAAGGGAGCCATAAGACAAACCCAAAAGTTGCGAATGCATAATAGTTTTTATATTATCGTAACATTACCCATTGCCTAAACTTGTTCGTTTCGAACAAGTTCCATGCCATTGTCTTTGTAGGTAGCCAGTCGGTCTAGATCTAGATTCACTACTTTCATCTTCACTCGCCTGATTGCATTCTGGTTGTCCTCCTCTGAAGGCTCTTAATAGAGATTGGGACCTTCAGCATTTTCAACGATCCTTACACTGCCATATGTCGAACTTTCTCGCAGATGTCACATCGCGTTGATGAGCTCTCGGATATAGTCCACATGCCAATGATGCTGCTTCATGTGTTAGGGCATTTGAAATAGTTTCTTGGAATGTCACTTTTTGAGTCGATGGTGTGGCCCGCTTGGTTTCCTGGTTACAGATGCCATCGACGAACGCATATGTCTTAGCAACCTCAATCAACTCCATTCCTGAACCCGCATATGCTAAATATGCTAAACGCTCAACCTCCGCTGCATATTCCTGAAGCGTTTCACACTTCATCTGCTTCCGGCTTTTTAGCACCATTTTGTACACCTGCTTTCGATGCTCGCTTCCATACTTGCGCATTGCGCTGTAAGTGTTTGAAGCATATCTGCAGCACCACTATTCAGTGCAGCCTTATCTTCTTTGCTCAGGAAAGCCCTCTTTACTGACGTCTCGAACTGAAGCTTGAAAACGTTAAAGGCTGTCGTTCCGTCGTACGTTGGTGGCTTAAACTTGTTGAAGCTGTTGCCATGCATCATCGGCTCTCTTAGTTTTAAAGCGTTAACGTCCTTTTCTAATTTGATGACTTTGTTGTCCACATCACTCACGGAAGTTTCTAGTTCATAAATCTTATCGTTCACGTTCACACCGCTGGCGCTGATAGGATCTTTAGCTACTTGGACTTCGCCCTTCACTTCGAGAAGTTTCTACTCCATATGATTTTGCAGCTCTTCTTGACGTTTCTGCTGTTCTTCTACGGTTTGCTTTGTTTTTTTCTCCTCCGAAAGCACTTCTGGAAGCCAACCTCCATACCATGTTTCTGGTCCTTCAATGCATGTTTCGTCGTCTGTTCCAAGGACGCTGACATATTTTGTATTGTTGCCATTATCTATCCAAGGTCAATTGAAGCTACGTGCGCTGTGATTCCAGAAGGTTCCTCGACTTTTGATGTTGACGAAACTTCGGTGACAAACTCATGCGATTCGACATCGATACCATCTTCCTCCAGCGCCTCTCGCTGTTGTAAGTCTGCCTTTCCACCAATTGTCAACAAGTTCCTCTGTGCTAGCTCCTCTTTGAGCTGTTCTCCCTTTAATTGTGCGAATTGAACCATTTCGTTACAATCCCACCTCTGACACCAATGTGTCTTGTTCTCCCTTTCGATATCTTCGCTCTAACGGAAACCAACCTGATCCCCAATATAAAGAGCCAGGAATTATTCCCTACTACTTTTAACGTCTTCCGGGATGACGAACTCAAGGCTGACTCTCCTTGTCGAGGCGTTCTACTCGCCATCCACAATGACCTTGATTCTTCTCTTATTGCTACTTCTTCTTCTCCAAAAATCGATTTTATTTCCATAAAAATTACACTCCCCCGCAGGGCCCTATACGTTATGTGTTTTTACATTCTACCTGTCCAACCTATTGAATCCTACCAAATTGCTATCGATGCGATCGACAAAATTATTGACTTATCCAACTCCATCGACGATATCCTAATTTTCGACGACATTAATCTGCCCCAGCTGCAGTGGATCCCATCTGATGATCAATCCTTTTTCATCGCTCCCAATGCCAACTCGAACAAGGAATGTCTTTTCATAGATCGCCTTGCGGACTCAAGCCTTTGTTAAGTCAGTGGCATCACAAACTACTTGGGCAGGCAACTAGACCTCATCTTTACAACAGATCCCATCAACTCCTCAGTCTCGCTTTGTCCCTTATCTCTTTCAACTATTGATAAATACCACCCTCCTCTTGTTCTGTCATTTTTCCACGACTCACCACTCCAATCGACTGCCTCAGCACCTATCTCATCTTACGACTTCCATAAATCTAACTTTCGAAAAATTAATGCCTATCTCACCAATGTCTCCTTTGAGCTCGTTAACCTATCTTTAAATGATGCTCTCACCATATTTTATAGGGAAATATTTAATTCTATTTCGCTTTATGTTCCCTTTTCCCGCCATAAAACAACCTCTACATCACCTCCTTGGTACAATCGAAGACTTCGCTCCTTACGAAACAAGAGAAATAAGTTGTGGGTAGTTTTCCTGCGCACCAATTCTTTTTCGGATTACTCCAATTATCTTGGTACATACCTTCACTTCACCCAACTTTATAATAATCTCTATCAGCGTTTCATATACAACGCCCAAGCCAATTTAATAAATAACCCTAAATCATTTTTCCAATTCGTCAACTATAAAAGAAAATCCGATGACTACCCGCCTTCCCTCTCTTTTGAAAACAAATCATCAACCGATCCTCTAACTATTGCCAACTTTTTCGCCACGCACTTTAAACAATCTTTCGCGGACAACTCTTTCGTACCGGACCCTTCTTATTTCAATTACCTTCTTAAGTTCTCCATTGGTCCCTTTCTATCTCAGACCTTTGATCCTACCATGATCGACAAAAAATTACAAGAACTTGGTGATGAATTCTTACCCGGCCATAATGGTCTCCCGGCCATATTCCTTAAAAAATGTTCATCGAACCTTTCTCTCCCCCTCTCCTACCTCTTTCATCTTTCACTCTCGCAAGGAGAGTTTCCTAATATTTGGAAGACCTCTTTCATATCCCCAATTCATAAAAAGGGATTAAAGAACGAAGTTACTAATTATCGCCCCATCGCTAAACTTTCCCACATACCTAAACTCTTCGAATGCATATTATATGAATCTTTAAGCTTTCGATGCAAGTCTCTTATTTCCCCAAGCCAACACGGTTTTCTGAAAGGTAGATCAACCACAACAAATCTCGTCGAATTCGTGTCCTTTGCCCTCTCATCCTTAGAGAACGGCAACGAAGTCGATGTTATTGCAACTGATTTCAGCAAGGCTTTTGATAACATATCTCATCAATTAATAGTTTTCAAATTATCTGCCCTCGGTTTTGAACCCATATTATTGAAATGGATATCTTCTTACCTAGAAAACCGTTTCTATAGTGTCCGTTTCAGATCCGTCCTCTCAGATCCTTTCTTGGCCACCTCTGGTGTTCCTCAAGGTAGCCATCTAGGCCCCTTTCTCTTCATATTAACTACAAACGACCTTGAAAGAGTCATCAAATTCTCGTCCCTTTCCCTTTATGCTGATGGTACAAAATTTTTCAAAGTCATTTCTTCGCCCCGTGACTCTAATCTCCTTCAGCAAGACCTCGACAGTTTTTCTATTTGGTGCCTCAAAAATTGCTTAGAGCTTAACATCGCTAAATGCCTATATATTACCTTGTCACGTAAGAAAAACCTGTCTTCTTCTCGACTTTACCTTCTCCACGGTCAACCTATATCCGTCGTTCAGTCTCTTTGCGACCTTGGCATATTGTACGACAAAGAGTTAAATTTTCGTTCGCATATTGATGCAATAATCTCAAAAGTTAACTCATCACTCGGTTTCGTCAAACGGTGGTCCAAAGAATTCTCTTACGTGACCAGATCACTGTACATTACTTTCGTTCGCCCACTCCTTGAGTATGCTAGTCAAGTCTGGTTCCCCTTACATAGAGTTCACGTTAAAAGAATCGAGAGCATTCAACGTCGCTTTCTCCGTTTTGCTCTTCGTGGGCTACCCTGGAACCACCCATTTAAATTACCTCCCTATATTGATCGCCTTAAACTTATTAACTTGAATACTTTTGAGGAACGCAAAAATGCAGCTGATTTTCTCTTTATTCATCGACTTCTCTCAGGTTTGATCGACTGCGCATCTCTTTACAACTCCATATACTTTAAAACTAACCCCCGTAATGTACGATGCCCTCGTTTCTTCTATCTGCCCACCCACCGCACCTCATACGGCTCCAATGAACCAATCTCCCGTATGTTGCGGAATGTCAACTCAAACTTTACTGTTTTCGACTAGTAGTAGTACTAGTAGTAGCTCTTCCCACCTTAAATCCGATCTCCTTCATCCCCCGCAACCTTAAATTTTAAATTTTAGTTCTTAAGTTTAGTTTTTAAGTTATGTTTTAGCTTGTAATAAGCCGACTAAATGGAGGCTTTCGCCCCACTAAAATTAAAAAATTAAATTAATTAATTGTTACGAAATTCGTCCTAGGAATCCACCACTTCATTGTAATTTAATAGCTTTTTGTTCGATAGTTCGAATACTTTTATTATTTTCGATTAAAAACTCTATCAAGGACTGAACTTCGAGAACTATTTGTTTGCTATTTTTATTTCTAAAATGATTTAATTTTTAGTGTAACGCACAGTAGTTTTTAAGTAATCGTAACAATCATGCGGATTACATGGGAGTACATCCGATCCGCATTCCAGAGCCATTATGGAAACCGTCGGATGAACTGCTTTATCGGTCCGCAAACTACATTATCAATTGCGATAATGTAGTCATCTGCTGTCATAATTTGACATCATACAAACTTATTTGAAGTATAAAATAATTTTTTTGTGAAAAGTGAGTTAAGATTAAAGAAATTTCCACAAATATAGGTTCAATTGTTTTTTTCTTTGGATTTGGAGAATGAAACTCCAACATGTAGTAAGCAGAAAAGATACTGCATACGAAGTCAACCCCAAAATATTTATTTATACGAAAATGGAGACAGAAATGCACGGCTACTAGGTAAAATGTACATTCTTCAAAATGAAGTCAATTGTTAATTAGTCTTTTTTAATAGGAGACGCTGGGTACCCTTTGTCACCCTGGCTAATAACGCCTTTTAGAAATGCATGATTTCTTATAAAATAAAAAAAAAAAACA
This sequence comes from Brachyopa scutellaris, assembly GCA_949775065.1. Taxonomy (NCBI): domain Eukaryota; kingdom Metazoa; phylum Arthropoda; class Insecta; order Diptera; family Syrphidae; genus Brachyopa; species Brachyopa scutellaris. The sequence continues at coordinate 159,688,675 of OX459112.1, forward strand.
CTTGCTTAAACCAGTGCAAGTGTTATTTATTTAGGTACCTGTGTATGTAATAACAAAAAAGTAAATAAGCCTTCATGGCAAGATTAATAAAAGCACTAAATTATTTCAGACTGAAGTGATAAGTAGAAACAAACACAAAACAAAAATAGAGAAAGTAAAAGCTAAATTAGTCTTTAAGAGTCCTGTTAACTTTCATTAACTGAAGGATATCTCTTTTTAATTTATTTTTTTTCTATTGCGAGTTCTTCCATGCGTTCATTAAGCCTTTTTGTTTCTTCAAGCAATGAGTGATGGATCGCATTCTCCGTTCTTTGGTAGTCACTCAGTCGACCTATTGACCGATAGACTTCTTTCAAACAAGAATTTGTTTCCCCAGATTGTTCTGTGACATTTAAAAGCAGTTCAGATATTTTTTCATACATTCTTTCTTGCACTTCATCTCTTTAAACTTACTTTTTATTGTTTTGCATCATTTCGAAGAGAAGAAACAAACGCAACGGTAACAACCGTAATCCGTATCAATTTTGATGCATATTGAAAACGTCAGACTTTGTATGGAGTGCAAATCGTTTGCGGTTTCAATAATACTTACTTTCTGCTACTTCCTTACCGACATCCGCTCACTTGCTAGCCGAAGTTTTCAATGATGGGGAATAGGTGCGGATGGAATGAGAAAACTCCGCAATTAATCCGCAGGATTCCATAATCGTTGTGAACATAAAAATATTTTAAATTCAAGTAAAAATTAAAAAGTTTTATAAAATTGTTGTTCGACTGATGTTTGTTGTTTTGTTGATCAGCAGTATGTGCTGAATTTGTGAAAAGATGTGTTCGATTTGCCAACCACCAACTGAATTGTAATTTGGATAGCACCGATGTCGAAAGTTGATAATTTAAAATTACATTTTGAGTTCTGCTGAATTAACACATTTTGGGTCGGTGGAAACGTACCGTACGTATAATTCGAGACGATAATCAAATATTCGTCAAGTACTTGCCAGAAAAAGTTTTGAAAAATGAACTAAAAATAATTTAGTTTCTTGATTTTTTAGACGGATCTGCTAAAACTTTAAATCGTTTCAAAATGGCTTTCTTAAATTTTTGCCGATTGGAACGTTCTGATAACGATTCAAAGAAAACTGGAATAAAAATAATCCGCTCTACAAGTATTCACAATAACACATGTACGTCCGTACATACATATGTACATACACAGCTCAACTAAAGTCACATTATTGAATTCTTAAAAACATACTCGTCCTTCTGATTTGACCCATTTCCTATCTACATCTACGCCACGGCGCGTATTTCATTTTGGTTTCCTCCTCAATTGCCTACGTACTACTCGTACGTGACCTCGAATACTTTCACTCGCCAAAGGAACCCTTTTCCGTACTCAAACACTCGACTTTAAAAAAAGCAAATTATAAATAAACCTCCCATCCCTTCGTTGCGCTCAAACAAACAAAAAGGATGTTCAGACTCAAAGAAGAAGAAGAATAAGAAAAAAACACTAACAGCGAGAAGAAAGGAAAACTTTTCACATTTTCTTCCTCTATAATGAATGAAAATGAATTAAATTTTCCTTCTTTCTAGTCTTTTGGATTTTTCATACCCAAAATATCCATCCTGCTGCATGTTATCCTTTCAGTAACCAGCAAAGCAAACTAAATCTCTAGTACACAACTCAAAGAGTACTCGGGAAATTAAATTCCAAGAGCAATGGAGGACTTCAGCGAAAAAAATTAAAAAGGAGCAAAATAAAAAAAAAAATAAATAAACTCAAACAAATCCAAAAAGGAGGATAAATGAAAAAAATTTTCCACACGGATGATTTTAATGAAATAGGATTATAATGTCTGGAATTACAAACATTCCATTCCAATCTAATGTAATAACTATAAATTCAGAGGCCGTCGGAGTCCAACCCCGCTGCCGCGAGGAAGGATATCAAGTATTTCCATAAAAGTGAAATCAATGCCCACGACCTTGGGGTGGGCACGGTCTCGGCATCCGACAGAGTGGTGTATCCTTTTTTTGCAGCCTCCATCCATTCTCTGCTTTCCCTCCTCCTCGCTCCTTCTAAACATTGAAAATACTCGTATCCAACTGTGTTCTTAATCCCACGCGATAAGCAAATGGATGAGTTTTAATTATGAGTCTTAAGTCAAAGTTGACGCGTTAAAGGATTTATAGGAACAGGGCGGCCGCACGGCTTATTTTTGGAAAGCACATAAATCCGCATTCGGTTCGGTAGGTTGGGATTGGGACATTTTTTTTAATTATATTGAGTTGTTATCACATGATATCTGAACTTTGTGCTCCATTCGGGAATAATTGAATTAAACTTTTGCTATTCGCGGGTGTCAACTGTCAACAGTGAAGCAGTGGGATTAAGGTATTAATTAGATTATATTGCTAAGCCAATTGAAGTTGAATTTTTTTTTTTATATAAATTTTGTATTGTGTGGATATTCATTATCTGCGGATTAAGAGATAATTAATAAAAATAGAATTCATCCTTAAACCAACGAAACCACAGTCACCCTGTGTTTGCGGGAAATAGATTATTGGTTGGCAGCCTGTCAAGTTCTTCAATTTTTCCCTGTCAGTTTCAGCTTTGTTTGAATCTTATTCTGTTATTCAAAAGTGACGCATCTAGGCAGCGCCCTGTGATTCTTTAAATGTATTTGAGTAACAATGTGGCCGTTGAGGAATTTATAACAGTCAGGAATACTGCCACGGAACAGAGAAAGTGGCAATATTTATAATTTTCCGAAAACTGTCAGAAGCTCCGAAAATTGTCAGAAATTCTCCATGTCTCTTCGCTTCACAAAGAATTTAGTTCAAATTTGACTTAAATGACCAAATGGACATTCTGCCAAGTACTTTTGTAGCCCTTTTCGGAAACTCTTTCAGCTGATATAAGGACAAGTAATTTGTGGTGCTTTTGTATGTTCTTTTAGATACAGTTGCTTTTTACTTCGCAGTGCGCAGTGTTGAGACGCAAGGCGATTAAAATATCTGTGTGCAGCTTCCTTAGAAACCTATTACAAATTCTGTACGCTAGGTCTTCCCAACTTACGATCAAAGCGTCATCTCTTTTGAATCCCAAATGAAGAGGCCTTCAACGGTTAAATTGGCCTGGAAGAATGGTGCAGATATTATCAAGCAAATTGATGTGCCCAGCGTGAATTTAAAGCAAGAATCGAACATTGTAGCTCTGCCTTTTACGGCAATAGAATTAACTGTCGTTTTCTAAGATTCAAAATAAATACAAAATTAAATACAAACGGATATTTGGCCTTAATAATGGTTTCAATTGATTTAGGTTTTCAGTATTTCAGCAGAGTGAAATTCTGGATGAGTAAGTTCTTGGTACGCCCCTTCCGACTTAAGTCTTCTTGGGGCATTTGGTACTATCTTCGAGTAAAGCTGGTGGATAGTGCTCTGCCTTAACTATCTGTCAAATATGTCTCAGCCATGCTCCATGGGATGCACGTCAGTGGAGCAAGCCTAGTGTTCAGTTGGGCCTCTTGAAGACACTCGGAAACTTTACTTGCAATTTGGGAGCGAGTGTTGGCCAAACAGCACAATAATTTCTTCTTAAATGTCTTTCACATCCCGCCGCAAACACTTAAAAAAAGTTTTTCACAGTGCTCACCTCTTTCGAATGGCTGACAAGCATCAAAGAGTATCATTTGTCACGATTGAGCTTCTCAACTCGCCGTTCGGAGTCGGCAAAAAAAAAAAACTGTAGGTCCCTTCCATTCGTGCAAAAATATAACACGCACACACAAATGGTTGCGAGATGCAGGCCCAGGTTCACCTCGAGCTGTAGCGCCAACTAAGTAAGTAATGTCTTTCACATACCGATCAGATATTAATAATTCATTTTCTACTACGGCTAGTGCTCTTAAACATATGTATGATTGCCAGCTCAGAACATTATGGAATCCCCCCTTTAAGCAACTTTTGGAGCGATATTGCGTTGTGCATATAAACTTTCTTCGTCTGTTGTTTGGTTACAGTGAAAATCTGGACTCATCATTTGCTTGCTGTCGCAGACCAGGTTTCATGATTTTGGGTGAAGTCTCGCGAAAAGGCAGGTCTTTGCTGGTCTGTATCTGTATGAACTCGATCCATGATCCTCGAGACAGTTTGGGAAGATTCTTGAACATTTCGCACTTCAAAAAGCCTACTCCTACCCGCATTCGACGTAGCGGACATATTTCTGAAGGCGTAACTTATCAGAAATTGGTCGTCTCTTTGGGTTGTGGCCTTTTTCCCAACTTGTCGGTGATGTCTTTTCAAAAAACCGGTGTTTCTATGTCGCTTTACTTTCCGAAAAATATCGGACCTTGAGACATTTAGTATTAAGACCACTTCTTGGTACGTATGTCTATTTTCAATCCTGAACCTGAACTTGAGTTCTGGCATTTTCACTTTAATTATTTACTTTTTTTTTAATGATAATTAATATTCCAACAACATATAGATAAGATAATCGAAAGAGTATCCGAAAAACGCATAAAACTCAAGCTTCCAGCTACAATTTCATTCACCAATTGTCTTATAACTGAAATTGAAGTTTCCTAAGTTTTCCGTTAGCCAAAGGAGTTCAAATCGGACAGCTACTTATCATAAGAACACTTTAAAGCCTTAAAGAAGTAAGCGTAAAGCGTTAGATTATATATACATACATAGGTAAGATTAGGTTCGGTGAAAGTGGCTGACAGTACTTTGAGTTCCAGCACACTTAGTGCTGTCGAGGTCTATTGTGATGCCAAGGATCTTGTTTATAATTAATATTTAATAAAAAAAATATCTTCTTCTTAACGGAAGCCCTTACGTTTATAGTTGTAAAACACTGACTGCTTCAGCTTGGTCAAAAGTATTTTTTGGAGGATTTCTCACTTGTGCTCTTAGCCAGCAGTCTTACGCACCATCTCACAGTTCAAAAAGTTTTTGGAACACCCAACGTATGGCGCTCTCGTTCGAGCAGAGCTGGACTGCGCCTGTCTTGCGGGATTGTTGAGTTGCCCAAACACTGATTTGCTCTTCTTGATGCAAGTCAGTAAACATCTAAGTAAGCACCACAATATTTGTTTTTGGCCGACTTTGCATTCAATATCACAAAAGAGAAGTAGCCTATTACACATAAGTTGGGCTAAATCTAAATCTATCCTGCTTTTGTCCTCGAGTATATGTGTAAAGATTCCAGTTTAGTTTGAAGTTAAGATAGTCTATGACTAGCCAGGATGCTCAAAAAGGTCTTACAAAATAGAAAACTATCCCTTCCTGTGTGCACTGATCTCCAAGTCGTGAATATTCGACTAAGGATTATTTTATGCGAATGTGAATATAATGGAGCTGGCTAGGGTAAAACGTAGAAATGTTTTGACAAAACAGCAAAGGATATATTCTTCCATTTCTTCGTTTTCGTTGCACATTCAACATTTGATGTCCTGTGCTATTCGTTCAGCCAAGAGGTGATTTCCGAACAAACAATTTTACTGGGTTTATGTAAATTGCAATATCATTGAGTGTCTATAAAGTTGGTATAACTCAAGACAAAACACTTCTCTTAGTATAGCTGGCTAACTTGGGGTCTCAACCCAAAAATTATTTACTGGTCTTATACCACGATAATTACACACGGGGCCTTTGTCTAGTGGCCAAAAGTACTCGCAATGAAGCTTGAAAAGTTTCAACATATTCCCCAGCGTCTTTCAAATCGAGTTCCATGCCATTGAGATCTGCGCCTTGGTAAATCTTCACAGGGGCATCAAGGGTGCTAAAATAAATATCTTCTCAGCCAGTCAAGCTGCACGCAAAGCTCTGAGCTATTATTCTTTGGGCTCAAAACTAGTAAAGTGCTGCTTCAATACTCTCCAATCCTTAGCCACCCACAACAAAGTCAACTTTTGGTGGGTGTCAAGATTGTGGATGAACTGTCCCGTTCAGGTTCAACTGCCGAATTCTCAGGCCCGGCACCCTTTTGTGGCATAAACTGGGCAACACTCTCAGCCTTAATTAACAAATGGGAAAATGATCTTCGACTCTCATTGGAGTAATGTCCCAAGCCAAACTGTTAATCCAGCCTTATACCCCTCACAAGGAACTCCTCAACTACCATAAGAAGGATATTAGGTATTTAACAAGCTTTGTCTCCAGTCATGGCCAATCACGATACCACCTAAACATGTTGGGCCTGTCTAATGAGACCGAATGTCAACCCTGTTTAAAGGAGCTCGAGTACGGCACTTTTCAGGCGACGATAAACTAGACTCTCGGATTAATTAGGACTCCTACGATCTTTTAGGTCTCAGTCAGTATCGGCTGAAAAAAATTAGCTGGCTAATTTAGATTTGCGTGTGGATTTTAATTGCTTCTTCAATAAGAGTTTATTGAATGTTCCACTGCTTCTCCATCTCCACTGAAAAACAACCCTTTCTATTTGAATTTTAATTTAAAATACACGACACTTGCTTTTAATCGTCTTTGTGAAGCGCGCCGTGTAAAAAGGCAGCAAAACTCTCCCCTCTCTCAATAAAAATCCTTAATTCTATGTTATTTGTTTGTGTATCAATGTTAAACACGGAAGGACATAAGTTATGTCACCAACAGGGTGCTATGCCCCTGTAAACTGTTACCAGTTCCATATAATTTTGAAATTTGCTGAGAAATTGGACGACACTTCTTTCAGTCTCCTTCTGTTTATCTACATCCGAACAACCCACCAAAGAACACTGCCATGGCATGTACTTAGATACAGCAAACAGGCAATACTGATGATGGTAATGAAAAATGCTCACCCTAACCAAAAAACACGTGTAATTAAGATTTATGAATACACTTTGCTTAACATCTTGTTGCTTGCAAAGAAACGAGCGAGCAGATGGCCAAACATACCTCAAACCATTGGAGCCGGTTTGTTGTTGTTGTAGAATGTAAAGTATCTAAACCTCCTGGCATGTTGTCAAGTTGTACAGTGGACGGGAATGGCACTAGTGCAGGGAACAGGGATACATATGTATACTCTACTCGCGGGAAGAAGCTTTTCGCATTAAGTTCTCGTAATCTTCTTCACGAAGGACCCGAGAAAATTGCAGAAAAAAAGGCGTTTACCTGCCCGTGGTAAGAGTCCTTGGTTGTGGCCACGTCGACCCCAATGCACATCCACACAAGTTATTTTAGTTTGTTGTACTTTATCGTCGTCTTGGTTGCGTCCTGGGTGTAGCTCCTGTTCCTGCAGCCCAGCCAGCTGGCGGCAGGCATAGTATTATTTTTATGCTTGGTAATTTATAGTTAACTGTGGTGAACAACATTATGGGCTCAAGTGTATGTATGTCCTTCCATCGCATATTCGAGTATGATGAATGATGCTTGGCGTCAACGTTCACACATTTTCTTCTTCTTCTTCCGACGGCCATAAGTGGGTTAGTTGTATGCCCACCTCGTGTAACTCCCGCATACACATCGATTTAAGATTTAGATGATGATGATGATGATGATGGTGGTCCTTTGGGGGGGGAAACAAATTGTAGCGGAAAAATTTCTAATGGAAATAACAGCTGTCGAATTATTGATTGCTCCGCATGTTGCAGGAGACAGGGAAAAGGAATAAAAAAGCTTTTTCTTGGCTCCAAAAACTCTGGATAACTACGAGTAACAAACATTTCCAGTTTGCTATCCGACTTGCTAAGGACATTTGGCTGATGATGATAATGTTAGCCGGTTATCATCGTTAATCATTCAGGGCTTATTAATTTCTTAGTGGATTTTGTGGGGCCATTTGTATTGCCAGATGTTTCTTGTCTCCGCGTGATGGCCTTTGGAGAATTGCTGTGACATTGGCTTTCGTTGCGGGAGGAACGCTTAAGCGATGATCCCGATGCCGATGTGAGCAAAAGCACTTTCGAGGTTACATACATATATACAATGAGAAATGAGAGGATTCCTTTTTTGTAAATTTACTTAGGAAATTACATTGGAAATTGTTTTTTGGAACAGAAGTTCCAGATTGCTGAAGGGCGCGCGTTTTGTAATTTTATTAATGGATGAGGAGCGATTTGTTGGGACTATTGAAAGTTTAAATATTCTTTCTTCTTCTGTTATAAAATAAATGACAGAGAAAGATCTCTTTATGCATAAACTAAGAGAAGGCAACTTTGCTAAAAGTTTCCAACTCATTTCGACATTTTATTGTGAACGTAATTGGAGAGTTTTTGTACTTTGAACAATAATTTTATTTCATGTATCCACAGATGTTTCGGAAATATTGCTGTCAACTAGAAATCAGAAATTAGGCCATTCAAAATTGGATATTTGATTTGATTGAAAATTTAAACATTTATAGTCAATTTTTGGAAATTTACATGGATTTTACCGCACGAAACATGGGAGTTTGGTGGAGTTCAAACCAAATTACAATCCAATTCAGCGCTACATTTTCCAGTGCTGGCAAACAAAATAAACAAATATCGGCCAACGAATTATTTTGGGATTTATTAACCAGGTTAGGTTAGGTAGCAGTGGCTGCCGTTAACAAGTACCAGCACACTTAGGCCTATAGAGACCCGTCGTGATACCAAGGATCTTGGGGATATTTACCCCGCTACTCAAGAGAACCAATTGGAGCTTTGTGCAAAGCGAAGAAGGCTTCCTACGTCTTTTTGTGTTAGATCACTTAGATCCTCAAAGAATTATTCTCCTGGGTGTAGTTTTCTACTACGAGAAAGAGCCGGACAGCAGCAGAGGAGATGTGTTGTGACTTTCCTCCTCCTCTTCGTCTCTACAGCTTCTGTCATTTGAGAAGTCATTTGAGATGACACCAAGTCTAGTTGCGTGTTTGCCTATAAAGCAGTGTCCTGTGGTGACACCGATAATCGTACTAATATGTAGTCTTTTTAGTGACAAAGGGTATCTAGAGCGGTTTAGATCTTATCTAGGCCAGATCCACCTGCCCATCTAGCGTTGGTTTTATTGACTGAATTTATTAGCTAAGTTTTTCTTAAATTAAGGACAGTTTATGTGAAGTTTCGATTATAAAGGGTTTTTCAATAGCTTTGTATGTCCGAACTTTGACAGCTTATTGCTCAGGCGTTTCAAGTGGCAACGCTGTCATTCTTTGACGTTTGTATTCTGTCATAGCCACTAGTTTACAATGGATCACTACAGCATTCAACAACGCTCTGGAGCAGTTGGAAACGGACCCAAATTTTGGCGAAAAAATTACCGTCAGTGATGAAGCACACGGTGACTGTCAATGGCGAACGGTATGGGGCGATGATAGCTGACTTTTTGTTCACCTCACTTAAATAAAATGTACATGGACGACATGTGGTTCCAATAAGGCGGTGAAATGTGCCATACATTGGGCAAGAGGCGATGTGGAATGGCCGCCAAGATTGTGCGATTGAACGCCCTTATACTTTTTTCTCCGGGGCTACGTTAAGTCACTGGTTTATACAAACCAACTGGAGAATAACATCATTCAAACCATTGGTGAGATGGACATCTAGCCCGTTAAAAGTTAAGACACGCTTATTGAAAAACTTTATACCTATAATCCCCGTCGCTGGAGACAAACAAAGGCAAGAAGTGTGGTATTTCGATGAACGCCAACATTAGCCTTATATGCTCGCATGCCTCCGCAGATGAGAAAGAAGACGATACCAAAGAGATGTCATCTCTGGCGTTTCACTCAGCCACCGCAGTGAAACCCCTGGTTTGACGATGAGTGCCAGCAAGCACATGCAGCTCAACAAGATGCTACAAAGCTGAGCTAGAGCTGCTCACGAGCTCTATGCGCAGAAGAGAAAGTATGAACACCCGGAAAAGATGGAGCATGAGAAACGCTCACTCAAGGGAATTTGAGAGGTGCTAAAAAAAACAAAGTGACAGCGCCCGAATCTACGCTTACAAATACGATCATGGGAACATTTTAGTAGAGACGCAGTCGATGGTAAGTGGATATGGAAAAACCATTTCTGAATTGAACTACACTGTCAGGCAGAATGAACCTGGGTGATGTAGAGACCAATAGTTCCGTCTGCCCGACTTGGTAAATGTGAAGATAGCCATGTTTGAACTGCTGAACGCTGCTGCAGTTGACGGCCTACCTGCTGAGCGGTTCAAAGCAGCAGGCCATGACTTGTGTACCCACCAATTCGTCATTGTCGGATGAAAGTTTGCCCGATGAACCTCAGCGTTGTTTGCCAGATTATCAAAAGGAGAGACCATTCCACCAACTACACAGGCATCAGTGCCCTGAAGCAATTCGTCTAAAAACTTGATCGGTCCATATCAATGTGAGTTTAGACCGTTAAAGCTCACTATCGACCAAATATCCACACTGCGACAGATCCTGGAACGGACACAGGAGCTTCAAATCGATTACCACCACATTTTCATCGATTTTAATGCCACGTACGACCGAATTTATAGAGATGAGCTAAACAGATTAATGCCATCAATGGCATCTGTACCAATATCGTCCCTTTGTGCAGGATAACGAACAAGAATACAAGCTGTAAGGTTGGTAAGGAACTTATCGAAACCTTTGATGTCAAAATAGGTTTCAGTCAAGGTGACTGTTTGCGACTTCCTTAACACTGTTCTTAGAATAGTGCAAAGCTAATAACATCAGAAGTACAATCTTTCCAAAGACCGTCCAATTCCTTGCGTACGCCAACGATAATGACATTAGTGCAGCATGATGTCAGTGGTGCTTTCATGAGTATTGAGCCGGAAACGGCGAAGATGTGTTTAACGGTCAGTAAGAGCAAGACCGTCGGCGCGTCGGTCGCCGTGGTGGTTAGTGCGTTGGACTACTGCGCATGTTGCTCGGGTTCAATCCCAGCGGTTTTCAAATAGTATCATTTGTCAATAAACTGTTCAATTCGCCGTTCGGAGTCGGTAAGAAAATGGAGGTCCCTTCCATTCGTGCAAAAATATAACACGCACACACAAATGGTTGCAAGGGCAGGCACATGTTCACACCGAGCTGTAGCGCCACCTTAAGTAAGTAAGAGCAAGACCAAGTACATATATACTGTCAAGAAACTTGTCCGATGGTACGTCCACTAAAAAAATCAGAACGAAGCTGCCTTTGTCCGTAACAAAATGCATTTTGTTAAAGTGATTTGCATGCTATTGGCAGGTTTACGTAGGCTTTCGATATTATAATAACTAGGAAGCATACATTTACTAGATGCGGCTAGTTGACAGATAAACTGGTCAACGTTTGAGTACATAATTCAGACAGATAAAATCCAATAATAATAACCGATGAACAACCATATTTAAATTCAAATCACCCTCTTTCGGTCTGAAATCATGTCTCGATACCAATGAACATTTGATTACGAAAATAAACAGAAAGCCCCATTTACTCTTAAATACTGTGCAGCTTCACTGAAAAGAAATTTAATTGCAAATCAAATAAAAAAACCAAATAAAATACAAAACAAAGGCAACAATGGCAACAACAAGACTTATGCAAATTATATCTCTTCCCGGACGACTTAATCGAATTCAAATGCAAATGTGTCTGCCTGCCGACATTTCACCCTCGTCGGTAAACGGCAAACAGCAGCCGACAGCAGTCAAACAATTTAAATCCTTACTTACATTCCCCAAAGGTCAATTAATGCATTCCACAGTTGAAATATAAGCAGGGAAAAAAAGTGCCCCCAAAGCAGTAACCAAAAGGGGGAGCAAACACGGAAATAAACAAACACAAGACAACAAAACAAAAAGTTCAAGTATAACAAGAAATGAGAGAGAAACAGCAAAAAAAAAACATCCCAAATTGTTTTTAATGTAAACGCACTCCCCGCTGGGGTTGCCAACCCTTAATCTTAATCAGACCCCCGAATGAAGTGCACGCAAGAAAAAAACAAAAAAAAAAAACTTTCCCAAAAGTCAGCCAAACGAAAGACAAAAAGGACGACACCCAGCAGGGTAACGAAATAAAAAGTAAGCAACCCCACATCCCCTTTGCCGCAGCAAATAAAAACCAGATACAGTTAGAAAATATTTATGTAAACATATTCTGCCAAATTTACCAAGCGAAATAAAAACAAGAGAGCGGTACTTCGTACCTACAATGAGCCAATGGATTTCGGTTGAGCGGGCTCGAGTTAGCGCGACTCGGCTTCAAGCAAAAGAGGTTAGGTTTGCAGGAAACCCATCATCATCACCGACTGGAGTTGGCGACGAACCAACAATGTTGTACAGGGGTGAATCATGAATCGTGAACGCCACTTTTCAATGGACGATTGTTGATGGTTGATGGCACCGCCGCCGTAACACTGTAATCCTGGCCGCTTTATTGTACTGCAGGATTTCGCGTCCCGTTGATGTTTTACTATTATTAAGGTGAAGATGTTTCATGAGCCATGAACCCGACCATGGGGTGGCTTATAGACAGCTGCCGATCCAAGCAACCCCCCACCCCCCATTGCCCTAATAATATTCTAAAGGTATGCCGTTACATTTTTGTTCAATAATATTTCACCCACCAAGACCCCGGTGTGTGGAGTGGCGGTGGTGCTGATAGGCTGATGGTAATTTTATGAGTAAATGGCCCTTAAGACAAAAACTTTGAAACCGAAACCGAAGGCGAAACACAAAGATAGAAGAAGACACACTGGGAATGGCAGTGGCAATATCCTTCAGAATCCAAGTCACTTTCTAACTGTATGCTGTGCATAATGCATGAAGGAAATATGATAGCGTACGGTACAATAAAACGAGTGCGACGAACACAGCCAGCCGAGTGGTGTGGGAGGAAACAGTGTTTGCCAAGAGTGGCAATGGAAAAGCTATCTCATTTGGCTAAAGGGGATGTTTGAGATGAGGTTTGGGGGTGTGTTAGTTTGAGATTTACCCACAATGCATTGGGCTTTGGTGCCCTTAAGCAAATATTTTCTATTTCTTTCGTTTCTGTCTGCATGGACTAGGGTGGCCAACTGATTTTATTTAATCGATTAATGCAGCTTTGCGGTTACGGACAAAGTGTTTTCAACGAAAAATAAACTCAGAAAGTGTGAGAAAAATCTTCGTTTAGTTTGCAGTCAATTTTAAGACTGAAAGGTTACAATCTGTTTTGGCAAGGAGACATCAGGACATTTAGCTGGTCAAAAAACTTAGACATTAAGCTCAGTAACAAGAAAGACTGGATCAACGAATCTAGAATCTACACGCTGAGTTCTCACACCATTGAATGGTACACAGATGGTTCAAGAACTGAGAGGAAGAAAGGGCAGGAGTGTTTCGGCCGGGATGTAAACTATTCGAAACCAGGAGTTACACCAGCATCTTTCAGGCTGAAATCTGCGCTACTGACAAATGTACTAAACTCAATCTTGATAAACGCTACAACAACGCGACATAGCAATAATGACTAATAGTCAAGCAGCTATCGAGGCAATCGCGGTTCAGATGATCAAATCTAAAATTTTCTGAGAATGTCTAGATAAACTAAATAGACTGAGCGTACGAAACATCATCACCATCTACTGAGTACCAGGACACCTGGGGATAGAAGGAAATGAAGAGGCGGACAAACTTGCCAGGAAAGGAGTCGCCCTTCTGTGGTATGGGCGAACACGCCATAAAGGATAAGATTCGATCATTGGAGAAGGCAAACAGGTCCTGGACAGAAACTCAGGGCCTGAGACAGGCGAAGAAACGTTTGGGTAATTACAATCTGAAAAGGTTCAAAATTTGCAATAGCCTGGACAAAAACAAACTTCGCATCCTGACTGCGTTCCTCGTGGGACACTGTTAACTCAAGGGACATGTCAGGAAGTAAGGATTATCAGATGAAGACTTATGTAAATTGTGCAATGAGTTCAGTGAAATTCCGGAAAACATACTGGTGGAATGTGGGGCATTAACCCAGAAAAAGCTCAAGTGCTTGGATAAGTACCAAATTACAACAGAGGATCTACCACTCATAGCACCCAATCTCCTACTACGATTTCTCAGGGAAATCAGCCTGGAGAAGGTGCTATAACCTATGGAATTCTCACCTGCGCTATGTGTGAGCGAAGCTCTCTCTAACCGATTCCAATAGGAATAATGACGAGAGGGATGTTCCTTCATCTACGACTTGTAGGGGGCATAATAGATCTTAAGGTCGCGGTGCATCTCACTCTTTAATAATAATAATAATAAGGAGGCAGTAACAGGATGAATTTTCTAGGCAAGAACTCATATAAATAGCACATCTGAAAATTCAAACAAAAGGCTTGGACACATTTTGCCGAGGCCATCAGTCTTTAGACAGTTCAGTGGAGAGGAAACAAGGCTATTACCAGTCATCACATTAGCTCCATAGCTCAGATATCTGGTCCGAGAACCGGAAGGATGATTCTTGTTCAGAACAATCGCACTTAGTAGGATAGCAACGCCAGTAAGCTGTTTACATCGTCGAGTTCTTAAAGGCTTGGGGTAATTTTGGATTAATCTACGGACATACGAAACCCGATCACATATAAAATACCTTGACAAAGAGGCAGGTAGGCCCAATCCTGATTCTGAGAATTTGTTGGATATCTCATTTCCCGTGGTCATAGTTAGTTATGGACTAGAGTCGTACGAACGAATCCTCAGAGTTTATGGTTCAACGCTGTATACTTGTAAAATGTCCATGCCCCATTTTTTTTAATATGCCAGAGAACATGATCTTTCTTTTATATCAGTCTCTGGTACACAGTTCCATCATATCCTAAAAGAAGCAGCGTGTGATGGCCAACTGTATTATGGATCCGTCTTAATTCGGGCCTCTTCGTACTAAAGGGTTTTCATTATGATTTGTATTATTGTAAGCTTTGATTTATTTAAATCGATATGAGAAGGGTTGCTTTTAATAATGAAACACAATATCTGCACACCCAGGCTCTTTTCATGACATGTACGTACATTTACAGGGATCTATTTCATCGATAACGGCACGGATATTGGATTTGAGTGCTTCGCTTGATTAGGAAGCGTTCTTCTTCCCAAAGAAAGAAGTCGTACGGTGTTACATCGCACGATCTCGGTGGCGATCAGCATTTCGAGAAATGACTCGACCAGGACACATTTTTCGCAAAGGAGCAATTGTTTTACCACCTGTGTGGCAAACAGCGGCATCTTGTGGGAAACAAACATTGCCCACATGCATACCTTCAAGTTCCAGCGCTAACATTTTTGATCAGGTTCGATGGCGCAATCCATTTACGTTAACTGCCGCTCGTGCTTCATTTGCAAAGAAATAAGGCCCAATGATGCCTCGTGCCGAGAAACCGCACCATACAGTAGGTAATGTTATGTTAGAACGAGGTTATGAGGCTGAGCCATTAGAAAACACTAGACAGCATAGTGGGCCCCATCAATCATCTATTGCTGGTACCTAAAGCGAAACATTTCCGTCTAGACATTTAATTTTCCTGCAAAATTTTAAGATTTTATTATGGCCACTTTGGCCAGCCTCTTTCAATGTATCAAAAAAGTAACTCCTTAATACTTTTTGAGCGAACGAGCAATGGCATGACATTCACAAAGGATATGTTAGACATCTTCCGCTGAACGTAAGTCATTGCAGTATCTGCATTCGTCCGTACTAGAATGCCCCATTATTTTTATATGCTTTCTCAGGAGACAGTGTCCGGAAAGTATTTCTATTAGTTCTTAACTTTTCCCTATTTAGTCCAAGTATTACTTTGGTCCTTTTGTGATCTAAGTCCGGCCAAAGAGCCTTGGACACCCTATGTCCCTCTATTTCAAACAGTAAGGCTGCGGTTCCGGTGCAAGCGAATTTTACTCGCACGAACTTAGCGAATAAACTCGGGCACATTCGCGCAAACAGAGTGGTTCCGGTGCAAGCGAGTTTACTCAAGTGAATTAAGCGAATTTGCTTATCGAAATAGTCATATGAAGTGGGAACGAAACATTTATCTGCAGGAAGTACTGCTAAGTAGTCGTGTTTTGAAGTTTTGTGATTTGGAAAATATTTATCATGTCATTGTCGCTTTGTGAAGAACAATTATTGTTAGAAAATAGCTTCTTGAAGTACAAATACATTAACAGCGTTATGAAACTAATCTTATTTTTAAGAAAAGACTGGAATGTGGAGAATTGCACAATCTACACAATTCTTTGATCAAAGATAAGCAATTTTTTTGAACATTATACAGTGACCAGATACCTTTCACTATATTTTGACAAGTATAGAGCCCACAATAGAGAAAATGTCAACAAATTTTTAACGCCGATTTTACCTAAAGAGAAGTAAGTAAAACTATAGAGTGCACTTTTGGACATATAACCAGCAAATGGCGAATATTAGAGAAGACAATTGAGACAAATGTTGAAACTGCTAAAACCATCACAAAATGTGTCTGCCTTCTTCATAAGGAAGGTATAAGGCAGATATCGACAAACAAATTTTATTAGACACTATGAATTCCATAGTAACTGGAACAGAAGCGCAAGCACAGAGAGCTAACCAAAATCGATCTGCTTTAAATGCATTGGGAGTACGTGACTTATGTAAATCTTATTTTTTCATACCCATTACGGTGCTCGATTTCTAATTATTTCATAGATTAATTTTTCCGAATCCAATTTTGCATAAAAATCAGTACACAACTAAGCAGTAAAGCACAAATCCTACTTAAAAACATATCTTGAGTTCGTTTCGCGCGAGTAAAATAGAAATGAAACTATCGAACATTTTACTCGCTTAGATTCGCTAACTTCGCGCGAGTAAATTTTGTGCACTGGAACCACAACATAGGAAATGCGTACTTTTGAATGATTTTAGCGAACTTTGCGAATTCGCGCGAGTGATATTCGCTTTCATTCGCTGGCACCGGAACCGCAGCCTAACACGTTGTGGATATGAGGCTTCTTGGCAATCATTCTTAGATTTCCTGAGTTCCGAATGTAGCAACAAAGCCGTGAAGATAGAAATGTGCCTCATTGCTTTGTGGCTTTCTCATTGCCAATAAGCAAAATATGCGTTATTGGACAGCAGCAAACTCCCATTTGCTTCAAGAGACTCCATCACATCCACCAAAAGTGACCACCTCGCCTGGTGTGGATTTCATGCCGAAGGGGTAACTGGACCGTATTTTTTCGACAATGAAAATGATTGGCATTGAGTTCGCTATCGTGCCATGTTGGAAGAGTATTTTTCACCAGAATTGGATAGACTTGACATCTGTGATATGTAAATAGTTCCAACAAGATGGTGCTACATGCCACACAGCTGTACAAACTATTGATCTATTGAAGGGAAAGTTCGGTTATCGTGTAATATCGAGAAATGATCCGGTCGTATGGCAAGCTCGCTCATGTGATTTTACGTCGTTGGATTTCTTTTTATGGGGTAACGTTAAGTCGTTGGTTTATGCCAACAAGCCAACAATGTAAGAGGAGCTCAGGAACAATACCCAACGCGAAATTGCCAACGTTCCGGCCGATATGTGTGGAAGAGTGGTAGAAAATTGCCTCCAAAGAATCGATCGCTGCAAACGTGCTCTCGGTGGTCATATGAACGAGATCGAATTCCATACTTAAATTTGATATTTGTACTACACCTGGAATAAATTTTAGCCAGATATCCCAAATATTTTGCGTTTTACTGAAATACAAAATTGTTATGTCCTTATTGAAAAAACCAGAGTAGTCTCTTAAACCCCACTCAGTATCACGCAAACAAATGACAGTTTAAGGCGATAGTCACGCCATCTCTAAGTCTTGTTACATGAAACTCTGGCCAATTTGACACAAACTACTAGTCAACCCCTTCGACTTAAGGCTACCGAATCGTTTCCAGAAACTCCTTTTCAGCACCCGTGTGCATTTTAAGAAAGACCCATTCGCACAGTATTAACTAATAGCGCTGACATTAACTACCACTCACATGGCAACCCTCCCGCATGTTTTACGAGCGCTCTATCCTAGTCCTCCTGTTTATTACTCTCGACACTCTCCGGTGGGTCTGGTCTGCTGCTGCTTGCACTGCTAAGAACGGTGGCGTGGCGGCTCATGTGAGTGATGGAAGATTATCGTAGAAACTTTGGTGCTGTAAAAACCAAACGATACCGCCTGCGACGATGATGGTTTTCACGTGAGCGACGTCTCTGTTATTACTTTGCGCCCTCCGCCCTCTTAACCTAAGTCCTCCATATGGGATGGAAAAAGAGGAAACAAAAAAAATTCTGAATTCTTGACACCTTCCACAGAGGAAACCCGTCAGAGTCTTCAGTGCGACTCACACAGCGGTGTGGCAATAATTCAAACGAGATTTCAGCAAAAGCGCCCGATGAGAGGAGCAAACTGTCTTCACACCACCACGCGACGCAGCGCTTCGTATTCGCTTACTCTAATTTGGCAAACATCAAAAAAGGAAGAAGGAACGAACAATAGATGACGGAAGAGCGAAAAAAATAAAAGGAAAACTTTAAGTGGCTATAAATCCGGGATTTACGAAGCTTCAGCGTTCCGCTACCTGTGCCACCCTGTCATCTGGAAGTTTCCTTCCCACTGCCACTGAGTGGGGTGCTTCACTCATAGTCGCCCCCCGCCCGTACCCCATTTGGATAGATTACTGGGCTTGTGCCGTATTTTTCGCCCCTAAAAAAGCAGCAGCAGCCAACTATAATACCCGAAGTACTCTCGTACCTTGCATCTGACAGAATTCCACATGTGTCTGTGGTGTGAACAACGAACAGCTCGTAGAACAATCTTCCGTAATTCTGAGGCCATTGCTTATGGATTATATTGGAATATCGTATAATGTTTACGTGATTTGACTCGGGAATGTGCAAGCTCGGTTGATGTTGTTTTCGGGTTGTTTTTTCCTTTTTTTTTGCTTCTTCTTTCTCCCACCATATATTTTTCTATAGCCGAAGGCAAATTTGATTAATGTGAGGACTGTCTAATGACGGTAACGCAACCGCCAGCCAGAATGATACCGAAATGTGTTCACGTTTTTCGTTTCGATCCGATCCGTTTCCGTATACTGGAATCGGAATGGAATGGGGAATGGGGAAGGACGAAAAGTGCGTGATGTCGTAGATTTAAGTGGTATAATTTACAAAGGATTAAAAATGTGCAATCCATCACTGGCGGGGATAGCATTTCAATTTGGAAAATTCCATCTGGTGGTGGGGGCTGCTGGGTGGAATAGTTGTGGTTACCAGTGTCGTAAATTTACGTGGAAAAATGTCAACGTGGAAATATGTGTTAGTAAAGGTAAAAGGGTTGAACGTTGAACCTTCATATGTATTTCGGTGCACAATAGGTACAACCCTTTCAGTGGGTTTTCCAAAGATGCGAATTCACTGATATGCCAGTAGCCATTGGAAAACAGGAGCATTGGACTTTTTGCTTTGGCAAGCAGAACGGAGCTCAGGTGGTGATTTCATGATTTGAATTGTAATGTTTTTCAATTCGGATCACAGTAATGCAACCAAGCGTTAGTAGTGGAGTGTATTCCACCGTGCGGCGTTTGAGGTACACTGTGTATTAATTCGATGAGATTATGGGGGAACATATTCTATGTGACTGTATGGCACTCTGTGCTTTCCGGAGACAACATTTCCAGAGACCAACTCCCACGGAACTTCGTACAGTCTCCACCACTGAGATCCTCAACTTCATCAAAAGCATTGAGCCTCTTCTGGTTCCCTAAACTGAGTTTACAGTAGATCCTTTGGGTCGCGGTGCCCTCAATTCGACGCTCTTTAAATAGGTCTTACTTCAACCGGCTGTTACACGAACTTCAAATTGGATTTGACAAATCTAAAGCTAATGGAAAGTGGACTTAACCCGTTTGGCCCAGAAAGAAAGAGCGGGAAGTGGTGCACATAGCCCCTTGAGGGTAACTCCCAGCCAGAATGTTTTGCCTCAACTAGCTCCGTTTGAACCAGACACGAAAGGTAGATCTGGAAATTATCAAATTAAATATGTACGTCTTCGGATTCATTTCTAATATTTGGCTGAAGACTTTCTTCTCCACGTCACGTTTCGTAGATTTGGATTTGAAGACTGTTCGGTTCGGGTTGGTTTTGTAGACAAATCGAATTGTGACTGAACGAATTGTACATTCCATGCGACGATATGCGTTTCTATAAAGTAAATCTTTTACCTTTCACTGCGTTGTTTTGCAAATGTTCAACTTCTGCAAATCCTTCGGGAAGTATCAAATCACGAAGTGTCTGAGAGAGTTCAAACACTCAACCAATTATTGGCAGATCAAAAACCACATGTCGGGGCCTACTCGGACCCAATCAAAAAGTTTGCAGCCAGTCGATCCATCAATATTTCTCTCGATTAAGTTCTTTTAATTTCTATATCTTTTTCTGGTATGCTTATGCAGTACATATCTCAGATTAGCATTTTTATCCGCCGGATGTACGGGCACAATTCGGTGAACAGTTAATTTCACGCCTCGGATCGGTGAATTGGCCCGCTAGATTATGTGATATCAGACCACTAGACTTTTTCTTTTGGTGCTACATGGATAAGCCGGCTTCGAATCTTCGATTGAGGAATTGTCATTCGCCAAATATCACTCAAAATGCTCGAACGCGTCATCGAAAATTGGAACTTCAGAACGGTTCTTTTGACTGATAACAAAGATTGCCCGATAACATTGAATTTTTTTTTTTAAAGTCTGCCAAGCAGTTACGCGTTACGCACCAGTCGAAAGTGTGTTTTCTAATATGAATAAGATATGGACTAATGAGAAAACTTATTTGGAAGACTCAGTACTGAAAGTCAGTCCTTTAAAGAATAACATAAACAAAACATGTCAATAGTCCCATTCATATTTAAACACCAAACCTGATATTTTAAAGCAGATTTACTTTTCTGAAAAATGAAGAAAACCAGCCCACCAACTGCTTAAGATTGGTTCTATATTCATCAGATAAAAAATTAAATAGAGAAAAATTACAAAAAAATATGTATGTGATTTCGTTATTAAAATGTACTAGCGTCTCGCTCACGTCTCGGTCACGTTAGGTATATGACGCAGCGTTGCGTGAAAAAATTCCCTTTTTTTGCATGAAAAATATTTTTTTCCCCGATTTAACGTTTCATTTTCCCCGGTTTTTTCCCCGTTTTTCATATACTTTCGATTTCGGTCAACTGCAAATAAAACACTACTTTTCATACAGTCTTAGTATTCTTAATAACAACATAAAAGAGTAATAGCACTTACAGTATATAAAATAACTGAAAAAACCATTTAAGTTGTACATAATGTACATACGGTAGACTCTCGTTAGCGTGAACACCGGTTAATGTGAACTCTGGATAACGTGTACATATTTTTTTTAACATTGACATCTCTAAAACGTGAACAAATCCTGAACACTCTACAACGTGAACTACAATTTCCGCTCAAAATAGCTGTAAAATTCAAGCAAGTTGCAACTTAAATTAGTTTTTCTTGGCAAAAAATCTCGTCTTGTACAGTTTTACTAAGCTACAAGTCAGTTAGTTCGTGGAGAATGCAAAGGCACTCTTCGGTGCTATTTATCCTGAGGTTTGATAAGTATATTTTTAAGATTTTTGTCTTAAATAAAATCGTTTGCCTAGGTGGGCTGTAGAATTGAAGACATCCATGAATGGAACGAAGGTATAGACTACTCTAATGTCCAAAGTAACCAACATCATAAGTGATGGAGAGACCGATGATGGAGATGTGCTTGAATTGCCAAAAGAAAAAAAATTAAGCCTAGTGAAGCCATTTAAATCTTCAACAAGGCTTTTGAATAGATGAGCTTGTTAGCCAAAATGACTTAAATATCTTAAAACGCCTTAAGGAAAGGGAGGTATCAAAGCTTTTGGGCAAGAAGAAGACAAGTAAACAGATGACCGACGTTTTCTAGTAAATTCCATAACGTTATGTCCAAAACTTTGTATTTGCGTTCCTTTGCCATAACTTTTTCTTAAAAATCTATTAAAAATACAGTTATCTAACAAATAAAATAAAAATACATAAATAAAAAAGTAAATAAATTTCTTCTATGGGATTGTCCTATTCTTTTGTTAAAATTCAACCTTCGCAAACGTGAACTGGCTTGATTTTTAATTGTTCACGTTATCGAGAGTCTACTGTACTTCATTCTTCATTGATTGTTGAAAAAATGGGTATAAAAATAACAAAATATAAAACTTTAAATAAAAAACAAAGAAAAGAAAAGAAAGAAAATTAAAAAATCACAACTTAAGAATTAATCACTTAATTTTAGTAGCTTTGTTCAGTGAGGAAAACTAGAACAAAAAATCACTGATTCGTGAAAAATATCAGATCCAAAGTTAGCACAGAAAAGTACAGCCCATATGATAGTTGTCAAAATGACAATTTCATTGTCGATTACTGTTCTTATGTTTTCCAATTTATTTATAGCATTTTACAACAACTGATTGCCCTTTTACCAATGGAATTTCGATCAGAGTAGACTCTGATCTCGATTTCTTCCATTTGGTAAACTTATTTTGTCGATCCACGTTTCACTTCGAGTTAAAAAGAAATCAAATACACAATCACAGCTGACATCTGTACACCAGTCTGTTCTACCTCTTGCACCTAAGATTTCCTGTATTTTTCTGTTCTGGATAACCTTACTGAACACAAAGCAGATCAGTTTCGGACAGACATTTTTCTCGCTGAATACAAGACCATGTACTTTTCTGCCCATGACAACCTCAATGAACAGACCTTGTATTAAAATACTTTAAGGGAGCAAAAACATATTCTCAAATGAAACAAGATATCATTATGTCAAATATATAAAAAGGGCTTTAGTCAGTGCCTCATGCGCTGTTGCAACTTTCAGCCAAATGCTAATTTGAGGTCGTGTGTATAAAATTGTTTGCATTCACGCGCTATGTATTCCTGTGATATTTTCAATCTATTGCTTTGCTAAATAGTATTTATTTATTAAAACTGTCAATGAATGGAAACATTTTTTAATGCAGTTCATTTTCTCCGCTTTGAAATCTTTTTCCACGTTTCCCCTTTTGGGTTCAAAATCCCCGGAAACGGGGAAAAATCCCGCAACCTGGCATCGCTGATATGACGTACTTGGCGGTCGGTGGGTTAAGCCGGACGAAACCGTGACATCCTGGCATCACAGCCAATCACATACGAGATGATGAAATTCAATCAGTAAAATTGAAAACTCGAAACTCCATTTCCATCAGGCTTCAGTTCAGAATTGTATCGAAAATTCGCCAAAGCAGCATTTCGTTTGTTAATAATTATAGTCACGGTAAATAGCCGAAACTATATGGGGAGCTCTAAACGACCCCCCTCCGATTTGGCTAAAAATTCCTAGAATTACTCATTGGAGTGGTACGAGCTATAAGTCATAAAAGTTTTGCAGAATTCCAAAATATGTATTTCACAAAATAATAGCTTCGGATCTGCTTATCGGAATTTCCTTTCCAACAGTATACCTTGTTGGGCTCAGGAAAACGTGAACTTTTAAGATTCCGACATAATTTTTATTTTCCAGGGCGGAGGATATTCTACATAGAATGTTCTTTTTATACGTATCTTTAAATAACTCAAAAAATGGTATTTTATTTTTTTTTGATTTTTTTTATATATTATGGGTACCTAACCTAACCTATAGAGACATATCCTTCCACATATGTACATTCGAAATTTCAATTTGGAATCTCTATGGGTTCAGCCATAATAATTTTCTATAGCCGGGTCAATCAAAATCTTTGTTCGAAGTCAAGAATCTCAATGTTCGGATAGTTTGACTACTGGGAAATAAGCCTTTTTAGTTTCATTTTTGAATGTAAATATGTAATTGTTTTAAGTTTCTAAATTAATGTAAATTGTAGTAAAATCTATTTGAGATCCCGCTGTGTATTCAATTTATGTATATTACATTCAACGAGCTGCTTACAGAAATCGATTCATACACTGAGAGAAATTTGCAATAAAAAAAACAAATAGAAACATGTTTAACTTTTCCGTGTTTAAACATGTCGCTTTAATGAAAAATGTAAACTAAATTCTGGTTTAATCAAATAAATACATGTTTGGTGTTGAATTAACAAATATTTTAAATACATATTTTTTAACTTAAATTAGTTCATGTTTGATATTATCCATAAAATATGAAAGAGTTTACTTTAAATACAATTCTATTAAAATCAGTTTGTATTGAAATATTCAAACGGATTTCTATTTGATCTAACGATAAGCAAGTTAAGCAATATTTCGTTTCAAAAACGAATACATGATCATTTCAAATAGGACTATGTTTTACTCAAATAAATTCATGTTTGAGAAAACATGAATGAGCTTGTTTTAAACAGAATTCAATTGAAAACGTTTGGAAATGAATTATTCGAACAGATGTATATTTAATTTTGACTATAAACGTGTTTGAATGTAACATGACTTGTAAATGTACCATAATTTGTTATTGCTTTATTCAGTTTTAAATATACACTATACAACTAACAAGTGCAACTAACAAAATTTGTGAATACTACGGCCAGAACATAAAAGACGTGAAATCAAGGGGACAAATTGCATCTTGTAAGCAAATCTCAAACAAAGGTATGTAGCTCCGTGTGCAATTAAACGTATAAATTTTGTCTTTTGACATTTAGGTATTATTTGCAGATAGTGTTGATAACATATGTAGCTTCCAGCTTGCTTAATAGTGTGATTACTCCAACAGCTCGTTTCGGAGATGCTGAAGGAAGAAAAAATTTAGCATACTCGATGCTTCATATTTTACAAGTCCTACCTTACATTTGTATCAAGAAGATGTTACTTAAAAAATAAGTTTTTGTGAAAAATTAATAAAATCAGTTAAACTAAAAGCAAATCTGGTTTTTTTTTTTGTCACATATAAGAACCTCTTTTTCCAGGAGTTCTTTCTTGAGTTCAAAAAATGGGCACGAAATTTATATAAGATGGAAACCAGATAAATAAACAAAATTAAAAAAATATATATTACATGTATACATATAAATATGAATGTATGTATAATACACCTGTAAGCATTACAGATTTTAATTTAAAGTGATTTCTTTTTATTTTTCCCAAATAAAATTCCCTTTGAATTAAAAAGATAGCTATTTAAGAAATTCAAATATTTTAATATCAAGTTAAATAGATTTCTATTTAATTTTCTTAATTTTGATTCTGTTAACCTGAAATAGAAATCATTTTGATTCAAATAAGCATCTGTTTATAAAATTTACGTTGAATATGTTTATTTCAAATAGAAAACAAGTTGATTCTATCGAAAACTATCTAAAATTATGATTAAAAATAACAAAGTTATTCATGTTTAAATTAAACAAAAACCATTTTGGCGCCAAATCATATTTATTTGTGTTTAGTTTAAACATGTCATATGTCATACGTCATACACCACTAAAGTTCCGACTACTGGGGACGTTATCTGTGCTGTTTTTCAATCTTTCCCAGCTTCTAGGTATACAATTTAAATGGTATTGTGAGATTAGTGAATTAGCCCTTAAATTTGTGTAACCTTTAAATAGCAGTAGGCAAAAGTTTAATTTAAGAAGCTGCAATTGTGGGTGGAACTGCACCCATGTTGACTCACTGCTTGCCAGCTTTAACATAAGGACACTATACCACGATATGGATTTAACGCGGTCTCAATACCAAGGACTATCCAAAGTAATTCACAAATCTGTTACAAAAGACCTGCACATCCAATAAGGACTTAACGATCCCTTGTGTCTCCTTACCACCCCGAGAAACGCAAAAAAGAAAATCTACTTAATGTGTAATGGCAAATAAATTAACTAATCCATATACACAGTCAATTTTTTCCTACGACAGAATCCATCCAAAATCCCCAGCCATTATCTCACCCCCAATCAATCCACTCAGGGGTACCTTAAACTTTCTATTTATTAGCTTTTAATCTAAAATCGAAAACATTTTTAATAGACTTTCGATGCAAGAAAATAAACAAAATGGCAAAGAGAACAAAAGCAGAAGATGGAGCTGCAAAAAAGGAAAGAAGGGAAAAAAACCCAGCAAATCCCAAGACCCAACAACGGAAAATGCCAACTGAAGTGAATTTATACTCGCAGATAAGACAAGTTTGAATTTCTTGGTATCAATGGAATTGAATCAAATTACCTTGGAATCTTAACCTTAAGGTTATTTTCCATTTGACTCGGGATTTTACCCACCCACTGCTGCTGCCTTCAGGGCGGAGAAATCCCTTTTGCTCCTCTTCGCTCATATCTAGATCGAAAGTTACTCTACTAGATTGCTGCTGGTGTGTGGTGGAAAATTATCCCAAAGTATCTCATTACTTAGCTTCGGATTCGGATAGCAGCAAATTCCAAGAGACCAACCAGAACTGCATATTGAAGGGGAGCGATGATAACATCGCTAGAATTTTTTTCTTCCACTTTATTCTGTGCTTCGTTTTTCTTTCTCTCTCCTTTGCCACATAATAAGTAAAATTACCTGGTACATCGACCAGGAAAAGTTAAATCGACATTTTGGCCATTCATTTCGGTACCGACTGTTCAATTTGAGAATGTCTTCCCATCAGACATCCTAAAGCTTTGCCTATGGTTTATTTGGTGTTCACAGATAAATACGACCTGATAATAGGGATTCGGAATAGCAGCAGAAAAATGAAAAAAAAAAAAAAATGAATCTAACAATTAATCAACTTAAGGAAGGAAAGTATCTTTCAAGCAGTTAATGTTTCATTCAACAGCCTTTGGCTATTTTGTTTTAATGTCCTCGCCGATGATTTTCAGTAGAACCGTCATCGTTAAGATAATTTGTACAAAATTATAAGTCCGGTCCATTAACAATAAGGGAAATGAATTTGTGCCTAATTAAGACGAATTTTGGTCCTGTGAGGATAAAAAATTATATTTTAATTTGTATGTCTGTTACGTTTTTCAGGGTTTTCCGGGAGTTACCTTTTTTCTTTGACAAAATCTGATTGAAGGGCAGAATGGCTGAAATGTGCAATCTCAAAGCACATTGTCCTAAATAAATACAGTAGGAGCGAATAAAATAAACTGAACCTAGGCAAACAGACGAAGGTCACTCTGTACATCGCATTTCAGTGGAAGACGATCTAGCAAAAGACATAGCGTTGGTGCTCCTCCATCCACTATATTCTTCAGATTTCTGTTTCCAAATATGAAGAAATGGCTTGGACGTAAGAGACTGGAGGTAAGAGACTAGTACAAGCCTATTCTGGAGGGTTCGACAAAGCATACTACCTCGACGACTCATTTTTGTGGAAAATTGTCCAAAAGTGGTCATGTCAAATGTTAGATAAATTCTATATAATAGTGCTTTTGAAAACTTAGGCGAGGATAAAGAAATGGTTAGAAGTGGCACTAGATCATTACTTGTCGCTTTATATCGTTGAACTTGAATATGAGCCATCACGTACTTATAATGTTGGTTGACTTCAGTAAAGCCTTTGATACACTAGTACACGAAAGACTCTTAGAAAACCATAGAAAGAGGGAAGGCGGCTAATTGGATTCAAGACTACCTATTAGACCGAACAGCAATAAAGAAAGTATATAATGTAAGAAGCAGAAAAACACAGATCCTCTATAGTGTACCACAGGGGTCGAAATAAGGTCCTTTGTTATACATCTTGTTAACAAACGAGCTTCTACGTGTATTCAAAAACGCTACAGCCTACATTGCAATTGTTGTCAAGCATAGAAATCTTAATATCGCTAAAAAAAAAAAAAATCCAGGAGGAGTTTGATAAGGTGTCACAGTTTGGTTATTAACTCTGTAAGGACGAAGTCGCC
Source organism: Brachyopa scutellaris (assembly GCA_949775065.1). Classification (NCBI taxonomy): domain Eukaryota; kingdom Metazoa; phylum Arthropoda; class Insecta; order Diptera; family Syrphidae; genus Brachyopa; species Brachyopa scutellaris. The sequence continues at coordinate 159,716,515 of OX459112.1, forward strand.
GTGGCCGTGGTGGTTAGTGCGTTGGACTACAATGGAATGCTGCCCGGGTTCAACTCCTGGCCGGGCTTCTTAACACCTAAAAGAGTTTTTTCACGGTGCCACCTCTTTCAAATGTTTGACAAGCATCAAAGAGTACCATTTGTCACGATTGGGCTTCTCAACTCGCCGTTCGGAGTCGGCAAAAAACTGTAGGTCCCTTCAATTCGTGCAAAAATATAACACGCACACTCAAATGGTTGCGAGAAGCAGGCCCCGGTTCACCTCGAGCTGTAGCGCCAACTAAGTAAGTAAGGACGAAGTCAATCCACATACACACACCAAATAAGCCAACAGCTACGATTAAAATACTTAGGTATCTTTATCTGGAGCGAGCATCTCAGTAACTTATGCGGCTTCAATTGAAAAGTACTCTTCTGCAATGGTGTACCTGAAAAGATACACTACCACAGATGACCAGAGGCAGGTCTATTATTCATTAGCCGAATCCCGTTTAAGATACGAAATATTAGCATGGGGAAACGCATCGGAAACTCATCTCGATAAGAACGACATTTAGTGAAAACTATTAAAAAATAATAATGTTTTTAAAGTTCTACATTACTATATCCCTCAACGGAACTAGTATACATTTTGATACTATGTATTTCGTGAAAAAATGTTGAATAACTTTTTGGCTCGTAGAGGAAATACGTCGTTTTTCACTTTCGGAAGATGACTCCAATGGACGAGGTCGGAATTCTGGAGCAAAAGTGTTTCTATATACATTAAAGGCCATAGTATCAGAAATGAATCTACGTACATTTTCAGTTCTAAAGGGTGATTTTTTAAGAGGTTGAGAACTTTTTTAAAAAAAAAACACAAAAAATTCGAAAAAATGAATGAAATATTTATTTGAATCGATAGTTTGAACCTTGCAATTTAATGTTTAAAGATAATTTCATGCAAATGTTGACCGCGGCTGCGTCTCAGGTAGCCCATCCGCTGAGTCCAATTTTGGCATACTCTTTCACACATATCGGCCGGTATCTCACGAATGAATGCATGGATGTTGGCTTCCAGTGCGTCAATCGAAGCGGGCTTGTCCCTATAGACATTAGCCTTGACATACCCCCACAAAAAATAATCTAATGGTGTCAAATCGCACGATCTAGGCGGCCAATTGACCGGCCCGAAACGTGAAATTAACTGTTCACCAAACTCGCCTCGCAATTGCGCCATTGTTTCGCGTGCTGTGTGGCATGTGGCACCGTCTTGTTGAAACCACATATCATGCAAGTCAAGAACTTCCATTTCGGGCAAAAAAAAGTTTGTTATCATCGCTCGGTAGCGTTCACCATTGACAGTGACAGTATTTCGCGGTCTTCTGTCACACTAGCTGATACGGCCGCAATATTTTCTTCACTACGCACAGTACGTAAACGTGTTGGTGGTTTAATGTCCAACAAAGTAAATTTGGTGCGAAATTTGGTCACAATCTTCCGAATAGACTGCTCAGAAGGTCGAGAATGCCGATCATAAAATGGAAGCAGCGCGCGATGAACATTTCGAACCGAGCACGAATTTTGATAGTAAAATTCAATAATTTGCAAGCGTTGTTCATTTGTAAGACGATCCATGGTTAAATTGCAAACCAAACTGAAGCTGTTTGACAGTGACACAAGGTACTAAAGACACGTCAGCTGTCAAAACCAGTGTTGCCAAAACCAAACCAGCTAAAAAATCACCCTTTATATGGAAAGAGCATCAAAAAATCGAAGCTTTTTTGTCTGATATTGGCGCGCATGGTACTTAGCATAAGCCAAATCAATTTTTATGTTTGTCAACAGTAAATGAGCAGTTGAATTTAAAAAAAATGTAAGTTTGAGTTCAGAAAAATTTAGTTTGCAAATGAGCCGTCAAAATCGACTTACGTCGGCCAAAATTTGAAATGAAGAGGAAGCGGCGTTGGATTTATGTGTCTTCTGAATCTGAATGCAGTTATTCCCGAGATGAAGAAGATTCATATGAGTCAACAGAAGCAGAAATTGCCGACGCCTAAGCAGAATATTTTTCGAGTGGCAGTGGAGAAAGTGCAGACGAATTGGACGAGACAATCTTCAATTCAATTTAAAAAGTGTCCAAAAAAGTGTAACGGACTAAAAAAAGAGTCCACACACATAATTCGAATAAGATATTTGTATTCATCAAAAAAAGGTTCCTTAAAAATGAAATTTATTTTATTTATTAATAAAAGAAAGCGTGAACAATTCATAAATAACTACAACAAAAAGTAAATAAATTCTAAATGTAGTACATATTTGTGTAAACATTTAATTACATAACTCAAAACTCATACATCATTTTTTTAATGATCATTTCCTCAATAATTTTATAACCAAATCAATGCTTCAATGCGAAACTAGTACAATATGTTATTTTAATCAAAAACCTGGCCAAAAGTCGGTTTTCTAAAAAGTAAAATTGACAACTAAAAGCTTGTTATAGCGGGTGCTAAATACACTTGGGTCAATATGCTATGCTGTGCTTGTTTTTTTCCTTTTCGATCGTGTGTTGTGATAAAATGAACTCAAAGTTAACAGTTGCATCATCTACTGCATTTTTATTTTAATGCGTGCTCCTTTGATAAGTGTTATCCAATAAGTGATATCGAAGTTGCACATGATCCAATATAGGGGAAGGTGTTGTACCTCGGTCCATGTGCAATTTCCCAGTAAAGTACTAAACATGCAGGAACATGTTCTTTTATAAAATGTTCCCCTTTTGTGTATATCATTTCTTAGTTTATTGGTGGACCTCAAGCTGTAGGGTAAAGGTGTCAACAGTTAACCAGGGTACACAGTGAATCAATAGCTCTCATAATGTCTCTTTTTATTTTAAAATGAATCTGGAAATGAGAAAAGAACACATTTTTACTTCCCCTCGCAACACACTAACGGTCTGCGCGATCGCATTGTCGAAAGTGGTTATCCTCGTGTGTTTGTGTTTTCTGCATAGGTAAGTATTTTTTTTTTCTGTTTTATTTTTGGTCTTATTAAAAAAGTTCGTATTCAAAAGTGCCAGAACTCAAAATTTTCAATCCATGTTAATTTTTCAAATCTGGATGTTCGCTAGCAATAATTATGAGCAACTGAATTACCAGTTTTATTTTTCTTTTATTTTCGTACAAAAAAGTAACGTTTTGTGATATTTTTACAAGAACTGTTAAGTTTTTTTAATTTATTTTCGTATGTAAAAACGTATGTTTTTACTGAATAAATTGATTTTAAATTCCTGTTTCACTGTATACCATGCACTGATTCATTGTGTACACCCATGGTACACAGTGGATCACATGGGAAGGGTACTTTCAAATAATTTTTTCACTCTCAATCTCAACATTAATAAAGCTTTGAGATTTTGAGCTTAAAATGAAGACAAAACATTGAAAAAGCTGTGAAAAAAATGTCATGGCTATACTATGATAAATACGAGCTCAACGGCGCAATAAGTAAAAATTGATCCACTGTTAACACCTTTACCCTACATGTTAAAAAGAAAATTCAAGGAAATTGTTTGAGAAGGCAAATAGTTTTTTCTTTTTTTTTTGCGAAAAGTCCTGTGGCTTACTAATTCGTTTCTTTGTTTCGTTTCTTAGTCGATTGGGGTAGATGCATTTATGTTCTTTTAGTTCGAACACATTTTCATGTGTATGTGTTTTACAAATAACTTAAAAGTTAATATTTTTCGCCTAAGTGCTGTTAGTGTACCTTGGACCTATCGTAGTGATTGTATCTTGACCCGGTGCAAGGACTTTGAAGCGGATAGTGGTTCATCCCTAAACATCACAAAAAATATATATTGACTTATTTTTTTGTTTTAACTGTTTTTAAAAAGCAGGGGAGTAATTTTTTTAATTTTTTTTTCTTTTTTTTTTTTGTTGAACAGACATTTAAAAACTTTTTAAAACTTTTTTTACAAAAATATTTTTCTTTAGTTGTTTTTTCTGCCATGTACTTTAAAAGAAATAAGCATGAATTTTACAAAAGTAACGTGTTCATCTTTGATTTTAATGATGTATCCAAAGTACCAACCTCTATGGACCAAGGTACAACCACGTCTTGTACCTTGAAATGTATAAAGTTGACAAAGAAAAGTTAAGTTTTCTAAAGAATGGTAAGCAAAATCCTTTGGGATTTCAGATATACATATGTTACAGATAATACTTCAGATAGTTAAGTTTAAAAAATTAAAAAAAACAATAGTTGAAATAAAGTTATTTGAAAAAAACTGAAATCCGGACCGAGGTGCAACACCTTCCCCTATCTGAATTTCGGTAGAGGAATGTGTGAAAAGTGACCAAAGTTTGCATCTGTTAATTTGCTAACAGAATTACAATTTAAAACTGCAGGGGATTATCAGAATTTTTTAATTTTTTAAATCAAAATTCAATATTTCTATAGACTCTTTTTAACTCTCCGACAGTCGCCTGTCAGACTTTGTTATTACAATTAATTAATTACGAGAGTCACATGATCTGCCAGAATTTTCAAGCACCGTCAGTTTCGAGGAAGTCGAAGCCGCGCTTCCCTGAATTTCTACTGCATAGCGGCAAGAACTTCAAGAATTGGCTTGCAAGGTTCTATTCAAACATAATTGAATCCAGACAATTCCCAACTGAACTCAAGAAATCTAAAATAGTAGCCCTGCTCAAACCTGGAAAGCCCAACGACAAACCAGAAAGCTACCGCCCTATCGCTCTACTAAGTGCCCGGTACAAACTGTTTGAGAGAATCATATATAATAGAATTGAACCGGCTATCGACGCAATCGTACCCATCGAACAGGCAGGCTTCAGACCTGGCCGAAGCTGCACAGACCAAGTATTAGCGCTAACGACTCATATCGAGGCAGGCTTTCAGAAAAGACTCAAAACGTGCGTGGCATTTATAGACTTCACCGCTACATATGATACAGTATGGAAAGATGGATTTCCTCCAATGGAGTTCCTCCAAGTAATACCGTGCATCAAAACAGCCACCATTCTAAACAATATGCTCGGCGATAGGCCATTTCAAGTCCTCCTAAATAACACGCACAGTAAGCCAAGAAAGCTTAATAACGGTCTACCGCAAGGCTCAGTCCTAGCTCCATTGCTTTTTAACCTATACACATATGACATACCAGCAACTTTATCAAGAAAATTTGCCTACGCTGACGACATCGCTATAGCTACACAACATCAGAGTATGGCCTACACGGAAGCAACACCTACCAAGGACATTGATACACTGAGCTCATATTTCAAAAAATGGAGACTCTTCCCAAACATGAGCAAAAGCAAATTAACATGTTTCCACCTAAACAACAAACTGGCCCAGCTCACTGCTCATTTTAACAACATACAGCTTAACCACAACCCCACACCGAAATATCTCGGGGTCACACTGGATAGAACTTTATCGTTTAAACAACACCTTACCAGCACGGCAGCTAAACTTAAGACTCGGAATAACATAATCCAAAAGCTGGTTTCAACATCATGGGGAACCCCTGCCAAAACACTACGCTCCGCTACTCTGGGACTTGTGTCCTCTACTACCGAATATTGCTCTCCAGTCTGGTTAAACAGCGCTCACACAAATAAAGTAGACTGCCAGCTCAACACATCGATGCGCATCATCTCAGGAACTATCAGCTCCACTCCAACGAGATTTCTTCCGGTGCTGAGTAATATCCACCACGTCAAACTCCGCTGCCAAAATGCATTACTACGCGAGTACACCGAAGTTAGTTCAAACCAGTATCTGCCAATCCATAAAGATATAGAGAATAGTGCACAGAGTAGGCTCAAATCACGCCACCCTCCACTTAAACTTGCGCAAAATCTTGCAAGCAACAACTTCAACGCAGCTGAACTAAGGAGAAGCGAGTGGATCCCTTCCTCCATAAACGATATGTGCGCGATAGAGGACCCAACATTGATGATCTACCCAGAAAATTGTGGGTCAGCCTCAACCGACTGCGGACAAATCACGGCAGATGTGCCGCAACACTTTTCAAATGGGGAGCGGCCGATACACCATACTGCGATTGTCAGAAATGATAATGGCTAATCAACCTAGACATCCAGTTCTAAAGCTCCTTGTGCAATATAAATATTTATGTAAATATGTTCATATTTTTGTATTTTTTGTATTTTTGTTAATATTATCTAACTGAAATGTACCTAAGCCATACGCTAAATAAATAAAAAAAAAATACAATTAAAACTTAATAATTTTATGACAAAAATTGATGGTTTTTATTAAAATATTGGAAAAGCATCCAAAAGTGTCCACAATTTTCAAACAGCGTCCATTTTAGTTAATTATTAAAAAATTGTGTCCAGGTGTCCCGATCGTTAAAAAGCATCCAAATGAACGTTTCATATACAATGGTATCAGGCAGTTTACAAGAATTTTTAGTATTTAAAACATTCCACACCTAAGTATACCAATAATTTCCAAACTTCTTATACGTATTTGTATATCGTAAGGCTAGGTGCACACATGCGATTGCAGTCGTACGACTATTCAGTCGCAAAAAATAGAACACATAGCTTTTAATGTAAGTGCGCGCACATGATACGTTGCGATTAATAGGTTTCATGTGCGCGCACTTACATTAAAAGCTATGTGTTCTATTTTTTGCGACTGAATAGTCGTGCGACTGCAATCGCATGTGTACCTAGCCTTACTCCCATTAATGTTGATAAAATTCCTCCGAGTATTTCAAGGTTAATTTAATGAAAACCTTTCAAACCACTCACTCTTAACGCGGTTCCTTGCATTCATCCAATGCATGTATCCAACTGAATTAAATAAATTAGATCCATTTGAAACTAACCAAACCCAGAACTGTTTCCTTTTGTTTCCATTCCTGAATAGCATTCCCTCCAGGTCATAACTCATCTTCCTTCAACGATGTGGTTTATCACTCCTTAGCAAAATCCTTTACCCAAATATACCTTCACAGTGAGAAAGCACTCGTATCATCCATACCGTTATTTATATGTATAATATGCGATAATATGCAAATGTGTTTCCTTATTTCATAAACATTCCCGTCGTTCTAAATAAATTTTATCTTTCATTCAAGTGAAACAATTTAATATGAAAATTTCCAGAGTCCTTCTGCTCAAAGATCGACAAAAAAAAAAAAAGGGAAAAACTTTTCGCGCCAGAAACTACACCGTGTCATCAGGATAACCAGCACTCGTGACCGGAAACTATCAGGGGAACAATCGGCTGCACCAGAAATGTAACGAATTCCAACATTGCAGCAGTGTGTGAGGCAGAAGATTGCCTCGTAAATGCTTTGGAATGTAACACTACTTGTTCGTTCGCCCACAATAAGGACGAAAAAGGAAGAAGAGTGTACATATTTAATTCCAAGTGGCATGGCAAAATGCCACTTTAGTTACCCGGACCACAAATTAGAGCAATAAAACGTTTCATAAAATTTCAAATCCCTTCTGCTGGTGTCCTGAGTTTGTTTTTGTGTTTTTTTTTTTTTGTTATTGTCTGGATTTTGTCATTGCTTTACACACACACACATATATAACAGACAACAGTATGCGAGAACATTTAAACGACAAGTTGACTTTCATCGTTCGTTTCATCCTGACCCCATCATCATCACCACCATCCGCGTAGCCTTCACCAAGGGTCAGCCATAAACAAAAGTGTCAGAAATATAAAAAGCCACCGACGACGACGACAACGAGAAGGACGATGAAGGACAGAAGAACACTAGCATCGAGGACGACAACAGACACCAGTCAGTGATGGGGTTTGTGGGAGGATGGGGTGTTGAATTTTAATTCCCACATGTCCTCCTGCCCGTCCCTCACATTATCCTGGCTCAGTGAATCTCTAAATTTTGCGACTAAATACTTTAACTTTGTTAAGCAGGAGATGACACAATCTGTTTGCTCCGCAGAGACCGTTTCGCCCGTTCATATTCCTGCCAAGCGGTGCATTAAGCTAAGTCGCTCGTACTCAGTGTCCTTTTCGTGTTGCGGAGAAATGCCCGCTTCCAGTGGACAGAGGCAGCAACAGCGGCGACGGCGCGTACTGACGCCGACGATGAGTGACATTAAGTGGAAGTGGCATATTTGAGAAATCATTTAAGAGGCTGGAATGGGAGGGTGCACAAGGCGGAGGGGTTAAATTTTCCCGCAGAGACAGAACAGAATTTTATGTTAATGTGATACACTTATCCCTTCGCCCTTCGGTAATTTATTTTCTCGCTTCTTAGAGATGGTAAATGAGTCGGCTACAGGGTGGAAGGGTAGCGCTGCTCTCGTGGAGTACTCCAGAGGTAGTGGCTTCTGACGTTTAATATGTTACTTTAGCTATTCTGCGGGGGTTGATGGGCGTGTGGGGCTGTGCCTGAAACTACTTTGTTTCGGTTACTTTCGATGTTTGCTTAATTGGACACCACCACTTTATATAATTTATGGAAACCGGGTGTGGTGGGGACTGATGGATGTCAGAGTCAACTAAAGTGTTTGGAGTTTTTTTTTCTGTTTGCTTTCGGAAGAGTTTTGATTGTTTTGCTGTGGCTAAGAGTTAAATGGGCTTTGGTTTGAATTGATACAGTTTTATCTTTTGAACAGATATACCGAACTTTGTATTCGGAGTGGTAAATAAGTTGAATATCAAAGATTACAGAAATACTCAGTTTACGGTGAACAATATGACATTTCTTAGAGCGATTTGCAAGGCATATACGATGTTACTTCTCAGGATACTAAAATGTTGAAAAGGTCGACTTAAGGATGGTACAACTCTAGCGATTTGAAAGAGGAAGGAGAATCTGATTTAGATGCGACTTACGTAAGCTAGATTGAAGACTGTCCTGCCGCTAGAACGGATCAAGCAGGGGATGTGGGGCTTGAAAAATCTTGTTGGTATGGGCGTCTTAGTCTCCTATCTTTAAAGGTATGCCGGACCTGCTTTGCAATCAAGATGATACCTTTCTTAAATTCCTGTAGCTACTCGAATGGCCGTATAATGAAGGACTATTGTAACTTATCAAGTCAGAAACCTTCAACGCTTAGTCCAAGTTCCAACTAATATTGCAAGTGGATTTGCCAAGTCGATAGAATTAAAATTTTGATGGTTTTCGTTCTAAGAGTACTTCTATGATGTCTTTAACATAAGAGCATATATCGAAAAGACTTTAATCTTAACCCTAGTACAGGGGCAAGGTCCATTTACAAGTTTTAAAGCCTGGGGTAACATTTTAAAAAAAATAAATAAATAACATTTATCCCAAGAATAAAAAAATGTAAGTATGCGGTAAATGAGGGTCAGATGTGGCAAGATTATTCACATAAAATTAAGCGTTATTCTTTTATAGATCACATAATATAATAAAAAAAAAACATGTTTTATGGACAAATGTTCGATCGCGCGCATGAATCTGCGTAATCACAATTACAATCGTCAAATATGGTTGCTTTTATGTATAAATGGTAAAAAAATCCAATTTGATACCTGGAATAACTTTTACTGTTCACAAAAATAACTTTAGCACGAAATTTATTGCTTTTAAGAAGCAGTTTTAAACGAAAATAGCATAAAAAACAATGCACAGGCAGTTAAAGATAAAATAAATAAAATAAATAAATAGGGTGATGGCACTAGTAATCGGCCGTTTAAAGGCCCCGACCCATAGAATCCGTCAATGCCGCTGCGCTTAACGTTGACGCTGACGTTGGCGCATGACGGAAAGATCCGTCCCATAGAATCCGTCGCATACCAGCGCTGAGGGGATGACAGTCGATGACATTTTGCTATTGCTGAAAACAGAGCTGTCGTTTCGGTAATTTTTTGGGTGCTTCATTTTTGATAACATGGTGGTACTTTTCGAATGAAGATACATAGTACCAATATTCACATATGAGAAAAATTATGAAAATGGTAATTTGTTTGGAATCAGAAACAAAATTATCTGAAGCTCACTAGTTTCCATTTTTTTTTCTTTTTTTGAATTTTTCAGTGTATGTTCCTATTGATTGTCGGCTGGTTTTTCAATCCAAACATAATTTTATCATGGCCCTTGGAGTTTTCTTACCAATGTCTTACCAATAGAGTTCTATTATTTGGTATATGGACCTGACATTGCAATCACTTTTTTTATCTCGAGCAGTTTTTATCGCTCCAGTACAATTATCATTTTCCAACCGACTAAAAAAGCACTTTTTTTTGCTCGAGATCAATTTTTGTAAATTTCGGATTCAACTAGAAATTTACATCTACTTGCAGTAATACCAAAACATTTTATGCGAAATTAAAACGCAGTACATCAAAATGCTATTAATTAACACAAATATTATCAGAAAAAATTAGAAAATACAAAGAAAAAAAGTGTATTTATAATTGTATTATTATTTTTCTTTTTTTATTTATTTCCTTTTACGAAAAAGGCCAAATGATACACTAATACAATTGCAGAAAAACAGATCAATCTCATTTGTTTTCTATTCAGCACGAAAAATCTGAGATCTGAGAGCAAACTCTGCAAAGCCCAAACAAAAACGACATAAGGCAAGTGTAGTACGGACTGCAGATGGGTATACAGAACAACTATTGTAGTACGACCGACAACACTGGCTGCAAGTGTTTTCTTTTCAAGCTGATGTCAGCTGATTGTCAACATCGATGACAGTTTCTCTATATTTCTCTATGCTTCCACCAATTAAAATGCATACTCTCAATTTGTGAATGCATGAACTATAATATGTGAAGGTGTGCACTTCAATGGTTGAATGAACACCCAACGCACAGCGCAGAGAAAAAAGTAGAAAGTAAACCTACTTTCTGCGTCTGCGTTTTTATGTGCGTTGGTTATGGGCCACCTTCCATAAGAATGCGTGTATTCTATCGGGATGTCCGTTAAAACGGATGAATAAACGCACAACGGATTCTATGGGTCGGGGCCTTTCCAGCCACTCTTTAGCATTTCTAAAATCCATTTGTCTGGGGTGCTTTTGACCACAGCTTAACGCAAGGGCACATAGGGAAGAACGACTAATGGAGATGACGTTTTACGTTGGCCACTTAACACAAACAATACGGTAATCGTCTCCTTGTCGTTTCCAGGACTGATCCTAGATGTATTTCCAGGCCGAGAGCCGTTGGATTCGTTATAGGCATCTACTATCCTTTTTTCATCTAAAATGTAAAAGGCCGAAAACAAAAATGTTTCTTAGCTTTTAAATTCTAAGTTTAATTAAAATTCCATACTTTAAGTTAGGTTACGTCGAAAGACATAGTATAAGCATTAAGTTTAGCTTAGAGTGCCCGTGTGGGGCCAGTAAGTTAGAGTAAGATAGTTAGGTTAGTTAAGCTAGTTTTAAGCACTTTTTGTCTAGCATGTAAGAAATACTTGAATTTAAAAATTAAAAATGCATTAAAAATGAAAATGAGGCCGACACAAAAAACACCAGTCTCCTTAGTCGGCCACCATTCATTCATGAGGCCGACAACTGAAAATTCTAAATAATTACTCGAAATGGAGTAGTCGGCCGTGGGGCCGAGCTTAGGAGAATCATACAAAAAATGTCGGCCCCTTCTGTATTTATTAAAAAAAGTTTTTTTTTATATTTTTGTGCAAGAAACAAGAACAATAAACTATAAATAACCCAAAATAAATCAAATTATGTACTTTACCCTCAATACTTTACTGATTGAGACAGAACTGATTCGCAGTTCACTTCCACTCAGGGCCGAACCTTACATAGGAGCGAGTGGCGCAGCCGCTCCAGGCGCTAGATAGCTAGAGGCATAAAAACTAAAAAAAATACTCTCCAAAAAACAGATCTACTCGTTTGCTAATATGTATTTATATTCTTCACAAACAAATATTTCTCACCGTACTTCTCAAATAACAATACACACATTTCAATCACTGTACTTTAAAAAAAAAACACACATTAAAATCACCAAATTTCCATATAAATATGCACATAATGTTTTTTTTCTAACCCTTCCCGTTCCCACAACATTTTATTCTCTTTCTCACCATCTCCATAGCTACTAATTGGTATAATAGACCAGTTAGCAGAATATTTATCTGTACCCAACTATTTACAACCAGAGACAAACATTTGTCATACCGCTCCATTTGCGCCTACCAAAATCCATACAAATCAACAAACATGTCGGAAGTTGTGGAGCAGGATTCAAATTTTGCGCCAAGGCAATGCGCCTACCTAAAACGATGCGAACTTCAAATTTGGTTTCGCAACCTTGTTCGATATATCAAAACGTTCGATTTGACTGAAGAGAAAGAGAGTCAAACTCAGGTCATACGTAGTAAAATTTATTGTGACATTATGTATGTACAGATCGCGACAGAAAGATAGCACATTTGCTTTTTTTTGGCTCCCTTTTGCATTGTCGTGTTTTCAACCAATAAAAAAACATTTCCTTCTTATATGTTGTGCATTCAATATTTAATTGATAACAAAACAAGACCACATACAAAAATTCAACCTGAGGATACGAAAACAAAAGATATTATTCAATTCAGAACATTAGCACTTCAAGTGGTAGATAGCACATTTTTAAAAATTTTGAAAATTAGTATGTGATATAATATTCAATTTTCCTTGCATTGATTCTCCTTGGCTTCGATTATAGTAGATTTTACGCTTAATATACATAAGTAGAAAGGAGCAATTAACTTTAGTAGTTAGAATAGTTGACCAAAATACGAAAAAGTTTAAAATTAGAGAATATTTTTTGGGATTGTTGCGAAAAAAACAACTGGGTCTGGCTTAACTGATTTAGTTTTGAATGAACTTGCTGATTTGGATATTATATTAGTGAATTGTAGAGGACAAGGGTATGATAATGGTACTTATATTAGAGGGAAACATTGTGGTATGCAAGCGAGAACTAAGGTTTTGGAACCTAGAGCTTTGATGATGTTCAATGCTCTACTGATGCAGTTGCATTCTTCGATAAAGTTGAGAATATCTATGTTTTCTATTCAAGTTCTGTAGGCAGATGGTCGGTTTAAAAAAAAAAAAAATCTTAGTAGTTTGACTCTTCGGCTGCGCTTATATATGTAGCAAGCATGTAATACAAGCTCTTGCTCGCCCGAGCTCGCGCTTTAAATTATCAGAGCATTTTATCTCGCACTTGCTTGCGCTTACTCGCACTTGTAAAAATTTGTTACACAACCATAATGCTCTATAAAATGCATTTAATTTAAAGCGCGAACAAGCGCTTGCATTACACGCAGCCTTAAGCAGAATAGATGCAATAAAACCACTAAAACTATACTTGGGAGATGTTTATAGGCTCTTGTTGACATTTCAGAAAATAATGATCAAAAAGTCCAAAATATGCCTCAATCTCTTGGTAGTAAGCTAAGCGAATTTAAATTTATTTGTTGTGTTGTTATTTGGTACACAATATTAGACACAAAGCAGTATTTGCCTTAAGCTTGCAGTTGAAATTTTGTGCTCAATGAAAAAGTTTTTAGTCGAACTTAGAACTAATGATAAGTTTTTTTGAATTTTTAGATAAGGCGAGACTTATAGCAAATGAGATGTGGAAAAGATCAAACATTTTTTAAGTTGCTTTTGGGACGCTTATTTTTTTCCTGCGCCAGGCGCCAAAACTGTTAAAACCGGCACTGCTTGCACTATTTTTTTCTTAGTAAAATTCACAAAAATTACCACTCGTGAGAACTTGAATCAAAGTGACAACTATTGTGCAGAAACTGTTTGTTGTAATGCACCAACCCTTTGCAACAGACAGAAGAAACGTTAGGCTATTGGAAAATAATTTTTGCGTGTGTGATCCACAAACGCATTTACTGTTACGCTTCAATATATGACGCGGCGGCCGACTACTAGAGGGGGCCGACATTGCATGCCATCACCCTATATGGGATGCTCACAGATCGTTAGAAACGTTAAAAATGGATTCAGGACAAAATTTGTAGTAGTAGCACAAAAATCCAGATTTCAAAACTTGGCAGAAAAAAATGTGTCCGATTTCAAAATAGCGTGGGGGTAACATTGTACCATAGTCCCTGTATTAGGGTTAACAAAATTACATTAAAAATGTATTGCGTAACGTACTTCCTCGCAAATAGTAAATACTAATAAGGTGTATTTTTTATTTTGTTTGTTTAATGCTTGTGGTAGTGCTGTTATGTAGAATTGCCTAGCCACTAGCACCAGTACGAAATGATGTACGAAAGCAAAATTGTCTTTGTCTTCGGAAAAAATGAGCCGGTGATATGGAATCTTACTTACTTAGTTGGCGCTACAGCTCGAGATGAACCTGGGCCTGCTTCTCGCAACCATTTGTGTGTGCGTGTTATATTTTTGCACGAATGGAAGGGACCTACAATTTTTTGCCGACTCCGAACGGCGAGTTGAGAAGCTCAATCGTGACAAATGATACTCTTTGATGCTTGTCAGACATTCGAAAGAGGTGGGCACTGTGAAAAACTTTTAGGTGTTTGCGGCGGGATTCGAACCCAAGACCGCTGGCACAGTAGTCCGACGCACTAACCACTTGCGCTACGGTGCCCACTCTCTGGAATCTCTTTGGACAAAATATCCTCTTCTTTAGCTAGTCTCGATCATGATAGTGTGCACAGCGCACATATGTTTTATTCGATTCGCTGTTTAATTGAACTAGAAGCAGCGTTGCCAGCTTGAAATTAGTTTCGTCTCTTTTGACATACATACATAATTATTATGATTCTAACATTATTTTGTTATTAAAAGGGGTTATGAGGCTGGGCTGTCATACAACACTAGGCACCATAGTGGGCCTACCGCAATCCCCTGAGACTATCTTATGGCGGTACCTAAACCGAAACATTTCCTTCTAGAGCTCTAGACCCAGTTTGGCCAGCCTCTTCCAGTGTATCACAGAAAGTTTTTGCTCAGGTTCGCTTGAGTAAATACCAGAACCTGTGCCATTGCCGGTTTTCGACCCATCCGTGTAGACCGCAATGTGTTTTTGTCGTGTAGGTGCCATTCTGTCCCGGTCTTATCTCTCTGGGTACAGCGTTTCGTACGGTGTAGCGATGTCCAGATTTCAGAAGTGGGGGAATGCCGTGCGTTTGATTCAAGTTCCCGATTTTGGTCGGCTGTAACGCTCAGATACTTTTTATTATTTTATTACGTAGAAGTACATACGTCTAATTTACTTCTTCGTCAATATCATTAAAAAGAAGAATACGGAACTTTTCGAGCGCGAGTGTTACTCGCACTTGGGAGGTCTTTTTTTCCTATGTATTTTTGAGAGAATTACACTTCCATTCTTCGAATAATGACAGACTACGAATTTTGGTACGAAAATTAATCGAACAGACTAACCTTTTCTTGCCTTAAATTTTTCTGTTTTCAAATGAAAAATAAATATTTACAATAACAAATACTACTTTATGAATGAACATATAAATATTTTAGCGAAAAAAAAAAACACTTGCCAACCAAACCCCCATGTGGGGATCCTAAAAATCCTTTAAATGCACAAATTCCCAACACAACCAGTAAGTGATGGCATACCCATGGAAAAGAATACCAAATTATAATATGTAGTTATTTTGATCGAAGTGCAGAAAACCCAATATGCTCCAAATTCACAAAAAGTGGACATGAGTGTGTATTCAGTGAAACACTCTGGAACCGATGTGACCTAATTTTGTCTGTTGTCAAATGTTGAACATAAAGTACTCGTAGATATTAAGAAAAAGCGGTGTAGTGACAGGAAGCAAATATCTACTGACAGAAGATGATGAGTGGTGATTACGAGCTACAATTTCAGTTGTTCAGGAGCAAAGGTGCTTACAGCATACTAAGTCCTTTTACTTTATATTCATGCTCATGGTGTCGCTCATGGTTCGGAGATGGTAGGTAAAAGTCTCACCTCTTGAATTGATATCATAATTTTCCACTTGTCTACTTTTCCTTCTTTGTCTTACTAAAACTCTAGGGTTTCATTTATTTTTACTCTCTATTCCCCCCACTATTTGGATGAACCTCTAGGAAATTCCCAATTCGTTATGTAATCTGTCGGGTTGACAGGTGAGATTCACGCACGCCACTCATCCTAAGAGAATTCCGTCACATCTACATTTTCTGATTAATGGCTCACTTTTCCTTGTCACACAGTTGCATTCTCTTGGGGGTTTGATTTGATGGCGTTGGTTATGACTGATTTCGTCACGATGTGTCAGCTATGATGCAGTTGGATTACATGGAATCACGCCAGGAATGGGTTCATCTTCCGCAGGTTTTCGCCGTCATCGCTTTTACAATACTGACGTGTTTTTCTCAAAGTATTTTCTGTGTTTTAAAAGCTGTGGTTCATTGGATATTGATTTTATCCATCAGACTACACATATTCATAGAATATAGCGGCAAAATTATTCATAAATTTCTTTTCTTAAATAAGGAGTACATTTTTTCAATTAAGGCAGACAAAGTTTTTTTTGTTCTTTCTAAGCTAAAAAGTACAGCTGACAACATGTCGAAACAGGTGACCTCGTGCAAAATTATGAAATTATTTCGGCCGCACTCCAACAGTTCTAAACTTAAATATTTCTGTTCTCTCGTTGTTTTTCTCGCTCTATCGAGAACCAGTCAGTGCATACTGCACAAACCTTTCCTCGGCGACCTTAAAGAAATATCCGACGAAAAGAGTAGAGAGCTGACCCATTTCTTAAACTCCACAGAGTGTATATCCAAGAAAACGGGTCACCTGAGTTTGTAGTATAAAAACGGAGCATTCGTTTGCACTATTCCTTACCGAAATCACCACTTCTACCTAACTGCCTCTTTCAAGGGTGGAATGCCATACACGGGGCAATAACTAGTTGGATGCTACTGTTGTGCCCCAGTTTTGGCACCGGCACTTGTCTTCGTTTGTTCACCTTGCAAGTCATTGCACTGGTATGCAAACAGAAACAGTATTGCTGCGTAAGCTATTTAATTGCAAGGCAAATGCGCTGGCAATGTCATTGCCCACTGCAATAACATTGTTTTGCTTACGCAGCGATATTGTTCAGTTTCGCAACAAGCAGGTCAACCAACGGAGAAAGGCCGATTTAGCTTCCTGACCTACCTCAACTTCCGACTGGAACTGAAGTTCAAAGACGGAGTCGATTGATACACGCGAACGCGAGAAGACGTTTTATTTATTTCACACAAAAACACTACAATTTGGCGCAGCCGGTAGGATCGATCGTTGGATCCATCGATATTAATATTTCAATTATTCGTTTGTTTTTTGTTTCGGTTTTTTTTTGTGTTTGCTTATTACATCCGCAGTGAAGGTGTGCGTTTAAAGCTATAAAAATAGAAAACAAAGAAAAGTGTGTTTGGAAAAGTGTCACCCCAAAAAAAAAAAGGGGAAAAAAACAAACGACGGTGAAATAGTGAAGTGAATAGTGACGAAAAAAAAAAGTGGGGCTACTGAGTGAGCGAAGGAGTATACATCGTATATAATAATCGTATAATCGTATAAAATAAATACAAAAAGTGAGATATTTCCGGTAGGGTGAGTTACTAGTTAATAAGTCTTTTTATCTATTATCTATAGTTATCTATTAATCATATATCTGTTAGATTCCGCCTGTTGTACGCACTAGCGTATATTGCTTCCTCGTTCGTGTAGTTTTCATTAGTTCAAGTTTATGGCCAATAGCGAAATTGAGGCCGAGCTTATAGAATTGAAAGACGAGAACGAACAGCTGAGTAAAGAGCTAAAAAAGCAAAAACAGGAAATAAAGGAACTTAATGATATATTACTCTCTGAGCTGAAAGATATATTGAAATCTGAGGTTTTCGAGCTGGTACGACTCCAATTAAGTTCTCAGTGGGGCAAATTTACTCGCTTGGAAACAACTGACGCGATTCTGACGGAATATACAAAAGCCGTACAGAATCTAAGAAAAAGTCACGCCAGCGAAGTTCAGCGGCTCACCGATAAATTGAAACAAAGTGAGCACGTGCGTAAAGACCTCGAGAAGAGCTTAAACGAGTACGTACAGGAAGCCGACCAACAAATTAACGACCTTGCGAGTGAGCTTAACGAAAGCTTGACGGTACAGAAAAAGTTACGGGAGAAGGTGAGTGTCAAAGCAAATCCCGTGTCCGGCAGTAAGAAAAGTTCTTTGCAAGTGGAATCAATACAAACCAAGTCCACAGGCAAGCGCGAGCTAGCCAGCGAACTGCCAAGAATTACACTAAGCCCAATTTCGTCGATTATCCCAAACGTTTCGTTAGGACAAGAAAGTACTAACAACAATAATATAATGCCATACCAGGGGACTGCCAAAACGGTCTCACGACTTATCCCGCAGTTTTCTGGATCTAGTACGCCAGACTTGTCGGGAAGGGTTTATGAGTTCCTAAACGCTTGTCATTTGGGTATGCAAGGCGTTGCACCACAGCATGAAGAGAAGTATGTTGCCCTAATAACTACAAAGTTAGTAGGAGAAGCCTTCGAACTGGTGAGGAGCAATGCGCCCAAGACAGTAGCGGACCTGGAGAGGCTCATAAAGAGTTTCTTAACGAGAAGAACTCTGGACAGCGTAGTAGCAGAAATAAAGTGCGCGTATCAGCTACCAGGTGAGGACATACAGTTCTTCACTAGAAGACTCGGTAGTCTGCAAAACAAAGCTGCCGAAATTATAGGCGCTACTTACGCGCAATCTGAGACCGGGGCGCTCCTTAAGGAGTTAAAAAATACCACCATAGGCGCTTTTAAAATGGGTGTGAATGACTCATCGCTGCGTAACATTCTCCTGACGAAAGATGAGGCAGACCTACAGAAACTGGCGGATTTCGCAGAGACAACTGCACTTATGTTGAGGCCAAGCATACCCGTGCCAGGTTTGCACCCCAGTGAATTCTATGCACAGAATCTAGCGTACCTTCCACCCCAGTATCCTTCTTATGGCCATCAACTTCGGCAGAACCCATATAGCAACCAAATTTCTTCCTCTGTCGCTTATCGCTCGTACGGCGCTGAAACTAGCCCTCATCAACTCAATGGCTACACAGCGCAGCCCAACCAATATCTCCCTCCCCACCCTTTACACGAAGGAACAACACCACACCCAAGTAGTTCCGTTCAAGCATTCCATAGATCTGACCCCCCCATGCCTACACAAACTCGGAGCGCAACCCCAAAATTTCAGGTAAAATGCGGTTTCTGCAACAAAGCCAATCACACATATGCAGATTGTAGAGAACGCAAAAATACTCCTTACTGCGAGAATTGCCGCTCCTACGGGCATAGGAATGACGTTTGCCCTAAGAAAACTGTGTTTGCTGTGAAAACGTTACCAAGGCAAACGAAATGCCTTTGGTGTCAACGGATAAACCACTTAGAGGAGGAATGTCCAAGTAAACAAAACTATTTAAGAGCAACCCAGGGAAACGCGAGGGGGCCCAGTCTAGACAATTAGACTCTGCCCAACCAGCCTCGGATACACCAAGGGTTCAAGTAGTAACAGAACCCGAAAAAAAGGCAAATTCAGCATTTTCGGACTTGACCGTTAACGATCCAGGTTCAAAGACTGATTCAAAGCATAAAAAACGGAAACACCGTCAATTTCGGTTAAGACGAACCATAACTTCCTCAAAACAGTCTCCAAAAAGCATACAGCGACCGGAGAAGGTGAGGTACAGTTTTATGGTATACTTCTTTAGTTTTTTCAATGTTTTTTCAATTGCCCCAATTATTACATCCGCATTGCAGGATTCCATTAAATTCGCTAGGTTACACTACCCACTCTTCATGAGCACCATTCTAAAAGTCAGGAACGTCGTGGAACACACAGTCAAACTGGCTATATCAGGGGTCACCAATTACATAAAACATTGTACTTTCATTAAACGCGATCGATTACTTACATGCCAGCGCCATGAACACGACGTGTATGTACAATTGCCACTACCCATTGCAAAAAATGGTATGGCCACAATGTTGGTGGATACTGGTGCGGACGTCAGTTTGCTAAAACAAAATGCATTAATCAATGCAAGTGATGTAAGCCTTGCGGAAACGAAGGAGTTAGGTGGAGCATTCGGAGGAGTAATGAAAACTTTTGGAACCCTTTCAACGACTATCCCGCTCTCCAGCCACTTCAAACTCAAGACAAAACTGCACGTCATAGGTAACTCGAGTGACATACCCGCAGATGGTATATTGGGCCGCGACATACTTTGGAATCGCACTATCATTGATACGGTAGCTAAACGTTTGAGATTTCTAGACACAAAACGTAAACCTGTCTTGCCAGATTTGCAGCTGAGATCCTTGGAAGCAGCAAAAGGATTGACCCAAGAAGGCAATAGCAATGTTCTGGAAATCAGAGCGCGTACGCAAAAGGTAGTTAGGTTAAAGGTCAAAACTGGTTTACAAGAAGTCCTAGTTCATGCACAGGAATTAAAACCGGGTATATACTTAGCCAACACAATCACCGCGGTGAAAAATAGTTGCATTCTGGTCCCAATATTAAATGCCACCACGGAAAACTGCGTAAAAGACAGCAATTTTGTACCTCAATTCAGCAACGTCAACAAATTCAAATTATGTGACACTAACCGAAAAAATTCAATTTTCCATATCAGCAAACTAGAGCCAACGAAAAGGGTCTCCAAATTACTGGATTCCTTAAACCTAGGACAAAATCTCAATGGTGAGGAAAAATCTTGCGTAGAAAACATATGCGTCCAATTCAACGACATTTTTCTGCTTGACGGTGATCCGGTAACCCATACTGATGTTCTCGCCCATAATATTCCCACAAAAACCGACCAAGGGCCAATCAACCAAAAACAGTACAGGTTACCACAAATTGCCCGAGACGAGATCAATATCCAGGTCAAAAAAATGCTAAACGATGGAGTTGTCTCCCCGAGCAAATCCCCATGGAATTCCCCTCTTTTAGTCGTTCCGAAAAAGTCGGGTGCCGACGGACAAAAGAGATGGCGAGTTGTAGTGGATTTTCGAAAGCTTAACGAGGTAACTATAAAAGACGCATTTCCTCTGCCTAGAATAGAAGATATTCTAGACCAGTTAGGAAACTGCCGTTATTTTACCACTCTCGACTTGGCCAACGGTTACCATCAAGTTATGATAAAAAGTCAGGACAGGGAGAAAACTGCCTTCAGCACTGGACTCGGTCATTACGAATTCAACCGAATGCCGTTTGGTCTAACCGGGGCCCCCGCTACATTTCAGAGAATAATGAACCATATTCTAACTGGGCTCCAAGGCATTGACTGTTTCGTGTATTTAGATGATATTGTAATTTACGGTAAAAGCTTAGAAGAACACTGCGAAAAATTAGTGCGTGTTTTCTCTAAATTAAGAGAGAACAATTTAAAGCTCAATACTGAAAAATGCAATTTTCTATGCCGAGAAGTGGTGTATTTGGGTCATAAGTGTTCGGAAAGCGGTGCCCTCCCTGACCCGTCCAAAACTAGCTGTGTTACCGATTTTCCCGCCCCTAAAAATATCAAAGAAATTCAGTCCTTCTTAGGTTTCGCCAGCTATTATCGTAAGTTTATCCCAAAGTTTGCCTCTATAGCCGCCCCAATTAATAGTTTACTGAGAAAGGATGTCGAGTTCAACTGGACGAAGGAATGCCAAAGGTCATTTGAAGAACTTAAAATGGCCATAACTTCTCCTCCTATTCTTATCTACCCCGACTTTACTAAGCCTTTTATTCTGACAACAGATGCCAGCAATGAAGCCTTAGGGGCAGTGCTATCGCAAGGCAAAGTGGGCGAGGATAAACCCATAGCCTGAGCCAGCAGATCACTGAGCCCAACGGAAAAGAGGTACTCCACCATAGAAAGGGAACTCCTGGCAATAGTTTGGGCTACCAAAAACTTCCGTACCTATTTACTGGGAAGGCCCTTCACAGTGTACAGCGATCACCAACCTTTAAAAGGCGTATTCAACGTGAAAGACCCCACATCACGATTAGTTAATTTTCATCATAAACTCTCTGAATATGATTACAAGATCGAGTACAAACCTGGGAAAATGAACAAAAACGCTGACGCTCTAAGTAGAATACCAAAACCCACAGAGCAAGATGTTGGAAAACTGGTGGAAACACAGTGCCTCGCTGTCACTAGGGCCCAAGCCCGAAAAAGAGGCAAAGAAGTCGGGCAGAAATCTGAAGACATAAGGAATTCAGAAGGGGACGTCAATACCACAGATACAAATAATGCTCAAAAATTAGATAGCGCCAACAAATCCAATTGGGTAACGCTGACGGACCCTGACGAAATTCTGACAGTTTTAAGAGATTTTCACAATTCGGCACTCGGTGGTCATCAGGGGGGAAAGAGGACTTACGGGCGTATCAGGCAACAATTCAGGTGGAAAGGCATGAAAAGAGATGTATTGGATTACGTCAAAAAATGCTCTCAATGCCAGAAAAATAAGTGCTCACCACCTACAAAAATGCCCATGATAGTTACCGATACTCCAGCGTTACCTTTCGACAAAGTGTACATGGATATCGTTTGCGGTCTACCCACGTCCTATTCGGGCAATAGATATATCCTAACTTTTCAGGATGATCTGACCAAATTTACGGATTGCGCGGCGCTGCCGGATGCTGAAGCATCCACTGTGGCAAGAGTATTCTACGAGCAAATCGTTACCAGATACAGAATACCTAAAGTTCTTGTCACGGACAATGGAGCAAATTTCACGTCCAAGTTGTTTTCGCATACTTGCAAGTTACTTGGCATAAAGAAAATGCACACCACTGCATACCATCCGCAGTCAAACGGCTCCTTAGAGAGGAGCCATAGACCCTTAGCCGAGTATCTACGAGCGTTCGTAGCCAATGATGAGAAAAACTGGGACCAGTGGCTCAGGCAGGCTATGCATGTGCATAATAACTCTATACACACGGCAACTAAAATAACGCCTTTAAGCGCATTATTCGGGTTTCAATTCGAAATGCCAACAAACCTGAAAAGGCAGACCGTCCCGCTTTATAACTCCGACGATTACCCTTACCAACTTAAGTACCAACTCGCAAGGGCCCACAAGCTAGCTAACGAGAACCTTCGAAAAGCTAAAGTTAAATCAAAGGAGAGCTACGATAGGCATACCAATTGTGTCTCGTTTCAAGTAGGCCAGAGAGTACTTATAAGAAACCCTGCAAGGAAAAATAAATTCGCGGTAGTGTGGACAGGACCTTTCGAAGTAGTTTCCATCGAGGGGCCTGTCACCACCGCCGTGAAGATAAATAAAACAGTCAAGAAGATACATAATAACCGACTTAAACTGTATCACTAATAACAAGTTTTTCTCTTTTCAGGTACGACAATTCGATTAGGTATATACATACATATAAGAAAAATAAGATAATAACTAATATATAATAATAATAACTAATAATTTACAATTAAGATATTTAAAGTTAAAATTAGAATATAATAGAGTACAATTTTAATTGCTTACTTCATTTCAATTTTGTTTTATTTTACTGTTAAGAATGATTCCTAAACCTTATTTTAGTATGTACTTCCTGGTACTGTGTATGGCGCAAAGCGGTAATGCAGAAGCGGTAATGCAGAAGAAATAAACCCGTTAAGAGATACGCCGGTGCTGTTCGAAACAATAGGAACAGCCGTTTTTTACCAAGACACCTGGACCGTAATAACTAAGTTCACACCGATGGACTACACAACCGTGCTTGGGCTCGCGGAAGCTTGCGACCAAAAAATCGACAAAATGTGCCAAGGCATCCCTGACTCAGATTTTCAACGACATTGTCATGTGTTGATTCAAGAAGCTGCTGTAAACATCGCCAATCTTCGCCAGAACAGTCGCCGTATGAAGCACATCTTCCATCTCAACCGGCAGAGACGAGCTTTGGAATTCATTGGACAGTTCTCCAAATGGGCATTCGGTACAATGGACAGTGAAGACGCACGTAAAGTTTACAACCAGCTGGAGTTTTTGCACAAGAGAAACGAGGATTCCTTCCAACTAATGCGACGACAACTGTCGGTAATGGGCTCGAACTTCGATAAACTGAGTAAACCCATTCAGCAGTTGGCAAACGAAGTGGATAACCTAGCAGAAGGCATTGGACAACTGAGCGAATCTTTCATCAACTTCAGTGCAACAACTGAAAAGGAAATAGCCTTGATGAGAATGAGAACTGATGTAAGCGACCTGGCGTCAATAATCACATCAAAACTATTGGAAATCGAGAACAGGCAATCCTTGGAACTTTCGATTTTAAACGATCTCTATCAGGCTAAGCTCGATCCTTTTATTCTAGACGTAGACAATGTCACGGACCTGCTGAATACCGTGGTATCGAAGAGAAAACCAATTTTTGGCGATCTGTTCGTCCTTCATCAGGCAGCCAAAACATCAGTGTTCCCGAACGGAGAAAGCATTCTGATCAAAATCACCATCCCATTACCGGAATCCTTACGATACCAGATTCACAAAGTCTATCCGCTACCAACGACTTTCAGTGATGTGTGGGATTTAATGATAAACACGAAGTACGAGTACATTGCCGAATCCGAGAACCATGATTTCTTCATAATGCTTAGCCATGAAGAATACTTGCAATGCTCGTCTGTATCGTATGCTAATACGGATTCTACGATAGCCGTCTGTAGTTACGGGGGCCCTATTCTTACATCTGGCTCTACACAGTGCTTAGTCGAGCTCCTCCAACATGCCTCCACCACAACAGTTTCCTGTCAATACGTAGCAGTTCCAGTTAACGAAGGCGTCATCTTAAAAATGACTTCACCAAACCAATGGCTGTTTAGTTTAAAGAACCCATTGGTCCTAAATCTAAATTGCAACGGGCCTCGATACACAGCAACATTACAAGGACCGGGTATATTTAAAATGACGCAACCATGTGAAGCCAGCACAAAGGAGATGAAGCTCACCTTCGAACAACATTTCGATGCTACCACCGAATTCAAACAGCCAATGGTAAACCATTCGAGCTTACTTAACGCTCTGAGCTCAAGACTCCGGCCACGATAAGACCACTCACCATTAAGGTTGGCAACCACAAAACCATCACCAATGACCTAATGGATGGGAAAAGGTCTTTGCAAGAGATCCAACAAGACTGGGAGAGGTTGGAGACCGACAACAGAATTTCGGACCAAGGTTGGGAACTCTCGTTCCACCGCTACTCCATAATATCAATGAGTACGGTGGGAATTTTAGCCGCCGTCGTCATAATTTTCCTGAAATTCCTGAAAGTAAAAAGAGGTATTCGCACTGCACAGCGAGATACAGAGCACCCAAGCACCACCCCCGTGGAACGATTCGAACTCCGGGTAAAACCGCGAGCCCCAGCGACCCCATCCAGAAACCGAAGCACATCAGGATACTCAGTGACCTCCGCCCGCGTTTAACAAAGAAAAAAAATGGTATCAGGACAGTACAGTGCATAGTGTTAAGTATTAGAAAAAAAAAACACGTTCTCGCTATCATAAGATAATATAGAACCTAAGCTATTCAATAAAATAAAAAACAAAACAAAATAAAAAAAAAAAAAAAAAAAAATTAATACTGAAAAAAAGAGAATAATATGTGTACATATGTAGTTTACTTAATAATCATAATTATGTGACACTAACAAAATAAAAAAAAAAAAAATGTATAGGTATCTTAATTTAGGCTATCACTATCGTATGGAACAATAATAATATTATAATATATTCCTAAACTATTCCTTCTCTCTATAAGATAATATAGAACCTAAGCCAATCAATAAAATTAGGAAAAAATATGTCAATTCTAACTATCACTATTGTATTAAAAAATAATAATAAAAGAGAAACAAAGAAGAGATTAACTTTAACTACCACTATTGTAATAAAAACAAAATATAATTATAAAGAAAAATAAAATAGATTAATTTCAAAAAAAAAAAAAAAAAAAAAAAAAAAAAAAAAAATTAATACTGAAAAAAAAGAGAATAATATGTGTACATATGTAGTTTACTTAATAGTCATTAATACTTTAAACAATAAAAAAAAAAAAAAAAGGGTACTAACGTTTCCCTCTATTAGATATTTATCAGCCATCTGCAGATAAGCCTCTTTGGCTTCGCAGATAATTCATTGTTAAAACTTATATTTGATAAATAAAAAGAAATAAAAATAAAACATGTTTCTTGCAGTACTTTAAATTGTATAAAACAAGACTTATAAAATTGTAAAATAAAAAAGAAAACAAACATTAATTTCAATAAAAGAACGATGAGTCCTTGTCTCCAGATCCAGTCGGAACTTTTTCAAAGGGGGGAGGAATGTTGTGCCCCAGTTTTGGCACCGGCACTTGTCTTCGTTTGTTCACCTTGCAAGTCATTGCACTGGTATGCAAACAGAAACAGTATTGCTGCGTAAGCTATTTAATTGCAAGGCAAATGCGCTGGCAATGTCATTGCCCACTGCAATAACATTGTTTTGCTTACGCAGCGATATTGTTCAGTTTCGCAGCAAGCAGGTCAACCAACGGAGAAATGCCGATTTAGCTTCCTGACCTACCTCAACTTCCGACTGGAACTGAAGTTCAAAGACGGAGTCGATTGATACACGCGAACGCGAGAAGACGTTTTATTTATTTCACACAAAAACACTACACTACTACTATTGCTCGCAGATCGGATATATGCAGAAACTGCAATGAAACGGAGATTGTTGAAACACTGAAACCGTTACTATGCTTGCCCTGCACTAGCAAAAAGGAGGCACATACTACTGGGGAAATTCTATTTCAATTCACTTGAAGAATTCGGAAACATACACCTATCGTTCAGTTATTGCCAAAAGATGCTTGGTAGCTACCTTTCCGTTCAAGTTAACACATAAACGTTTAATGGCGTTCAAATTCGGCGACTATGCTGACCATACCATATTGATTGACCTCGTCTTATTCCTTCTGTTGCAGAAATTTTGAACTCAACTTTGAAGTGTGCTTAGATGCGTTATCTTATTGAAAGATGAACTCTTCTCTAAGTAACCGAAAACCATTTGGAATAGTACCTAGTAGCTACTCTCATATAAAGTGGTTCAGTGACACTATTTATTTGATCTGCAGAACGTCAAACGAAAACTTTTCTCTTCGTGCCAAATGGGTGAGCTTAGACTCATAAGTCCAAATAACTACTATTTTCTAATCCTAAATCTCCAAATATTGGCAAGCACTCGAAGTATTACTTACTTAGTTGGCGCTACAGCTCGAGGTGAACCTGGACCTGCTTCTCGCAACCACCTACAGACCTACAGTTTTTTGCCGACTCCGAACGGCGAATTGAGAAGCTCAATCGTGACAAATGATACTCTTTGATGCTTGTCAGACATTCGAAAGAGGTGGGCACTGTGAAAAACTTTTAGGTGTTTGCGGCGGGAAGTATTGTTTTAATTTATTTGCCCCGCCTTAACACGCATTTGGATTGTTGTTACGAACACTGAGATTTTTCTATTCCGGTTGACCTCTTCGCAGATTTCTGGAACCGTAAGCCTTTGATTTCGTTTGCTAGTACATATAAAATTGATATCAATTTATCTTCCTGATTAGTGGTTTTTGTTGAACTACCGCTCCTTGTTCTGAGATCACTACTTTCAGTTTTAATTAATCGAATGTAATGAACTCCAATTCCAGATTTAGAAATAAGAAGTTCCTGGGAGATATTTCCTTAGATTTACACATTTTATATAGTGAATTTCATTTCATTTCATTTCATTTATTTAATTTAAATGGTTTGCACATTAAGATAATAATCTTTTTTAGTACTTAGTACTTTAATTTCAAAAATATAATTTCAATTAATACTTAAAACTAAAATACAATAAAAGTATTGTGGGTGATGAGGAGGAAGAAAGAAAAAGGTTTAGTGTTGGTTCGAAGAAAAGTGTAGGAGAATTGCACTTTTGAAATTGGAGTGATTCGATATAGCTCTTATATGCGAAGGTAACGAGTTCCATAATTTCACAGTGTGGATGAAAAACATGCGCGACGAGTTAAGAAATGCTTTCCATGTTGTTTTGTCGTTGGCCATGCAGAGCTAATTTCTGAGATAGTTGTCTTCCTGCTCCTCTTGTTTCATCTCTAGGAATTCATTGTATCGCTATTTGTGTCCATCGATTGTCTCTTATTCTCATTACATGCCCCGCCCTGCTCCTTTTTTGTTGCTTGGCCTTTGTGACCGCGTCCGAAAAATTCCTCATATGTCGAATAGATTAATTTCGAATTCTTTGTCGCCTGGATTTATTTAAAACAGTTCTTTCCATTGCCCTCTGTGTTATTGCCAGTTTCTGTTCAGATTTGGCTGACACGGTCTAAGTTTGAGAGCTATATGTCATAACGGACAGTATCGTTGCGTCGAAGAGATATTTCTTTGAGTTTGGGATATGTTTCGAATCAAAAATTCTTTTATGTTTCCATGATACATATAACTTAAGCCAATTACCCGTTGCTTTATTTTTAGATGTTGCTCGGGTTTGTTTTATTGGGTTTGCCACACAGGGTTAGAGTACTAATTATGTATATAGAGACCTACGCCATCAATTCAACGAAATACCGAAGTCTTATATCTTGGATAGATTCTTCCGGCTACGATATGGGCAAGAGTATACAGAATTGAGAACAATTCAAGTCGGTGTCCGCAGGGAAGCGTCCATGGTCCGTTTCTTTATTTGTTGTATACGAGGGATATTCATGTAGATCACGATGCCATGATGGCTACCTTCGCAAATGACACTTACATCTTAGTATCTAATAAATGCGTCGCGATGGTTACAGACAAGTTGCAAAATGCAGTTAACAAAAAAAAGTGCGGTCCTTAAGTAGGCTACACACCATCATTTTTGAAATAACATTCTAGCTGAAATGATGTCAAAATGACAATGTGTTGATTGGAATGAAAAATTTCGATTGGAATGATGGCGAGAATGATGAGAGTTAACATTTTTCGTGGATTCGGCTAGAATGGCAGAAAATGAAGAATTTAAATGATAATGTGTATGCAACTTTCATCATTCAGCATTTTTCAGTCGAGTTTGCACGTGTTTCAGAAGCAACAAAATAATGGCTCCTACTAATCCAAAAGTACTTTTGGAGAAATTTATTAATTCTTACAGAAGTTACAGCGTTCTTTGGGACACGTCAAACAATGACTATGTATTTCCAAAATAAGATGTTAAAACATTTTGCGTATGAGGGGTAACTGAAAGTTTTGGGGAAATATAAAGAAGATGCCTGTTAAGCAGAAGTCAAAACAAAAATTAATACACTTCGATGCACTTTTCAAAAGGGTAAAAAAAAAATCAGGCGATCCGAATCGTCTGGTACCTATTGGATTAGATGACGTGCTGTATGTTCCTTCGTTATGGTGCGGTGATTTGAATCGATTAATTTTTCAAGCCATCTCATAGTGTTCCATTTCACACCGATAAGTGGACTAAGTTCAAACAATTCATGACAAAATTGAGAGAACTTGCTAACGCGATTCTTATTACGGATAACTGAAAGATAAGTTAACCACATTTTCTCTTTATTTTAGAGCGTGTAAATTATTTTAGAGCAAGTCAAAGTGGAGTGTGTTAAATGACAGGCCAAGTGCACAATTGGTGGTCAATTTGTATTTAATTAATTTTTAATTTTTTTTGTTTGAAAAATCAAACCAAATTGGTATAGATTCAATTAACCAGAGTGAGTAGATAACTCTAATAAATTTTTAAAGTCAATTTAACGGTTTTTTTTAAAGATTTTTTTAATCATAAGATGTTAGGTTTTTTTGAGGCAATTTTTTTTTTTGACATTGACTTTTGAATATGAGCCCCACCAAAGCTCGACTTCTTATATATAAGCTGCGAAAAAATCAGAGTGCGCAAACGTGCGCAAAAAAAGTAATGCTTTTTTTTGTAGGTCATCCCTACAGGCTACAGCGCAAGATATGGCTCTGTTAGTACGGCCCTGCTGCCCCACCATTACCTCAGGAACGAAATATTGATTCAGATAAAAGCTTCGAATCTGAAGACTCACTCAATAACAGCAGCAGTGATGATGAATCACTACTTTTATAAAATGAAGAAGAATGAAGAAAAAAAGTATGTATGTATGTGCCGCAAAAACAAAAAAACTACTGAACGGATTTCAATGCGGTTTGTTGCAATCGAACCTGGTTGGATTAAATCTATAAAATGGATAAAAAAAATCAATATATTTCACTAAAAAACTTCTAAATGAGAAAAAGAAAAGTTTCTATTTTACTTTTGGGCATTTATCTTGCTCTATCTTAGTTCTTAAATAACGTATTAAAATAAAATTTACATATTTGTTTAGATTATTTCACAACAAAGATTTTGATATATAATATCTTCTTTGTACATTTTCTGTGAGAAAAGTAATAACATAAAGAGATATTGTTTGTATGCTTGCGCGACAACGATCAGTGGAAACAATTGCCACCGTCAATGCACCAGCGGCAGCGGGTATGCGTGTATGCGATACATGCGTGTAGTAGTAGTGATTGGGATTGCTTCGTGCTAACGTATATGTATTGTAATTGTTCGATCAACTCTAATGCAATAACTGGATAAATTTGGTTGCAATTTGTTTTATGATAAGAGATGCAAGGCTTGGAACAGATACAGATAAATGTATGTATCATGTTTTGACGTTTTGGCGGTAAGAACGTGCTGTAATATTTAAGAAAGCGTAAAAGTTAGATTGGAAGAAATTTCTAACCCACCTGCGTCACTTTTTTCTTTAAAAAAAAATCGTTTATCCAAGCAATTCATTCAGTCATTTGGTGCTAAGCAAATTGTGAAGCAAGTATTTATGCCAACTTTTAAGGTGCAAGGACAAGTGTAGCATTTAGCTGGAAGTCTCCTTTCAGTAGACAATCTATTACAAATACACATATCTACATACAAAGAGTATATTTTTGTATGCGCAGCGAAGCGGGTATATCAGCTAGTATGATATACACCAGTGGTGGCCAAACTTTCAGCCTATGCGTTCGACTTTTCGCTGAAATTGGTTACGCGTGCTACCTTACCTTACCCATTATATTTACTTGGAAGAAAATACATACTATCACTAGCCAAAATAGAAACGCCAAACTACTTGCGAAAGATTGTATCCAGCTATTTAAGCAATAGAAGGTTGAGATATGAAACCGAAGAAGGAGAAAAGTGGGTACTATAAAGCCTCCGCGGGAGTCCCACAAGGATCAGTACTGGCCCCCTACTTTGGAGTATCATGTACGACGGAGTTCTGTAATTAACACTGCCGCAGAATTAAAAAAAAATCTAATTCGGAGACGATATCGCCGATGTTACTGTTGCAAAGAACATTTTCGAGATACAGTCAGCTTTGAACGCAGCAATCTGCGGCTGACTGATATACACCGGCCTTGAATTAGCAGATCACAAAACGGAAGCTGTCCTAATAATCAGCCGGAAAAATGTGGAATAACTGGACAGAGGGGTAGGAAGCCAAACCATCAGATCGAAAGACTCTTTAAAATACCTACGAGTTTCAAGCCTCGAATCACCTAGTCATCAAAAGCTTCAGGCAGCACTTTCTGGAATACTGCCAAACATCGAAAGATATGTTAGAAGAAACTTAATATCCAAGGTAGTTAGCTCGGTTATGTTATTCTATGCCCAGCTTTGTGTGAGGGCCCTAGCGACAAAGGAAACAAGGAGAAAATTATAGTCAACATATGTACTTCGCGCACTAAGGGTCATCAGTGGCTTCAGTGGCAGGGATGCTCCCCATAAATATCGTTGCGGACGCGATGCAAAGAGTCTATAGGAGAACTTCTAGTAACCAAGAAACGACGGTCAACAAAAGGAGCAAGGAAGTAGAAAGAGTGACTTCCATGACCGGTAGCAAGCTAGGTGGGACACCACTACGAATGGCAGATAGACGTTTGGGACAGTGGGTATCGGAAATACTTACACCGTTTTGGGCACGATAACTCACATTTTTGCCCAGATCAGGAAGAAGGAACAGAGAACGCAGTATTCCATTACCTACGCTTTCTGGAATGAAGTTTAGTGCAGTGTTGTTACAAATTTTGAGAATGACATACTTGTACTGCGTGTTTGTTATAATGTATTAATTTACAGCATATGCATCGGGTTCGACTGTAAATGCCTTCGCGTTCGACCAGTCGACCGCGTTCTACGGTTTGGCCACCCATGATATACACAATAAAAAAAACATATATCAAAGAAATATTAATTTTTTTAATTTATTTGTTTTTTTCCCCTATACCTAAAGTATTAAGTAACAAAACGTATATAAAGTACTACTCATTAAAATAACATGAAATATTTAAAAAAAATAATTTTGTCCACCTAATATGTACTACGCGGAACACTTTGCATCTGGAGGAACCAGAAATGTTATTCCTGTAAAATAAATCGTCACTTTTCGCAAGTTCGCGAATGCTTTTCAAAAAAAAAAAAAAAAAAAAAAAATAAAATCGTACTTACTGCAATATTCACTTACCTTGTAGCAATCCACTAGTCTAATCCAAATTCAAGCATCCACTTGGCTAATTAATAATTTTAATTTCGTAATAAGATTTTGTGTCTTTTTTTTTTTTAATTTTATTTCGATATGCTTTGGACGGTTATGTTAAACTTAAAGAAGATTTGAGTTTTTAATTTTGTTTTTGTTTATTTTAAATAAATAATAAAAATTTACAAATGTGTACAAAGTTTTCCAGTTTGTTTGTATTTTTTTTTTAAATCAATTAAAACTATGTCCATAGTCGTATTATTTTTTTTGGGAATAAAAATAAATCGCATTTACCATTTGGGGTAATTTAAAAATGTTTATAATAATAGTTTGTCAGTATTTTTTAATTTTAATTTTAATCTATTTTAGTGTAGCGCTGATAATACCAGATTTTATTTATTTATTTTTATTTTATATTTATATCCACTAGCTTCTATATTACAATATTATTCATTTATCTTTCAAAATAATACAAATCACAATTCATCAGTTGAGTGAATTATTCATAACCTAAGAGTTATGGGAGAAGAGATACTATCTTTGCTTAGGCTAAGTAATTGCTTTGTTTCTTTAGATATTTATTTTGTTTTTCTTTTCCAGCTACATATTTAAATATTTATATTTTTGTGATTTTATATTTTCTTAGTACCTACATGCATACATATGTGCATATGTATGTATAGTGTCGTTGCTGTACAAATACAAAATATATTATTTTTATTTATTTTTATGGTATTGCGCTATAAATCGTCCAATCAGAAATCTTAAATCGCCATACGTACATATCAATGAATCATGAGCCAATGCATAAATTGTATTTACCGTCATTGCTCCCCTCCTGAATTTTGGAAGGAATACAAATCAGGTTGTCTTAGATTACCAAAGGATTATGGGGATATTCGGAAGGAATACAGATGTAGATAGATGTTTTCTTTTTTGCATCATAAAACGAACGGTCAGAGGACGATACTCGTCCCGTACTACAACAGCGTGTGTGTGTTTGTGTGTGTGTGTAGTCTTTAAATATTTTGGTCAAGTAGCCGTGTCCTAAAATTGCTTGTATACAATACACACAGCCATACTTAAGGAAGGTCATAAAACGGGGTTTTACGATCATTCCTTTATGAAATTGTACGAGCATACCCATGCACTATACTTAGATTGACCCCTTGCAGAATGAAATAAGGGTTGGATACTGCTGACGCAATGTCCTTCCAAACAATTCACTGGCACGATTATGTAGGACTCTGGGCCAACGAACAGAAGAGCAGGATGCTTTTGATGATAAGGGGACACATAAGAATAAAGCAGAAAAAAAAAAATTGAAATAAAAAAAGGATAACAGTGCTGATTCAGATGAGTTCTGCCCTGTTGGGGATTTTCAAAGATCTACTCTGTTGACTGTTGGAGCTGTATAAGCGGATGGTACCTGAACACAACGTGTTGGAATAGTTAGTGCTTGCGTGCGCTTAAAGTGTTTATTTTCTGACCTTCATCATCTGGACGCTCTCTGGGTACTTTCGGATGTTGTTACACAACAAGGAGAACGGGAAAATTGATGCCCAGCAATTTGGCGTTAATCGAATTAAATTGATTCTTTTATTGGCCATTTAGACAAGAGCCGACGGAAGCACCAGAGGGGTAGGTGTCACATATGCTGGGTACCGTGTTTTCTTCTTCTCTTGTTATGCTTATGCAGCGCCTGATGTAGTAAAATAATAGACTTACTTAATCATGCAGATAATGCGCACGTTGTGCCACCAGAATATTAAGAAAGGAAACTCAATCACGAATGAGCCTTCTGGAAATTCAATGGGAAAACGATTCCCGCGATTTTAGTGAATTCCCAAAAGAGCTGTGCAAGGTCTTACGTAAGTGATGGAAAGCATTTCCACGTGCCATCAGAATGTATTGCCCTGGGAGTTGCTGGGAATTATTTCCTTTAAGAAAACCGTCATTTGCATTTAATATAAGGCGTTTGGGACTTCAGCAGCACATTTCAACGGAAGTCAACGTCGAAAATATACTAAATTTGGAGGTAATCGATCGGAAAAGTTAATAGACTCGACTTTCGTGACATCTGACATCTTGAAGTGGCTTCCACATTTCTCCACTTTCGTCAAAATTGTTCACTTGGAAATGGTAAATTGTGGCTGACGTGGAATCAGCATTTGAAACTGAATTCAGTTTGATTATCGAAACTATTCAAGTGACATTCCATCATATGTATGTATTTCAATCCATGACATCATAGAGGTAGGCAGACAATTCATTTAAAAAATTAACTGATCAATAAAAATGGTGACAATACAAAAATTCGTCCTAAAAATAAATTTTATTTGATCTTCTTTGTTCGCTTGTTTGATTGTTTAACTATCGCCACCGTTTCATTTGCTTTATGATACTTCACCCTTAGAAGAACATTCTTGTACGAGTACCTATTGCGGATACTTTCGATTTTATTACATCTTTAACCGGAACTGACGTTAATGTGGTGGAAGAGCATTTTTAACGATTTACGTTGTATTGCGGAATGTTTTATTGAGCCATAAGATTAAAACCGAAGCAGATAGAGTTCATAATGGTTTTTTCGCAGACGCTCGCAGTGTGAAA
The DNA here is from genome assembly GCA_949775065.1 of Brachyopa scutellaris. NCBI lineage: Eukaryota > Metazoa > Arthropoda > Insecta > Diptera > Syrphidae > Brachyopa > Brachyopa scutellaris. The sequence goes on from OX459112.1 coordinate 159,751,710, forward strand.
AGGAAAACAGAATGAAAATGAGTTTGAAGGAAGAAAAAGGAGCGTGGAAAACTCGAGAAAGAAATATTTTAGATTTTCATTTTGGTTTTTCGATCTAAAATGAACACGCTCATTACTAAAAATATTGACATATTATATATGGACTGCTAGTACGCAAATTCTCGTTGGTTCCAACATAAGCACTAACCCTCTTGGTTCGTAGCGGAGAAATGTGGAAACTTACATTGTGTTTGAATTCACGTAAGCCGTTGAATTGTGATTTAAGTATTTTTTTTAATAAATTGTTATAAGTTGTAAAGCAAAAACACAAAGTGTTAATCAACACAAAAAATGAATTCCAAAAAAATTTGCCATATTTATCCAGTTTATAGGTCAGTAAAGAAAAATAACGGCTATTTTCAAATTTGGTATTGAAATTTTGGTAGTGGCATCAGTCGGTACCAATGCAATGCTGCAACAATTTAAAATTTAACGAATTTGGGCAGTAACTCGTATATATGGCAATAGATGGCCTAAGTTTCTACGTAAAATAAGCACGATGACGGATAATTGTTTCACATTGCTGTCCCTATGAAACACATGGCGCTAGTTAGGTTGGAACCAAACTGTCCGCAGACGTTGTATGAAAGTGACATTTGACTAGCAGTCCATATGTACATATATAATTTATGTCAATGACTAAAAAGACAAGGCCAACATAGTTCCTATGAAGAACATTTGGTTCATAACTTCTTTGCGAACTGTCAACATTTTATTTGTGTTTTATATGGGCCACAAACGTGCCCCATATATAAGCGAATGGGATATGACAGTTCGGTGTAATTGGCCATGATTTTATGTACAAACTATAATAATGCGTTACTGGCCGAACACAATGGTGACGCTGTAGTGGAAGTAGAAAGTTGAAGTTGGCTGAACTTGGCGCTTCACCATACAATTCATACTACAGCATCAGCCTCGCATTGTGTTCGCGCTATAGGGTTTACCTGTATTTTAACTTTGACAGCGCTGCATACTTCAACTGCAGCCATTGTGTTGCAAAAAAAAAGTGCTGGCAAAACATTAAATCAGCTGACTTATCATTTGGTTTTTTCACTGTATTAGGTTAGGTTAGGTTGAGAGGCAATGAAAGGCTGAGCCATACCAAAACACTAGGCCCTAGAGTAGGCCCATCGCAATCCTCTAGAATCCATCCAAAGATGGCACCTAAACCACCACAATTTCTTTAAAGCATTTTATTACCCTGCACACTTTTAGAACGAGTCTTGAGGTTTATTCGGCCTACCTCCTCCAGGTTACTAAAGAAGTAGGAGCCCAAAATGTTCCTGCGACTACGTGCTATGCTCTGACATTCAAATAGAATACCCTCTGCTACACCTTTATCATAACAGTATCTGCAAATACCCGTGCCTATGAGCCCGGTAATGCTTGGATAATATTTCTATAGCTATGTGTACCTACTCGTTAATGCCCGCCTAAGTCTAAGGATTTCACTGCTCCTTTTACAGTCCAGCGGCGGCCAAAGTGCCTTGGAAACCTTGTGTCCATCTGTGGTCAGCCTTTCTCGTAATATTTTTCACTGAGTTGGGTTTGCTCATTGTGTTTGTGACAATCAGCAAGACATATTTTGCACACCGCCATCTACGAGTATATCTGGATTTTCGGTTCAAAATCTACTTATGTCTAGACGGGATCAGAAAGTGTCACTTTGGTGGACATTTTTCAATTTCGTTGAAGTTGTCAAGAGAAGTAAAATGAAAAGGCAAGCCATGAAATGGCCACCACAGAAAATTTGACGTTCGTTTCGCCAACTTGTTTTGAGCTTGCCAGATATGCCGCCATGAATAGTGGCTTGTCTAGACGCGGTGTAACGTTAGCTTCTACAATATTTTTCTGTGGATATTAGACAACCGTTGTGGTGGAAAGCGTTGGCATTGACAAGAAACAATTTATTGCAGAGTTGACATACATATGTATGTACAATGTATCAAGTGCACTCATGTAAAATATCGCAGTCAGTGTTGCCATAACATTGTAATTACATTAAAGGTGATACCATTGCTTTCTTTGGCTGTTTGAAGCTTTGCCCGGGCTAAAGGTGGTGAAAGAATAATACGTTTAAACTCTTGCCATAACGGTAATACGACTTTAGACATGCCGATGTTGCAAAACAGAAATGTTAGTAAATACGTCGAGTAGGAGGTTAATTTAAAATCGTTAAAGGAAGGAGGTAGGTATTTATAATCTTGGATTTAGGCCTCAGTTCTTAGATCACTCTTTCCTCCCTTGATCGGTCGTTAACGTAAGGCTATGATGACTTTGACAATCCTTAGGTATACATATGCATTGCTCAAAGTTTCATTGTTGTTGTTTTTTTCTTCCTGTCGCTTTTAAAAACTATCATTTCAGCTCTTCTCAATCGGATTTCGTTCGTTTCATACTTAATTGCTAAATCTTAACTTACAGCCTCACTATTTGAACAAAGCGATCCTTGCGCGCGCGTCTGTGTGTGTGTTTGTCGATTAAAAGTTAATGCTTAGGTTTGCATCTACATCTAATAATATTTTTATTTTTGGGTAGTTATTTACACAATATCACTCTTTCCAAAACTACTCAGATACTTCTGCGATCCGGAACTACAATTAATACTATTTATATTGGATTTACTACTACTCACTAGTCGGCAACTCTCATCGGCGGCGGTGTCTGTTGCGAGTGTGTTGCCCTCGCTGCTGTTGGTGGTGCTGGTGCTGCCGCCGCTGCCTGTTTTGTATTGATTCTGATATGCATCGCTACTCACCGCGGACCATGTGCCATCCTTGGCCTTGACGTACAAGTGCTGTTTCGCTGGCAGTTTACTGCCAAATTGATCGGCATAGTCGTTCAGGAGGAGATGATTACTACTGGAATTACTTGAGCAGTAACTGTCGTCGTTACTGTGCTGTTGCATTGCTGTTGTTGGTGTTCGGCTGCCTAGTAGGGGTGAATAACAGTTCTTGTAGCTGTTGGTACCGACACCGTTACAACCGGTATTTATGTTATTATCACTCTTGAAAAGTTTGGGATTACGATTGCGTTTCATTGTGCCACAACCGGGTGCTGGCTGTACATGATGATTGCTGGCAGCTAGCAGCTCGCCACCGTTACTGATGCTGGTGGGGGAGAAAGTGTTGACCATTTGCTGGTGCAAGTGCTGCTGATGGTTGCTGCCACCCTTAAAGCCGTTCAGCAGTAAGTGTTGTTTCGATGGGGAGAAAGACGAGTGTAGGAAATTCGGCATGAATACATTTGTTGTTGCTGTTGTTTTTGTGGCTGGCTCGGCTGAGCAGGACACTCCCAGCACTCCGGTTGTATACGATGGTGGTGATGATGATGATGCCGCCGACGATGAAGAGGACGTCGACGGCGATGCCGTTGATGATGATGACGTAAGATTTAGGTTATTTATGAGATCCATTTTATTCTCCGTTATGTTCATTTTGGGTGCTCTGGAAATTAGGTTTGACACTCCCACCGGTCCTGATGTTGCCTGCTTCTTGTACTGCTGGCCGGGCTTAACCTTCCCCATGGACTGAGGGGATGATGATGGTGCTACTACTGGAATTTTGTCCTGGCTCATGGGATAAATTGTTTCGTTGAAATTGCTAGCATCGAGACCGTAGTGGGCGCTCGGTGGCGCCGAATACATCCCAGTTGCACGATAGTCACCGAGAATGTTATCCGTTGAGCGGGCTATAGCGGTGTTGGCCTTTGTCGCTGTCGCATAGCGATTTTGATACAGTTTGGCATTCGCGACTAGATTTGTTGTTGCGTATGCTCCACAGCTATCATAGAGGGCGGTGGCAGCGGCAGCAGCATTATTGGCAGACGGGGTTGAGTTTGGATTTTTAAATGTCGAACATGCAACTTCAGCGTAATCGGGCATATTAAGCGGAGTTAGCCTGTAATTTATTGGACAAGAAGAGATGAGATGAGTAAATGAGAAAAAAAATATACGAGCATTGTTACGTTAGAGTAAGTACTTAGAACAACGGTTCATTATAATATCGTGAGGTGTTTTTTTTATGTTTGCGTATGTTTTGTGTCTCAGAATTTATGGTGATTTTTCCTCTGGTTTTTGCCACATGTTTTGGGTTGTAAATGTGGGGGTTGGGGACGTAATAACATTCGGAGTTGTTTGGGGTGAAACAAGTATGTGGGGTGGAAAGTATAATTTATGTGGCGCAGTGTGTGTGGAGGCGGACAGTTTTTTCCGTTAGCAAACTGCGCGGCTCTGTTGCCAATTTGAGACAATTGTTTGAAAAGTTCATTGTTTTTTCAAGTGGAATAACAGACAATAAGCATGTTTCGGAAAGGCTTCCATACTGCGCCACATTGGATCGAAATTATTATTTTTGAATTTATATTTTTATAGACAGCATATAAAAGTAATCGGGTTTTTCAATTGTGTGGTAGCACATTCTTTGGCACATTTTTACTCGAAATTGCATTCTGAAGTTTGGCTAAAATTAGGAAACTGTGACAGTTACCATATTATGTCGGTAAATATTTCGCATTTTGAGGAATAAAAAGTTCAAGTTCAAGTCTTAGACCTTCCTCAGATTCATAGGCAACAGATTTACCTAGAATATTTCCCCATCTCTCGGTCACGAAAAAAGACTTCAAAAAAAGCTTTCAAGGCAATTGAGTTGTGACCACTCACGTATGTAGGTAACACCTCAAAACAGAGGACTGTTTGTAGACAATACTTTTCGACTCATCACGAGCTTTCCTGAGTTACGTATGTACGGAACGGAGCGGAGATCATGGCGATTTCAAAAGCTCTGTCCTGGATTTAGAGAAATGTAATATTTTCTAAGGATATTATCATTTTCTCGTATAGTCAAGCGGCCTTTAAATCCCTGGACTCAGTCTCATATACTTCTAAGAACACCTCCAACTATTGTTCGTCCCTTATAGAGGTGGCTAAGAAGTTTAACATTCACCCTTACATTTTACTGGGTGCCAGGGTACAGAAACATTCCAGAGAATTCTAAAGCTGACCAGAAAGGAAAAATACAGGTATGTCCCTTGCTACTTATGTTACATACATATGTATGTATAAGCTATCACTCAAACTGGACACAGTCAATAAAACTTATGTTAGATGGGAAGGTGGATCTACTTGCCTTGCCATCAGACAAATCTGGCTTAGGCTGGATCTAAAACGGTGTAACTATTGGTGTCATTACAGGACCACCGCCTTATAGGCAAGCTTGCAACTAGACTTAGCAACTTCTATAGAAGTTGCAGGGACGAGGAAGAGGAAGAGAGCCCAACACATCTCCTCTGTTCATGCCCACCTCTTTGCGTAGTAGATTAATACTTCCTCAACGATCTCAGTGACCTAGTACTAAAAGACGTTGGAAGCTTATCTTGCTTTATACAGAGCTCCAAATGGTTCTCATGAGTAGCCGGGATAAGTGTGCTGGTATTCGAGATACTGGCAGCCACTGCTACCTTACCTAACCATCGAACTCAGAACCTAGAAAAATACCGAGCTTCGTCAGGAGTCTCAACGCGTCTCAAATGTAATGAAAGGGCCAGTGCAATAGATCTACTCCTATTTGCGGTTCTTATCGAGCCCGGAATATTGCAAACAATTCTTATTTTCGTGATTTGCTGAGGTTGGGAAACTAATTGTTGTTGTTAATTTTAAATTTTTTAGTAGTCTACTATGGAGTAGTTTCTTGCAATTTGACATGTGAAGTTTTCAAATAGAAAAGTACTGCCAAATGTGGACTATACCCAGTCAATATGTACTACCAGCTTTTCTCGCAACACACAAATACATTCGAGGTCAAAAAGCCGTTACTATTACCTATTTATTACTCTTAAATTAACCTGACTTCAACTGAATAGATAAGTCAGTAATTTGTTTATAAAAATTATCCGGAGCTTACTTTCACTCCAAATTTGTCCACAACACACTTCACAAATATACATAAAATGTTACTTTTGGAGGTAAAAAACATTCCTAGCAAATTACTCACTAGGCTAACACGTCACAGTGCCAGTTTTAAACTGAGTCAACGTGTAACAATATGGCACACAATTTGTAGAGGAACTCTTGTCAAAAGAACATAGATAAACCAGAAAAATCCCGTTCGGACCAAGGTACATTTGGTTGTGTACTCTCCCCTACCTCAGCTCAATTTCAGCCGCCCGGCGAGAACGCGTCTGTGAGTTTTGTGCAGTTTCTGGAAATTGGTGTTGCTGATGCTGATTTTTATTACAAGCGTTTTTCTTATTTCTGCTATTAAACTGTAATTTTGTTGGTCCATTGATTTTTAAAAACCAAAAGCGAAGGTGAAATATCATATTTGTAGTTATTTGTAAAATCATTGTTTTTCACACATCAAGTGCTGTGGCTAATATGGACTACCATAGGGCACGCTAATATGGACTAGAAGCGCAAGTGGTTAGTGCGTCGGACTACTGAGCCAGCGGTCTTGGGTTCGAATCCCGCCGCAAACACCTAAAAAGTTTTTCACAGTGCCCACCTCTTCCGAATGCCTGACAAGCATTCAAGAGTATCATTTGTCATGTAAAGCTTCCCAACTCGCCGTTCGGAGACGGCAGAAAACTGTAGGTCCCTTCCATTCGTGCAAAAATATAACGCGCACACACAAATGGTTGCGGGAAGCTAGGCTTGGTTCTACCTAGGACTGCTGAAGCCAAATATTATTATTATTATTATTATTATTTAATATGGACTAGTGGGTTCAATGCGTTTTATGCCACGAGCAGTCTGTAAAAATCATTGTTAACTGCCCAGTTTATTTTTTCAAATAAAAAGCAATATTAAAACTTACGTTGTCTGTGTTTTATTAGCAAATATAACATTGGTGGTCCATTATACCCCCCTTATTCTACATAATTCCAAATGATTTCTTTTTTTTATGTGGTTTTTTAAGCTTTGTTAAAAAATAGAAATACATAGTAGGTATATATTTTTTTTATTTACAGTTCTGTGTCAAAAATCAAGACCAGTATGATCATTTTATTAAAATTGACTTTCCGTTTTAACATACTTTTAATTCTTTTTCAAACTTAAAAAAGTAATTAGGTTGTAGACTTATATTCGGCTGCATTGATTTAAAGACTGTGATCAACTTAAGTACAAAACATTCATCTGGAAAAAATAAGAACAAAAGTGAACTGTTTCCCTACTGGTCTTAATTTTTTACACAGGACTGTATACCAAAGAAATTTTATTTTAAGTAAAAAAATTGTCACCAAACTGAACCAAACTTTTTAAGGTGTAGAAGAGTCTAAGGATAAGCAAACGAGCGTCACTGGAATATATGTACCTATGTAGATATGTACATAGCAAACATATAATATGTATGGTGTTGCAGCGGACAATATTTTACTCACAATCAGAAGAAGCCTCTGCCTGAAATTTCTCCATGTACAGCAATTAAAACAAATTTACGACTTTAGAAGATGGTCAGTAGGTCAGCACTCATTCTTTCCTTCCCATCACATTTTCTCAGGTTCGGCAAAAGTATGAATTGGCCACCGCGTATCTCTAGTAAATCATTCGCCATTGCAGGAAGCAAGTTTTGATACTTAATACATCTTTTGAAACATGGTAGAAATATAGTTCATTTTTCATAATTTAAAGTACCTTCGTATATAGGTACAAAGTTTATGTTTTTATTCTTAAAAGAAGTTGCACCTCTTTGCTCTGAAAACTGAATTCATATTTTTCCTTTCCTCTTCATATTACAGTTAATTTATGCTCTGCAAAACTTATAATGTTATCTGCTCTTCACTCTGGAGAACCCTATCACCCAGCCCCACCCCAAGTAGCGCTAAAACATTTTTACGACTTTAATTTCGCCACGATGTAAGCGCCATAAAATTTACCAACAACAAAGCAAAGCAAAGCAAAAAAAGGCAGCTCCAACAATAAACCTTGTGCTGCGTACCATCTGGCACTAATCGCAGCCACACACACAAAGCAGCGAGAACAAGGCGCTTACCTACGCATTTTACTCAAAATGAATCCTTAGACGACCTACACTCCTCTCCCCCACTTAAGAACATCCTCATTATTCGACTTTATTACTGTGTCACAGTATAGTTCATCCCCCACCCCCACCCCAGCCGCAAAGCAAGCAGCCGAACCCCACGTTTTACCTGAGTTCGCATTTTAATTGAAAATTTTGACAGAAAACCTGCACCGAAGCAACAACAATATTTATTTCATTTGCGGCAAACAGGCAGGCACAACGCCGCGCCGCACACGACGCAACTAGATAAAACGTGAGAGTTAATTCTTTGAGTTCATGTCTTTTAGGAGGGGCTGAACGGGGTGGGCGGAATTGTTGGGGATACAACGAGAAATGAATAGGCACTTTGACAACGGATGGATGTAATGAGTGGTGTACATACAACAAATGTCCTTAATGATAATTTTATTCCTTCTGCGGTGTGTGTTTGGGTACCGATTTGAGAGCAATTGTGATTTTGCCGTAATTTTGCTTTTAATTGGTGATGATTGTAGTGCAGGTATAAACTGTGATTTTCGAAACAGAAAAATATTTATATTTGTTCTTCTTTGTGTTAAGGTTCTGTCATTTCAAGGTACATTGGGGTGTGTACTGCCAAAATGATTCATTGGGTGGATATTTACGTTCAGAAAGGACTAATGGCGGTGAAAAACTATTCAGGAAAGTTTAATTAAATTAGTCCTAGCAACTTGCAGGATAATCAGTTGCTAATGTCAGTGCAGAGCTTTGAGTTAACGAAAAAAGTTGATTTTCTACGAGTATAAGTCAACATTGTATTTGAACTTAATACAATTTCATTAGAACAACTCAAAAATTATGTTTAATTAAGTAAATCTGTGAAATATGATCAGAACCATCTTTGGGCCCAATACTAAAATGTCTGTGTCTATTGGTATATTCCCCCAGCGTGTTTCAAGCTAAGGTCCATGCCATTTAGATCTGCGCCTTGATAAATCTACAGAGATGCTTCAAGGGCGAAAAAATAAATGACTTCTCAGACAGCCAAGCTACGCCCTGCGCTCCTACTCTTTGGATTTAAAATTAAAAAAAAAATACTGCTCCAATCCCTAGTAAAACATTGGTGGGTGTCTGGCCACAGAGGCAATGAAGGCTAAGAGATTGGATGAACTGGCAGATTCAACTGCCGAATTCTCAGACCCTTTTGGAGCATAAACTGGGCATCAATTCCAGCCGTAATTAACAAATTAGAACATGATCTTCGACTCTCTCATTGGAGGAATATCCGAGGGCTCAACTGTTAAGATTTATACCCATCACAGGGAACCTCTCAGTTACAATAAGAAGGATATTAGGTATCTAAAAAGGTTCCTCTCCGGTCATTGCCAATTACGATTCCACCTTAACAAGTTAGACCTGTCTAGCGAGACCAATTATTGTCGACTCTATTTAGATGGAGGATCTTAACACAACCGAGTATATCCTTTGTGAATGCCCGGCACTTTTCGGGGTCAGACGATTTACTCTCCAAAAGAATTTCTCAGACTATGCGTCCACCAAGGATATATGTACTAGTCTTTATCAGTAAGATGGTTTGCCTCTAGGACTAATAGAAACCTATGATGCAATAGATATTTCAGGTCGCAGTATCAGCCTTGAGACAGAATCTTTTTAAGTAACTTGGATTGGCTTAGTTTTAATTCGTTCATTTTGAATAGCGGATGAAAACTCTACAACTCTACAAACGGTTGTGTTTCATTTCGTCTAAGTGAAATTTCATCATCATTTGCTGAGACGCCTTCTCTAGCAAATTTATAATTTCTAGCATCACCTATGCTTAGAACAATGTCTTCAACTCAAAAATGACAATTTGGGGTCAGTTCTTAGACAAGCTGACTTTTGTTGAAGTTTCAAGATAAAGATCAGTTTAGATGAAGATCGATTTTCGTTTTATGAGTATTATACCTCACTGAATATTATAACCATCGGAAAAATATAAAAACGATTTTTGCAAAGAAGTCCCCCAAAATTCGTTAAAAGCCGTCCAATGCAATGGTTTAAAGCTTAAACTCCGCTTCGACAAGTTGTTTCGGCAATCCTTCAAGGACAAGACAATGCCGAAGGGCTGAGGACCCCATTAACATGATGGTAGGCACTGAAATGTATTGGTCAATGTACTGTTTGACGTCAGTCGGAAAACTTGCTAACATAAAAATAAATAAAAAATAAATAAAAAATAAATATACGGCGTCAGCAGTCTTATACAGAATCAAGCCTAGCTTCTTGCAACCATTTGTGTGTGCGTGTTATTTTTTTCACACAATGGAAGGCACCTACAGTTTTCTGCCGACTCCGAACGGCGGTGCGGAGAATTGAGAAGCTTCTCATGATAAAAATGATACTCTTTGATTGCTTGTCAGACATTCAAAAGAGGTGGTACCGTGAAAATTGTTTTGCTGGGATTGAACCCGGGCAGCATGCGTAGTAGTCCAACGCACTAACCACCACGGCCACGGCTACCATGACTTGCTAACATACCACGCTTAAAATTCACATCCGTATGCCTGGCACACCTCGCTTAATTCGATTGATTGTTTTTCGAAGATCCTGGGGGACATGCATATGTCACTAAAAATATGCCATTTTACCGTTAAATGTTTAGGTTTCTCGTTTATTGATATAAATAAAAAAGAATGACAGCACGTGATTCAAAAACCATTGCCATTGCTCTAACAGACACATAATCAACTTAAATATTTAACTGTTACTGCTGTGTGCCCGACCCAGGGACTGGAAGCTAATTTTCTTGTTCTAATTGGCAGATAGATTTATATACCCGTATATGTCATCAATCGATTATAAAAGCGTGCCCAACATAAAAGTTCTTAACCACGTTATATTTATGCTCCCATAAGGAACCTACACATACATACATACCTTTCGTAATCCGGAAGGGGCAACGTCGGATGATGGTGTTGCGGTGCGTAATCAGAAATTGGATCTTTTGTTGTCGTAACAGACGTTGCCTGTCGCCAAACTCCTCCGGTTGGATCAATCCAAACTCCATTCGCATTCAGCGGTAAAGTTGGAAATTTTCGTACCGTTCCGATTGCGTGATTCCCTGAAATTGAATTGCCACACAAATAGAATAACAACAAAACGTATCAAGGAAGAAACGAAAAAACAAAAACCGTTAAAAGGATAACAAACTAAGCAATAAAATAAATGAGAAAGAGTTATGTTGTAAGAACATACATAAACCCCAAGCTACGCACCGTGTAAGCTCCCCAGCGACGTCTGCTTGATATACTGATACCGTTTGAATAGAATCATGGCACCGAACAGGAACACAATAATCGCTATAATCGATCCAAGGAGCACTATGAACCACGTTTTGGTTAGAAAGTCATCGGCTATATCTCTGTTGATGGGATATCTGCACGAACGGAACCGATACAGTTAACGGGTATTAGAATAGAGCAATGCTCGCGCTTACCTGGCTGTGTATCCGGTGTCCAGTGATTGTGTTGTTGGATCCATACGCAAAACCGTTGGCTGGCTGAAGGGACCCACACCGACTTTGGTTGCGGCCGCAACACTAATGTAGTACGTAACACCAGATGTTAAATTGGCCAAAAGAAGCGATGGTGTTGCCGCATCGATTGTCATATTCTTGAATATCCTGGTGGTGTTGTGCGAGTCCAGTCCCTGTACGATGATGTTGTACGCGGTGAGGGCACCTAGGCGAAAGGGAAAATTTTCAAAATGCAAAATGTGTCAATTTTGTTTGGGTTTGGGCTTGGGATACCCAATCCTGGCTGCGTTTACGCACCATTTGCTGTACGATTCGATGGGGGCTGCCATTTTAGAAACACCGAAGTCCTATTGAATGAGATCGCTTCCATGCCCACGGGTGGTGATTCCGGAACTGTAAATTCAATTTTGAGAATTATTCGATTGTGAAATAAACAATGCAGATGGGCTCTGTGTTATATCTGAGCAGGACAAGATTTTCAAAAGGACCTTCTCGTTTCGATAGTTGCACCGGCAGTAGGTACATTTAATTGGGTGTTCTATTGGAATGAAATGTCGCATTGGGAAAGAAAATAATCTTCTTGGGAGCTTATGGCGGTGAATGATTTAGAATTCAATTAGGGATTTGGATAGAGGTAGAGAAAGGCGTAACTGAACGAACGGACGGATATGATCCTGGATAATGAATAGCTTAGAATATCCGAGACAAAACCAAAGGCTCTTTACAGAAAAAAGTGAAAGTAGGGAGGGCTCAGAGAGCTGTCAGGGTATGATTTCGTAACGGAAATCAGAATCTAGTAAAGTCTTACCCTCGCACATAAATAACAAATGATGCTAACTCTCGAAATGCCAGCTCCTACTTAGGATCATTTTATTGACTTTAGATGTAGACACGGACTTAGTGTCCAGCTCTATCGACTCGTTAAAGCTTTTTGGGGGCCTTAACGCAGTACCTTTTTGGTGGGACTTGACGTAAAAGAAGCATCACGTTCGTCTATTCTAAAAACTACCTTCAACTATGCTAGGTTTCTTAAAAATACGGCTAACACCTAACCAATACCCTTCAGCCGAAGCGAGAAGCTCCCAAGAAGCGATTGCGTCACATTTCGTACAATAATTATGGCTAAAACTTGATCCTAATATGACAAAGACGATGCTACCCCCCATACGCCTAGTCACTGGAATATTCTCAAGACAATGTGCTATATATCATATGACAATGAAATGGCTACCTCGCTGCAGAGATGAGGATGAAAGTGAATCGATCCACTTTCACCCTCTTTGCTACTGCCCTGCTCTCCAAGCAAGACGACTCTGACCATGAGGCTATAGATTCTTGGCAGACATAGCAGAGCTGGGAAATTCAAAGATACCGGATCATCTAGGATTCACCAAGAGTACAAACTAGTTAACGAGTTCGTAAGAAGAGGATTTACTCCCAAACTATGAGGGGATTCACAACAGACCCCCGGGTCTCCGAGTGGAAATGATTGGTCGAACTCGATAATCTTAGAATGATCGCAGCAAAATTAAAAGATTTGTTGGCGCCGGTGTCCAAAGTTCTGTAAAGGTAAAGTCTCCTTCGATCTCACCAATGTGCAATCTTACGGTCTGCTTGCTTCACGGCTGTAGCTCTAGGAGTAGTTGTACCTTGACACTCATAGCCAGATAATTCTGCATTAAGTTTGGAATTGTTTTAGGAAACAAATGCGAGGCTTAGAAATGGTAGTATATTACTATACTGGGACAGCGCGCGAACTGGCCAGAAAGTTGACAGACAGACCGGCTTTCAACGGAGCTCATACAACCTAATAGACCATGGGTGGCCAAACCGTAGAACGCGGTCGACTGGTCGAACGCGAAGGCATTTACAGTCGAACCCGATGCATATGCTGTAAATTAATACATTATAACAAACACGCAGTACAAGTATATCATTCTCAAAATTTGTAACAACACTGTACTAAACTTCATCCCAGAAAGCGTAGGCAATGGAATACTGCGTGCTCTGTTCCTTCTTCCTGATCTGGGCAAAAATGTGAGTTATCGTGCCCAAAACGGTGTAAGTATTTCCGATACCCACTGTCCCAGACGTCTATGCATCTGCCATTCATAGTGGTGTCCCACCTAGCTTGCTACCGGTCATTGAAGTCACTCTTTCTACTTCCTTGCTCCTTTTGTTGACCGTCGTTTCTTGGTTACTAGAAGTTCTCCTATAGACTCTTTGCATCGCGTCCGCACCGATATTGATGGGGAGCATCCCTGCCACTGAAGCCACTGATGACCCTTAGTGCGCGAAGTACATATGTTGACGATAACTTTCTCCTTGTTTCCTTTGTCGCTAGGGCCCCCACACAAACCTGGGCAGCGAATAACATAACTGAGCTAACTAACTACCTTGGATATTAAGTTTCTTCTAACATATCCTTCGATGTTTGGCAGTATTCCAGAAAATACTGCCTGAAGCTTTTGATGACTAGGTGATTCGAGGCTTGAAGCTAAGTAACATATATTGTCGAGTATTACTCGTAGGTATTTTACAGAGTCTTTCGATCTGATAGTTAGGCTTCCTACCCCTCTGTCCAGTTATTCCACATTTTTCCGGCTGATTATTAGGACAGCTTCCGTTTTGTGATCTGTTAATTCAAGGCCGGTGGATATTAGCCAGTCGCAGATTGCTGCGTACAAAGCTGACTGTATCTCGAAAATGTTCTTTGCAACAGTAACACCGGCGATATCGTCTCCGAATTAGATTTTTTTACTTCTGCGGCAGTGTTAATTACAGAACTCCGTCGTACATGATACTCCAAAGTAGGGGGCCAGTACTGATCCTTGTGGGACTCCCGCGGAGGCTTTATAGTACCTACTTTTCTCCTTCTTCGGTTTCATATCTCAACTTTCTATTGATGAAATAGCTGGATACAATCTTTCGCAAGTAGTTTGGTGTATCCATTTTGGCTAGTGACCTTCTTATGATGTCTTCATATTTATATGTATTTTCTTCCAAGTAAATATAATGGGTAGGTAAGGTAGCACGCGTAACCAATTTCAGCGAAAAGTCGAACGCATAGGCTGAAAGTTTGGCCACCACTGTAATAGACCATGTCACCACCAATATAGTCAAACAACGGTGGCAAAATACTACCAACAATGCCATAAACCATATGGCTATTTGTGGCCCGCAATGGATATGAAAAGATCATCAAACCTAGTTTCAATGAGAAGAAGCCAAATCTATTTGCCCGTCGGGGTAATGACCAGATACTGCACCAGTATCAAGAAGAGTGGGTATCTTTACAAATAACTTTTACGGAATCTGCATGAATGAGGACGAAATAGAATCTATAGCACATCTTCTAGATATATCACTGCTTAGATCTTCAAGAACTGCGCTGATTATGCATTAATGCACGGTTCTTTGACTGCTTGGATAGCCAGGCCATATTTGTCTTTTATTTAATTTTTTTCCATGTTTAACTTTCATAAAACAAATTAATTGCTGAAAGCAAATCAAAATTATGGCCACATCTGATCACATCTGTACACTACCTCAGGAGGAGGTGCAAAATCTCCTGTACTTTTCTGTTCTGACAACCTCACTGAACACAAACGAGATCGGTTTCGGACAGACATTTTTCTCACTGAACAGAAAACCTTGTGCTTTTCTGTATTTTTCTGTCCAGAACAGCCTTAATGAACAGACCTTGTATGTAGTCCCAACGATATAGCAAGATATGTATAAAGAAGTTCCACGCCAAGTTTCAAGTTAATCGGTTCATTAGAACTTGAGAAATCACGTCAGGTCAGACGTGTTGTAAAAAGTAATTTCAAGAAAAACGCGTTTAAAGAAATACGTTACAACGGCCTTCACATAATGACTTTCTGAGAATTCATGGTGTATAAGAGAGTTTCTGTAGGATAATTCAGAAAACGTTTGTAGGATATATTTTTGAATGTCTAATCTTTAAAAATATGAAGAAAATAAAACGATTTTTTTAAAATTGTAGACTAGAATACCCCCTTACCTCTTACAGCGCAGCTGGTTCAAAATTTGAACCACAGTTTTTTTTTGACTAATTCGTGAGCGCGGTACAAATTCTGACCCACTTAGATATTATTTTGTCCCTACTACCGTTCATTCTGTTGGCAAAAATAACTATTCTTGTGAACAACGTGTGAAATAGCAAAAGTTGTTGCCGCAAAAGTGTTTTCTAATGTTCAGGTTGCTGTAAGAGTTAAAGCAGCTAGCAGGGTATTAGAAGCTATTATCATGTTCCATAGCTCATGATGAATGATGAATGATGAACCTTTTGAACGAATTTCTTATTTTCTAAAATTGTCCCATGGAAAATGTTTATTCACAAATTCATCATTTTGTGTTACCTGGGGTAAGTAAAGCTAAATGATTCACCCTTAAGAATCTTACACAGCAAGTCTTCTACAAAGTGCACTCAACTTTGAATACCTTTAACCCCCCCTTTCACCAGAAGCTGTAGTACATTTAAATAAAATCCAAGATTACAAATAAAAACTCACCATCTTCGAAGGTGACAGCATATTTCGCATTCGACGGTCTACCCTCGATCGACTTGTAAAACGGTACAATGAAAAACTCATATTTCGTCGCCTTATGCAGGGTGGTAATGGTGCACGCCGACACCCCACCACCATTCAGTACGGTAAGCATTTTATAGCCACCATTCCATGAGGACACATCCCGCGAATAGATGTAGAAACCCTCTATAAACTTGCCACTGTCAATGTCCCAGACCAGGCGTACACTAGTTGAGTCTGTCGCATTGGCTTCCAGCAATTCCACAGCACTATTTGCCGTGAGTAGTGCTTCCGCCTCACTTAATATGATGTCTTTCTCTGCCCGTACCACTTGGCCAGCTGTAACTGTTTCTGATATCGCACTGGGGTGGGAAAAGCCCAACGCATTTTCCGCCCGCACTATGAACATGTACGCTGCGCCAGCATCCAGACCGGTGGCCGTGTAAATGCTCTGCGTCAATCTGTTCACAATTGGTATCCATGTCCTACTCTTGTTTGTCGAGAACATTTCCACAGCATAGCCCAGGAGGGGCGAGGCACCAAACTTTTCACTCGCCATCCATGCGATTGTCACGGAGTCGTTTGTTGAGCTTACAACTTTTGGCTTTCCCGGTGCAGTCGGACATTTGGACGCTTCCGGAGCACGAAAGAATTTTATATTCGGATTTGTGGGCAATTCAATGCGTAGGTATCCGCTCCATGTTGACTTACCACTCTGACTGCTGACCACACAAGTGTACAAACCCTGATCCTCTTTACGGTCCAGATCCGAGATGACCAGATCTCCGGATGCAGTGATGTTTATTTTATTGGAATTAATTACGGGAATTCCGTCTCGGTACCAGGAGACTGTTGGATTCGGCTGTCCGATTGACTTGCAATTGAGCACAGCCAGTGATTTCACTGGAAGGGTTTGATTGACGGGACCTGCAACGATAATAGGCGGTGGGTGGTCGTCTTGTGAGTCAATACTGAGCTGAGCTCGTGCGCTAACTGCACCGGCTTCGTTGATTGCATTGCAAATCACCACCAGGCTGGAATCTGTGCGTTGAAACTTAGTTATGGTAAGTGTAGTGCGGCCATTGCCATCGATTGGTGATGATTCGAAACGGTTTAACTTGACGCCAGGAAGGATGAGTGAACGATTGCCTCTGATTGACCAGAATATGGTGGGCGGAGGGCTGCCAGTCGCCTGACAGTCAAACGACACATCCGAGTCAACATCCACGGACTTCGATGTCGGCCGAGTGGAAAACTTCGGAGGTGCTAATAGTAAATAATATGATTTTTTTTTATTAATTCACAAATTAAGTAATTTCAAACTTACAATGAACTGTCAGTGTGCCCACAGCGGATATGGAACCCACAACATTATCAGCCTCACAACTGTATTCGCCTTCGTCATCCGGTGTTACCCGCTCCAGGCGAAGCGACCGGTCCTCCAGGACATGCACGCGATCTATAAAGAAACCAAACGCTCTTCACCTTTCCTCCCGCCAGAACATATAATCGCTTAATCTTACCCAAGGGCATATTTCCACCTGACGCAGTTCGCAACCATAGAACATCCGGCATTGGATCACCTCCGACGCGACACGAGAATGTCACAGCGGAACCATCCAAAACCACTTGGTTGTGTGGTCCACGAATAATAAATGGTTTTACTGTTTTGAGTGAGGAATTTTTGTGTGAGTGAAAAATGTTTGCCTTACTCTTTGGCTGTCTGTCAAAACTTACCGTGAACTTTTAAGATGACAGCGACAGATTCTCGTACTCCTACTGGATTCTTGGCAACGCATTGGTATTGACCCTCATCATTTTGACGGGCATCTTGAATTGCTAAATTACCGCCATCAACAATGCGAATACGTTTGTTGCCATCCAAGTCTAACTTTTGTCCACCTTTCTTCCAGGTAACAATTGGCTCGGGTATTCCACGAGGAGCGGCACATTCCAACAGAGCGGTATCTCCCTGGGCGATGCGGGTATTCTGTGGCTCCAAACGGAATTCATCTCGAAGAACTTTAAATACAAAACAAATAAAAAGTAAAAATAAATGTGTGACTGCTTTCAAAGGGGAATATAAATTCAAGGACGAATTAAGGACACTTTGAGCTGTTTTTATTTGAAAATTTGGGTTGCTATGTATTTACATTGTTTTGGGGGAGAAAAAGTTCGTTCTTCAGCTTGGATATGGCGGTAATTTCGTTAGAACTTAGGCCGAGAAAATTGTGATTTGGTGTCTGATGGGGTTTCCATTTAATGGACATCCACGAAGCTGTTTCTCTTTATATACCTGAGGCAGGACTCCCGGTATGACTTCGCTGTCGAATAGAAGTTCTTCGTTGTCATATGGAAGGTAACTTATTTAGTTCGATTAAATATTACAGTGCATCAAAGTCATAATGGCATAGTCTGCTTCTATGTTCATTAAATAATAAAACGCAGGGGTGTATAATTACAAAACAATAAACATAAAGAGTGTCCCAAACTTTACTCAAGATTGGAATTTTTCGCCATTTGTGCGGTAAAGTGTTGCCAACGAGAAAAAGAACTGCGGGACAGCTGACAGTTCAGGGTTATTAAAAATTCAGTGCTACGCGGAAGAACATTGTTGAGCAATGTTTTAAAAATGATGAAGGTTTGGCAGTCACAGTTCGCAATTGTTATTATTATTAACAAAATATGATTTTATTTCATCAGCTGTGAAGAGATTAATTTAAAAAATCAGGGTGATCTTAGATACTCCAGGAACATAAATTTGGCATTGTAGTCAAGAAAAGGACATTCTGAGAAGCCCTCTATGGTCTATCTATAGAGTATTTGCATCTGCATGCATACAAAGTGCAATTGACTAAATAACTCAAACCTACTGACCATACACAGCGAAGAGAGTTCGTTGAATGGAGTATGAAACAACGACAAGTGGATAATGATTTTTCAAGCATAACCCTCTTCAGCGATGAGACCCTTTCTCGTCTTGATGGTTTTGTTGAAATTGTCGAATTCGGGGTTCAGAAAATCCACGAGTGATTGTTGAGAAACAAATGCAACCACAGCGTGTCACAGTTTGGTGTGGATTTTGGGCTGGAGGCATCATCGGACCATTCTCCTTTGAAAATTCGGCTGGTCAGGCAAAAAGATTATAATGTTTAATTTATAATCCAGTTTTTTATGACTGAATTTCAGGAAGCGGATGTGGACGACATGTCGTTTCAACAATACGGCTTCACATGCCATACACCCCAAGAAATAATTCGATTACAGCAAGAATCATTTCCTGGTCGTGTAATTTCCCGTTTTGGTGATCAGAAGAACTGGCCGCCCGGATCATGCCATCTAACTCCTTTTTTCTTTGGGTTTTTTTGGAGTCAAATTGAGCGCTGCATCAACGAAATTCAGCCGCATGTATGCAAAACCGTCATGGAGAACTAAAATCGGATAGTGAATAATACCATCTACTGACCTAAGCATATTGTACGACAAGCATATTGATGAGATAATCTTTGAGATAATCGAGAGCATTCAACATCGTTTTCATTGTTTTGCTTTTCGGGGACGATCCTGGAACGACACTTTTAAATTGCTTTCCCATTAAGACCGCATTAACTATCTTTTTATTCATCGTCTCCTCTCAGGTTCGATCGCATTTCTTTTCAACTTCAATTTTTTCAATACTAATCCTAGTAGTAATCAAGTGTGTGGACTACTACACAAGCAGCCCCGGGCTCAATCCCAGCAAACACCCAGAAGTTTTTTCACGGTGCCATCTGTTCCGAATGTCTGACAAAGAGTAAAATTTGTCAAGATGAGCTGCTCAATTCCACCCAATCGTGCAAAAATATAACACGCACACGTAAATGATTGCGAGAAATAGGCACTGGTATCTACACCTCGAACTGTAGCGCCACCTAAAGAAAGAAAGAAGAACCCTCGTAATATGCGATGTCATCATTTCATTCCATCTACCGACCCACCGCACGTCTTAATTATAGGAGCAACCAATCTCCCGTATGCTGCGGAATGTTAACTTTGCTACTTTCGGCTTAAACCATAACCGTAGCACTCACCACATTAAACTTGATGTATATACTTCAACCTCATCAATCGTAGTTTTTAAGTCTTAGTTCTTAAGTATTGATTTTAAAATTATTTTTAGCTTTTTTCAAGCCAAATAAATGGAGGCTTTCGACCCACCAAAACATAAAACACGAAACTTATAAATATTTTGTTGGGGTTTTTCTAACGGCCTGCTTCTTATCGTCTTGGCATGGATTCTACCAGTTTTCTGAAGTAGGATGGCCCGAGCGAGTTTCATTCCATGCTATTTTAAAAATTATCCCCACAGGTGTTCAATCATGTTCAAATCGGCTGACTGGTATTTCCATAACGTGCTTACAGTTATAGAGGAGCCACGACTTTACATTTGGGGTATTTGGTATTTATGGGTTCATTATCCTTGAAAAAGTAAAATGCATTCTCTAGACCTAATTTTCATGCACTTGGTGCAAGATGATTTCGGAGAATGTCTAAGTATATATCTACATATATTGGTTAAGGGTTATCGACACTAGCAGCTGACATTGATCAGCTACCACCGTGCCTAACAGTGGGGCGCAGATTTGTTCCCCAGAGTTCTTCGTTTGCCTTTCTCCATACATAACTTTGACCATTGCATTGGACCGAAACACTTTGAACTTATGTATCAACGTCTGTAAAAATCATCTTTTACCAAAGGGAAATTCTTTGTCAGCATGATTTTCCTTCTTTCTTTTTCATTTGGTTGGTTTGCTTCTTGAGTGTTCGTTCATTTGGAGTTGTTGTCATAGGACAATGCGTATAGTTTCTGGGTGAGCCTATGATTTAAGTATTCCATTCACTTCGATGGCTGGTTTTGGTGCACTAAGACGTGGATTTGTACTCACTTGGTGGGCTAGTTAGTTTGATTGACTACTTATTTCATAAGAAATGTAGTGTTAACAATTTTGAGAATTTAGACTATATAGTTTGGCTTCGAGCCGTCTACCAGATATACAGATCATTTACCAAATTTAATGTTTATTTTTAAGTTTTCCTATATATTGCATTTTCTATATAGCGTAGTTGTAATTTTAATCGATCCCAGCCTCGGTCGTCGTTTGTATTGTATTGTATTTTATTTCGTTTGTATTAATTTATAATACGTTATCGCACAATTTACAGATATATACAGAGATTTAATATTAACGTAATAATATTTTTCTTCTGAAGCATTATATGAAAGATTTTAGTGGGAAATATGTAAGATGAAGTTTTTGAGGAAAAAAAAAACGAGAAACCACCTCAATTTAAGCGTGGTACGCGTATGGTCGTCGTTTAAGATAACTGTAATTTCTTCAAACGTGAGTACCTCTGCTCCAAAGAAGCCATCTCAGAAATAAGCTATGTACTTTAGGGTTATGTTTTGTAAGGAAGGGTGTGTGATTGTTTGAGCAATCATTTCCACTCGGAGATCCGAAGGATCATTGTGAATCCCCTCATAGTTTGGGAATCTCTTCCTACCAAAGCTATGGACGTTGTTTTCGTACACTTGGCGGACTATCCTACGTTGATTTAATGTTTTCTCTTTGCATTTAAAACAAGGCTTAAAAACAATCAGTAATTTTCTAACCAAAGCTTGGGTTGTGTCCCATTCCGACTTCGATACACTGTTCATTCGTTGCAGTTTATACTTATGCACATACGAGTACATACATAGACAAAAATACTCATAATCGAGCGCAAAATGTTGGAACTATTCAACGCGTTGGGTTTCAGACACCACCCATGGAATTAAATAAAACGAATTTAACCAAGGTTTCAAGCTACTGAGCCTAGTTTCAATGTAGTATAGTTTCAATTTACATATAATTGCAACTAAAATACTTGGAAATTAACAACGTGCATTGCTGGTTTAAAGGTTTATGTCCTGTCTAGACAAAGTTTGGAACTTCGATAAACAGGGATGTGCAATGAATTTCCGCATTTCGGAAATGAATTACAGAAAATTACTCTCAATTAAAAATTCAAATAAACCATCTGAACGTCCCTGCACTATGGAAGCAGTATTGAATGCATGACTGAACCTCAATCATTCATTAATTACAGACTTGTGACGCTTAAGGCGTAACCACTGATTAAATTTTTCCCAGAAATAAAAAAAAAAATAGCAAAATCAATTCTAATATGCAACGAATGCAGCTCTCCGAAGCAGCAGCAGCAGCAGCAACTACGGTCTGCGCTTTCCAAAGTCCAGCAGTTCGGTCCAATCACATTCCGCTTTTAATTGAAGTCCTTGTTCCATTTTGACACCCCCATTGCTCCTATGCTTTTGGTATGTATTCGTGTTCGTATTCGTTGGTGTAACTACCCGGGGGATCCTTTTGTTTTAACGGACAAGTTTCTGACTGCTTCTATTCCAAATGCATGGAATGCACACAGTAGTGTCCTAATATGTGAGTGTGATGACGATGATGAAAATGAAAAAAAAAAAGAAAAAGAAAAACTATTAATTTTCCTGTTCTTTTGAAACTGGCGGTTTTTGGCTGTGTGTTCATGTCCATTTTTACCGGCTCCATGATTTATGAATTCATTTCATTGGTTAAGTTAGTTCTCGTTCGAAAGGTATACGTATAACATAGGTATCTAAAACTATGCGCATTCCGTAGATCTCTGCAATTTGCCGTCGGCGAGCAAAAAGAGGGAGAGAGGGTCGGTAGGGTTAAAAAAAAAATTGCAGAAACGTCCATCTCCAACAGACAGAAATAAATCAAGTCCGAAATGAAGGAAAGGTGTGTAACCTTTATGTGGATGCTTTAGCTGTGTACACACGGAACTGAATAGATAGTCTCTTACTGCGGATGTCTTTAACCATTTTTATGGGTAAGTGGCCACAGAGTGAATTAGGGTTTCGAAAACTGAATATGAATGGCTCCCTAAATTAACCTGTTCTCTGAAATTTCCATGTTGATAGTGAAATTTTATAAAAATGTTCAAAAAAAGGAGAAAATGATGAGGAAACTGCATAAAGGATTTCTGTGCTGCCACCACCGCACACTAAAGTCTGGCAAATTTTTCGGGATTCAAGCGTTAAATAATCTTTCTTATTTAAAAGAATAATCTTGCATAGAATCCATGACTTATTTGACTCCAAGACTTATTTGAGAATTAAAAAGAAGGAAATAAGTGGTACTTAACATAGAGAATTTTCCAATAAGAAGTTTCAAAACCCCTTATTTTGTAGGAAATGAGATTTTAATTTTTATTTTTATCGATAGAAGAAGGGTTTCCATTAACAATGCAAAAGATTTTCAGCCAAATGACGACCATGACCTCTGGTGCACATCCAGACTCTTCTGAAAACATTTTCAATCGTATTTGCGGCTTGTCGCTAGTTTTGCTGCATGATCTCCTATTGGTCAGTGCCCTGTACTGGCTGCCACTACTAACTCTACTGATGCCTACGGGGGTTCTTTGTAGCATTTCGTTCGTTTGTTTTTGACCTGTTGTAACATATCTTTCTGGATATGACACAGTTTGTCTGACTGGTCCACCTGAGACCGGCTAGTTTCAAGAAGTGTGAGAGTATATTCCCCTTAACAGCACTAGTAGGAACCCAGCAGGAAAAGGTAATCTATTGGAATCGAAAGGGGAATCAATCGCTAGTATAGAATATTGATTCCAGAATGCATTATTCTTAACACAGACTATGTCCTAGGAAAAGAATCGATTACCTGAAAGTGTTCTAAGAATGCATTATATAATTCATTCTTTGTAATGTATTATATAATAAATGCATTAATAATTAGTTATATAATTCATTTCTCCGACATAAATTATAGAATTTATCCAGCTTTAAATGAAAAATAGACGGTTTATTTTAAATATTTTATTATCAAACAACAAAAAAACAAGAATAAAAGTAAATAGGATTTAAAACACAAAAACATATTATTAATCAAAATCAAACTCAACGTAACTAATTCAAAATCAAAACTAAAAAAAAAACAGCTCAACTCATTTTGCTTTTTTCTTATCAAAGTGGATTTTTTTTAACTGCCGTACTTTTATAAGGTGAAATGCCTTTTTAATCTCGGTGGCATATTCTTTCTGGGTGAATCCTTCACGTTTTAGGACCTCTGCAATTGAAAATAGACATATGTTAATATAATGGAGAAATAAAATATGTGAACAATTAAAAGGTGTACGTACCATACATTGCCTGGTTTAAGTTTTCGAAAGCTTTAAATGATGATTTTCCTATTATCCCCTCAAAATTGTAATTCATTATTAGTTCTTCCACGACAATTTTCCCAAAACTTTCTTCAGTTTCAGCACTTTCTACACAACTTACTTCTTGGGAAATAGAACTTTCTTCTGCACAATTACTATTAATACATATATTTTCTTTTAACAGTTCACTTGCACAAAGTCTTTTTTTGGCTAATAGTCTTCGCCAATGCCGTTTAGAATACATTTTCCTTATTTTATACTACACTCTTTACTGTCTCGCGTTGCAACACACAATGAGTTATTCATGCGTTTTTAAATAAAAACGCAAAATTTGAGGCGACATGAAGGCGCCGACAGACAACTGTAACCAAAAAATCGTTAAATTCAAAAAACACTACATTACATTTTCTGCAGATATGGGAATCTAGGTGGTAAACAATGTGCTTTATTATTATATGGTATTACCACGTCGATTCTTTTGGAATGCATTATATTTCTCATCTATAATAACGAATTATGTATTCGATTCTCCAAGTAACACATTCCGTATTTTCCTGCTGGGAATATGAACGTTTTCCGCTGGTGAGCAGAGAAGAGTGACTCTGCCTTAATTCCACAAGCGATTGAGTTTTCATAGCATTGACCAACCAGTTTTGATGAGGTGAATGCTTTAATTGCGGCCTGGCTATCTGTAATGATAGCCATGTTGTGTTTGGGTGTTGGGTCATTTATTAATGTATATGACAGGCTTCGAGGATCGCTAGTTGCTCCGTTTGGAAGACACTAGCGAAGTTCGGTAGGCGATAGGATTTCAATATACCGAGTTTTTCCGGTAACAGTCACACCCGCTTCATTTTCGAAGAAATAAGGCTCAATGCCCCTGCCCAAAAACCACACCAAACAGTAAAATAATTTGGATACGGAGGCCTCTCGATAATAATTCTTAGATTTTTGGGCCCCAAATGCGGCAATTTGCTTATTAAAAAACATTGAAGATAGAAATCTGCCTCATCGCTCAGAATGATTTTTCCGTGTAGTTCTTAATCAATTTGATGCATCTCCAATACCTAGTTCGCAAAGTTCCGACGCTGCTGATGATCGGCAGGCATAAGATTTTGAAGCAACTGTTTGCGATATGCCCAATTCCTGAGATTGGCGTGGAAGCAATATTCCCAATTGTTCTTGAGCGATGGGAACGATTTCGGTTCTTTATATCAAACACTTGTCCCAATATCTCAAATTTCTGAAACAATTTAACAATTGGGGAGTTGTTTCAAGTTTCAAAACTCTTAACTTTTCGAACTGTTTCAGTGAAATTTACACCATTTTTGTAAGGAATTCAATGAATCTTGTCACATGTAAAAAAGGTAAATTTTTTGACAATTGGCGGAACAGCGGAGTTTTCCAATGAAACCTCTCATTAATCATTGCGGATTAAAGTAGTACATTCAATACCATTATGTTTTAAAAATAATATTATTCAAATGGTCTCCGCAGCTTCGATCCGCAAGGTCCAATTTAGTATGACTCCGATGCATAAGTCGGTTTGGATCTCACTAATAATGGTTTAAATGAAGTTGTTTTCTAGTTGGTCAATTGCTTTTGGTTTGTTTGTTGCCATGATCCAGCGATTTAACGTAGCCCCAGAGAAAAAAGTCTAAGGGCGTTAGGTCGCACGAGCTCACCTCTTCTGAAACTAACGATTTTCTTGCGATAACTACAATGCAACACCCGATGTATGCCACGCTGTGCCATATTGTTGGAACCACATGTCGTCCAGGTACATGCCATCAAATGAGGCCACAAAAAGTCAGGTATCATGGCCCGATACCGTTCGTCATTGATAGTCATAGTCTGGTCATTCTCGTTTCGGATGCAATGGAGACTCTTGATACTGCTGTGGATTATTCTCTCCCCATATGCGGCAACTTTGCTTATTTATTAATCCGTTCAATGAACATCTGCTTCCTCACTGCAAATGATTTTTTACCAATTTTTGGATCCGATTCAAACTGCTCCAGAGTCCAATGAGCGAACGTACGATTAGACTGGTGATCTTCGGGCTTCAGTTCTTGTGTCAATTGGATCTTATACGGATGCATGCTCAAGTTTTTTCACAAAATTTGTCAAGTCGGGTCTTCAGCTACACTTTCGCGCATTTTTACGTTATACAGGGATTGCTCGAACAGCAACCGAACCGCTTTCCTCAAATTTATCGATGATGATTTCTCGGTTGGATGATCTGATCATTTCAGCCGTAAATATTTCGTAGCTCGCGAAAAGTTTGGCGAACAGAAAACGAATTTTCAAAATAAATTTTTACAATTTCAACGCGTTGTTGAATAGTGTAGCGCCCCATGGTAAAATGGTGACCATGACAGAACAAATACGTCAAATAATGACAGAAATGTCAGACCAATAAGCTATCAAAGTTCGGAAATACATACATATGGAGCTATTGAAAAACCCTTTACATACATTTCAGAACTATGAGTTTTTTTTTATATGAGTAATTGCTCCGTGATTTTAGTTTGGCAACACTTTAACTGTCAGCAGGTTTTGTCCAACAAATCCTACACCAAAAGTCGTTTAAAGAAATAAAAAAAAATTAATTGATTTTTTGGAGTCAATTGAAAGAGGTTTTGGTTTGCACCGTAGAATAGGACAATGCCTTAAGTGTCCACTTCCACCAAAAGCAATTCCACCAGACAACAAATAAAACCAGAACATCGCTATCCGCTCGCTTATCACTGATGTTCAATCTAACATCAAGCAACAAGCCAAACATGCCAATGAACATTTTTTTTTATTACGTAAACCTCATTCTTTTCCCATTTCCAACCACTAGGGTGTACTAAAAACACACATGACTGCACCACGCTGCCGTTTGTCTTTTAAGATTTTCGGTATGTTCACCGGAAACATCAAATCAATACGCTTCAATTGGCTTCACTTGAAAAGGCCTAAGTGTGGGAACTGGGAACGCGACCGATTTCAATATCGAAGGAATCAAGCGATTTCCCTACAAACATTCCCCTTTTTCTCCCTTTTTTCAAGAAAACAAAAAAAAGAAAAAAAAACCCCAGCTCTTCAGTACTCCCTGAAAAAAGGGGGTAAACGTTCAAGAAAAGGGTTTCTTTTCCTGCCACCCCCTGCAATATGAATGAATAAATTTAATAGGAATTTATATTACAACTTACCGGCGACTTGTAATGTAGCATTTCTGCTTCGTGACACTCCGAGTTCGTTTCTCGCCTCACACCAGTATACGCCAGCATCACTTTCGCGTCGAGAATTCACAACCTGCAATGAAGGACATGGAAAAATTCAGAATTAAATAGGAAAAGAGTTGAGAGGAAATTGGATAAAAATGACACACTTCG
The DNA here is from genome assembly GCA_949775065.1 of Brachyopa scutellaris. NCBI lineage: Eukaryota > Metazoa > Arthropoda > Insecta > Diptera > Syrphidae > Brachyopa > Brachyopa scutellaris. Next base: position 159,779,449 of record OX459112.1, read on the forward strand.
GTTTTTGAGATTTCATTACAAGAAATAAAAAAAAATGGGAACACGAAAAGTGGAACATGAGAAAGAGTTAAGGCCACAACTGGGTCGCACGTATTTGCTTAGGTTTTGTTTTTGTATTTTTTCGTTAGGTTTCGAGCTTCTTAATAAGTGCCAAAGTATCGAGTAGGCAAAGCCATATTTTGGTATACCTACATACGTCAAATCTATAATTCTGTCTTTTTTAAGCTCTCACTAGTTTATCGTAGTATAAAATATAAATGACAAATCACATCAAATTGGAATTTGTTGAATGAAATAAAAGGCGTGTTTTTTTTGGTAACCTAAGTATGTAGATAGACCCTAAAAAAAACTTTCTATGTAAAATATAATAACAACTAAACCTATATAGAATTAGTCTAGCCTGGATATTATGAGTTAAGACGCGATAAATAAAACTTGGGCTTCCAAATCACTTTTATCGAAAATGTCAAAAATTACAAGACGAACTGTCAATTATGATGAAATTAGGGCAGAAAAGGATGTCTTCAAAGGAGAAGAGGTAAATAATTAAAAATAAAAGCTCAGTTTAAAAATACCTTAACTTAAAGTGCCTTTTTTTTAACTAACCAAAGAAAAATAAATACTGTAGTTGAAGTGTCATTTACGTTAATATGAGAGATAAGAGATTGTTGCGACGAACTTTTTCTAAAGCTGGAAATACATGATACAATCGTTGTACAACGGTCGTAAGCAATTTGCGGTCATATGCGACGATTGTATCGTGTGTTAGCAAGCTTGCGACCGACGCGACGCTACGGTTGTACCGATATCGCACGGTCGAACGCTTTGAATCGGAAACCTGCAGTTGCATACGCCGTTGTATGGAAATCGTACGCAGATATGCGCTACATACAACGGTTCTACCGATATCGGTACAACTCGCGGTTGTACAACGATTGTATCGTGTGTTTGCCGCTTTAGCCTTATATGTAGGTTACAAAAAAACATGCCTAATTATGTGTTTAGCAAATGGACACCACCTCGATTATGATGAAGTTTTAGTATGTTGAAGAGGTAATTTTTCTCGATGATTTTGATGCATCAACGTCAATGCCAGATCGAGCGAATTGGCAACAATGCTCCAGCAAAGAGAATCTACGAATCATAGCACCCAGGTTCGAGACGACAAGGAAGACCGAACCTCCGGTTAAAGGACCAAGTTACCGCGGATACCAGTGCGCTTGGTCTAGACAACTGGAAGCAGCGTGCCCGGGATCGAAGAGAGTGGAAGGCTGCCATGTCTCAGGCAGAGACTCTTCACGGGTCGGGAGCCCGTTAAGTAAAGTAGAAATGTCAATTTTTAACTGGATAATAGTAAATGGCATTTTTCTATAAGGCCTGTGTTGACAATTTTTCTGGAACAGAGTATAGCAAAAATGCTCGGCGTGAGCTGTGAAGAAGGAACATGGCAGTCCTTTCTGCAGCCATTATGGCAGCTGTATAAGACCAATTGTTAGTACTTAGTACTTAATGTGAAGAAATCGGATTGAATCTTGACTTCAAAAAGTTACAATCCCTTATTTTTTAGCCAAGCAAATACATTACCCTTATAGTGACAAATATTCGCAAAACAAAAGTCTTTTATTTGACTTTGTTTCCGGAGACGTCGAACTGTGGGAATAATCAAAAGTACATATACGTTACGCGACAACAGTTTCTGAAAAATATCGAATGGGTAAGTATGAATAAAGATTTGGAACGAATACTGCAACCGATGTTCTAGTTGCAATTCGTGGCTGCATTGTTCGTTCCGAAAAGAACGAGAAGCGAACTGACGTGACATCCCCGTTGTCCAGTGACAATGTTGATTCTTTTTTTAGAGGGGTAGGGGCTTGAAAATCGTGTATAATTTAATTTCATCTTGATCTACAGAGCTTTCAGTAAGTGAACGTATGGTGGTATTACAAGTAAATTCGTTTATTACTGGCAGGGAAGGTCTAGACTCGAAATGCAGATATAAATGTAAGTCAATAACCTGAGGTAAAAATACTCGCTGGTACTGATCTTCTGTCATAAGTATTGCATGGAGACAAAAACACTTAAGGGTCAACCATAGTTCATTGAGTTCTAAATAATTAAATTCTTTATCAAACCTCAACACAAAAGCCAAATGTCAAATGCCAACAGCTCTGTATTGACTGTCTGGTTTGCTTCTAAAATGCAAACAAAATCAGTGGATAGATAAAGTACATAATTCGATTGAAACAATTCTATATAATAAATCCGAATAAAGAAAAAGACACTCGATAATAGGTGCAGTGGAGAACAGTAGTACTGTAGTAGAGCCCCAATGCGAGAAACATTATCTTGCTATAGTCACCCTAAACTAGACGAAATGAACTCTAGGAGATGTGGTAATATGCTAGAAGAGCTTGAAAACAACTTTGGCTTACCACCATACCTCTTAGAAATAAAGAGTTTATATGAGACCACAGAAGGACTCCGCACGAAGAACATCCCCGCTGACTCTGCACATGGCTCATTCCTAGGATCGGACTTATAGAACATATAATACAATGAAATCCTCCTAATGAAGATATAACACACATACCGAATGGCTTACTCTGATGATTTCGCGGCAGCAAATACCGCGCGGGACATTAAGGATGCACAAAGGAACTGCACGGGGGCCCGATCCTGGATGGAGATCTTGGGACGTTACTGGGTGGAAACCAAGGGAATAGATCAAATTTCCTTTAAACAGATATGTACTATTGTTCACAGAAGGAATATGAAGAATTCTAAGGTGGATTCTGAAAGAGAGACCAAAAGGAATCTAATATTGTGGTTTCTTTCGGCTATCTCTCGAACACGTGTACAATTATAAATAAAAACATATATTCATACATCTATGGGATGAAGGTAAGACCGGAGACAACCACCAAAGGCGCAGTAAGAAACTTGGGAGTAAGGTTGGATACAAAGCCCACGTATTAACAGCAAATCAAGTATGCGCCCGAAAGAGCTGCAATAATCGATTCAGTGTTGATCAGATGAAGGGCAAACCTGGGAGGCCCAACACCAGCAGGTGCAAACTATTATCCTTTTGTATGGCTATGGAGCTATGGGATCTGGACTGATGGGCTTCTGCATAAGAAAATTACAGGAAACAAATGGCAGCGGTTCAACGAGGAGGAGCCCTCCAAATGGCAAACTCCTACCCAACGGGCCCGGAACTGTCCTCGTAGTCACGTAAAATAAACAAGAACTTAACGGAGAACAGCGTGCTTAATAGTTTCAGTCTAAAATGTTTCTAATTTGGCTCAATTAGCTGCGTTAAGTAATAAAGTCAAGAAAAATGGGTATCCTGTATGACTTTGAAATAAAAACTACAGAATGAGTTTCCGTAAAATAAGGTAGACTCAGAATGAAACAAAGTGCGATAGCTCGGTTTGATATAGATGAGTTGGACTGCATTTTGCTAACTTTTCCGAACTCCAAGGGCCTACAAGGACCTTGTATGAACAAAACTTTTCAGTCAATGAATATTGTGTGTCTGGTTAAGTTAGCGAATGTCGCCAATGGTAGACAACTTCCACAGCAGCAATGAGGTAGACAACGAAATAAATGGCGCCCTCTTCGAATCCCAGCAACACTCACACGTACTGTCAAAGATGGCATCAATTCAGAAAATTAGTTTTTGATTTCCAATCAACTAGCAATCAAATTGAAAAGTCACAACCAGCGATGTAGAGACTGTTTTTTGGTATTGGAATTATTGTTTATAAACGGTAAAATCTGTTACGCTCTTTCTTTCGATAGTAATGAACTAGGCGAGCTTCTCGCACCCATTTCTACAGGATCTATAGTTTCGACGCCGATATCCAATTTCTCGCTGTGTCAGTGTTCCAAGATTTCAGAGTTTCCAGGACGATTTTATACTGACATAGGTATGTTCGCTACTTCTTTGTCTTCATTATGAGAGATAACTTGTCTTTTATTCATTCTCAATGTATTCGTTCCCACAAAACCACAAAAACAAACACACACCACACACACACACACACATCCATACAGCTGAAGAGAGCAGTCGTGCCCAGCGTTGCCACTTTACTGCAATTGCAGTAGATCTACTGCATTTATTTCGAAATTTGAATCTACTGCCAAAAAATTAAATCTACCGCATTTTTTTTAGTTTGCTTTGTGTGGAGTTTAAGATCGAGAACATCCCTTTTAACACAAAACTTAACAACAAAACTTTTCGAAAAAGTTGAATTCCTTATCTGAAGGCGATCACTACTCACTACCCATAAAGAGAATAGGATGAGGAAGCAGTTCAAGCTATTCAGCTAATTTCGCTGTGGCTACTGCGGACGAATGAGCCAGTGCATTGTCGTGATGAAAGAGCACTTTTTTCTTTTCCAAATGGAGCCGTTTTTTCATCAATTCTGCATTAAATTTATCTAATAAAATGGTACTATCCGGTAGTCGTTTTTCCCATTTCCAAGTAGTCAATGAAGATTACGCCGTGTGAATCCCAGAAAACCGTTGCACTGACTTTTTCGGCCGCCGAACCCGAGGCAATTATTGCGGCTCTTAGATCTACAACCTTACTAAATTGCCTGTTATTGGCGTAAAATTTTAGCGGCAATATGCCTCAAAGATTTTCAATCGCATTTTGATCTGGTGAGCAAGCAGGCCAATCGAGAACATTAACCTCATGTCGACCAAACCAGGATTTGGTTGCTCTGCTGGTGTGAATAGTGGGGTTATCCTGCTGGAAAACCCACTCTGTGCCTCGATTTCTTTCCAAAAAAGTGAAACATCTTATTTCAAGAACACAAATGTACTCGTCACTATTCATTCTTGTGGATGGGAAGGCTAATGGCAATGTTCCCGCCCCATACCATCAGACGTCTACCACCAAAATGTCCTCTTGAAAAGTACACGGGATCTTTCCGGAGATCTCTCCAGTAGTACTGCAAGCCATCGAGCCATCGAAGTTGAATTTTTTTTCGTCAGAAAAGATTACCTTTAGGTAAAAACGGCATGATAAAATCATATATAAAATTTAATAATTTTACCTGTTTCTTTTTTCGTTTAGTATTTTTCGCGCTGCATTTTGTTAAAAACACTCAATAAACGTTCTTATTTTTACCGATGCACAGTTTTGCAGAAAAATTTCCACTTGAATTATCGACTACACTCGTACGCAGATCGTGGTGATATAGTTATGAAAAGGGCTAAAATACGTTATCTCTCTTTCCTTCTAGAAATGATAACGGTATTTTTCGGTTTTTTATAAAAATTACCTGTGTTTTATTAATACTTCGCAGAAAAACAGGTTCTTGCTAAAAAAATTAATTTTAATCTTAAAAAAATGTCAATAGTGGGATGGTGATATAGTTATGAAATGGGGTGTATACCTTGTTTTTCTGTTGAAATAAAAATCTACTGCGAAAAAATTCAATCTACTGCATTTTTCAGAGAATCTACTGCGATAAAATAGTCCTGAAGTGGCAACGCTGGTCGTGCCTAATGCAATCTAAAAGACCATAAATTTACTAACCAACCAACTCTAACCATTCGTGTACATATCCTTCACGGGAGCATAAGGAAAACATAAAATACCGCATTCTGCGTACTCTGTAGTAGGTAGTCTGTACTATATTTACATCGAAAACATACATTTATAAATGAATGCCACTTAAGTTATGAAAATTCCTGGAAGCGAACAACGTTTCGGGGAGATGATGGGGTAGAGGGGAGGAGCTAGGTTGGCGCTGTTACTATCGAATCGGTGCTGTGGTACGGACTGCGCGGGGGGGTTTGTATTTGGGAAATATTTTTTCCCTCTCCTTCCTTCCGGGTGATATGTGTGCGGGGGTTTTTTCTTTGTTTCTTTTGTATTCTGTTTTTGTCTTATACGTTATCTCCTGTTGAGGGCTTTCGTAATCTTTTTTTCCTGCCTTCTACCGGGTTCTCTGTCTATACCTTCTTTGTACTTGTTTGCTTAACCTTTTGCAGGCTCAAGCAGTTGAATTTCGGAAATAAATTCCATTTTCATTCCTAAACATCAGGTTTTTCGCTAAACAGGAAATGGAATATCCACATACACATGAGTGAAAGAAAATGGTCTTTCTCCTCCTTGTCGTCCTTGCTGTCGGTGCCTCGAAGAAGAAAGAAACATTACTTTACTAGCACAGCATTAAGTAGGCATATTAAAGTATCTTATTATTATAAACACAAGCGCAGCACTGGCAGTAGAATATTAGATATCCGAGAGTCCTTAATGTACATCGTCTTCGTGTTCATGTACTTTGGCATATATAGGAAGAGTACACACGACACTCACGAGAACCAAATAACAGACGGGTAATATCCGGTGCTGTTTCCATCTCGTAGTACAAGTACTCGTATCTAATGCGCAGGGGATGGTGGTAGAGGATACGGATACGGATACGGATAATATGTACTTGCCGGGAGATGGTTAATTTAAAATTTAATGTTGTAATTTTTGTGTCACACATGAGGTAATAATCACATGACACATTGTTATGTTGATTTTATGGATCTCAGGATGCAGTATGACACAAAGTGGTGGCGTTTAAAATTTTAAATTAAAAAGGGCGCACATACCAACACACGTTTAAATGATCCTTCCGCCACCTGATGGTGGGTCGTAAATGTCCCTTTTTGAATTGCTGGTCTGGGAGTGGATGGTAAAGTGTTTATAGACAATTTTAATATTTTACTTCGGAAGTTTGAGTTCACGCGTATGTAAGTCGAAATGATTGGATTTTTAAAGAAAACTCTTTTTAAATTCAAAAATAAGGATGCACGGGTTGCTGGTTGGCCGTCCTCTTACACGGGGTAGAATAATGACAGTATATGGACCCCTTACAGCAATTCGTGGTGGTTGTTAAGGACATGGGTCTGTGCTGACAATAATTGCGATGCCTTTCAATAATTAAAAGCATTTGTGCTGCTCCATCAATAAAATTAAATTTTCCCACGTGCGTCGAACCATTAATAGAACAACACGCTTCCCCCACAATATTGAAATATCACTCATTATAGGAGTTGGCGTGCCGGACAGTTTGGTATCGGCGTATTTAGAAAATACTTTAAATTGGAACTCCTTGCTTAGTGTAATCTTCTTCTTCTATAATTCCAGAGGTTTGTGATTGTATTCTTAAGCCCGTTCGAGTGACCACCATTTTTGCGAGTCTCCTAGGAAGGGGCAAGTCGTGTCCTTATAATAGTTTGGGAGACCGTATTCCTAAAAGCTGGTTATGGTATCTCTGGAATAACTATCTTGGGGTTTTGCTTGCAAGTAGCACTACAACTCCATCATCCTTTGTCGAAGATATCCCGTTACTTCCAGATCCAAGCTTGTCAGCCAATGTAGCTTCTTCTCTTAATTTTTATTTCAAGATCCTGTTTACAACTTCTGGATTGATTTTGAACACACTGCCTATTTTGCTCAAATTCTGAGGCTTAAGATATTCAAAAAATACCTTCAGCATTTCTTCCAGTAATTGCAGGCTGAGGACCGATGAAAAGGGTGGCTGATTTTGTTTCTGGCGATACCAGTATGTACCGGGACCAGTATAATTATATTTCATCGCCCAAGCTGGTTGAATATGTACCTCTGCCTGGAAAACAGTTAAGATGGGATACGTTGTCTTATATGAAATTCCTTCGAATGGACCTGTTCCAAAGAGCTCATCCATGAAGGATTTGTCCGTGTAGGAGAGTATGCTTCCTGGTAAGCATTCAGACCAACCTCTGCTGTTCAATTCAGAGCGACACAGAAGGAAACATTGGAATCTGCGTAGTAGTATCAAGAGTTCGTCACAATAATCCTGGTACTGAATAGAAAAGTTTCGCCACACTGCTACTTCTAGACTTCTAGACTTCCAATGAGCTTTTCATGCGGTGTAGTACCGCTTTTCTATCTTCGTTTTCTATGATGATATGCAGCGGAGGCAGGGTGAGAAAGATTTCCTTAGCGGCAGTGAGAGTCCTTCTCATAGCCTCAGTACTGCTGATGCGTGCAAGGTTCTGAAGTTTACCAAGCATGCATTGAAGAGACTTTGCTTTATACCACCAAGCAATTGAGCCATGGACCATATAATGGCCATATGTATACATACGAGTATGTTTGTATAATCAGTGGACCTTTTTTGGACTAAGTCCCCATTATCTACTGAACATTTTACGTATTGGGAGGGTACAAATAAGGCTACAATAGCTCTCAAGTGATCTAGAAAGATTAAACATTTTCCGTATTTGATTTAAATCTGTTTTCTTCCGAAAAAAGTACGATAAGACTCCAAAAGATTGAAATTTCCACTAAAGGTTTTCTTCTACACGAAAGTGTTGGTCAGGAACAGAGGAGAAGTATTGGACTTTCTTCCCCTTCCTTGTCTCTACAACTTCTGCAGTAGAAGTTGTTCGAAAGGACGCTAAGCCTAGTTGCATGCTTGCCTATAAGGCAGTGTCCTGTGATGACACCAATAGTCAAGCTAATTCATGGACTTTTTAGAGATTGAAGGTAGTTAGGTATCTAGTTAGGTATATCCATAGTTATAAGTTCTTACATTTCTCTTGATTCAGGATAAATCTTTTGAGATCGCCATCATTTTCGCTTGATACACACTGCAGGCATCAGGGAGGCGGAAGGAGAGATTAAGGTTTAATCTACTAGAGAAAACACCCGGTCCTATACCTTCGTTGGTCTTAGAACTATCGAAGTAAAAGTGTATATACTTATCTGTCTTAGCTCCTATCTCACTCCAAAAGGATCTATCGGATATAGTGACTTGACAGTGTTCGTGAAAACTGGGCTTAGGTACTGTGAAGTCAATAACAATGGTCGATGGCACCTAAACCGCAACATTGCCCTCAAAGCATTTAATTTGTAAGCGTTTGTATCTGTGAGTCTAAGAGACTGTGCTCTGCTAAGTCTTAAGATGTCTCTAGTTCTTTTACTGTCTAGGTCCACTGCTAGTCAGATTGACTTACGTGGTGTTCACAGAAATAGCGCATCCCCTTTGAATTTCGAATTTACCGTTATATTTATTCATGCTGTGGCGCCAGAAGTCTATTAGTGATAAAATTTCGTTGTGTGGTCGTCAGAGACAACAACGAAATAAGGAAATATCCCTTTTAAAAGTTTGGTGATCGCGATACGCGTCGATTTTAAGCTGTTCAGAGAAATAGCACAGGTAACATAGACAGTGATTTTTAGAGTACTTTGCCAGAGTAAAATTCAAAGTAAGTTAATTCAATTTATGTAGAAAATAATGGGTTGTGGAAAACACTGCACCACAGAAAATCGAGTAGTCATTTTGGGCATGAAACGTAAAGGTGAGACAATTTCTAACATTGCAAGGCTGCTCCACGGCTCCAGGAAGCTGGTCCAAAACTCTATAAAGCATATGACAGCGGAAGAAACAACATTCAATAAAATTCGAAAACTATCGCCAAGAAAGACTACTGGGTATATGGACAGAACAATGCAACGTCTTAGCAAAGTAGATCCGTTTTTAACATCTGCTGAAATCCAAAACCAAATTAAGGGTCGATATGACATTGAAGTATCAGCAGTAACCGTACGCCGCGCCGTCTTATGGAGACTAATCTACATGGACGCATCGCAAGAAAGAAACCAGCTGCATCGGACAATATAGGGTCGGATCTGACGGAAAATCGTATGTTCGACGTCCCCCAAGGCAAGAGTTCAAACCGTTGTACACGATCAAAACCATTAAACACGGAGGTGGCAGCATAATGGTTTTGGGATGTATGTCTTGGCACGGTGTTGGTCCAATTGTGAAAATAGAAGGGCACTTGGATCAATACAAATACAAATAAATCCTTGCCAACCATATGGAGCCCTATTGCGACGAGTTTCTCCCTCCTGCATGGAAATTCATGCAAGATAATGATCTGAAGCATAACGCAAGAACTGTAACTCAGTGGTTTGCAGACCAAAAAATAAACGTTTTAGAATGGCCGCCACAAAGTTCTGATCTTAACCCGTTAGAAAACCTACCTAATAAGTACAATTTATAATCTTTCCGGTCCAGTTTACAGTTAACAGAAGAAATTCATTAAACAGTTTTCCTGTTTGCTTCAGTCAACACAGTTGGCAGTTTACCAGTTTTGAATTCGGAAAGAATAAATGAGCGACAGAAGGCATCGCATGTTTTGGTTGCACAAAACGGAAAATTCAGCTCAAATGCATTGCTGGAATTGAAATTGAAAGCAATAGAGAGCACTACCAAACAGAAAGAAAATATTTGGCAGGGAACTTCGAAAAAAGGTCAATATGACTTCAAAAATAAAATGTAGCATAATAGAGCAAATTTTGAAATCAAAGTGCGTTGTACTACTACGCATGCTGCTCGGGTTCAATTCCAGCCCGGGTACAACACATAAAAACGCTTTTCACGGTTGCCACCTTAATCGAATGTCGGACAAGCAATCAAAGAGTATCATTTGTCAATGAGCTTCTCAATTCGCCGTTCGGAGTCGGCAGAAAACTGTAGGTCCCTTCCATTCGAGCAAAAATATAACACGCACATACAAATGGTTGCGAGAAGCAGGCCCAGATTCAGCCCGAGCTGTAGCTCCATCTAAGTAAAGCAAAGTAGCAAATTGAAAAAAAAACTGAAAAACACGTAGTACTTCTGCTACAAAAGTATCATTGTGGCAACGCTGTCCGGAAGTCTTAAGGACACTTTTAGATCTGGTTCTACTCAGTACATCCCAGACCCCGTGCTGCTTGAAGACACATCCGTGAGGACTGCAATGCCACACAGGGCTCAGTATTTTTAATCTTCATTAACTAAATTGTAGCCTTTTAATCACAACAAACTAATGAATGTGCATTGTGGTTCGATTTGCAAGTCAAACTAAAAATCCGGTAAACATAGATTGATAACGAAACCATATTTTCAGTTCACCAATCATAAAAGTGAATAATTCACAAAGTGAGTTATACATATTGCTTTTCTAACTGTACTGTACACCCAAAATTAACATATAAAAACACATTGCACTGAATTAGCTCGCGTTAAATTTCCCATGTTTATTACCCTATCGCGACCAATTTACCAAATTTGCATGCTAATTCGCGCAGGAGTGTCACACTTTAAAATTGAAATACAGCGTGCGTGCAATTTCAAATCCATTCAAATATTATTATATTATAAATTTTGTTGGTAATTTAAGTGGGTTATTAACATCCTTTCATGTGGATAAAATCGCATGATTTTCCAGCTGACCACACTAACATAGAAATCGAGGTGGACTTTATTTTGTTTTCCTTTCGCCAATTGATATGTTATTTGTTGAGGTGTGAAATCGTAAACACAGGGATTAAGCGATTTAACATACGAGGATACCTACAATACGACATGAGTAATCTATTTGCAAATGGACTTATAATTTTAACGCGCATTTTTTTCTATTTGAGTTTTTTTTTTGATGGTGTATGAGTCAGTTACAAAAAAGTATAATGAACAATTAAATGAATTTTAATCGTCAGAGTTATAAAAAGGTTGAGATGACAAAAAAAGATAATCACTTCGACGTGCGATATTTTCCACAGAGGCAAGGCAGGTAGAGGTATAGACAGATAGAAGTGGTGGTTTCGGTGGAAAGTAAATCCAAATATGGCAAAAAGGGCGCCGCGCCGCACAGTGTGTGATTTCGCAAATTTAGCTGGACAAAATAGGAAAAATCAATTATGAATATTTTTACTGTTAAGATGATTTTAAATGAGCTGATACACTAGATAAGCTATATACAAAATATTATACTTACTTACTTAGTTGGCGCTACAGCTCGAGGTGAACCTGGGCCTGCTTCTCGCAATCATTTGTGTGTGCGTGTTATATTTTTGCACGAATGGAAGGGACCTACAGTTTTTTGCCGACTCCGAACGTCGAGTTGAGAAGCTCAATCGTGACAAATGATACTCTTTGATGCTTGTCAGACATTCGAAAGAGGTGGGCACTGTGAAAAACTTTTAGGTGTTTGCGACGGGATTCGAACCCAAGACCGCTGGCTCAGTAGTCCGACGCACTAACCACTTGCGCTACGGTGCCCAAAAAATATTATAACGATAGATATACTGCTTGTGTTGATAATCAGCCAGCAAAAGCAACTGTCTACCGACTAAGCTTACTGCAATCGGAAGTAGTCTCTTTTCGTGAAACATTGTGAGTTCTATTTTCTACCTGCGTTAATTTGCAAAAAAAAAATTTAGTATGGGTATTTTACATCAAGGTACATAATATGTACTTCATATTTCACTATAAAAAGAGTTTCTTAAACAATGATTTCGTAAAGTAAACTGCACCGAGAGATATTGGTGAGTTATTTGCAAATTAATTAAAAATGTTGTGTTTATTACGCCGTGATTTTATATATTTTGTAATCTATGTGTCCTGCACATTTAAATAACGAAAAAAACTAAGTGCAATAAACTGCGTTTGTGAAAACTATTTATCTTTTCTCAGATATCCTTCTACGTGTATCAATGGACAGCCTCATTGACACTAATTGTGAACAAGCCTTTTTATCCAATTCGTATTGTGTAAACAAAATATTTTTCATACACCAAAATATTAGAAGTCTAAGAGAAAATTTTGTTAGGCTTGTATCTCATCTAGAGTCTTTTATTTCTTTGCCGGACTTTGTGTTTGTATCGGAGATTTGGATATATGAATTCGAGAAAAAAGATTATAGTTTGCCGGGCTACGAATTTTTTGCAAAAATTGTCTTTCACAGCAAACAAGCAAATTTATGTAGTTTTGTGCGTTTACCGGATTCACAAATATGATTTTTCGCTGTTTTTGAAAGAAGATTGAAGCGACTAGAAGTGGAATTAGGTTTATGAATTTAGGGGTACCTCAAGGCTCAGTATTGGGACCAATCCTATTCCTGATCTATATCAACTCGTTATTTGAGCTGAATTTCAAAGGCCTTATCACTGCTTTTGCAGACGACGTAGGTTTAACATACGGTTCAGTAAGTCCTCTTAATTTAGTTGCTGATATCAATTCGGATTTAGAACTGCTCAGAACATGGTTTGCTGTGCACAAACTAATGATCAGTTCCAAAACAAAAATAATGTTTTTCAGTCTGGCAGCGCAAAATTCGTTTGAAGCCGAAGTTTTCTTTCATGCACCTGAGTGCCAAAGGTTTAAGTTGAGCTGCTTCTGCAGCACCAGCCCTTCCGATAAAACATTCAGTAACAATCTAAACTGCGGCGAAATGTGTTTTCATGTTGAATGTGTCAAAGAATTTAAGTACCTGGGGCTTATTATTGACTCTAAATTGAGTTTTTTCAATCACATCGATAACTTGAGGCAATATTTTCGCGCAACGCTTAGGAGTTTTTTCTATCTGAGGAATGTCTGCTCAACAAACCTTCTTAAAATAATTTATTATGGAATTTTTCATTCCAATCTACAATATGGTATAACTTGTTGGGGAGGAGCATATTTTAACAAGATACAACCACTTCTAGTCTTGCAGAAATATATTGTAAGAAAAATATGTGGGAAAAATCGCTTACATCCAAGTTTTCCGTTGTTCTACGATTTTAAAATTCTTTCAGTTCGGCATTTATACTGTTTTAAAGTTCTAACGTCTTTTTTCTTTAGATCTGGGAACATGAATACTAGAGTTCTTCTAGATTATAATATTCGCGGTAATCACTTGCATCTTGTAGCTGTAGTTTCTAGTTTCCGAACCACAGCTTATAAGCAGTTTTATACAATTACGTCGTGCCGTCTCTTTAACAAGCTTCCTTTTTGGATAAGGACTCTTACTCCTATTAATAAATTTATGAATCACGTAAGGCATTGGCTTTTAGCCCGTGATGTTAATAGTTTGGAATCCGTCTTTAGTTCCCGATCGTAGATGAAATTTTTGATATTTTGGTGTTTCGTTGATGAATTTTTGTTCTCTAATTTGCAATATTCTAATGTTCTCTTTTTCAATGACAAAATGTATTATATTTGTTTTTACTTAAGGATCAATCTCTTTTTTTTTTTTTAATTTTGAAATTGTGAAATAACATAACTTCAAAGGGTTACCCCACCCATTTATTTTCTTTCTTTTTATTTAGTTCTTTGAAGTTCAATACTCTTTCTGTTAAGAAATATGTAAAGTCTCTAAATTTTCTCTAGTTGTAGTTATTAATTGTATAACTTTATTTAGTAAATTTTGAAGTACTGTATATATATTACTAGTGAAAATAAAATTCTTACTTACTTACTTACTTATACAGGGTGGCCCAAAAAAACTCACCCGATGTTGTTTTGCTATATCTTTAAAATCAAACGACATAATATCATAACTCATTTTGAATGTTTATTTGATATTAGAAAATTGAGAATGACTACAACAGTTGCGAAGCAAGTGATTGTGACGGAACTAGAACTACGTACTTTAGGTAGAACTAAAATTACGTAAATATGTTTCTTTTCATATTTAATACATATTTCACAGTTGAAAATATATTTTATAATATAAACGAGTTTTTTTATTTATACAAATAATTTTGTCCAGCTAAATTTGTAAAATCACGCACTGTGCGCCGGCCGTTTCGATACAACAACCTCAGGTGACCAGCTTATATTGATGTAGTTTAAGAAGACGATCTAATCCTTTTATCGGATTTTTTTAAGCTCGTCGAAGAAGGTTTTGCCCAGTATGCGTGGCCTGACTCTCGTTAGAGTCGGACATTTGCACAGACAATAAATAAGCGACTCTTTTTTCTTTTTCATCATTGCAACTTTGGCAGAACTTGTTGTAAGGGATCGCTGGTTCGGCTGCATGGTCCCATATGGGCCAGTGTCCTATACTAACTGTCTCTACTCTTGCGATGGTTTTGACCTATTGTATTTTAGCCATACATTTCTGGATATGACACTGTTAGTGAGTCTGGTTCACAGCAGACCAGCTATTTAGTTTTAGAAAGTGTGAGAGTATATTGCCCTTAACAAAATACTCGTATTCCTATATGCTCGCCTGGCTAGTTCGTCGGCTCTCTCGCTGAATTCTATGGCTATGGCACTATGTCTTGGTACCCAGAGAAGAGTGACTCTGGACTGGTTACACAAGCGATTCAGTTTTTCGAAATTGAAATCTGTCACCACTCTTCATCGCTTCCATTCTTAACTGCTTGTTTTATAGCTTCAATCGAGTTACATACGAAAACCTTTGTAACGACCTCAAAACAAAGAGAGCAACAGGATTGGAAAGTATTATAATAATAATAAGACGAGGACGAGTCAAAATTCAAATTTTTTTGACAAAAAAGGATAGTTTACTTTCGGCTGTCGGTGGTCCCAAGAGTCAAGCTGGTTCAATAATGTTCTGGGGATGTTTCTCTTCCGCTAGTATTGGATACCTTATCTGTATCGATGGAATCATGAATAAGGAGGAGTAAGGACAAATATTAGAAGAAAACACCTTACCATTGGGTTTGCGACAAAGTGGCCCTGGATTCAAATTAATGCAAGATAATGATCCAAAACAGACTTCCAAGCTTTGGCCAACATATCTGGATAAAGAGGAGCAAGAAGGGATACTAAAAAATATAAAATGGCCAATCACGATTGACGGCCAAAGTGGTGCAAGTACGAGGTGGATTTTTCGACGAAGAAGAGGTCGAAATCTATTTTACTAGGTTCACTTAATATACGGAGTGTACCTCCGCTTGAAAGATGATGGATGATAGCTCTTTAGAGCATAGGCTCATAGACTTCAGCGTCGATAGAATGTTTTTCATCTTTGAACCATCGGCTTACCAGGTTTGTAATCCTGGTGGCGTTGCGATTCCTTTGTTTAGATATCCAAGATTGGTGCTCACATATGAGTATCTTAAATTTTCTGGAGAACCGGTACTTTTAAACATTGCATCAGATATTTCGATTACAGGGTCATCTTGGAACGCGCTTGTAGTATCCTTCGCTGTCATATGGAGTTCCCTGCTAGAGTCGGCTGGTCGAACGCGAAGGCATTTATAGTCGACCCCGACGCAAAGCGTATGCAATGGAATAATGCGTTCTCTCTGTCTTCTCCCTGATTTTAGCAATAGGGGCAAAAAGGTGAGTCCAAAACGGTGTAGGTATTTCCGATACCCAGCGTGATCAGATGGGAACTGCGTAAGGTGATTGTTTGTTACAGTTTCCGAGTCTTCGGTTTGTCCAAACGTGATTGGTTGGGATCAATCTGTAGGTCCATCTACTCCTGTCCCACCTGGTCATTGAATTCACTATCTCTTCTTCCTTGATCCTTTTGATGACCGTCGCTTCTTGGTTACTAGAATTTCTCCTATTATAGGCTCTTTGCATTTCGTCCGCAAGGATGTCGATGGGGAATATCCCTGCCACTGAAACCACTGATTACCCTTACTGCGCTAAGTCGATAGGTTGACGATAACTTTCTCCTTGTTTCCTTTGTCGCTAGGGCCCCTACACATACTGGGGCAGCGAATAACCTTGGATTGAGCTTACTACCTTGAATTTTAAGTCCACTGATGTTTGGCAGTGTTCCAGAAAGTGCTGCCTGAAGCGTTGATGCCTTTTTGCCCGAAATCGAAGTGGGACTTAAAGCTACATAAGTATATTGTCGTGTATTTACTCCACGTATTCCACATTCTTCCGGCTGATTATTAGGACAAATTCCGTCTTGTGATCTTCCGATTCTAGGCCGGCGGATATTAGCCAGTCTTTGATGAGGTTAATTGCTGCTTTCATAGCGGACTCTATTTCAGAAATGTTCTTTGCAACCGTAAAAACGGCGATGTCGAGAGGTGGCCCAGTACTGAACCCTGTGGGACTCCCTCGGAGACTTTATAGTACTTTTCTTCTGCTTCGGTTTCATATCTTAACTTTCTATTGGTGAAGTAGCTAAATTAGATATAATCTTTCGCAAGTAGTTTGGCGTATTCATTCTGGGTAGTGACCTTCTTATGGTATGTCCATATTTATATGTATTTTTTTCCAAGTAAAAATAATGGGTAGGTAGCTTGCGTACCTAACCAGTTTCAGCAAAAAGTCGAACACATAGCCTGAACGTTCGGCCACCGCTGCTAATCCAATGTTTGTAGAAATTAAAGTTAACTTGTCATTGATTATGGACTGTCCAGGAAATATCATGTAGTCTATAGCTGCTGCCATTTTTTGCCACAAATGTTTGAGGAAAATATTTAGATTGGCGGAGGGAATTAATCTGAGTGCGCCGCGCCGCTTATACACAGACTTGCCGACTTTTGAACTTCCCCCAGTGAATCGCGCTGTGTGGCTTTTTTTAGGATAGTCCACCAAATAGTTACGCCATACATCAAAATCGGTCTGATGACAGATACAAAGAGCCCATTTGTTGCTTATGGCTGTTTAAACAAGAGTTGAGGCTGAGCGCTATTATAGCTTTCTTGAATCATCCCTGGCTAGGTTGGAGGAATTTGAGATGTTGCTGTCTTAAAATAATTTTATATAAACTAAAAGTAAGTACGCATATGAAAACTTGTTGGTCTTTATACAAACATATGTACTTATGTGCACACTACCATCATAAAAAGGACAAAAGCACCTGCCTTACCTTAACACAATCTTTTGTGTCTCACGTTCATCAGCGCTAACGAAAATGAATTTATTACACCCCTCGTTCGCCTAATGACTTAGACCGAAGGACTCTTGTTTCCTTTTAATTTAAAATAATCATAAATTTAGCCATTCATTCCGTTTCCGTATATAAATTTCCACCCTAACTTGTTTCCAAGGATACACCAGAGGCTGTGTGGTAAACTGGTAAACGTATCATTCGTTGGAGCACGTCTTGTTAATACTCCTAAATCACACGAAGGATACTTTCGTGTACAAATACAAAGTTACCAAGCAATGTACAAAACTGTTCTCTCCACTGGCACTGGAACTACGAGTATATTGCGGACGTGTGTGCAAAACTCTCTCTATACTATATAACAACATAAAATATGGCAGTCTAGCGGATTTGATTATGAGCAAAACAGGAACAACAACACAAAAAAGCACGAAAAAAGATGAATGCGACTTCAAGGTCTGCCGGGAAAACTTTGACTCCACGATCAAGGTAGCAATTTGCACCTTAGCTTTGCCACATAAAGATACTTATTGAACACACACATACCCAGCAGCACAGTCGAAAAGGCAAGGCCAAGTGCAGTCAAGAGATTCGGCGGCTGTGTACCTTTATCTATACCATAACCTTCTGTATCTGTATCTGTAGCTGGGGGTGGGACATGGGACTGCGATGAATGTGAGAGAAATCCGCTTCAGGCAATTGGAGAAGCACTCGAATGAAAATCGATAAAATGGCACAAAAATTTAGTTTTATATCATTTGCCCACAGATGTAACCTGTGTCTGTGTATCTCTTCCTCTATACAGGTATAGGTATCGTCGCCATTTAAATGCTAAACCGACTGACTGCCTCCATTACTGTCTGCCATTCAAACTGCACATTAACGTGCTACATACGTACTACGAAATGTTGATATTTCTATTCCGAAAAACAAACGGAAACCGGAAAAGGGATGCTCTTTGCTTTTATACCCCAGCTTCAGGGGGTAGAAATGTACTGGATAAATATACGTTTGCTGTTTACTTTCGCGCTAGTACGAGGACGAAGAAAAGTACCTCTTTCGTTCACTCTCTCTTTCTTCTTTTCTACCCCATCCGAGCATAGAGAATATTTAAGTTGCGTTTGTTTTGCTTTAATGAAGTCGTAATGCGCTTCACATAGTTGTTGTTCTAGCATAATTAGTTCCCTTTTCTTTTGCAGCGCCGAATCTCTTTTAAATGTAAATTCGTTAAAAATCGTTTGTAACTCTACATATATACTCATATCTATAAGGGGGGGAGTTCATTTTTTTTTTGTTATGAAATAAAATAAAATGTAATATAATCCGGTGGAAATAAAATCCTCCACTTACCTTGAGAAAAAATAGTCCTCCCGCTGGTAGAGTTATCCTATGTGAACCTGGCAGAATTTTCAGTGGAACACCGTCCTTAAACCATTGAATCGTTGGCGTAGGTGATCCTTCGGCCTTGCAGTTGAGTGTTGCCGGTTCATGCCGTGGTACGGTCGTATCTATGGGATGTTCTGTAATCCTGGGTGGATGTGAGCCTGCAGCAAAAAGGAAAAAAAAAAATGACACAAGGGAAGGAAACACAATTTTATAACGGAATGAGAATAAAATAAAAGTGTTTTAATTGAAAATGTGTATACCTACTCGTCGTAGCTCATAGGATAGGTACGAAGGAGGATATACATATACGAAAAGCGTCTCTCTAAGTGGAAAAATCAAAACGTCGACGGATGCTGAGCAGCGGGGTCGGTAGAGGTCGGCAGCGGGGAAGCGAATGTCGGCAAAAATTCGAAAGCATTTTAACTTAATTTATTTACTTCAATTAATTTAAATGCATTTCACGTTGGAGGACGATAGTGATGATGAGTTTAGAATTATTTTAGGGATTGAGGGATTTTTTATTTTTACAGTTTTTTCTTTATTGCCAGTGGAATGTTATAAAGTGTGCATGTGTGTTAGGTAAACACCGAGTGAAATTGTTTGCTCTGGTAATGGATTGTTGCCGGTTATAGTGAGTATATCTACATGTATCACTTTCAAAGTGATTTAATGGATCCAGAATTCAGAGAATATGGAAAGGTACTAACATTTATATTTGCCATGTTTCGGATATGTTGCGCTTGTTTGTTTTGAAATTCAGTTTATTTAGGTATTTGCATTGAAAATATTTCCAACTATCCGCAAACATGTATAAAAAAACAACCACATATGCATATAAGATACAACGGTATTTGCATGTATTTTCTGTTGCTGCTTCATTTCCAAAATGGCGATTTGATAGCAATTGCGGCCATATTTGGATAGAGTATTGCTGGAATTTGTGGACCGAGGTATTCTGTTGGAGATTTACTAAAAGTTGCCCAATATGATAATCCATAGAAAAAACTTCCTGTTCTAGCGTTCCGGGCATCGGAAATATCGGCCGATTTTGTTACTTTGTTATAAATATTTCTGAAATTAGCAGTAATTCTGGAATTATCTGGTCCTGTGCGCAAATCTTCCCAGTGCAGTCAGTGCCATCGCTATGCGACAGGATTTCCGATTGGGCTACGGGGGCAGCTTGGGTGTAGATGTTGAGAGCGGAGGCAAGCTTGCGGTTGCTCAGGTTAAACTTGTCGGACGGGGGTAGTTCTTGCCAACCACAAACAACAATACAAGACAAATAAAAATCTCGTTCCAATCAAAAACAAAGAGGGAGAGGGAGAGAGAGTGAGAGAGAGAAAGAGATAGATATATAGATAGATAGATAGAGAGAGAGAGAGAGAGAGAGAGAGAGAGAGAGAAGAAACTACTTTATTTGACTTCGGGTTCGGATGAAAGGGAACGCGAAGCTAGTCTACCTTAACCTAAACTAAACTTAAATCATATAAATAAACGCTATACTAAACCTATACTAACTTAAATCTACACCCCGCGCAACAAAAAAAGCCGCACTTGGTAATTTTTAACAAAATGGAAGAAATCTAATCTAATCATTTCGTAGCCTAATTGAAAAAAAATTATTGATCTTGAAAACCAGACTACAAAATATCAGATATTACCCAAGTACTGTCAATATACATAAATTAAAAAAAGAAAAAAAATTCGAAAAGCAAATTTCTTTTTTTATATTTTTATTACACTAAAAAACCTTTTAACATAATTTTAACCTTCATAATACTAAGAAAAAAATTCTAGTATTTCGTAGCGCCACCCTTCGCCCTAACAACGTCATGAACCCTGTTTGGTATGGAGGCATAGAGATTACCGAGGTAATAGTCATCAATTTTGGATGCTTTAGATGCTGCATGGTTTTTGGTTTCTATCTTGGATCTTCCTTCCCATAAGTACCCAGACGTTTTCGATGGGATTGAGATCTGGCCTGTTTCCCGGCCAAATTAGGGATTCTATTCCTAATTCTTCTTTCAA
This sequence comes from Brachyopa scutellaris, assembly GCA_949775065.1. Lineage (NCBI taxonomy): Eukaryota > Metazoa > Arthropoda > Insecta > Diptera > Syrphidae > Brachyopa > Brachyopa scutellaris. The sequence goes on from OX459112.1 coordinate 159,800,497, forward strand.
AGTTTTAATCTGCGGAGGAAATCTTAAAACTAAAATCATAAGATTTTCAAAACACACAAAAATATGAGAAAAAAAATTCGAATTATTCACGGATTTTGTTCGGTGGCATGGTGCTGAATCATCTTGAAAAACTGGTTATGATTTTTCTGCTGTTATCATTTCCATACTCGGTACAACATCATCTAAGATAATTTGTTTGTACCGCATGGCGTTAACAGTACCCTCGATCAGAGATCCAACTCCAATTGCGCTGATGCATCCCCACACTATAACATAAGGGCAATGTTTTACTGCGTGAGCTATGCATTTGTCGCTGTAGCGTTCCCCTTACCTACGACGCACTATCTGCTTCCCATCCGGTCCGATTATGTTTAGCTTGAACTCATCAGAGAATACCACATTTGACCAATCTTGAACACTCCAGTTTTGCCTTTCCTTAGCCCAGCTTAGGCGCGTTTTCTTCATTTTGCTGGTCAGTAGTGGCTCCTTACTAGCAAACCCATCTCGTTGAGACGATTCTGGGTGGTTCTGACGCTAAATTCAGTTCCAGTAGCTTCTCGAAGGTCAGCTTTTAACTCTGATGCGGTTTTAAACCTGTTTCTCAAGCTTAGCCTCTTGAGTTGCCGGTCCTCCCGAACAGTGGTACATCTCTTCAATCCTGTGCCAATTTGTCTGCCCAGATTGTGATCCCAACGATATTTGTTACAGAATCTTCTTACAGAACTCTCATTGCATCCAATTTGTCGAACGATTTCACGAAATCACTGATTCTGATTGGATAAGGCAACGGTAACTGCCTTATTTTCTTTACTTAATTGTACCCTTTTAGACATCGCGATATCAACTTTTCACTTTTATTTAAGAAATACAACTGCACGCACTGTTAAATACTGCCAGAATGAATTCCGATACATTCCAGAATCTGTATTACCTAACCCGGAAGCAATAAAATATAATTTGGGGAATCCCTTAAAAGTAATTAGCGCAAAAAAATGCAAAGCCCGTGTGCGGCTTTTTTAGTTGCGCGGGGTGTATGTATGTATGTCGACATTATTCCTTTCCGTGTTCTCCCCCCAGTATAGGTTCTACTGGTTCTGTTAATCGTAGGTGAAAAAGTAGTTTAATATAATTTGAAAAGAATTGTTCAAAAATAAAAGTTATGTAAAAAAAATGTTTATTAAGTAGACGTTTTGGCAAAACTTAATTTTTAGTAAAATATGGGAACAACGAATTTTCATAATTCTGAGTTTAACAAGCCATAACCTTTCTGTGGTTCCATAAAACTACGCAAAGTCTTCACTACTGATTTGCCTCTCGAAAATATACGAAACTATTTTTGTGGCTACAATAAGTTTAGAAGTTATATTCTTTAAAGTGGTCATACCTCCAAATCGGAGGTGTCCCACTTTAACGGACTATAACTTGAAAATATACCGTACAATTTTTTATTCGCCGGAACTTCAGAAATCTCCACTTAAAGGATTATACCGCTTAGCTGGGGGGACCCCCTTTGTAAAACGAACGCACGTAGTAATTAAACGCAACATTTATTTTACGATGACTTTCATATCTATGGAAGGATACACATTGCAACTGAACATACAAAACGGGAAAATCAGACGATGAGTTGAATATCTTAAGGTACGAAAACCGGAGTAAATTTTCCTAATTACATCAGCGACTGCATCACAGCAACTTAGGGGTGAATTGATGCTGAAGCCCAAACAGTTAACCTGGAATGCGTTTACCACCTACATAGTATCATACAATAGCCAGAAATCCAAATGGATTAACTCGAGTTCTCGAGAGGATCATAGCCTCAGTTTTTTTAGGGATTAAGCAGAAGTTTATTTTGAGTCCTCACACAGTCTTCCATCGAACCAATAGGTCGAGCTAGGTAGGTAAATATAAATATCATCAGTACTTTGTAGTGAACAATTGATTCGTCGTTAATAAATATATAAAACAGTAAGGGTCCCAAAACTGAGCTCTGTGGTATCCCGGAGTTTACAAGAGAAAGTAAGGATGTTCCGCCTTCAGTTTTTATGATCTGCACGCTATTTCTGAGGTATTCACTCAGTAAAGAATTTAAACATATTTCTAAGTTTAACCAGCAATTGAACTGACTAAGGAACTTATGCTAGGCGAGAGTTTGCAGGGCGAACACTTAAAACGGTTCGCAACTGACCTAAATTTCGATAAGAATATCAACTTCGGCGATGAAGCTTGGCTTAAATGGCTTCGTAAACGGGCAAAGCAACCCAAAATGGGGATGAAGTTTAAATTCAGTATTCTACTTCTTCTTTCTATTTTTTTTAGGTGGTGCTACAGTTTTTTCCATTCGTGCAAAAATATAACACGCACACACAAATGGTTGCGAGAAGCAGGCCCTGGTTCACCTCGAGCTGTAGCCCTGTAGCGCCAACTAAGTAAGCAAGCTACAGTTTGGGGTGAACCAGGGCCTACCAACTCGCAACCATTTGACCTACAGTTTTTTGCCGACTCCGAACGGCGCGCGAGTTGAGCTCCTCGTGACATATGATACTCTTTGAATGCTTGTCAGACATTTGAAATAGGTGACACCGTGAAAAAAACTTTATGTGTGTTTGCTGGGATTGAACCCGGGTAAGCATTGCGTAGTAGTCCAAAGCACTCACCACTATACCACGGCGCTCACTTGTACATGCATTAGAGTGGGTACACCAATGTACATTTTCTATTTACTATTCACAAATATCAGTTTTTCCATTTCATAATCAAAAACAATCGCCAACATCGTGTTTGACACTTCAACGCAAATAATCTTCAATAAAATCCCTTCAAAGGACAACAAAAAGGACAAAGACACCAACTTAATTCCATTCGTCCAATGAATAATACAAAATACTTACTCGTATCCACATCCAACAGTGTTCCTCTTAAAAACCCATTATCATCTATTGACATCTGCCAGTTTGCAATTAAGTAAGTGAAAATACTATAAGATAGGCATTCACATATTCGTGTGCGTATTTCATTAAATTTAATTGAAATTTAGCCCCCGAAAAACTTCATACAGCATTCGCAAGCAAATAAATACAGAACACAACCGAAACTGAAACATAAACAAACATCAAAGCGTCAAGCGAAAGTTTAGGTGTATATATCCCATACCCACACACTGGCAGCAGTAAACAACAATCTGTCAGCTACAACTTATCTCATTTATCTGTCGCCTCAGATTCCGGATACTCTAATAAAATGTTCCCATCAAAAGCTTTTGACTTTAATTAAGGTCGGAAAACAATCCCACAGCAGAAGGAACGCAGCTCTCAGCCTACCAGCTAGCCCCCTGCGATCACCAGCCGCCCCATTCGTAGATGGCATAGCATCTGCTCTTAACTTGTCAAATTGGTTTCCTTCAATATTTATCTCCTTTCACAGTGTACACACACTACGCACACAAACAAAGCAAAAAAGTGAGTGGTTTGTTGGTTGGTAGCCGACTACGAAGCGATAAAATCGTAAACTTTCATTTCAGGATCAATAGTCAGACATAGTCAGTCCCTGGTGCAGCGGTGGTGGTGGCATCATTCTCTCACTCAACCCGTTTAATTAAATTAATTCGAAGTTTCGCCCGCCTTCGCAAATAAAGTCAAGTGTTTTCCCCAACCATTTTTTGTGTAAATTAAACTAGAAGTCTGCGGGTGCGGGCTATGAGCTCTGAGAGCTCTGCCTTTGCCTCTGATAGTTTATGACGGCATTGAGCCTTCTGGATTTCTTGTTTTCAAGGACTCTCCGCGTGTATCATATCATTATGATTTCCCTAGACGCGCCAAGCGCCGTCGCCGCTTGGAAGAAGGTTTTTTTTTAATATTTTTTTCTCCCCCCGTTTTTATGAACATTCCTGTGATTTTGTTGTGTTGGTGGTGGTGGAACGGTCCCTACCCACTGCCGCCTCCTGAAAGCGCTTCTAATTAAAAACTTTTTATTTGCATAGAAATTGTAGAGCGGCTGCTCTAAATGTGCGAATTGGATTGGACTCTCTCACAAGGATTTCGTTTTATTTTTCAGAAATTTACCATCCATATCTGTAGCTCGAGATATTGCTTCCAGCTGCGTCCAATCCAGCCGACCGTCCAGCAGTAAAAAAAAAAAACAAAAATTCCACAGGAAATGCGATGGAATGTTAAACATTGTTTTGTGGTAATTTTTTTTGTTGCTGATTATTTATTGGTAACAGGGAAGAGCTTAATGTTTTTGCGGTGTGCTCTCAATCAAATTTATTGCCACTTTTTCAAAGAGTATAGCTATACGCCAGGACGAAGTTTATTTTCGTTAAATGAATGGCTTTTGCGTGTGACATTTTGTTATAATGACGGGCGGCCATAGAATGGTGGTCGGGGGTCGTACTGATGCGTGCTGAGGCGGCAAAACTTGCAACATTTTATGTTAATGAGATCCTTTGATGGTTGAGGTTTATAAATGAAAATTATAAACGGGTTAAAATCTGACTGCGTTGAGGGAATTTGCTGACTGTAACAAAACAAACAAAAAAAAAAGATAATTATTCCCGTTTTAATGATTTATTAGCTAGAGACCTCTGTGGGCATGGTGACATAGACAGTTTTTTTTCGGAATGCTTACATTCAAAATGTCGTACTCCCCCTCAAATAGCTCGATTTTTGATGACTCGCACTGTAATCTGGAATGAAGGTATACCAAAGAATACCACTATAAAATCTGAAAAATGTTGGAACATGACTGTTGATTCTGATAAAAAGGTGATACCGCGGAAGCAGTGAAAATCGGTACTGCTTTCGGAAAATTGTAAATACAAAAAGTGCAACAAATAAAAAAAATGCACGCATTTGACGGCTTTTATTTATAATAAACTAGTGGTTACCCGGTGCGCTTCGCTACACTCATTGAAAACAGTGTTTATGTCATAAATATAATGAAATTTTTTCAAGTGACTTTTTGTGAATATTAATGACTGGTGGAGAATTAAATGCCGACAACTCTATTTGGATTTTAGAAAACTGTCCAAACAATAATATCCTAAAAACTCAAAAACTTACCATTCGATTGAGCTGAAACTTAGACAATAAGTAAAGTGCACGTAAATCAAAAGTTAGCTGTTAGCTGTCACCGTGCATTGCTGTAGTAAAAATTTTGAGATTTTGGTTATCATGGCCATCTATCGGAAAACTTGAAAACTTTTGATTAACAAATATTTCTCACTTCATAACAAATATAGTCTGTAAGTGTCAGCACAATTGGATGGTTTTGAAAGTTTGGTGGTCCAGCGCCATCTATCGGAAAACTTGAGAACTTTTGATGTACGAACATTTCTCAATTCATTACAGATATATTGTGTAAGTTTTAGCTTAATCGTACGGTGGGTTTAAAATTTTTTGAGTACCAGCGCCATCTACCGGAAAACTTGCATTTTTTTTTGACACTTCAAACATCAGAAAAAGTATATATAAAATTATACATATACTACATACATAAGTAAGTCTGGCTAGGCATATTGTAAATTGGGGTTAAGTTTTTCTTTTTGTAAAGGATTTTTCAATAGCTACTATGTCCAAACTTTGACACCTATTGCTCTGACATTTTAAGTGGCTACGATGTCAGTCTTTGATGTTTGAGTTCTTTCATAGTCACCATCTTAACAATTTTTTTTAACAACGCGTCGAAATTGTTAAAATTTATTATAAAACTAGTTGGTCCGGGGACAGATGTTGTCCTGCCCTTTCCTGTATGTTGCGGGATGAGGTACATATATATGTTGTGAATATGAGTCATTTTGGTGAATAAGTATAGAATTTACTAATTACTTGACTACAGCGCCACCATCTATCTATCTATCTATCTATCTATCTATCTATCTATCTATCTATCTATCTATCTATCTATCTATCTATCTATCTATCTATCTATCTATCTATCTATCTATCTATCTATCTATCTATCTATCTATCTATCTATCTATCTATCTATCTATCTATCTATTTATCTATCTATCTATCTATCTATCTATCTATCTATCTATCTATCTATCTATCTATCTATCTATCTATCTATCTATCTATCTATCTATCTATCTATCTATCTATCTATCTATCTATCTATCTATCTATCTATCTATCTATCTATCTATCTATCTATCTATCTATCTATCTATCTATCTATCTATCTATCTATCTATCTATCTATCTATCTATCTATCTATCTATCTATCTATCTATCTATCTATCTATCTATCTATCTATCTATCTATCTATCTATCTATCTATCTATCTATCTATCTATCTATCTATCTATCTATCTATCTATTTATCTATCTATCTATCTATCTATCTATCTATCTATCTATCTATCTATCTATCTATCTATCTATCTATCTATCTATCTATCTATCTATCTATCTATCTATCTATCTATCTATCTATCTATCTATCTATCTATCTATCTATCTATCTATCTATCTATCTATCTATCTATCTATCTATCTATCTATCTATCTATCTATCTATCTATCTATCTATCTATCTATCTATCTATCTATCTATCTATCTATCTATCTATCTATCTATCTATCTATCTATCTATCTATCTATCTATCTATCTATCTATCTATCTATCTATCTATCTATCTATCTATCTATCTATCTATCTATCTATCTATCTATCTATCTATCTATCTATCTATCTATCTATCTATCTATCTATCTATCTATCTATCTATCTATCTATCTATCTATCTATCTATCTATCTATCTATCTATCTATCTATCTATCTATCTATCTATCTATCTATCTATCTATCTATCTATCTATCTATCTATCTATCTATCTATCTATCTATCTATCTATCTATCTATCTATCTATCTATCTATCTATCTATCTATCTATCTATCTATCTATCTATCTATCTATCTATCTATCTATCTATCTATCTATCTATCTATCTATCTATCTATCTATCTATCTATCTATCTATCTATCTATCTATCTATCTATCTATCTATCTATCTATCTATCTATCTATCTATCTATCTATCTATCTATCTATCTATCTATCTATCTATCTATCTATCTATCTATCTATCTATCTATCTATCTATCTATCTATCTATCTATCTATCTATCTATCTATCTATCTATCTATCTATCTATCTATCTATCTATCTATCTATCTATCTATCTATCTATCTATCTATCTATCTATCTATCTATCTATCTATCTATCTATCTATCTATCTATCTATCTATCTATCTATCTATCTATCTATCTATCTATCTATCTATCTATCTATCTATCTATCTATCTATCTATCTATCTATCTATCTATCTATCTATCTATCTATCTATCTATCTATCTATCTATCTATCTATCTATCTATCTATCTATCTATCTATCTATCTATCTATCTATCTATCTATCTATCTATCTATCTATCTATCTATCTATCTATCTATCTATCTATCTATCTATCTATCTATCTATCTATCTATCTATCTATCTATCTATCTATGTATCTGCCTGTCTTTTTTTTAGCGGGCGGGTCTTTCGCCTATGTTGTTCCTTAGGTCCCAGATTATCTTCTTGCCAAATTATATTATAATTGATTCCAGCGCAACCTAGCGGGCGGTTTTAATATCTATGTCCTTCGCTGACTATCTCTTTACCAAATTACATTACAATCGGTTCAGCTTAGTAAACGCACAAAATATCAACTTATTTTTATATATATATAGATCTGCCTGAATGTCTGCCTATCTGTCTGTCTGTATATCTATCTATCTGTCTGTATGTCTCTCTGTCTACCTCTTTGTCTGTCTGCCTATCTGTCTGTCTCTTTGTCTCTCTATCTATCTGTCTGTCTCTTTGTCTGTCTGTCTGTCTACCTGTCGATTCGCCGCCAATTTCACATTGAATCTTGAAATTCAATTCGTTCATATCAATGTACGACAAATTAAATTGAATAAGAAAAAAATGTCAACTGAATAATTTATTTTCTTCCATCAAATTTAAAATCACAATGTTTTATTCACATTTTCTTCAAGGTGTTTTATTTACATTTCCTTCTGTTGCTTGACCACAGCGCACCTATCGGGTGCAGATTTTGTGGGTATCTCTCTTGGCACCAAACCAACACATGTTCTGAATATGAGTCCATTTGGTCAATAAATATAGAATTTGTTAATAACTTGACTTCAGCGCCACCTATCGATTTCTTCTCTCCGTTAGGACTTCATTCGGACTATATCGAACATTTGAAAAGAAAAATGAGCCAAATCGGTTTAGCCGTTCTCAAGATATGCGCTTACCAACGATCATCATTTCATTTTTATTATATAGAATTTGGGTTCTGGAGCAGTTGGAAATGGATCCAAATTTTGGCGAAAATGTACTCTTCAGTGGTGAAGCACATTTCCAATTGAGCCGCTCTGTGAATAGGCTAAATTGCCATATTTTAGGAGAGAATAATCCACAGCAACATCAAGAGTCTCCATTGTATTCGGAGAAAATTACTGTTTCGTGTGGACGTTATATTGGAGTTGTTGCAAGAAAAGTTGGCAGAACGCGTTATTTTCAGAAGAGGCAATGTGGAATGGCCGCCAACATCGTGTGATTTAACAACCTTGGAATTTTTTCTCTGCGGCTACGTTAAGTCGCTAGACATGGCTCTATAGAGTTCATCCCTCCATATGCTGTCATAGGCGGCCTTGAAATCGATGAACAGGTGGTGGGTATCGAGTTGGACTTCTTGGGTTTTTTCCAGGATCTGCCTTAGTGTGAAAATTTGGTCTATGGTGGACTTTCCTGACCTGAAACCGCACTGATAGGGGCCAATCAGGTTGTTGACGAAAGGCTTCAGGCCCCCACACAATATGGCAGACAGGATCTGGTAGGCGATGTTGAGGAGACTGATGCCTCTGTAATTGGAGCAGTTGGAGACCCCCTTCCTTTCTTGTGGACCGGGCAGACGATGCTGAGATTCCAGTCATCTGGCATACTTTCATCTGACCAAATCTTAGAGATGAGTTGGTGTATGCTCACTATCACTAATTGAATGGTTCATTCTTCCTTAAAAGCGGGGTGTTGGTCTTCATCGCCATTATACAGTCTGCAGAAGTAGTCTTTTCATATTCTCAGCACCGACTGTGTTTCTACTAAACTATTTCCATCCGCGTCTCTACAGGTTTCTATACGGAACTTTTTTTGCTGGCACATTATTTTTACCTTCTGTTAAAACTTCCATACATTGTTCCTGGAGTAGCAAAATAAGACTTTATATTGGCGATAATCCCGTACCTAAAGGCTGAAAATCGCCGCGAGTACGCAGTGCTCTTTCTTTTTAGTAGAAATCGCTAAATGAGAAAATGTGTGCTTCATTAACCGCTAATAAGGAACAGCTACTACGAAAATTTTCCAATTTAAAGTATAAAGTAAAACAACCAGAAAAAAAGCCGGATTTTGTTAAAAAAAACGTGAATTTTTAAAAGTGTGTCAGGTCGATACCCCATAAGTGTAGGCATAGACAGTGTATATGTGTATTTAATTAAGGATACAATTTAAGTGGATAATATTATTCGTTCTTTGATTTTAAATACAATGAAAAAAAAGTGCTTTCATACCCAGTATATAACCTTTTATAATAATAACAATTTTTAGGCTACTACCTTCTATCGAAAGATGCAACGAGCACATCACAGTCGTTGGCGGTAGGTGGTAGCTCGTAGCTGAACTATTTTTCTGTTTTTGTTTTTCGAGAAAAATGCCTCGTATCTACCAAACACAAACGGAAAGGAAATTGATCACCCAGAAGAATATCTGCGAGGCTAGGGAGCTGATTTAAAATGGAAACAGCCCATGAAACGCTGTCGAAGAACTTGGTTTGAGCGAAAGCGCACTTTTAAACCATTTTAACTACGAAAACTGTGACTTAAGCTGGTTGCGCACTCTTACCCTTACCTCTGCGCACTCTTACCCTGACTTCGGGGCAAGAGTGCGCAACTTGACTTACTTTGGTTTTTTGATCAAAACATATGAAACATTAAAAAAATATAAAATATTTTTGTATAAAATATAGAGCTATCAAATAATAGGCTCCTTTGTTTGTAATCTGTTGTAAGTTTTCCAGAATTTAAGCCCGAAGACCAAAATGCGCACTTTTTGCCCGATCGACTATACATATGACTAAAGTAGTATGGTCCAAGTCAGAAAAAACGATTCAGTGATTTTTGGTCTGTAGCGTCATCGTATGTTGGATGTACATATGTGCCTTTGCCAGCTAGTTCAAAGCAGAATTACTGAAGGACCTCTCAGCAAACCATTAACGTGTTAAATTTACAATTTACTACAAAAAAAGATTGGACGTGTTTCTGTCACTTCCCCTTTCTTTTATTTTATAGTCCTACGATCTAGTAGTTACTACTAATTAATTAATCCCTTAAACATCTTCTTTTCAGTATCGCAGGGCTGTTGCTTCCATATATTCGTGGTCGTAAATTTTGTTACATTTTAAAGAAAATCTGGAACCGCATAAAGCGTCCATTCTCCCTTGCAACTCATTAGCTTAACGCTCCTAGCTCTAGCTACAGTTTTTCAGTTAATTAAGTCGTTCCGTCGATTAAATTGGAATTACTGCCAACTTTTTTCCCAACAGAAACATAATTTCTCTTCCTAATTACCTAGTTCCATTCTTTATAGCTTTCAATCGAAAAAGAATAAGCGAAGCAAATTGCACAATTAAGACCTACAACCACCCTTATCTCGTCCTCCTTTATAAAACAAAAAAATAGCAACCCTGCGGGGTGGGTAGCGCTACTAGCAACGTGGAAATGTATAACTTTAGTTAAATTATTCCACAATTGACAGGAAGAGTTTCTCATTCCAGCGAAACTATTAATAAACCCATGCAGTTCCTTTAATCACACACATACACTGACAAAAATAAACACAATATAACGGAAGATACACAGACCGCCTTTTCAAAAAACAACAACAAAAAATGAACATTCAGGCCGAGCTACGACCTAGTGGCGGCACACCGTATTTGAAAGCTATTATCTCAGCTAACGGTGCTGTAAGACTCGGGTGAGAGAGCCTTTCACCTCTTTTTGTGTTAGCACTGTCTTGCGCTAAGTTGTGAAAAGGTTTCACTCTCTACGATGTTTAGGCACGCAAAGCTGTGCCTTTTGTAATGCAAATTGTTCAACTACCGGTCCAATTTATTCTAAACAAAAAAAAAAACAGTCACAGAGGGGGTGCGCGCTATTATAATGCACAATGGCAACTAAAAACGGGACAACAAAACCCCATCGGATGTTAGGGCATAATTTACACGTGTGCAGGGTTGTATTTTGCGGGACCGCTTTAGCATAATTTTTAACCGGTGGCTTTGTCACCTGTACCTCAATTCCTTCGTCGTTACACTAATGTCCTTTAAGACGGTTGACTAAGAAATTAAGTTTTTGCACCAAAAGTTCGATGAGAAAATAGTTGACGTAAACTACAGCTCACGTATGATGGTTAAAATGTCCGCCAACAATATTGCATTCCTGTGGTCTGTCGTCGTCGACGTTCATGCAAAGGATAACGACGAAGCAAAAGGACATCTGCATAAGTGAGTATGCTGTGTGTGTGTGTATGCAATTGCAACCGGAAGCGATATTATTGGCAGAAAACGACATAGACTTTCGTGTTGCTGTCATTGTGGTCGGTTGACAGGTGAGGGGGGCGGAGGTGTTTACTTGGAGGAGGAACAAACAAGGGTGAAAATTTGTTGGAGGTAACATTTTCAAGGGTGCAATTTGGTTTGTTTTTCTCTTGTTGGAGTTTCTTTTTTTAAATGTCCTTCTTTGCCCTTTTCCACCAGGACACACCTAGTTTGATGTGGCCTGTAGTATTTGTGAGCCGTTTAGCCCTTTTCGTCCTTCGGTGTATTTTATGCAATCGTTATTATCGTGAACATGATGTCTCGTCCTCGTTATGTAGTTGTAGTAAATTTCTTTGGCAACAACAGGAGTACAGGACCTGTGTGTGTTTTTCTATTGCAGGCCATGCTTCAATTTGGGTATTGTTTACGATTGCGGCTGGGGGGGTTGACGATTCACTTGGTTCGTCGTTTTTCTTTGGTGACATTTTCATTTTTGCTCTTCCCTCAGTTGTTCTGTTTTTTTTTCCTTCTGCCTCTGACATGTTTGTTCAGTGATCGATAACCATAAACTTTTTAAATGGGTGCAGTTGAATGTTTACCTTTCACAAATAACGAATGAAACAGACGATAGAGATTGTTGCTCTTTTGTATTGTTTGTGTTAATGGAACATTTTCGAACAATATAAAGGCTTCTAGGTTTCAATTCGGTGGCAGCAGGAAATCAAACTTTGGATATTTATTATTTTAGAAATTTGATTTGGAATTTATACCTTTCCGTGAAAAGGTTCCACACGAATATTAACTCATTGGCTGAATGTATCAAGTACTTTACTTGAAACGGAGTAGGTACTTTTTATGGTTTTTAGATCAGACAAAATTTCCTTGAGTGGATAGCAATTTTTGAGATATGGTCAGTATGGTTTTCTCTGATACCATCTGCTTTTATCATCATCTTGAGCACCGTGGTGTAGTGGTAAGTGGTTGGACTAATACCCAATGCTGCCCAGGTTCAATCCCAGCCCGGGTTCAATACCTAAAAGTTTTTCACGCTACCACCTCTTTCGAATATCTAACGAGCAATCAAAGAGTATCATTTGTCAATAAGCTTCTCAACTCGCTATTTGTTTTATAGATTTTTTAATTTGTTAAAATTTATAAACTGAAAGTTTTTTGACGCCTCATTTGTTAAGAATGGTTAAGTGTGAGAGCCGCAAATGGTATCTACCTATACTACAGAAATAATATATGTACTGGTGTGTGCGTGCGAGAACTCTCGCAAGAAAAAATCCAACCCCAGAATCAAAACTTTCTTTCCAACATCCAAACTTCCGATATGATTTCCATCTGTCAACTGATGGAAATCCCGTGAAAATCACACGGGAAGTTTTTAGTCTTTTGGGGGTTCATTTTGGGTAGAATATTTGTTTTGATCGGTTAAAAAAATTTGTTAAAACTTATAAGCTGAAAGTACAATTCGTCAGTGCTGCACGAAATTCTCTTTCTTTTGACACCTCATTTGTTAAGATTGGTTAAGTTGAAGAGCCGAAAATGGTACCTATACTACAGAAATAATATACAGTGTTCCACAAAAGTCTGCGTACAGCGATGAAACTCTGATAAACAACGACGTTATTCACAAACGGAAAATATTTTATATTTAAAGTGAATGTATTTCAGTAGAACAATATACCACGCATTCATTTCGAACAAAATTTAAATAATCTTATTATTTATTTAAGAAAAAAATAATAAAAACAGAAAAAAGTCATCGAATTCATTCCACAAAAGTCAGTACAGCTGCAGATGTTCCTTGCTTGAAGGTCTTCTAAGAAACGGTTAACTTTTTTTTCGTAAGAAATGAACACGCAACGTGGTAGTTTGGATGTAATGCTTATAATAGGGAATAGGTAGTTATTTTCAGATTTTCCGCGTAGATCAACGAACTAAATGCCAAATAAACAATTAAGTGTGTCTGAAAGGCAGTTGATTCTTAATTTGTATATAAAACAACAAAAGTAAAACAACAAATATCCGAATCAATTTCAAGAAGCAGGTCAACGATCCAAAAAAACAATAAATCGCTTTAGGGATGATGGTCAAGTCAAACCAAAGCCAAGATCTTTGAGACCATGGAAGCTTACTCTGAGAGATAAGCGAACAACCAAGCGGATTGTGGACCAGAAGCCATTCATAAGCGCTGAAAGGATAAGTTCCTAATTCATAATACACAATAATACAATAGTGCATCCAGAAACGGTAAGTAGAGTCATCCTGGAGAGGGGATTTAAGTCGTGCACACCAGAAAAAAAACATTTGTCCATGAAAATAATAGACATGCATGTCTTAAGTTCGCAAAGAAGTACATACACCATGTAACAAAAGTATACATACGGCCAGTCCTTTGGCATTTTAACAGGGAATATTTTATAAAATAACTAAAATTCAAAAGTAGGATTAAAATTTTAAACTGTATTTCTAAGAAAATAACACAAAATTACGCTTTTCCCAAAGTTATTTGAATTTATTGGAAAAAAGTAACGTGGCCTCACTTCCACATGTTACAAAAGTATACATACGGCCCATTGAAAGTGGAAGTACCGTAATTTTGTCCATCAACTAAAATTCAATTCGCGTTGTTTTCTCATTATTTGCTATTTAAGTGCCAGAATAAGTTTGTTTTACGAAGTTTAACGTGATTTAATTCCAAAAATATTGTAAAAACAAAGGAAATCTCTGCTGAGGTCCGAAAGTTAGTCCTAAAGCTCAAAAATGAAGGGAAATCTATGTCAAAAATTGGTGAAATTCTTGATTTGCATAAGTCAACAGTCCAAACAGTCATAAGGAATTTCAATACTACCGGGACGTATGAAAGTAAGCCAAGGAGCGGTCGACCGCCGTAACTTGACGACAGAATGCAACGCAAAATAGTCCGAATAGTCAAAAAAAAATCCCAAACAAACTGCTGTTAAATTGTCCAATGAACTCCGAGAATGCGAAGGAGTAGATGTTCATCCTCAAAACGTTCGTCGTTGTTTAAAAAAGGCAGGCCTAGCGTCAAGAGAGGCAAGAAAAAAACCATCAGTGCTATAAATATGCAGAAACGGCTGGCGTATGCTAAAAAGTATCACATAATCCATGAAACTGACCCTACGTTTTGGGAACGCGTCATTTTCACGGACGAGTGCAAATTTAATGTTTTCGGAAGAGATGGGCGAGTAAGGGTATGGAGAAAACCAAATACAGTTTTTGGCCGAAAAAATCTGTGCCCTACTGTCAAACACGGCGGAGGCTCCGTTATGGTATGGGGCTGCATGGCGGCAAATGGTGTAGGAGAACTCAAGTTTATAGAAGGTATAATGGATCGGCATATGTATCTGGATATTTTGAAGTCAAATTTTGTCCCAAGCATCGACAAACTGCATCTTAATGGGAATTACACATTCTTACACGACAATGACCCGAAGCATACGTCGGTCTTAGTAAGAGAATGGCTCCTATATCAAGTAAGAAATAAACTGGAACATCCACCGCAATCTCCAGATCTCAACGTTATTGAGCATCTTTGGGCTCACCTTAAAGAAAAAGTGAAGGAAAGATGTGTATCACCTGTTTCCAACCTTAAAATCGTTCTGAGGGAGAAGCGGGAAAAAATAAGACCCGAAATCACAAAAAAACTATCTCTTTCGATGCCATCACGTCTGAATGCTGTCATTGAAGCCCGTGGAGGTCCAACATCATATTAAACAACTTATTTTACTTTATAAACTTAAGCGTATGTATACTTTTGTAACATTGTATAACGTTCCTTATTTTCTTTTATACTAATAAGCTTAAATGAATTCAGAAAACGTTCTATTTTTTGTTATTTTCTAAGAAATAAAATATTATCTGTTCATTTAAAATCGAAAAAAAATCGTCTCTTCATTTTTTTCTGGTCTAAAATGAAAAATCACTTGCTGTATGTATACTTTTGTTACATGGTGTACGTCAAAAAATCTCCAGACACCTAGGTTCTGGCGCATGGTAATATTCTCGGACAAGTCAAAACACAATATTTTTGGCTCCAATGGACGCTTGAGGGGCTGGAGACGTCAACCCAAAGCGTTAAATCCAAAGTTTACCACCAAGACAGTGAAACACGAAGGTGAAGGTTTGATGGTATGGGGCTGTATATATACATCGGGGGTCGGAAAGCTGGATTTTATTGAACAAATTATGGAGCAGGTCATGTACATTTATATTCTCAAACAAACTTGAAAAAAAAACAAATGCTGGGAATTTCGGATTTTTTCACTTCCAATAATATAATGACCCCAAACATTAGGCCCATAATGTGCGTTTGTGGCTATTGTTTAACGCTCCCACATAATCTAAACGCCCCACAGAATCCATTACTCAATCCTATTGAGCACCTGTAGGATTAATTAGAACGCAGAATCCGAACGCAAGAAAAACGGAATAAAGTGCAACTTAAAAATGCCTTATTGTCTGAAAGGAGATTTATAAGTTGTTCATGTACAGAAAAACTAGTAGCTTCTATGCCAAGTCGCTTGAAAGAGGTTATAAAGTTGAAAGGATATCCGACTAAGTATTGACTATAAATGTAAAAAGATAAATTTACTTTTTATTTAGTTAAGCTAATTGTTCACCTTTCCCTTTACAGCTGTACGCAGACTTTTGTGGAGTGAATTCGACGACTTTTTTCTGTTTTTGTTAATTTTTTCTTAAATAAATAATAAAAAAATTTAAACTTTGTTCAAAATTAATGCCTTGTATATTGTTCTATTGAAATACATTTAGATCAAAAATATATTATTTTCCGGTTGTGAATAACATCGTTGTTTCTCAGAGTTTCCTCGCTGTACGCAGACTTCTGTGGAACACTGTATGTATCACAGAAAAAAAAGTTAAATACATTCAATTCATAAGAATAAGGTAACAATACAATAATACAATAGGTGCGACCTCAATAAAAGCAACTAATAGAAATTCGGGCAGTTGTTTTTATCGAGGTCGTTGCAATAACCGAGTCAAAAAATATTGGTGTCAGAAGTGGAACAGAATGCTAAAAAGGTGGTCTTTAACTGCAGTTCGCTATCACTTTCGATTTCTTTGGCTACCAGATTGCTGCAAATCTTTAACTGATGCAGTTATTATTTCGTCTTTATCATAATCAGTGTTTGGATACATCAAATGGTACAAGCACATTCGTATTACGCTAGACTGCACCGTGACCCATGTAATAGTCAAGATTTTCTTTTTAAATCTGATCCTTCCGTTCCGACCAAATGTGCCAATAGATTTTTTTTTTTAATAGTTTTGGGCTGGAGTTTGTAAAAAAAAAATAAGTGAACAAGAAAGACGAGATACAAATAAGAAAAGATGTAAAGAAACAAAAGTTGCGTTTATCGAGTCACTTTTTCTTTGAACAGTTGCAATTACTGTGTTAACAATGATCAGATTGTAAGTTTTGCTTTTATCGAGGAGTTGCGCGTATCGAGGGTTGCTTTTATTGAGGTCGTACTGTATATGTACAGCAAAACTTGTGTATAGTGGAATCTGCTAATAAAATAATCTTGCGAAACCTGGATAGTGGACATTTTTGCTTGCCAATTTTAATTTTGTTCATACAAACTCACTCTTATATAGTGGAAACCTGCGAAATCTGAATAATAATTTTTTTTTTTTTGATTGCATTCATTGACTTCATTTTGAGACTGTGACAAAAAAAGAATGCAATGTTTTGAATGCTGAATGAATGGTGATTGCATTCATTTTTTTGAAGTCTCAAAATGAAGTCAATGAATGCAATCAAAACATTAAATTCAGTGAATGATTTTGAAAGAATGCATTCTTTTACAACTCGGCTATCTACAATCTATACAAATTAGCTATTCGTTTAATACCTTAAAACTCAAAAACCAACCATCCGATTGAGTTGATATACAAATATACAAATATTTATTGTCTGTGGTAAAATGATATAAAAATTGCAAAGAGTAAAAGCTGTTTTAACAAAGAGAACAAGAAGTGTTTGACTGATTGTGGAAGTTATTGGAAAGTAAGATAAATATGAGAGTTGGGGAATCTTATGTCATTCCTTTAAATGATTTAGTATTTTGAACTTTGTGAGGTCTTAAAAACTAACTAGTGGACCAGTATGAGAAATCTCGCAAGTAGAAACCCTACAACCGTTTACGGTTAACGAATGGAAAAAAAGAGAACGTAGGTATAGGTAGTAATGTTTTTTTTCGCAATAACTTTACTAATATCCACCTTTTCAAAATTGTATACACTGATGAACAAAGTACAGTTTTAAGCCTATGATCAGTGTTAGAATCATTAAAATCGGTGCACAAAATAAACTCTCATGAGGAATAATAAGCTCTTGCGCTAGCGATTTAATTATAAAGATACCCCAACAGTGATGAAGTATCCATCGAGTATGAAGATCATAAGAGTGTAGTGAAGATCATAGCATCGTGGCATAATAGTTAGGGCTTTGGACTACAACGCATGCTGTCCGGGTTCAATCCCAGCGAACATCCAAAGCATTTCTCACGATGCCACCTCTTCCGAAAATCTGACAAGTATTCAAAGAGTATCATTCGTCACGATGAGCTACTCAACTCGCCGTTGGGAGTAGCTAAGAATTGTGGGTCCCTTTCATTCGTGCAAAAATGTATCTTATTCACGCACACATATGTATGCACATACTACATACATATGTAAGTCCCTTGATTGCCGTATTATATTAATCGCTAAAATATATTCGAAGAGTGGTTAGTGGTTAGTGGTCATGTTTTTTTCCTAACACCCTGCTTCCGTAAACTCTATACTTCTAGTTCTAATACTAGTTTGTAATTTGTTGCTTTTCTTTATTTGTATCTCAGGATAGTCCCGGACACAATGTCACTAATACGGCAACACTATGTAATAATCTATTCACTTTTTACTGTTCTTTGCAGGAGCATAGTTTTGTACCCGCATATGGAGCAAATACTTTAAAAACTTTTTGATAATATACAAAATAATGTAACGAAATACCCGTATTGTAGTTCGTTTGCAAATCTAAATAATTTCAATTAAGTACAAAACAAACTCTTGTCAAGTTTTATGGAACCTCCACCGAGAGAGAGAGAGAGTTTCCAGTTTTCACCTCTGTGTAGCAAAAATATTTCAACTGTAAATATTTTCATACATACATATGTACATATGTGTATATCGTGTAAGTAACTTTATCCTGAAACGATGACATGGAATTTTCAAAAACTTTTCCCTTTCGCTTTCCAGCTTTTTTTTTAGCTGGGAACTTTTCAATTGCTGCAAGTGCCAAGTTTTTTTCCGCATGAAACAAAAAACACGAGAACTTTTCTCCCCCATTTTGTATTCATACACCAGAAAATATTACAAAAAATATAAATACATAAACACATATATGTAACATTTAGTTGCCACATATGTATGTATGTATTATATTTTACGCGTTTCGCCGCCCTCAGAGGAGACGTTAATTTTAAATCGCGGCACCTAAGCACAAAGAATAATATTTAATTTATTATTAACTTTGTGCAAGTCTAATGAATCCTTAATGAATCGTCGTTTTGCTTTCCGCCATCACCGAGATTGGGCTGGGCAGGTGCCCTCATGTTTCATGCAGGCACGTATACTATACATAAAAATTGTGTACACATCTACACATATACATACACGTGCAGGGACGTGTGGACCGAAATAATTAAATCATTTCGTGTTTGTTTGTGAATGTGCTTTGAGGAAATAATTAACTCCCACGATTCGGGGGGGGAGTTCTTGAATCCACTTCATCGCATTTGAAATTCCACAATTAATTATTTCGTTTTATCAAAAATTTCATTGTGCACTTAAGGGTATGTTTTTGATAAGTTTCGGACATGATTGTGCATTGGAGAACAGCAGTCTACTGGGGGTTATAACATGGGGCATGTGTGTGTATGCATTCAGTTAATTGGTTTTGTCCACCAGGTGGCGGCATGTCATATTGAATATGTAGGGAAGGCAAGGATCGGTCCAATTACGTCACTCCTTAGGGCTGCAAGTTAAAGTGTTTGCAGTTAAAGTTGTAAGTTTCTTATACCGTACTTCGTTTTATGTTCTTGTTGTAATTCTATAGAGGAGGAATTGTACTTGCATTTTAAATTTAAATTTAGAGCACAAGAATAATTAAAAATATTAATATTACTTGACTATGACTAAGACACTCTGACTTCCGCTTTTTAAATAATAATTAGTAAAAAAGCAATAACAAATAATACAACTTTTAAAAATTCAGTCAATAATTACCATTTTTAAAAATAAGCAAACAAGTACAAATTATTTCCACCACTGTTTCCGGTCAATGGGATAATATCTAAAGCTACGAGTAGAAGGTGGCTGTTGCAGGCAGATTGATTGTCCCGTCGGGCCTGCAAATATAATTTTTAAAATTCCTCTGTATAAGTTTCAGGGTTTCATTTTGTTTTCGATTTGGTGATTAACCCATATGCGCTCACCGCCCAATTTTTCAAGCGCCCTAATATTTATTAAACAAAATAAAGTAGTGTGATATCTTTCTGTATTAGTTTTATTTTTACGAATTATAAGTATTGCAACACTTGTTGTAGTAGTTACTTAAATGACTCGTTACTATGTCAGTGAGTTTTTCCTTGATAAAGTGTGCAAAAAGAAAAAGTTGCAATGTTCTTAAAACAAAAGTAAGAAATTATATATGTACGAGTACTGAGTATATCTTTCGAAAAAAATTTTGTTTTTTATTTTTCTTACTAAACAATGTTTGTGGTTGCCGTGGCCGTGGTGGTTAGTGCGTTGGACTACCAGGAATGCTGTCCTGCCCGGGTTCAATCCCAGCAAAAACACCTTAAAGTTTTTTCACGGTGCCACCTCTTTAAAATACCTGATAAGCAATCAAGGAGTAGTTGGGAAGCTTCCCAACTCGCCGTTCGGAGTCGGCAAGTCCTTTCCATTTCGTGGAAGAAATAACACGCACACACAAATGGTTGCGAGAAGCTAGGCTTGGTTCTGTATCAGTCCTATACAGAACGCCGTATATTTATTTTTTTATAAACAATGTTTGTTCAATAAAATGTTTATGCTCAATTTGAGTTTGTTATAAAATCACAGATGTTATTAAACATTTTATGAACTGTCCCATTATTGGGGCGGTGAGCACGGTCTGGCACACTGTTTTCAGTTTATAATTTACTGTATTTTCTGCATAATTGATGCATTTGCATAGTTTTAATATTGTTTCATAGGACATATTGATAAATTTCCAAAAATCGACCATTGTGGCAAAACCTCAATAAAAAGTGGGTGCGTTACTCGCCAAAACCAAAAAATGTAAGCATAGACAAGTCACCATGGCAACACTTGCAAAAACACTTGCATGGTAAGCCAATTCGCTTTGGCTTCAAGTTTTGATGTATGGCTACCCGGGTTGGGAACCTCCTGCAGGCTGAGCCGTATCAAGGTGCTGCTACTGCCAATACTATTCCGGACTTAGGAATCGGAGGGTCAGCGGTGATGAGTCTCATGTGAAAGCTACCCGAAAATTGCCATGTGTATATCGATAACTTTTTCACGTCGATTCGATTATTGCCAGCTTTGAAAAATGCTCATGCCCTTCATGTCCTTTTTTTTTCTGTCAGTAGGCTTAAGTTTGAGTGGCATTCGAATGTGGCTTTTGATTTGATGTTATGGGTTCTAAGTGCCTTTAGTACAGCTTGGCTGTTAGACATTATATTTATCTTTAGCTAGATACTCTTTGTTTAGTATACTCAGAAGTCCTTAGGGTCCCATCTCTGAAATTATGCATCCTATGAAGAGCAAGAGCTTGTTTAGCTGTTTTTTCCTGTAATGCTAAGTGAAGTGGGATTGAGTTCAGGAAAGCTTCCGGACTGGTTTTCACTACCCCTTTTATACTCAAAAATGCAGGTCACTACTATACTTACTTACTTTAGGTGGCGCTACAGCTCGGGGTGAACCTGGGCCTGCTTCGCACCACCATTTGTTTGTGCGTTTATATTTTTGCACAAATGGAAGGGGCCTACAGTTTTTTGACGATTTCAAACGGCTAGTTGAGTATAGCTACTCGTGACAAATGACACTCTTTGATCGTTTGTCAGACATTCGGAAAATGTGGCACCGTGAAAAAACTTTTAGGTGTCGGACCCGGTCTGGGATTTAAGCCGGGCAGCATTGCGTAGGGTTCCCAACTTTGATTGAAACCGAAGGAGGACACCGATTTTAAGAAATTAAAAATACAATAATTCCTTGTTTTGCATGGTTTTTTATCATTTTGAAAAAGTTGTTTTACATAATCTTTAGAGAATTGGTCAAAGATAAAAGTTTTATAAAAAAAAGTTTTTTAATTAAGAAAAAGTTTTGAGAAAAATGCATTTTAAATAAAAAAACTGGAACCTCAATTTTTCATAATTTCGAGTGGAGCTAATAACTTTTTGTGACTGCATAAAATTAAACAAAGTCTTCAACATTTTGTATGCGCTACTGATTGCATCTCCAAAATGTACAAAATTTATTTTGTACCAATAATAGTTCAGAAATTATATCATTTAAAGTTATACCACCAAATCGAAGGTGTCCCACTTCGACGGGCTCTAACATGATGGATGGTGAAAATATACCAACCCCTCCCACACGATTTTTTGTTCGCTGGAGCTTCAGAAATCTCCAGTTAAAGGATTATACCTCTTAACTGGGACACCCTGTTGGTAAGTAATTAATGGAAGTACAGTCAACCGTCGTATAACGCGGTAGTTAGGTTATTCACAAAAAATTCATCGATATTGGTTACACTGTTTTTAGAAAACTAACTGTACTATACTTTTAATAAAAAAAAGGCAACATCATGATAAAAACAATAATGTTAACAATTAAAAAAAAGCATTTAATCTTTATTGCAGATTTAATTCATGTTTCATACATATTGGAGATGCTTTATAATTTTTAAAAAAATCCATTATAATAACTTGCTGAGAACTTCTCTGCAACTCCTTTCAGACTTTAAAATATGGAGACAGAGAACGTTGGAAATGTCTTTAAAAATGCTGGAGCGTTGCATAGAGAGATCAATTCCAAATCAAATCCTTGGTGTATGTTATTGGCATTGCTAGTTTTTTTTGTTGATTCGGTACAATCCACTGAACATTCTATATCAGAGTCATTTTCAGAATTCGGGTCATCATTTGAACCAACATTGAAGTGAATTTTCATATGTCATACTAAACAACCTACGAAACACGTGAATGTTTTAAAAGGGAATTCCTCGAAACACAGGAATGCGATAGGTTAGGTACATACATTTTTCAGGTTAGGAAAGACCGAAAATCGCGTTGTGAAAGTACCGCGTTATACGACAGTTTACTGTAATTCAGTTCTTTGCTTTCATTAATTCGATAATTTTATACTACAATCCATTGATCTGTACAATAAATTGTGTTTAATATTGCGAAAAATATATTTTCGGAGCCGCATAATGTGGTTAGCATATTATTCGAAGCTGCGGATCTTGACTTTTCAATATGTTGTCAACAAGAGACATTTATCAATTGTCTATCGAATGAGCCCAGTTTGGTTGCTCTAGGTTTAATACCCTTGACTATACGTTGTAATTGAATAATTGTTGGTACCGACTTCTCTGAATGAACTTTTTTAAATACCCTGTAGCTCAGTATAGACCCCCACCATACGATTTATTTCATAGTATGAACAAATAAATCAGCTCCCAAAATGTCTGTATCCCAAACCGGACCACCCTGTACACATACATATGCACATACCTTTTAACAAGTGAAACCAGAAAACGGAAGCTTGTTGTGCACGTTTGTTTTGATTTAAAAGTGACGCTTGCTCAAAATATGGAAATGACAGATAAATGACATGAATAATTACCGAAAAAGTGTGCAAACAGCCAAATCATCAAAATCGGGTGCGTGCAACAAAAATAATAGCAAGGAAATAGTAAATAGTTTTTAATTCCATTTTTTGTTTTTTTGGCTGTAAGAGCGAAAGGAGGACATTTTTACATAAAAGAGGACGGAAGGACAAAGCGCCAAAAAGGAGAACTGTCCTCCCAAAAGGAGGACGGTTGGGAACCCTAAGTCTAACGCACTTACCACTTCACCACGGTGTCTTGTAAATGGCAGATTTAGGTTAAGTACATAGGCTATCTTGAGGTTGAGTCCCCAGACGTTCCGTAGTAGTTGCTTCGTGCATCATAATGCATTTTTTTACTTTGTTGTCGATAGCATTTAGGTGTTCTTCCAATGTTAATTTGCTATCATTCCCATGTTGAGGTCTGTATGAGGTCTACATCATACATACTTTCTTCTCATTATGACTGAGATGCCATCTGCATAACCTATCGTTTTATAGCCTTTCTTACTGAGAGTAACTAGCAAATCGTCCAATTGAATTGACCATAGCAGGGGAGATAGAACTTCTCCTTGTGGGCATCTTTTGATGGCTTTGCTGTCATATCTCCTAGGTTGGCTTCGATAGTTCTGTACTCAAGCATACTCTGCATGCATCCACCTGATAACGTAAAGATTGGCATCTAGTTTGACTAGTACTCTTAAAATTGAGTTAAAGTTGGCATTTGCGAAAGCTCACTGGACATTAACTAATGTGCATAGGGTTATTTTGGTTCAAATGCCTTTTCTATATCATGTGTAATTTTACCCGTCTTAAGAAGCTCATTTAAATTCAATTCAATTGTAGGTAGGTACATCATAGGTGACTAGGTAGAGTCAGGTCTTAATGCTTGTCTTATCGGTACTGTGCGTTTTTGATGCCATAGCTCAACATAACTTGATTATTTTAGTCCGTGTAGTAGAGGAAGTGTTCACATCTATCCTGTGGAGTTGAGAAACATCCTTAAGGAAATAGTCCGCACCAAACAGTTCATTTTTCGGGTGCATCGGTAGCCAGCGTTGCCGCGAATAAAATTCAAAGAGCGTCCAAAAAAGGGGCCCCACTTATATTTTTATGAAAAAGTGCAATTTTTCGAAAAACTGTAGGTATAAATTGAAATAAGGGTCCTTTATTTTCAAAATGCCGAAAAAGCGTCAAAATGACGCAAAAGCGTCCCGTTCGGCAACGCTGTGGGTAGCTGATGGATCGCCTTTGGATTTTCCTCTCTCCAAATGCGATAATTTAGCTTCTTATCAAAGCCACTGTGAGAGAAGTGAGCTTTCTCACAGTGGCATTGATAAGAAGCCATCATTGAACAAAATTTGATGATTTGAATTTTTTTTTTTTTTTTTACTGCACACTAACTTTGGAACGAAACTGTAAACGCTGCTCGGCCATAAGTCTTTCCATGATGATTTGCCAAACAATAGTGAACAAAGGTATGATGCCAGCTGTCATATTAACTATCAGCTGTCTGAGTGCTGCCATATTGACAACAAAGAACTCCTCAAAAACACTTAAAGCACAACATCCAAATTATCTTTAGTTAATTCTAACTCGGATAATTCGGATAATAATCCGAATTTTGCGGTACTCAGTTAATCGAGGCTCTCCTGTTTACTTCTACTTATATGGCTTTTCAGGGTTTCAAGTGAAACGAAAAGCTGCAGAAAGCTGCAAAAGTGATTTTTTTTTTCCATTGAGATGTGTACCTACCAGGCAATTGCCGTGACCTGAACTTCTCAGCAGGACTTAAAAGGTGATGGTGTTCTTAGAACATATCATCGATGAGATAAGATGACAGCTTTCCCTAATTTCACGGACCTATTTTAGTATTCCTAATTGGTTTTGTTTGACGATGAAAGGCGTTCAACTTGTACCCAATCTAACCCCGTACTCTGCTGTCCCCTTTTAATTTGAAAAATTCCCGTCCACGTACAAATTTTTCGGAAAGAGAAAATCCATTAGATCCTTATTAGGGAAATAATTAATCCAAATAAAGCAACAAATTAGATTGCTCCAAACAAAAATCTCCTCAGAGTGGAGTGCCTATATTGCTCTATTTGACCCGGCTGAAGCACCAGTTAACTAAATTATATGTCGCCATTTACGAAAATCGCCCCCGGAATTGACCAGCCCATGTGTGCACGCATTGTGTGCGGGCGATGATATTGTAAGTTAGTATTTTTACGATTGATAAAAATCATAATTAGAAGGGGGTGGCAAATATTCACTTAGAGTCTCGGCATAACAAAAATCACGGTGTATCCTCGAACCATACTATAGAATCCTGCCCGTTGGCATTACACCATACACACACTAGAGATCGCATTAAACGGAATCAGGATTACGTCCTATAATCAACAGCAGCAGCAGCAGCAATGTTCGTTATCTCTCAGAAATTGAATGGACAACACGCAAAGCAGGCAGTTCGTCCTGCCAGGAAACTTGATTTTGTATAAATGTCCAAATGTGTGTGCGTGCGAACAATACACTCAGCGTATGTGACTGCTCTGCGTTTCACTGTATGTCCGCACAATGACCCGATAGGTACTTACTGACATTTTGATGAACGATAAGCTATCATAGTGACCATATACCCGTGTACAGTATTTCTGAGGAGCAGGACTGTCGTGTCCTGCCGAGGCAGTGTATTGGTCCATTGCCTTGTTTTAGCTGTCCGTTTTGAACAAATCTTCTGTTCGTGACAACTCGGGTACAAGCTAAATTGAAATTTCGTCATATAGTCCTGCGTCCCTTGATGGCGACAGCAGCGGTCAGAATGGTGGTACGGATTGAATGTGTGTGCAAATTGGTTGAATAGATAGATGCGGGAGTATAATAGGACAGATAACCACCATTGTCACCACCCAGCCCTTCCAGCCACCCACCCATACACACACACATATGATTTGGTTTTTGAATTTTTCTTTTTTTTTTGAACTGAATGAGGATTCCGGTGCGATGCTAGGACATTTTGATTTAGTTCGTCTGCATTCGCATAACGTTACGTCGCGTCGATGAAGTTGAAAGGTCCTTAAGTATGTGTATCGATGGGCTTAGGATTGGACGGTTAGGACTCTACATTCGCATTTACAATGAATCCTGTTCACTGCCGATACGAGTATGTCCTCAATGGATTTCATTTACCTTTTTACCGGGGGTGGTGGATAATTGATGAATGTCCTCTCGATGGGGGGACACCTATAACGGAGTAGAGAAGAGATGGGCCTTTATTTACGGTCGCTTTGTGACATTTAAATCGGCGAGCATATTAATAGATATTTGATTCGTGTTACGGTTGATTGCCGGTGGAGGGTTTGATTAAATTTGGAGTAATTTTCGTTATTTTATTGATAGTTGAGCCGAGAGTGTAATTAACCGGCAGACCGTCGTATTGTTCGCACTTTGATTGGTTGCTAAATGCCCGGAAAGGAGAATATTGTGTTGTGAGGTTGTTACGCATTTTTGGGAGATATACGTTTCTGTTAGTCGCTAAATTTATTTCTTTTTGCTTAAAAGTCGAGGTGACCGTTGGCTTCTGATGGAGATGAAAAACACTTATCGAACGCAAATGAGGGCAAGTAACGTTCCAATCAATCTGGCCAAAATACATGTATTAGATTGGAAGTCTTTAAATGAATCTAGAATTCCAAATCATCGACTTCACTTTAAGACTTAAAAGCTATAAGCCTAGAAGCAAATATCGAATATAACATTTTTCTTGCTATAGTCCAATCCAAAGCTAGACTGTCTAATGAAGATAAGCTATCTCGGATGAGCTGCAATGGCTGTCGAAAGAGAGAATAATTCAATACGGAGCCGAAAAGTTTTGAAATTAAATTTTTGGTTCAGCAAGCAAAGCCACTGAAGTCTCGCTTTAAGTTTGAAACTAAGCCTTTTTTAATTTTTTTAAAGTGTGAACTTTATTAACAGTGTTCCGTTTTAAAAAATACAAACGGGTACTAGGTATTCTCTATTAAATTCAAGAAGTTTGTAAGCTTTGCTTTAAGCTGGACTGATCAATTTCTTTATTTGTCATTAGACATTGGACTGGGCTCACTATTTAGGATGGTAATCTTCCGATTATTGGGTTAACTTGACCTTTTCAGATGGACTGGTGAGTAGGTGGTGAGCTGAATTCCTCGCTAGTACATATAAAGTATGCGTTCTCTTTAGTTTTGACAATATCTTCACCTGATATCCAGGCTACGGTATCTATGTATATTGTCTTTCTTCAAATCTGCGGCGTGATTGAAACGGTCCCAAGCAAATTTCAACCCTATCGAATACAATCTAAGAGCTTCTTTTCTGTCCAATGGGATGCGGATGCGCATACCGTTTGTAAGTCTTTGCAGGGATCCTTGAACATTAAGCGTGGATTCACTTTTGCTTGGAAGATGTTATAGCTTTTTGGAACCTAGAACTCCAGCACTGGTAACATTATTTTCCTTCTTTGAATCGGTGACAGGTTGTTTCAAGGCTCAAACTAAGCCGAAGAATACTGAGCGATGTACAATATCTTATTAAGTTTGTCGTGGGCCTTGACTTGTTTGCTTTGTAGGTATCTATTACATAGTATAAAAAGAAGTCCCCAAAATGTGTTTTTCTGTATGTACAGGCTAATCTCGAGAACCACTAAACGGATTTATATGCGGTTTTAACTATTATGATCTGCACTTCCTGGTGGAATTTATGGGTGTACTTAGACTACTCCATTACTCATAGGAGCTGAGAATTTGAGATCGAAGTGGCTGAAAATCAAATTTTCTGTCATTACACAACCGCATCTCAACAATGGCTTATTGGATTTAAAACAAAAAAAAAAAAAATTAGCTGTAGTCAATTCCTTTAACACGTTCGCGGACACATGATTTTCGGTGGGGAACGCTGGAATGACACACATTTTGAGTGATGTTATTTGACGGGATATGCCGTCATGACCCGCAACTTTCCTCAACCATTGACGGCATATGGCGTCTTGTCCGCGAACGTGTTAAGATTCATTTGAGGTATAAATCATCCTTTTGCGTTATCCTGGAGCTGAGCTATGCTCAAAACAATGAATGCCGGGCGGGCAGCAGCTACATATACATTATATACATACCTACACTATAGAAATGTATTAGAAGAAAAATAATAATTTATTTTCCCAAGTTGCAAGAGGGCGAAGTACGGCGAGCACGGTTCAGCTAGTATAAGTATATAAGTAAGTGTTTTTTCTCCCAGAGCACAGTGGTTCCACTCTCGAATAAAGGTGGTCATAAGTACTTGCTTATTGAAAAATAACTAAAATCAATTCATGTTAGAATAAATTGGGGGAGCTGACTCTGAATCCGCAATCCGTTTTGCTATATGAAGTCACGTTTTCGAGATAACGGTACAGTGCGGTACGGTACGGGACGGTATATATATACAGGGTGGTCTGGTTTGGGATTCAGATATGTTGGGATCTGATTCATTGATTCATGATATAAAAAGAATCGTACGGTAGGGGGGGGGGGTCTATCTTGAACACCCACTGAGCTACAGGGTGTTTAAAAAAGTTCTTTCAGAGAAGTAGGTACCAACAGTTATTCAATTATAACTTCGAGCGTATTAAACTTAAAGCGACCAAAGTAGGCTCGTTTTGTAGGCAATTGATTAGTGCCTATCATAGTAGAAAAAATATTACCATGCGTGCTTTCATTTATGAGATATTGGTTATCAAACACAGATTTTTTTAATCCAATTTTTCTGAAAATCACATTTAGCTCAGGAAAGAGTCGTAGTTTTTCTTATTAGTATTATTTTTATGCGCCATAATGTCACCTACAAATTCACCACACAAAGTTTTTACCTGGGACTTACAGTTTTCCTGGTATAAAGTTAATTGTAGCACAAGAATCATTCAAAAACGAGCATTACCTTGTATAATAAGTCCTCCATCAGACTAAATGCCAGGCTATTAGAAAAATCAGGCGAAAAAGTTTGCAAATCAGATTTTCTTTACTTAAGCCGACGTCTGGCTGTATGATCAAGTAAACATATGTAACATTCTAGTAAAAAAAGATTTAGTGATAGCACCTGAAGTAAAATAAGAGGTATGGTCACTTATAGCTCAATTGAATCTGAATCCGCAAATTTCCGCAGCTGATTCAACTTGCATCGAAAAGTACAGAAATCAGCCTTTCTGGCAATAAATAATACGTCGGGGGGTCGCGGGGGAAACACAGTTTAACAGTTTAACACAAAACACAGAACGCAATTTTATTTGAATTTGTTTCCCCCCACTTTCATAGCTCCACCACTTGTACAGTTACACATATCATACCTAAAAAAAAAATATAGAACCTAACTCTTACCTTCTACTAATAGACCCATTCTAAAAAAAATTGCTTGCATTCACGAAAGTAGATGGAAAAAAATATCCAGTGACGCTTACCTTCAAGGAACTAAAACTCAAATGCAATGGGCTAGCAATGCTATCACTTTGGATATGCAAATCAATCGTTTATACTTAACGGATAATTTTTTTCTCATTAATATTAACTTTGGGTTGTTCTCAGCTAGCTTAAATGGTTTTGAGTGAAAACTTTTACAATGAATCTTTCGACTTTTGGCCTACGGTTTCATAGAATAGAGCATTACTATCTTTAGTAAAGGTTATGTCAGGAAAGCTTAACTCTCCAACGAAGACTGATACTTTCCCTTGGGTTTGGCTGAACACCAGAACCCTTTATTCTTAGCTCTTGTACACCCAAACAATATGTTCCTTGTCGGCCTTCTCTTAAAGGTTATTACAGAAACAAACCTGTTGAATAATATTTTTGAAAACATTTCGCGAGTTTGGCTAAGGCGGGTGGCTATCAATAGGATTCACTTAGACCAAAGTAAGTCCATTGCCGGGTGAGCCGATTCTTATCGGTGCTCCTGGAACTATTTTGAAAATTGGATAAATTTCCATATATTATTGATATCCGTTGAGGAAATATCTTGATCTATTCAGAACTATTGCCCCAGAATCTTTTTTTTTAAGAAGTAGAGTGCAGTAGATTCTTCTTTGCAGCTGCGACAGAAGTCATTGGCGTGGATTCTTAATCTGTGAGCATAATCACTTGTCAATACCCCAACCTTGTAGTTGTAAGTTTTGCACCTGTTCTGTTCATTGTTCTGTTGCAGTATTTGTGTTGAGATTTTGTGCTTTATCGTTTCTATTGGTGCATAGGATACACCTTGAATGGTTGAATTCCCAAGTTTTTTCCATTTTCTGGAGAGTTCAAGTCAGCATTCCACTAATAATAACAACCGATGTCAGTTTTACCATTTACATACCGTGATTCCCACGAAAACGAAACGTTATCCAAGTTGATCAAGTTCACCGGTCAAAATGAATTAGTTTCAAATGTAGAACCTTTCCACTGCACCCCAATAGCCGTGCACATGCAAATATCCAGTTTCCCCATATCGGGTCATCTAGAAACATTTACAATGGATTGTATCTCTGGCAATAAGGGTAATTACTCATGTTTGCAATTCCCCTTTTCCAGTAAATGAATGTTTACTTTATAACAGTGAAACCATTAACCCATTTAATATGGTTTCATGTAGATTTGCCTTACAGGCAAACACGCTACTAGACTTGGCGTCATTTCGAATGACTTCTGCAGAAGCTGTAGAGACGAAGAGGAGGAGGAAAGTCCAACACATCTCCTCTGCTCGTGTCCAGCTCTTTCTCGTAGTAGGAAACTTCACATAGGAGAATACTTCTTCGATGATCTAAGTGATCTAACACAAAAGCCTTCTTCGCTTTGTACAAAGCTCCAAATGGTTCTCTTGAGTAGCGGGGTAATCATCCCCACGATCCTTGGTATCACAATGGGCCTCTATAGACCTAACCTATGTAGATTTGATAGGAATTGCTACAATGTCGGATACTGAAGTATCTACCTACACACACGAATATTTAGATATCTTTATGTTTATATCATACCCGGGATCCGACATCCGAGCAACCAGCCAACAACATGATTCTGTCAAGCGCGAGTCATACGTCGTACAAACAGAGAAAATAAGAAAGAACGTATTTTTGGTTTGAAACTTTGCTGTGTGGGTGAAGTCCGCGCTGAATCGTATGAAACTTGTTACGCTTTTTTACTTTCGGCTACATTTTTTCATTTTTCTGTTATTTGGATGAAAATTGTAGTAGCAACTTTTTGTGTATTGCAGTGAGCCACAGTGTAACCAAGATAGGTCCAGTTTTTGACACAGAGATGTGCTGAGTCTCTTCAAAAACCTTCACTCTTCTTGGTTCCAGATTTCACATCGCTCTGCCTTTTACTAGCTGGTTGGTATCCAGGCAATTGTGATTATATTGCTAGATCGTGTAGGAGGTTGCAGCAGTCCCAAGCTAGTTCTGACTGTATCCAATACGACATTAGGACCTTAAGAGCTGCTTGACTATGCGGGAGGATGTAAATATTGGCATCGTCTATTGGCATCGCGTATACCCCGCTTGAAAGGTGGTTGATGTGCCCAGTGCTAAAGCTTTTTCAAATCCATGCTCATAGACTCTAGCACGGGTAGCATTATTTTCCATCTTTGAACCATCGGTGTAGCTAGCAGATTTGTGATCGTGGCGTCGCGTTACGAGTTCTTTGTTTTCCCAAGCTTGACGGTCACATATCCTTAATTTTCTAACTAAGCAACATCAAATATCTTGACTTGAGGATCTCCTTGCATAATTTGAAGTATTCTTAGATGTCCTACTTTTAAGTTTGAGACCACTGAGACCAGTTTCCTTCTTTATATGTACATATGTGTAAAGGCGAAGGCTTATCATTGCACGTAGGGCTATGTAGCATGCTATCGCTGCGTAGGTAATCATAGGTTTGATGATCGTGTTGTATGATCCAGTAGACTAACTGTTGTCTTAAGCACAATATTTTGACATAAAGGTGCTTCTTTGTGACTTCATCACAGTGACAATTCAAGGTCAGGGTCTTGTCTAGGATTATGCGAAGGTACTAAACTTCTCTCGATAGGTCAGTACTGTGTTATTCAGCTCGATCTTATTTTCACTTTCTGGAGAACGGCACCATGATTCCTTTAGATGTACTTTATACTCGCACTATCCGTAGGTTGCGTTCAGTGTTCTTTGCATAATTTCCGATATGGTGTAGTCGTACTTGCCACTTACAGTGATTACAACATCACCTTGTACGAGTATTTTGTAGCCTGATTGCGCAAGAAGGCCTATAAGTCCATCTTTAAGTAATATCCAAAGTGAGGGCGGGGGGCGCACCCATCGCCGTGAACTTTTCATGTATCAGCATTTCCTGTGAATATAAAAAAAAGTGCGTGAGACTCTCGCGCGTTAGAAGTGAAACTTGTTTAAAATCCAATAAGCCATTGTTGAGTTAGGGCTGTGTACTGACAGAAGATTTGATTTTCTGCCACTTCGATCTCGAATTCTCAGCTCCTATAAGTAATGGAGTAGTTTGAGTACACTAATGCAGATCATAATAGTGAAAACCGCATCTAAATCCGTTTAGTGGTTCTCGAGCTTGGCCACATTTTGGGGACTTCCTTTTATACTATGTAAAGATTTTATACTGCCTGTTGAAGTTGGAGAAGGGGAAGTGTTGAAAATAAGAATTTTATTTTCTTGGCTAGTTTTGTTGTTGTTTTCTTCGCTTGCTTGTACTTTTGATATTTTGTGGCTCGATATGTATGAATGTGTGTATTTTTTTCAGAATTTATCTTACTGCCTCTTGAAGTTGGAGAAGGGGAAGCGTTTCACTTTTTCGTCTGATTCAGGCAAATTTGCCCTACCGCGGCTAAAGAAGTTTCACTTCACAAAGAATTATGAACAGAGTAATGAAACTTAAGATATCCCTATCTAGTTCCATTCCTAATCAGAAAACATTCGAAACCCCTTTTCAAATACATATAATATTTCATAGTCCTTAATTCTGAAATGAGACGAATACCAAATCATTTCGACACTCCAATTCTAATTGAACGTCCCGAAGAAGTATTAAACATCCTTTTGTTATGCCATCAAACCTCGTTACCACATTCACAAATCGGCAAGAACTTGCAATGTCATTAGCGTTAATCCTCTTGATATCCTGCCAAATTTGTTCGAATTCATTCACCATCAGACCAACCACCCTACTCACCTGTCTTCGCTTTCGTCGATAATCATCATCATCGGCAGTACAATGTCACATAGTTAGTTCTGAAGGAGGCGCTCGTCTGCTGCAGCTAAGGATGATTTTTATTTTCCTCTCTATCTCGGTTGTCATGCATCCTTCTATTCTATTGTGGGACGGGACGGGAGCATTTTAGTGATCTCTCAAGTGTCTTTCGTTTACTCCTGCGTATGTGTTTAAGTTGCACACACCAACGGCACGACGCGGCGCTTCATTGGAATGTCGTTACAATCTTAATCAATTTAAAGTGGGAGCCGGCAGCATCGCAGTATGTTACGGAACGGGACGGGAGGGCATGAAGAGGAGGAGCTTTTTGAACTTTTCATCACAGCAATTAATTGGCAAGAGTCTGAAAAGTAGACAAATTAGGCAAACATTGGAGACGTATTTTTGTGTATGCATTCTCTTCTACTGCGACTATAAGAGGGCAGAAAGGTCCTTAACTCGTCGCATGTGTGTGTGTGTGCACATTCGTTTCACAATTTGAACAGAGGATGCATAGCATCGATGGTGATTCTAACGATAATCCCGTGTCGTGTGTTCGGATGTTAAACACTCCACCTGCATCAACTATCCTTTGAGTGGAAACAAGGGAAATCCGCTTCTATCCCATTTGTGATGCCAAGGATGTTGACGTGACGGTGATGACTTTAATGCATCCTCCCTTTTTTTATGCTCATTCCCATTCGTCTTTAAGATCCTTCTTTTTTGTTTGAAAGTGTTTTCCACTTGACAGAAGAGAGATGTCCTTCCGCAGAGAATTGCAAAAATTTCTATTGAAACTCATCCTTAAATGCTCGTGCAGTTTTGTGGATTGTCTTTGGTTGGCTGCCAATGTGAATTGGATATGTCTGGGCCTATGCCAAAGATACGTTTTGTCCTGTGCGCCCCGTCCTGCAGCCAGGAACATGAGATTCGAATGTATCCTAGTGGAATTTAATATTTATGAAATGCAAATACAAAGAATACGGTTGGCGACGCATGAAAAATGCCGACGAAGTTGGAATTTATTCATTTTTTTCCTGAATCCTGTTTTTTTTTGATTTGGTGGTATCCTGCTTTGCTCCTTCAATTTATAATAACGAGAAGAAAGATTTCTCGTCTTAACGAACTTTTCATCCATCTGTATACGTCAGACTGCAGTCTGTCGTTGTTGTTGTGTTTTTTTTAAGTCAAATCCCTGACAAACAAATTTGACTTTTTTTTCCTGTTCCGCTGGTGTCCTCTTTTCCTCTGTTTTACCCTTTGATCCTGATGAATGGGAAAAATGTTGCCATGCGATAAGTTTCTTTGATTTTCCCTCCAGTATACACTTATTCACCGTTAGTGTGTCCTGGTCGGAAATGAATCTTCCAGTTTATGTAATGATGCCATTTAGATAGACGACCTTTTCAGTGTTTTTTTTTTTGGGTCATTTTCTTGTACAAGTAGGTACGAGAATATATGTATGGACATACATGACAAGGGATAGCCCAGTGTGCAAGGATGTTGCCAACGTTTGCAATTTCTAAAAAGAGGCCAAATGGGGGAGTCTATGCGGACAGTGCATTTTATACGTGCAATTCATTTAATTGGTGTGTTGTAACGAGGTCAATAGTATATCCTGGCAAAATGTTATAAATATAAGATGATTTATATTTCCCCCTCTGTTAGGTAAACATTTCAACTGTATACATGCATATACGTTTGGTTCATAGATAAATTTTTGGCTTCGGTTGTACCAGCAGACTAATTCGAAATGAGCTCAGATTTCTTAAATGGAGAGAGGGAGTACCTACTATCTAGTAATTTAGGAATTTACGGTGAACTGGGTGGGATCGGGATGCAATGTTTTTTAATTAAACAGTGATGCCATAATTATCGGATACTATCGACCCGATGCACATCTTTAAATTCGGTTTGATTTTGGGTAGGTACTGGAGTTCTGGAGGTTAGAGTTGGTCAAATGGTACAGTTCGCGGGTGGTTTCAAACTTGGGCTAAATGGTTTTTGGTTTGAAAAACAATGATTATTTTATCTTTTCTTTTAGGTTACTTCCTTGATAACTGAAAATACTGAATAAGGTATAAAATTTGGTACCGTAATATGCGACAGCCAAATCTGGTTGCGAAGACATGCTTTGCACATTTCAACGATTTTATAAAAGAAATAAGCTCGGGATGGACCAAGGCCTCAACCAACTCCAACAACCCCTTCCTGTTAGCCCGGTCCTTAGTTAACTGCCTCCAGTTACGCACTCAAAGTTGGTTGAGGTTCTTTCTACCTGTGTACGCTACCTTAGGCGAGGTCGTCCTCCAAAACCCGTCAAAAAATATCTTACAAAGGATTTTTCTCTCGAAACGACCAAGGATATCTTCATCCACTTTCGATAAAGTTCATGCTTCAGCTCCATATAGAAAGACTGGGATGATAAGGGTCTTATATACATAGAGTCTCCTTAGACGATCGGGAAAGGGCTCTACTACTCAATTGCCGTCTTAGCCCAAAGAAACAACGGTTGCCAAGAGTAATCCTTCGTTTGATTTCCGACGAGATGTCATTTTTTTAATGTTATGGCAGAGCCGAGGTAAACAAAGTCCTTTACTACCTCAAAATTGTAGCTGTCTATTGTGGCATTCTGTCCAATTCTCGTTTTGCTTAGCCCATTTTAGCCGGTTACATTTCTATACTGTCAATATGTCAATATCGTCGGCGTATGCAAGTAGTTCAACGGACTTTTGAAATATCGTTCCCTGTGTGTTGGCTTGTGAGTTTCGAACAACACGGCTCTATACATCCTTCCAGATGCTGTCATAGGCGGCCTTGAACTCGACGAACGATGGGTATCGATTGTATAAAAAAAAAAACTGTCAGAAATAAATGTATGCAATGGTTTGTGCATTGGATATTTGTACAGTAAAATCTCTCACTGGACATCGACGGGACCATAGTTTTTTGTCCACTGAGCTATTCGTTGCCAACAACGCATTTTGTATGTGGGTAACCCGGATTGGTTCCTGAAAATGTGTCCATTTAAGGGAATCGTTCGCTTATCGAAGTTTCTGCTTACGGGAGATTTGACTCCCATACTCCCATATTTATGTACATATGTACATATCTATGTATGTATGCCTTTGTCTATTTCGTTTAAGTTTTAAAATCTTTACCCATAATCTTAGTCCGTTGTCAAAGTAGTGAAAATTCCTTTCCCCTTTGTAAGGCAACAACAATCGGAATAGGGTGGAACTACTTGGCTTTAACCTTTTCTTAAGACAGACTGTTTGCCAGACTACATAATGCTTGCTTCTTTGTCCTATAATTATTTTTAAACACCTGGGCTGCATTCTTGCGTCATAAGTTTAACTGAGTAATAACTGTTTCCATTTACCCGCACTACAAAAACAAATTTACTGAGTTGTTTACTGGGTAAAATTTACAAAGTAAACCAAAGCTCAGTATAATAGTTCAAGATTCTGAAAACCAGGCTGCATTGAAGTTTTAAATACTGAAATTTCTGTAGACTGTAACAGTGGCTTTTTATACACGTTCCACACATTTGCGGTCTCGTTCCAAACTCCGAGATATTTTTTCGAGTTGAACCTTATAAATAAATTGTAGCAAGTAAAAGTGTAAATTTGCTAGTCGCAATGGCGGCAAAAAGTTCTTGTAAATGGTTTCAATGTTAGACCGATCGAAGTATGACTTTGTTAAATAGCAAATTAATAAACGTAAACAACCGGTCGGTTCTAAATAAAGTGTGACATTTGACATTGGACATTTGAGCTTTTATTTCTATTTATGTCCGTCTACACTCTGCAGTGTCAATGTTTTTTTTGTTTTTTTCAGTAAAATCTAACAATACAATACAATACAAGGTTAACAAATCCAGGAATATTATTACCGAACTCAGTGTTCAGTTACACAAACTTCTCGAGCACTTCATCAATTTTATGGACAATCGCCCATCTGAACGTGCTATTCGCCGTGTTGTGAAGACCTGTCCGATAGAATACCCTCGAAATCATGTTTACATGTAAAACGATAAAGAATTGTATTTTAAATAAACAACTTTTTAGATCTTAAGGTAGAAGTGGTGGTTTCGATGGAGGGAAACCCAAATAGCGCGTGCGGCGCCGTTTTGATAATCTTAAAAGCCGTACGAGATCGCAACACTAATGGAATTAGTTCGGTGTCTGTCTGTCTGTCTGTCCATCTGTCATAGGCCTTTTTCTCAGAGACCATTTGACGTAGACTATTGATATTTAGAACAGTTGTAACAATTAGTGGCCCAAACACTGACCTGAACTTAAAAAGTTGAATTTCGACTTTGGGGGGATAAATGGGATGTTGAACAAAAACTTTTTTAATTTAATTTTGAGGTCATCGTGTAGGATGTCAAATGAAAGCTCGTCAAAGCGCGGATTCAAAAATGTATGAAATATTTGTTGTGGTACTTTTTTCTTAACATTTTTTCAAAGAAACGTTAAAAAATTGCTGTCCGAGGCTCTATCTCCAAAAATATCGATCAGAAGAATCTGAATAAAATCACAAACATTGAAAATAAAGTATAGATTTATAAATAATTATCAGAACTGTTTTACGTTCGACAGTTTTTTTTTAATTAATTTTTTTTTGTAATTTCACCTTCCCATTTGTTTACATATCCAAAAGTGACGTAACCATATCACAATTATATAAAAGTGAATGCGTGAAGGGAAATTTGATGTGTGAGAGTAAAAATTGAATGGTTGCACCATTCGCTTCCAAAAAATTCACTTGCGGTGTAACCATTGAGCTTAGACTGAAACTACATAAAGGAATCTTGATGGTTTCGTATACATTATAATGTAGGTGTCTCTACTCTTGCTATGATATACATATTTGGGAAAACTTGAATTTGTGTACAGACACGAGAGGGAGACAAATTCCAAAATTTCACATATTTAATACAATTTAACGAATAACGAGATGAAGAATGAAATCTGATGCACATGTATAATTTGTTTGTTGTTTTGTGTGGATGCATAATTATTCTTCTTAGCAGATGATGGTCGCCCGCCGGCCGTGGCCGTGGTGGTTAGTGCGTTGGACTACTGCGCATGCTGCTCGGGTTCAATCCCAGACCGGGTCCAACACATAAAACATTTTTTCACGGTTGCCACCTCTTTCGAATGTCTGACAAGCAATTAAAGAGTGTCATTTGTCAATGAGCTTCTCAATCCGCCGTACGGAGTCGGCAAAAAATTGCAGGTCCCTTCCATTCGTGCAAAAATATTACACGCACACACAAATGGTTGCGAGAAGCAGGGCCAGGTTCACCCCGAGCTGTAGCGCCACCTAAAGTAAAGTAGACCCATCAACATACTCGTAAATCCGTTACATACTTATGAATGTATGTAAAAATAACTGATAGTACGGTGTGGCACCGCTTTCGAATGTCTGACAAGCAATCAAAGAGTTTCATTTGGCAATGAGTTTCTCAAAACGGAACACTTAATGCGCAAGTATGACTTGCACTTGACCGGATTTTCTTTTATTTAAATTTCTTTTTCGGATCCTCTTAAAAAACATCCTTTCAAATTTTATATAGATGAAAAGTCAGAATTTGCCAGAAGTCATCGTATGAACGTTATATTTCATTTCAAGCATTTTCAGCCGGTACATGTGCAGATCTTAGACACCTTTTGAACCATTAAATAGATAAAGAATCAGTTAAAAAGGTTTCCATAGCATATGTATGTTCATTATTGGGTAATACCTTTCAGGTTAGATTTGTCGACCTTTAATCAGTTCCCCAATTCGTGGAAGAACCGATCTCGAACTTACCCGATTTGTTGGCAATTGAAGTTAATTTTTATTTTCTGCGTTACTTTCAAATATTCATCTATACATACATTGCCTCAGATAATACTGAGAAGAAGGTAATTTGTATCCTTGAGGTAACCCTTTGAATCATTTATCATATTCTTTTATACCATAAAACATCTGTTCAACTCGAAGTTAGCCATTAGTAAGCTAATAAAACACAATAGCATCCGTTTTTTTTTTCTTCTTTTGAATCTCTAAGTAAGAAAAAATCCTTGTAAGGTATAAAGGAGCATGTTTTCTGTATCCTTTTGCATATTCATTCGTAATTTCCTGCTTAACTTGTGTGCATGCTTTTAGGGCTTATAAATGTTGTATAAAATAAATTCTGATTATCATCATCATCTTCAGCGTTTCCTTTGAGTGTTCCTCGTTCATAGAATGTAAGAAGCCATTATTTAGTCGATTATTAGGACAGATCTGAGAATGTGTCCTTTTTGTCATTTTTTTTTCTTTTTCTACAAAGAACGTGGTTAATGAAGCCGCAAATCGTGTTCCTGTTAGATCCTCTTTTCGTGTTAAAATGATATTAAGAGCAAGAGCTTAGAAGACTTATTCGTGTTTTACTATGTACATACGAATACATAAATCGTATATTCATATGAAATGGATAGATTAGTGTTTATCCTTTAAACTGATGTAGGGAGCACAGTAAAAGCTAAGAGGCTAACAATTTCGTAATCAAAGCATTGCACTCGAACATTATGCTTTGTGAAGGTACACTTACCCAACAGGTAACTGAATTGTCGCGCAAAAAGGCTTTAACGATCTAATTAGATTGAACAACTTATGAATATCCTTTGATAACAACAAGGAAGTTGTTCTAACCTAGTATAAAGCAGAGATTACTGCCACAGTGAAAACGTGAAAAACATTGTACCTACAGCCGAAACAAAAGGATATATTAGATGTGTAGGAACATGTGTAGTGCTATTCAAAGGGTGCTTTTGTGGTCCTTGATCAGAACACGATCCACTGTGCTGGACTTTTCTTTATCTTAGAATTACCTTAGCTCAGCTTTGGGTTCAATGTCTCCAGAGCTTCCGAGGTACTTTTCGTTTCGCCATTGCCAGCGGGACAGTTGCAAGATACACAGTACTCCGAGGTTTCTTCCTCTTTACCATGGGCACTCTTTTCATATAAGGTAGTAGTTCAGATAATGTTTTGAAGGCCTTTAGGACTATCTTTTTAAAATAGCTTGAAATCTACGGATAAGACTACCTACGCAGTCATAACATCCTCATGTCCACTTTCCATCCACTCCTCATTTGTTAAGATTGGTTAAGTGTGAGAGCAGAAATCTATAATCTATATCTATAATCTATAATCTATAAATATTATAAAACTGTAGAGGTTTTTTGTTGGTTACCTAATGGCGTGAAAGCCGCTAGACAGATTTCGATGAAACTTTTTTTGAAATGCTTCTTAAGTACCCGGGATGATCACAAGCTATTTAATTTTTTGCTCAGACTACTGGGTCTTACATAGTAGTCAAAATAACTGTATATAGGAGAGGAATATTATCATTATACAGCCCTAACTCAATAATGGCTTATCGGATTGAAAATCAAAAAAATAGGTGAAATTAGTAAATCTGTCGGTGATTCATTTGAGATATAAAACATCCTCCTGCGATATCCTGAAGCTGAGCAATGTTCAAAACAATTATTCAAAACATCGCCCACAATTTTCCATCAGCGGAGATCACCGCCAGCAGTCGTGCAGCAGTGGGTATCGTTGCAATAGTATGTGTGTGAGTATATGTGCGGGCTCTAACATGATCATATGCTTTGTACTTCAATTTTCTACAATCATTATCACCATTTGCGGCTCTCACACTTAACCAATCTTAACAAATGAGGTGTCAAAAGAAAGAGAATTTTCTAGAGCAGTGAATTGCATTATGTATTTGCTATGTGGAAGTCATCTGGGATGTTTGGTTAACAGTGCTATCAGTAGTGCCAGGAGGCACATCCGAACGCACAACATTTCTCTGATTTGTTGGAGGAACGCTTCCGGAAGAAAATGGAAAAGTAAATTTATCACAAGGTTTAAGGTGATATATCACAACTAAAAAACCGTAAGAATTCTTAGCTTTGTGAGCGAGCTATTTTGTTGCCTCGAAATGATTAAGCTCCAGCAATTAACAGCGAGATATTTTCACGTGCAGATGGTCAAAGTAGGCACCGTAGCGCAAGTGGTTAGTGCGTCGGACTACTGAGCCAGCGGTCTTGGATTCGAATCCCGCCGCAAACACCTAAAAGTTTTTCACAGTGCCCACCTCTTTCGAATGTCTGACAAGCATCAAAGAGTATCATTTGTCACGATTGAGCTTCTCAACTCGCCGTTCGGAGTCGGCAAAAAACTGTAGGTCCCTTCCATTCGTGCAAAAATATAACACGCACACACAAATGGTTGCGAGAAGCAGGCCCAGGTTCACCTCGAGCTGTAGCGCCAACTAAGTAAGATGGTCAAAGTGCAGAATGTATTTCAATCACCCGGGTTGTGGACCAAGAAGTAACAACCAGATATCTGGTCGAATTTTTAAACTCTCGCTTTCGCTGCCATCACATAAATTAAATTAAAAGTGGGTGTACCTACTATTCTTCTAAGAAACTTGAGCCCGCCTAAATAATGTAATGGCACCCGACCTAGAGTTACAATTTTGCAATGACATCTGGCAGAGGCGGAAGTGTTGATGGGCTACGGTGCGGTGCGGTTTTTGAGAACTATGAAATCTGCAGTTAGGGGCTGAACGTTACACATTGAAACGTTTTTGATAAAACGCAGTTAATCAACAAAATTTACTAACCACTTTTGTGGACTTAGACAAATACTTTGATGTTTCTACGCTCCCACTGAAATTGCATATTTGTATGCATAAGAAAGCCCTTAGAATGCGAAGCAAGGCGAGCATGGGTTCAACTAGTAATATATATGATGCTCTCGAAATTTTAAAAGCCATATTTATG
The DNA here is from genome assembly GCA_949775065.1 of Brachyopa scutellaris. Classification (NCBI taxonomy): domain Eukaryota; kingdom Metazoa; phylum Arthropoda; class Insecta; order Diptera; family Syrphidae; genus Brachyopa; species Brachyopa scutellaris. Next base: position 159,843,138 of record OX459112.1, read on the forward strand.
TATAATTCTATTTTTGAACATTTCCATTATTGTACGCTAAGATCAGTTAAGCACCTGGTAGATTTCAATAAAAATAAAAAAAAAGTGTTTACCGTTCTATGTGCCTACCTACAACCTACTCATGCAGAAGTACGAAGAAGAAATAGAATCTGTACGTCACCTGCTATGTGATTGTCTGGTTCTTGCTGACCGAATATTGAGGACAATTGGCCGTTGCTACCTTGAACAGCTAGAGGACTTAAGTAAAATCGAGCTGGGAAACCTCCTGAGATTCATGTCCTTATCTGGGTGATTCTAAGTCAGCAGTCTCTTTACAGGTTCCAAAATCCTAACAGTCCTACACGTTTGGTGTAATAAGCAGTGAATGTATACGTCACGGAGCACCCATCTACCTACCCGGGTAAATTCTTTGCGAAGGTTAAGCAATCCTTAAGGATTTGAAATTTTGGGTGTTAAGTTTTTTATTATTAGTTTTGATATCATAAACGTCAATGTGCCAATACATTTTATCCAAGTGTTTTATTTGTAATTGTAATTGTAGTAGGCCATTCTGTTCACCGCGACCAATAGAGGTCTATTGTGCTGGAATGTGTAAGTGTTTTATTTACTTTAATTTAATACAAATAATTTATACAAATAATACAAGTACAAAAATACAAATTAAAAAAAAAATATACGGCATCAGCAGTCCTATACAGAACCAAGCCTAGCTTCTCGCAACCATTTGTGTGTGCGTGTTATTATTTTTCCACGAAGTGGAAGGGACCTACAATTTTTTGCCGACTCCGGACGGCGCGGCGAGTTGAGAAGCTTCTCATGACAAATGTTCCTCTTTGATTGCTTGTCGAACATTCGAAAAAAGTGGTACCGTGAAGAAATTTTTGAGTGCTTTTGCTGGGATTGAACCCGGGCAGCATGCGGAGTAGTCCAACGCACTAACCACCACGGCCACGGTGACCAAAATACAAATTTATTTATATTAAATACTTATAGAACCTGCGCCAAAACTCCACTAATTTGTTTATCATTGGTCTAAATCACAAAAAAATACAAACTAACAGACATATTGGAATAAGCTAAACCCACCCATGTCACATCCTATTTCAGTACAATTTTACTACAATAAAAAAACAAAATCCATAACTACTCACCATATCGCCTGCTAATTATACCATACATATTAAAAAGCGATAGCGCCTCCCATCTCTGTCCTCCCCCTATTAAAAAGGACATATCACCACTATCAGGACAATGTTCATTAAAATTTAATTATTATTATTGCGTTATTGCGACTGACTGAAATTGTTCGAATTAAAATATCAGAAAATCATCATCCTCTTCCTGACACTCCTGTACTCACAAACAAACCAGTATCAACATTATATATGTATATTCTCGTATCTACTGACATTACCATCCCGGTAATGAGTATCGAAATTCAATTGTCATATAGCCAGCGGGTAAGTTTTGTTATCTCTACAATTCAATTGAACCTGCCAGGCAATTCGTACAAGCATAAATAATTCAGAGGGTTGAGGGTGCTCTATACGCCGACATACACACTTTGTACAAATAGCAAAATCAACAAGCGGTATACCCACAGGACGAGAGGACAAAAAATACAAAAAAAAAGAAACTGAAAAAAAAAAATGTATTGTAGTAGGACGAAGGAAAAGGACTCGAATGTTGAACAACATGTCATTCATTTTTGTTCTTTCTATCTTTCAGTCTGGCAATTATTTCTGTTTTTCGTGTGTATGTGTAGTGTACACCATCATCGGTACCCATTGGAATGGCATTTCCTCATTTATAATGTTTATTGACGGAAAAGTATCTATGTATCTATATACTCTTACTCTAGGCTAACGAGCTTACCTTGCACACTTGACCATCTAAGTAGTAATATCAATAAAATGCACAGACGTTTTGCATTCATGGCAAATGGACTATGCCAGGATAATGATGTTTGCATCATCATCATGCCGGACATTCCGGAAAGTCTCCGTCTGACTGCGTCTAGTTGTTGTATTCCATAACTCACGACAGTGATGATGACGATAGAGCGAACGGAATGTAAATTAAGAATCCACAACGCATTCCTCGTGAAGGACGAACTATTTCAGAAAATTCCACTCTCCTCCGGCACTACACTGTAATCGCACGGCCGGCCGAGACTAAAATATAATCCTTTGCCTCACAAGGATATTGCAATTTATTTATCGTACTTTCGCGTTCATTGTTGACCGGTATTTATTTTTTTTCTTTAAATTGAATTTATTCGAATTAATTGCTTCGCTTAACGCACTTCATTCACTCACTGCACGGGCTAAGTATAGCATGACATGCGAAAAGCATGTTCCTTTAGGAATTTCACTTGATAACGTACTACAAGAGTATAATCCTTTACAGGAACAAAGAGGTTACAGCACATTGGAAAGCAGAAAACCCACCCCCCCCTTCAAAGAGAGAGAGAGAGAGGAAATAGAGAAGAAAAAAGAAAAACACCAAAATCGCAAAAAGGAATTTTCCGCGCGTCAAGTTTATACACTCCCTAGTCGGATGAAATACAAAGCTCTACTAACGGACGTTCGGGAAAAACTGGGCGAATTGCCTGCGAAAATGTGAAAGAGCGAACGCATTCCTCAAAACATTTCCATTTTCCCTGTGGGGGTGGCAATGAACCTGCTACCATTTTGGGGCTTGTGTGAGTGTATTTGTGAGAGTGAGTGGTGATATCCCGGCATTGTACACGGAACGGCATCGATATGGTGAAACTTTGAAGTTTATTTGTGGGAGAATATCAACAAGCTCAGTTGTAGCACAACAAGTAGTGACGGTACTTTAGTAGTAGATTTAGTAGTAAGTTTGTAAAGTGGTCAAAATGTTCAATTTAGATAGAGAACGGGTAAAAAGACTCGAACCTAATAAGAGCTTAGTTCTCAGGGAGAACGGCAACTGGGGCCTGCGTTCATCTGGATACAACCTCATACTGGACATTTTTAGTCAAAAAGGAATAATGCCCTGCACAGATTGACTTCAATACCAGACAGGCAGATCTGGAAAAACTCCGAGAAGCCCATCATTGGGAACATCAATCCTTTCAGAAGGCTCGAAAACAGAGAAAGAATCCGGAGCAGGAGTCTTTTCGGAAGAGCAATGCATAAACCAGTCTTACCGAGTAGCCGTTTATTGCAGCGTCTTCCAATCAGAGATATACGCTACTGAGAAACAGCTCAAATTGGCCTAGCAAGGAAATTACCAAAGAAAATCGCAATTTGCGTGGACAGCAAAGTCGCATTGTACTCTGCTTCCGTGACTTCAAAATGCGTAAAGGAATCACTCAAAAAACTGAGAGCAATAAAATATCACTCAGATTTTCTCTCCTGGGTACCCGGACATGTGGGAATAGAAGGGAATGAAACATCAGACGAACTGGATAGTGATATGGATATATTACTAGCTGACAGACAGGTGGTCTTACCGGCCTTCAACACAGTTAAAAATCTAGAATTCACTACTTATTTAGCCGAGGACCGATGGCGTAATACTAGCGATTGTGCCATAACAACATCAACATCTCTACTTTCAATGCGAACAAGCCAAGCTCGTCGGTGTTATAACCGGACACTGTACAATAGAAGACATGGCATGAAGATATGGCATCGTTAAAAATAAATGACTCCTGTTTCGTTTCGTGGATGAATTTGAAATAGAATCTGTAGCAAACCTTGTATGTCACTGCCCGGATCTTCAAGAACGGTGCCTAACCTGTATTGGAGCATCGTTCCTCGACTGCCGCGACGACCTGGCTAAGATTCCGCTCACACACATAAAAAGACTTATTTACAAGATCGAAATGGGTAATCTACAATGGACTTTTATCAATGTCATCTGGGTGAAATTGCACCTATTGCAAGCGACCCTCCTAACCTAACCTAACCTTACCTAACCTAACAAGAGTTATGAGCCATCATAAGACACCAGGCACCATAATGGGCCCATCGTAATCCCCTCCGACCATCCTATGATTGGACCTAAACCGTTCCAGTTCCGATTGCGGCTTTGAGCTTCTATCTCATTAAAAGGCTGCCTGGACTTGTCAATATTGGACTGCGATTGTCAATATTCTAAGCTGGCTCGGTATGATATGAACGACCGCTCACCGGTAAATGGTTTGTACAAAAAGGATCTGACCTTGATGGACGGACTTGATGCAGAGGCAAGTCTATGGTCAGCTCACAGTGACTTTTAGGAGATTCCAATAAAGAATATTTATTATACATATCAGTGAATGTACATACAGTCCGATTCACTTGATTAGACGCACATTTTTTTTCCTTAAATCAGTATCTTTGTCGTGTTCTATTTGAACTTTCGTCACACAGCCCATAAATGTAGATAGTATCTGCGTATTCTTAGTTTGCAAAAGATGCCATTTCAAATACCATTTCTAAACAAACGTTGTGTAACCTCGGCTTCAAAAATTAAACTGATGAATTGAATTTTGTTTTCTAATCATTTATACCACTTTTCCTAGTTAAATTTTCCAACTAGGCCTACATACTCAGTTAGGTTCTGGGTCTGGGATGTTAAGGTGAAAATTGTATGGAAATTAGGGTTTTGACGGGTATTCTAATAAATGAGCATACTTTAAAACCTTCGTAAAGTCATACTTTATTTAAAAAACAAATTACTTACTTAGTTGGCGCTACAGCTCGAGGTGAACCTGGGCCTGCTTCTCGTAACCATTTGTGTGTGCGTGTTATATTTTTGCACGAATGGAAGGGACCTACAGTTTTTTGCCGACTCCGAACGGCGAGTTGAGAAGCTCAATCGTGACAAATGATACTCTTTGATGCTTGTCAGACATTCGAAAGAGGTGGGCACTGTGAAAAACTTTTAGGTGTTTGCGGCGGGATTCGAACCCAAGACTGCTGGCTCAGTAGTCCGACGCCACTTGCGCTACGGTGCCCCAAAATAAATTGCAAGATTATAATTTAGTTAGAAAATCGCACTAATTGCCAACTGTGGTTAAAAAATAGGTGAAAAATCATTTTTTTGCTTTTTACCTGTTGCGGTTTTTTGCAAGTATGTATCATAAAATCTGTGAGTTTTTCAGCATACATTTTTTTGTTTAGAATTGTTTCGTTCACAAGAAAAAAATAATAAAACGGTATGTTTGGTACGCATTTTTTGTAGAAAAGCGACCTGAAAGTCAAAGAAATGTATGGGCAAGATTTAGGATACTGACTTAAAAATTAAATATCTGTGTTTTCTTAAATTCTCGATAAATGATGTCCAAATTGGAGATAGACCCTTGCTGTAGAACGATTTTTTTTTTAAGAATAAACCCAAGAATCAGTTGCCAAAGTCTTGACATTTAACTCGGAAACACCCTGTATAATAACTGCTATAATAGAAGTACGTAGGTTTTTTTCAATATATGTATATATTAATTTTTGGCCGAATGGCGCACTTCCAAAGTGGAAAGTGAAAAATTTGCCTCATCAATCATCAGATAATTGTTAATAACAAATGAACTATGCAATATAAAAAAAAAATTTTCAAGATATATTCAATATTTCAAGTAAATCGGTTGAAAATTGTCTGAATTATGTTTCCGGCAAACTTAAAAAATGCAGTTTTGAGATACACGCGTTTGAAGTTTTGAGTAGTAGAAAATCATGACGAAATTTTGCAATACCTTTAATCTGCGATGCCTGCACCGAATACATAAAGATTTTTCCCGACCATAATCTTTTGGTACATCCTTTTTGAGGTCTTTGGGGACAATTAAAAAAAAACCGATTTATCGAAAATTCTGGAGTGGCCAGATGAAACCGGAATTTGAACGGTTCAATGTCAACGAAACTGCAGGTCAACCTGGTGTACGCTGTAATAAAAATATTCAACTATGTAGCTCACCATAAGTGTGTTCGCTAGATATCTAGCTACTTCGATACTAGTCCACTTGGCTCAAGGCTAAAAGTAATCCTTTTCGGAAATTTTAAAGAAAACTAAAATGTCTGAGAATCAAAATTCATTGGCAAACCCTCCTTAGATCAGAAGCGCAAACATGCCTTTCTAATAACGTTCTTACCACTCAGATAAAGATTTCTATTCAGAGGGCTATAGAGACAATATACAGAAAGGAGGTTAGAGCCCGAAATCGCCTTCATTCGATTTTAGCTCGTGGGTTTTTGAAAATCTGAAAATCCGCTGGAGATATGAAAGTAACTGTTAAAAAAAAAAAAAAAAACTAAAAAGTGGCATCACCGCCACTGTGAGCTGACAACACAACCAAAACGTGAAGGAAAATGAATGAACTCAAACACTCGCAGGTTGTGTAGAGTTTGCGCCTTGTTGGCCATCTGACTCTCTGTTTTGTGGTGAACTCTCTGTTGTGTTCAGTGAAATACCAAAACATCCCAGTTGCATTTTCGCCTAAAACAACCCACGAGAGGATTCGCCGCCATTCCGGTACCGGACCGTCGACGGTACTCGTATACACCAACATTCCACAGGGTTGATTGCACGCTTGCCTGGGCCTGAGTACACACCGGTATCGTGTGCTGTCATCCGACCGGAACTTCTCACTTCATGTACCATACCTTACCAATGTCTGTATGGTGCTGCTGTGGAATTTTTCTCCAGTGCACACCTAAGTGCACCCTCTCCTGTTCCAAAGACGGGCGAGAGCTCGAATTTCTTTACTACGAAGGTCTTGTATCTTGTGTCTTGTGGGTAGCGTAGTAGAAGTTCTTTTCCCTGCTGACAGCATTTCACTTTTTCGCATTTTGAAAAGTGAAAATGTGAGCTAAAAGCTAAGCACTGCCAGACCGTGCATTGTGTGTGATTACGTCCTGTCCCCCTTCGGATCTCACACACTCATGTATGAACAGCGCGCATACAGGCACACTGGTCGTGATACTTTTGGAACTGCCGCGTGTTCGTAGTGTGTACGAGTATATGTCGCCGCGCGTCTATTTGGAGCGTTCTATCTTTCGCATTCTTAAAGACGTGTCATGGGATAATGTATGTGTTTCCTTTCTTTTTTGCGTCGGGTGAAATTATATGGAATACGCCACAGTTGGCCGATGATAAATTGGATTCGTTGGGAATGAAGAGGATGTGTTTGCGGGGGCTGTGGGCTAGGGGAAGCCGCTCCATGCCTCCTGACCCCTGATGATAATTGGTAGGGTGAGATTCTCTGGTTGAGGCTTACCCCAATTTCATTAAGGACATCCGTTAAATTATGCAGGGTGGCCGGTGTGTGGTATGCTGAAGGTGACGACTGGTGGGGGTTGATTTCTAATGGCAAAACGGATGTTGGTTGCCGGCAGTCAGTGGTGGTGGTGGTACAAACACATACTCGTACAATCGTACATAGTAATGGAGTTGGTGGTGCAGATGGCAGAAAGATATAAGTGTGCAATGCAGTTGATGTGGTTTTGAGTTGTTGGGGTTTTTCAAATCAAATGACGTTGCAGACATGCAGGACGGTCCGTGGTGTGTATCACAAAGTAATGGAATTTTTGCGAATGATTTCACCTTATGGACGGTTGGTTGGTTACAGTTTTCTGAGGGTAGTAACTGACTTTGAAATTAATGTATATTGTGGATGCTTGTCAAAATCAGGGTGTAAATTGTTGAGGAAAGTTGCTGGTGGAAAATTAATTTCTTTATTTTGTTATCGTTTTGGTACCTACATACATACATAAGTGGTTTATTTTTTGCATTCATCAATGTGTTATTATCTGCCGGCGACAACCTTGGACATTGGTTGCATCTTTACGTATATATTTATGTATGTATGTATATGTACATTTTCTTACATTTTCGGATGGGAGTTCTTGGAATTTATACCTAAGAGCTACGATGTTTTTTGCACTGGGTAGCAAAATATCGTTAAATAAGTGCACAAATGTCGATGTAACAATGAAGGTCCAAATCGAACCAAAGTAATTAAAAAAAAAAAAATGGAGAAAATCGGTTCCAAGTGCAAATCTAATATTTTGTGTCTGTCACGTCTCAAATTTCTGAAAGATTTAATGTTATTTAGCGAACCGTAGCAGGGAATTTAAAGAAATAGGTATCGTGAGACCGTGACTACCAGAAGAAGGAATGGCTCAGAGAGGCCAAAAAAGATGCCCTGAGTGGAAGATCTTTTTTTGGTGCTCCAAAGCCGTGGCCGTGGTGGTTAGTGCGTTGGACTACCACGCATGCTGCTCGGGTTCAATCCCAGCTCGGGTCCAACACCTATAAAAAAAACGGTTGCCACCTCTTTCGAATATCTGACAAGCATCGAAGAGTATCATTTGTCACGATTGAGCTCTCAACTCGCCGTTCGGAGTCGGCAACACGCACACAAAAATGGTTGCGAGAAGCAGGCCCAGGTTCACCCCGAGCTGTAGCGCCGCCTAAAGAAAGTCTTCGGTATCAGTCTAAGACTCCGGTGGATATTAAAAGAGATCTATTTCGATTGAGAAAAACACTCGTAAAAGGTGGACTTAGAGCACTCAAGCCAGTATCAAAGCCGGATTTTCGATTAATTTAGACTGAGAAACATCTTAATTGGATTCAAGACATGTGAAACAATATTATCTTTTCCAACGAATCCAAGTTTGAGCTGCATGTGGGAGATGGGAGGATTCTTGCGCGAAGAGAACCAATGGAAAGACTGAGCTCAGAATCCCTCATACGGATGCCTGCAAAATTTAAGGTGTGATGGTCTGCGGATGCTTCTCTGGACATGGAGAAGGTAAAACAGCCTCTTTAGATTCGAAAGAAACTACAGAAATTTATCTATGAGTCCTAGAACATGAATTAGAGCCCTCCGCGTTAGAGCTTTCTGGTGACACTTCCAGATCTATTTTCCAACTGGACAATGCTTCTAGCCATATAGCTAAAATTGTAAACATGAACTTGGTTTTTAAATAAAAAAATAAAAGATTTCTTTGTAGCTTTAAAATAAGCTACAAATCTTATGACTAAAACCTACATTTGTATCTTAAGCTAAAAAGTGCTTCGAGAAAAATAACGTTGATGTGCTAAGCTCAGACTTCAATGCAATTGAGAATATCCGGTCAATCATGAAACTTAAGATTGCAGTCAATTGAAATCCTAAAACATTAACTAATCCGGCTCTTGAACACCATACCTGTATCCACATGGAAAAACGTATCTGAGTCAATAAATCGCAGATGTGCAGCAGTTATAAAAGGAAGAGGAGGTCCAACAAAGGACTGATTAAATGGACAATGTTTTTAGGAAGCAATAAGCTAAATAAAAAAAAAATGCAATAATTAAGCATATTTCATTTATTATTAAAATTGACGCAAGTACCCAAAAAACCCCTTTTTTCGGTTTAACAGCATTTTGCTACCTTTAGCACACACACACTCTAAGAATAAAGACCTCATTACAGAATTATGTAGTTATCGTAACCAATTCGCCAAACTTCGAAAAAAATAGCTTGAGCGAAATTTTTCGAACGGCATTGTATGTGTGATTATACACTGATTTCTGGAGTTCAAATTCTAGATGCCAAGCTAAGATGGAAGGAATACATTCAAAACTAAAAGAAGGACTTAATTTTGAACTAAGGAATCCTTACTGGTAGATTGATAGGAAATCACCTACATCTCCTTCCAGTTAGCCCTGTCCTTAACCCCAAGTTTGTTGAGGTAATCTTCCACTTCTGCTTTGGAGTCGAATAATTTGCGGGCCATTTGTTCTACATATCCTAGTCCTCTTAAACGTCCATGGGAAGTTGTTTGAGCAGGTTGATGTCGCTGTACAGGTCGTATAGTTCGTAGTTGAATCTTCTTTCTCAAAACTAACTGGGCTTATATTAGTTATATAATTTTATTACCTGTAATAGCTATGAAAGTCCTTAGTCACACGCGGTCGAGCTTAAACTTTTCATTGTCAATGTCATGTTTAAATTGCATTCGTGGTAATCAACGTCCAGTAGACTTGCGTAAGAAAGGCAAATACTATAGCTGCAGAAACCTCTCATGAGCTTCAACAGGTTACTTTTCTCCAGATTCGAGATACTAAGTAAGCAACTCATTTTCCGTGGAACAAGGCTGTATCTTTACTTCCGTGGCGAAAAATGTACTTACTTGTTATTCGCCTTGAGGGTTCCATTTAAATGCCAAGGTCTTCAAACTAATTTTTAGCATATAATTCAAAGCGCTATCTATCAGATTCTCTCGTTTCTCTATGAGAAGCATCTCCAAAGCTCACTAATACAAGTTGAGTCCCTCAATTTTTGTAAAAACCAAACTAAAAAGAAGACAAAGGTAAAAACTGGTGGTTATTAGTCCTGCGAAGTCATTGCGTTTTTCAACGAATTATCTATATTTTTCTCAATATAAAATTAGTTTTATCTCAGTTTCAAAAGAAAATATTACTTGTGACAGAATTAGTTGCATATCTTCAAATATTTATTGGTATAATCTTTGAACCCTTCTTGGGAGCTTATGCCTGCGATCTTGCTCGGTGACTTTTTGCGGGTACATAGATCTTGGTCTTGTATTTTATTTGTACACAATTTGCTGGTACTTAACTGGACTGAAGACATCAAGTGGATGCGTCTAGTGTCCATGCGGGCAGATACAATAATCGAAAGGATTATCTATTAAAAATATAAATATTTCTTTTTGCAAAAAGTTTTGTAGAGCCGTCTCTGCCATTAGGCGTACTCAGTGGAAAACTTAAATTTTTCAACTACGTAGATAAGCCCAACGCAACAATTTAAAATCGTCTTCGTAATCAAGACGCCCTCTCTCTCTCTTTTGGAAAAGTTAATTGTTACAAACAATTAACCAGAAAACATCTATAAAATCATTCCCACAGGAAGCGTGTTGAACATTTATTGCTTAAAGCCGCCATTTCCCACTCAATAATAAACCATTCTACGCGTCTCCTAGGGCGTTTTAGCTACGAATTTACTTCAGCGAAATGGCCGCTTCCAGCGAAATGGCAAAGTTTCAAATGCCCACCATTTCGATTTGCCGTAAATACACTAAGAGAAAATTCCCTTTCGAACCCCACCACATCCTGTTTACTAAATAAAACTCTTAATTATTTTCCGTCCATAAAATTTAACACTTCAATAAAAATCGAAGCGGCTAAGATTGGAGGAGATTGTGAAAAGGGGTGGAATAGAAGATGAAATTGTAATCGCCCCACACTCCCGTTCTAACGAATGGATTATTATTATATTTTGAGATTCCAACAAACACAAGTATGTAAGCGCAAGGATGCGAAGGACACCCTTTACGCACGTTTTAAAATGTTCTGTTTTCAAATTTCCAAAAAAAAGGACTCAAGAGAGCCGCGGCATTTATGCGTAGCGTAGGCTTTAACCTGACATACGTACGTCAATTTTATTAGGAATAGTGCACGTGGCGTTACTCGACTTAAAGTGCGTCGAACCTTGTGTTCTTCTTATCCGTCATCCCAATATAGTGGGGGATTTCCCTTTATGCATGGAAATTTCCACGTCATTTTAAATAATATTTTATTCATGAGTGAAATCTTTAGAGCCTCTTACAAAACAACGGACGCCAGTGGCAGTCACTCATCTCAGTCTCAGAATTTGGTTGTACATTAGCCTGAGGGTAGGCTGGTGAGGTGGGCACAGGCACATCGATTGCGGCTGTTTGCTTGGGGGGTAGTAACGGGATACCAGCAAGTCAATAACGCTCTTTGAGGTTCGCTAAACTCTGTTTACGTCAGATTTATACAATGAAAGGTGAATTTAAGTGGGGGTTTGCATTCAACCACGCTCGTCAAGGTTTCTACTGGCTGCGATAGATGGGGTTGGGTAATGGGGAGTTCAATTGAAACCGGTGACTCATGTATTATGGAATCGTCCTCATTTTTTGGCTTTGGCATGGGAAGTGTCAGCAAAGTAAAGACTTTCAACCTTTCCAGCTTCTTTAGTCTGGAGCACGTTGCTTCCAGTTCGCTAAGCCACGCTTCCACGATTGATTGGTTTTCAAACTGATGTTCAAGTTACAGTCACGTGATGAGAATAAACAATTGATATCCTCTTTAAATATAATTTGCACTGTTAACAGTGACATGATATATTATTAAAACTTTGCGGTTTATTTCATCATTTATTTTCTAGTCTGCCGTTGAGTGTCTGACTTTCTGGAGTCTACCTTGCATTGAAAGAAGATTTTGTATTGGGGTATCTATGAAAAGGGTAACTAAGCAGCCAAAGAAGTTTATGGTTAAGGTCTATTCGTTATCGCGCTCAGGAACTGCACATCTCACAGAGAGCTCTTTCCATAGCGAATTTTGGCAAAAGACTTGAATTGGGCTCGGTTAAATTGACTCAGGAACTGAAGCCCTATACACCGAATGGATGCTTAAGCAATCGTCAGAGCATGCCAACTTTACGCAGAAGATAATCGTCAGCGATGAGGCATACTTTCATTTGGATGGATTCGTCAACGAGCGAGCTGGGCTGTTGAGAACCCAAGAGTTATTATTGAGAAGGCTATGTATCCACGAAAATGAATTTTTTGAAGCGGCGCGGCGCGGAGTCACTGGCCCGTTCGCCGCCATTGAGATCCTTCTTGCCTTGCCTCCACTGCATATCTTCATTGAAAACGAAGCTAGAAAAGCAGTATACCGCATAGGTGTGCTTCTTGGAAGGCGTGTTACCTTCAGTGAAGGTAGTAGAGGTAGCAGGGTGGGGGAGCTTCTCGATTTAGTACCAGGAGCCTTGGGGGGAGCTCTGGACACCATAAGCTCCAAATACAATTTCGGGCGAAGGTTCCAATGTCTCCTTCCAGATCGCTCTGAATGGAACAGCGGAGGTTGGTCTGGTTTCCCATCAGGTAGTATAGTCTTCTATACGGACGGGTCCTTAATGGATGAGCTCTCCGGAGCAGGTGTCTACTCAGAAGAATGCCACGTTGAGCAATCTATTCCACTGGGTAGATTTACAACTGTCTTTCAGGCAGAGGTGTATGCTATCGCTACTACAGCGCACATTGCACTTAACAAGAGGTGGAAATCCAAGTCCATCTACATCTGCTCTGATAGTCAAGCAGCTATCAAAGCCTGTTCAGCAGCGTTGATCAACTCAAAAATTGTTGAGGAAGCTGTCAACAAACTGAATCAGCTTGGGCGATGTAATAAGATCACACTGGTCTGGGTCCCGGGACATTCTGACATCCCGGGAAACGAAAAAGCTGATGCTCTGGCTAGAGCTGGATCAGCGACCCCTTTTATCGGTCCTCAGCCTGCTATTGGCTGCAGTTCAGCTTATGCTAAAAACGAGCTTCTTGAACTGCTGCGACTACAGCATTACAACCATTGGCATGAACTTAGGTCATGCAGACAGGCCAAAATGTTAGTAGACGCGCCCAGGGCAAACAGAACTAAGTTTCTGTTACACCTTCGTAGAAATGACCTCAAAATCCTCACAGGACTGGTCACTGGGTTCACTCCCTTAAACGAGCATCTGAACAAAATTGGAATCAGAAGCTCGGGCCTCTGCGAGATGTGCCTGGAAGAAGATGAGACGGCTGAGCACTTCATTAGCGAGTGTCCGGCCTTTGCTCGAATCAGAAAGGCCACTCTAGGCAACTACGTCCTACGGGACGTTGATCTACTGGAGCTCAATCTTGCCCTATTGCTTCGCTTTGCGAAAGCGACGGGCAGATTTAGATCGACATATAGCTCAGCAACAAATCGCTAATTCAGCGAATGGGGTGGTACTTCACCAAAGTACAATGGGCCTACAGGTCTACGTGCTTGTTGTCTCTAAGGAGACAACCCCCTTCCAAATACAATACAATACAATACACTGGCCCGTACCTCTTCGAAAATGAGGCGGGCTAAGCCGTTATATCCATGATATCGGATTTTTGTGACAGAAATTGGTGGCTATGGCTTTGCGGCAAAGGTTCGATGGTCATATTATCGCCGAAAATCGTAATCTCGATTGGCCGCCAGGATCATGTGATTTGACACCGGACTTCTTTCTTTGGGGAAATTTGAGCTGAACGACGAGAAAATTCAAAACAATAATTAAATTGAGCCGCAATTATGCCTCTGCGTCATCCATCATGTAGACAAGCGGATGGAAGTCTACCGCCAGAGTAGTTGTAAGCATTTGGGGGATATATGAAGGAAATTGGGTTCCTTTCGAATTAAAACCAAGGGACATCGAAAGGAGTTTTTTTTTACCTGTGAACGGCTGCCTTAATGGCAGGATAGGAAGTGATTTTTGCATCGAGTTATTACTGGCGATAAAAAGTGGATCCATTACGATAACCCCAAGCGTAGCAATTCATGGGTTAAGCCCAGACAACCATCAACATCAACTGCAAAGCCAAATATCCATAGATACAAGCTCATGCTCTTTATTTGGTGGTCGTCTAGTGTTAGCTGCTCGAGCCGAATGAAACCATCACTGGAGATCGCAACCGGCTAAAATGAATGCCCTTGAGCCGTGCATTGAAGGAAAAACGTCCGGAATACTTCGAAAGATACGACAAAGCGATTCTGCAGCACGACAATGTTCGTTCGCACGTCGCGTCGCAAAACCAGGTCCTACACCACCCGCCGTATTCTCCAGATATTGCTCCTTCTAATTGTCATTTGTTCCGATCAATGACTCACGGCCATATGCATAAAACTGAAGTACATATTTACTAGAAGTAGAAAGTAAAAGTAAATACTAGTACTAGTAGTAGAAGCCAAGATTTATAGTATTTACTTCATTTGGTATGCATAAAATTAAGTTTATACTGGTAACCTTATACTTGTAGTAAATACTGGATTCATCCAAGTAAATACCACTAATTCATCCCAAATCGCCAGTATATACTATAACAAATGTGTTTACGTGAATTTTCCCTTGCATTACATGTTGCTTGAATGTTGATGGATGCATATTAGTGTTGAAACGAATATTCGGTTTCTATTCGGTATTCGGCCTATTCGGCCCATTTTCACTATTCGGACGAATACCGAATGCCTAAAAATAGGAGTAAAAAAAAGAAAGGAACATGACAAAGTAATATAAAACAGACTGCGCGCCAATTGTCTCTTCTTCTTTCGCTTCTCTCTTGCAAACGAGACGCATAGAAACATTGTTCAAGTGAACGTGGTTTGCAGAAAAAAAAAAAATTGCCCGAAGACCCGCTATTCCTCTTCATGTTCGCGGTGGACTTGTTAACTCTGTATGATGTTCGAGTGAAAATGAATATTTCATGGAAGAACGCGAACCAAATGGAGCGATGAGCATCGTGTTAAGTCCCAAAAATGATAAAGTTTGAGTTGAATGGTTTTATCGTCTGCGTCGTTTATTCAAACCATATTCACCAAAACTATGTTCGTACTTTTTCAGGGCTATATAATGTGGTCGAATAGTTTGGCCGAATATTCGGCTATTCGGCCACGCTCATGGCCGAATATACTATTCGTTTCAACACTAATGATACGATTACGATTGATATATTTTTTTAGAATTAAGTGGGGCTTAATTATTTCTACATGGGTGCAGTCCAAGTCTCCTATACATGATGGAAAACTGTATTTTAAAAGCTAATCCTGTTTAGCAGTTAATAGTTCTTCGTAATTCGAAGGAAACTTAATCCAATGGAAAGATTTCTGGACTATAAATTTTGATACATAATGTACAGTTCTACAAATAGTACTCTGATGAAACCCCGTATCTTCGCCAAGGCCAACTTGAAATCCTGGATCTCCAACATATCTCAAAAAGATGAGCATCTTTTCTTCAGGGGAAGTTGCTCCTCCTCTTTTTTCTGTTTGAGTACCTATTGTTTTTATAGTCAGTATGGATATACAATTCCATTGTTATAATATTTTTTAAATAAAATTTCTTACCGATAAAATATTCACTTAAACACTTAACGTTTTCTCTTTCAAAACGGCAAAGCATTTTAAAATTATTGATTCCAGGGGCCTGTAACAGAACGCGACAAGTACTTGTAGGACAAGTGAATTTCGACAACTTGTAAAAAATTGTGTAACACACAACGACAAGTCCGTGAGCTCTTCGACAATTGTCGCGAGGAACGATGACAAGTGGGAATTTATATAATTTCCTTGTTTCTGTAACAGAACACGACAAGTGTCAAGAAACACTTGTAGAAATGTGGTTCAATTAGGACAGGCGATTGGAATATTGTCAAAAGCTGACAAGTGCACTTTTTATGTATAATATCTTTGAAAAGGCAGAGCTAACTCGCGGTAACGCGAAATAATTAAAACATAGAACGTTCACGTTATAGAATGGGAGTTTTTTTTTAAATATAACGATTAGTTCTAAGAGCTTATATGTACGGATCATATTTCAATTGAAAATTAATTACAAAACGTTTTTTTATTCATTTTATTTATACAAATAGCAAAAGAAAAACCTATACAGGCCCATTCTAATAACAAGTATATACTTACAATTGCGCGTTTCTTCACATTTTGCCAAAATACGTCCCTTATATACGTCCAATTTTTATTTTGTGGAACAACATTTAGGCTTTTTGCCAGGCTGTTTATTTCCTTCCATTTTTCACTTTTTTTTTCTTTCGTTACCACATCACTAAAAGCACCAAAAAACATTTTTTTCTCCTCTCTTATTTTACTTAAAATAGCATTTATTTTGTCCGCCGTAATCTTCGACATTTGCACTTGCTAAACACTTGTCGTCGAATGCCGACAAGTCAAGGGAAATTAATTCTTTTGACAAGTGCAGCGGTTTGAGTTATGTTACAGAATAAATTGGTACTTGTCGGACAAGCATATTTCGACAAGTGAATTTAGACTTGCCGACTTGTCCCGTTCTGTTACAGGCCCCAGGTAGTCTTCGCTCCTTGTAAACTTTTTCGGAGCTGCCATTAAAAAGGCTGCCATTAGAATTAATAAAGTGGTCCGATTGCTTTGCAATTAGACTCGAGAAGGCGAATATGCTGCTTTTAAGCTTACAAAAGTATTTACTACAAAATATTCAAGTTGGTTTTTACTAACTTGCAAAATTTGCAGTAAATACTGGAAAGAAATAGTTTTTATGCATACCAATTTAAGTATTTACTAGAAAAATTCATCTGAAGCTAGTAAGTACTAGATTTCAAGTATTTACTTTGATTTTATGCATATTGCAATTAGTAAGTACTATAGAAATTTACCAGTAAAAGCATTTACTATCGTTTATGCATAAGGCCCATAGCCTGTCCGAGCAAAAGCTTACTTCTTATGAAGATTACAAAAACTAGTCGATTCGCGGATTGCATCTAACGATAAGGCGTTCTTTCGACATGATATTCGTATCCAGAAAGGTGGGAAAAGTTGAGACTAGCGATTGACAATACCTTGAATAACATATTCCAACTCCCAATTTAATTTTTTATTCACACTTTACATGGTGAACTTCCTAATGGGACACCCGTAACAGGATTGCAACATTTCAGTTGACCTACAAAGAAATCGACTAAGGATTCAACTTTCTCAATACGTTACCATTACCTATATAAAAAATGTCATTTTTAAAAAAAAATCAATATTCAAATGATACTCGTACACACACAGTGACAAAGCCATTATCATATCAAAGAAAGTGTTCTTAAAAAGTTTTAACTACTACACGGGCATAGCGCTGATGATCTCGTTAAAGTTTTTTTTTTGTGTTCGAAATATAAGTCCTTGACTGCAAGCCCCAGCTCCTACCAGCGCATAGCAATGTAGCAGATTTTACAGGATGCACATTTTCAAGAAAATGTTTCCCATAAACTATTCATGATGCGACAACGTCATTCGCATTGTCATCGTCCTAGTTGCTGTGTGTGCATCATTTAATCCCATGTCCTTGTTTGTGTTGTGCTAACGAAGTGTTTTTTTTTTCTGCAGCTTGTTGAAAAAGGAAACATGAAGGGTTTACGATTCGCATTTTAATCTCTTACTTTGTATCCAAAGTAGTTTTTTTTTTGGATTAAAAGTCAGATGTGAGTCTTTCAAAAATTCTCAATTATCCTAATTAATATGAACGGGGTAGAGATTAATAAGGAAACAAAGAGTTTCCAAGAAGTAGAGCTTGCAGCGGTCTGTTTTTTTGCGTCCAGCACTCGGCAACATAAAGCAGAACTGGCAGGATCAATGTTTTGTAGAGCATGCATTGCGTCCTTCGAGTTGTTTCGCCACAAATACAACGTAGTAGCGCTTTCCTAAGGATCTCCACTAAGGTGTCATTCGTGGAGTTGATGTTTATTTCGAAGAAGGTAAATTCCCTAACAACTTGAGAACGGTTTTCAGCACAGTCTGGTTTCCAGAATCTTGAACTGCTGTACCAAGTACTGGTTTACTTGGTAAATCTTACCTAGTAAACTACTTAGTAAATGTGTCTTTGTAGTGCGGGTGGATTGGAAAGTGAGGTATTTCTCAGCACCCAGGAGAAAACATGGCTCAAACTAGATCTGATTATAGCTAGCATCTGAGGTGCAAAAATTGAAAGTAGGATTAAAGGCATCGTATTTTTACACTTGTAACGTACATAAGTTAACACGCACTCGACTTCTATAACTGTTTTTTTTTTGTAAGAAGCTGAAAAGCATCGAAAGCCTGTGTATTGGACTTTAACCCTAACTAAAACCACCTCAGCATCTAACCTCGTATCCCTACGGTACCACCGTTAGGCATTTTGTCACGGGCGGGTTTTCAGCAGCTGCTTTGTCCGTTTGTCCGAATAGGTGGGTGCGATTGCACGAAAGTTGCTCTGTATGTATATGTATACATGTATGTTTGTGGCAGTATGTAATTATATTGTGTGCATAGGTTTTTGAGTTGAGTAGCGTATGCGTTGTAGTATGTATGTAATTTATAGGTTTTGTGTTGTCGAGTTTGGTTTTTTGTGAATTGCCGGAGTTGGCAGATTCTTCGTTTTTAGCTGCTCCTTCTTCCAGTCGTTTCTGCTGCATTATACTTGTTTCATTCGCAGTCTTTTTTTTGTAAGAAAGGGGGAACGCATCATCGAAAGCCTATATGTGGGACTTTAATCCACTAAAACCACCTCCTGCGTCTGATCCCTGGTCCTGGACTTCAGCCGTGGCTTTTCCTCATCTTTGCGTCCCTTTGTGAACGCATGCATGTGCGTATGTCCGCCTGTCTGTGCATATGCATAGACACATTTTGGTACACAGTAGCGTTGCCGCTTGCTTCCACTCTGTGGCGTCTGGTGTTTTCTTCCGTCTCTCTTCTTTCTTGCTCTAGTCTCCTCAACTCTTGGCATAAATCCTTGGCATAAAAACTCACTGTGTTCCATCTTTTTTCCGATTCTAACACGTGATGTACTAGATTCTCCGGAGTTGGTGTTTCTCTCGGTGCTGTTTGTAGTGCATCCCTTTCTAGCTGGAATCGTGGGCAGTGGAAGAATACATGCTCCACGTCTTTGGGGGTACCACTGCATAATGGACAAGTGCAGGAGTCATCGTTCTTGTATTTGTAAAAATATGACCGGAAACAAAATTTCCCGTAAGCCGTTTGCTTTAGGTCGAACCACCATGTCTGCGGTTTATCCAAGTCTCTATCCTCGGGATAAGGCGGTAACGGCCCTTGGAAGAAAGGCTTTAGCGTTGCTGCCACTCTATCAATCTTGTGCGACTGATGCCAGCCATCGTTGAACAATTGAAATGATTTCATTACCAATTTTTATTTTAGGCTCGCCTGGTATTTCAAGACGAACGATGCCATCGTACATGAGGTTTCATAGTATTGGTCACAGGACTGAGCCTTAGGGGACTCCTCCAGTGAAGGTGTATTGCTTCGCACCATCATCTGTTTCACAGAGCACACTCTTTGCTGGAAATAGATTTTCAGAACTTCCCTGATGCAGGTTGGTACCTACTCTCATATTTCGAAGTACTTCAAGGATATGATTCCACCGCGATTCAATGCGTTCTACGTCTCCCATGCTTCACTTGTCTCTAGCATGAAGCTTATCATTATCAGTCTTCTTGGTGTCGCCTGTCCGCCTATTTCCGTTTCTAGCATGTTTCTGTCCATTGTGTATCTTTGACATCCTATAAGCACATCCTCCTCACTATGAATTTTACTTTCGCAGTCCGGGCAGTATGGCTCATCTACATGTTTATATTTGAAGAGACACTCCCGGAAGCATCCATCTCCCAACAGAAATCGTGTCAGGTAATAATGCATCTCTCCGTGTTCTGTGCTAGTCCACTCCTCTATGCTGGGGATCAGTGCATGTGTCCATTTTTTCATGTAGGATTTCATATCGGTTGCTGGTACCCATATCGGGGACGCATTCATAAACATCGGCTTGGTCACCGTTGCTAGCCAATCTCTAATTGGTTGCCTGGGTCCTCCAATATTTGGCATTAATATGCAAAGTGCCGCTACTGCCCATGAGGCTTTTTTACCTGGCCATATTATGCCCTCTTTGAAGTCAAGGCTGTGGCCCAACAGCATTCCCATCTGTTAGGTGAGGTATTCTACTATTTTCCCTTGTGGTCTGCCAGTTCCAAGTCCGATATTTGTAGCCATGACCTGATATCCCTAATCATGCCATTACATTTTCCAGATACTTGTTTCAACGTTTTTGCCACACCAACAACTGCAATATCGTCCGCGTAGCCAATAATGTCCACTTCTCTCGGATTTAGTATTCTACAGATCCCATCGTACATTATGTTCCATAGTACTGGGCCAAGTACAGACCCTTGAGGTACATCTCTCCCGTGATTTTTTCCAGCTAGTGATTAACGTGCCCACATTTCGTTACACTCCAAAAGTTCCTCTCGCACCCGACGAAAAATCTATTTTTATTTATCCAATGTTTGTTTAAACTTAACCCGAATCCTCCTGAACGTTAATTTTTCGAATTTTTTAAAAAAAATGTAGGAGCACTTTTAGTAGAGGAAATATAGATAAACTGTGTCATTAGATTTTTAATAAAGGTCCTAGTATCCTCAAAATGTCCTGTTGCCATATGGCAACGCCAGGAGTAATAGGGTACAGGTCTGTATCCATATATAAAATCGGGATTTTCATACATTTTCTGAAAGCTTTCAGCCACTGAATATAACAAAGAGAATTTATGTTATCTTTTTGACATTTTACTGATTTCATGGCCAATTGGTGATAGAAGTTTGGTACAAATATGTAATTATAAATCTACAGTAGGTATGATAAGGCTGGAAACATTTCAAGCAAAGACTTTTATCACACTTTGAGCAAGGAGTTCAGACAAATTACTCCACATGGATCTGTAATTGCTTTGTCCAGTGTTGGATACACACACAAGCAAAGTACAATTAAAATCGCGAAGCTCTAGAACGAAATATTAGCTTAGCTGCAGTATGGAGGGAAAAGGACATTACCATTAACCCTCTAGTGCCCAAGAGTGCCTCTAGGCACGCTTCTGTAAAAAATATTTTAATAGTTTTTATCCGTTTATGCCCAATACAGCCTTTTGGCATGGTTTCATTATTTTATTTAAAAAACAACTTATTAAATTTTGTTTTGAATTCTTAATATTGCATTCGTGTTTTTCACTTTAAAGTTCGGTTATAGGAGTTTTTATTTTAGAACCATCAAGATTTTCAATAATTAAATTGGGAAGTAGAGGGTTAACAGTTAACAGCAATCATCTTTTTTTTTCTTGGTAAGTGGCATATATGTACTGTACGTACATTGTACATACTTCCGAACAATCGAAAATGTGCTTAAGCTAGTTACCATCTATAATTTTTTTGAGTTGCTCGTGTAGTTTCAAATTATGACAGTACTCGTAATTGGGTTGTGAGAACATCGGTATCATTGCGCAAGATTTATCTTCTGACCAAGTGAACGTAGTATTCTTATAAGATGCAGGCAAAAGACAGCTGAAAGTAGATTGCTCAGCAACTGGAATGAAGGTGGCCCATGAGATACGCTAATAACTTTAGTTACAGCTAGTGAACCAAATAAATTCCAAGAAGAATTATCCAGACCATCCCGTAAAACACTATCGTCGATAGCTTCATCAAAATTCTCTGCGGGCGCGTCAAAGTCTTCAATACGTTGTCCGTTTCCAAACCCAATTTTACAACCTGATCTCAAGTACGCTAGGCAAACATCGCCTTGTTCATCAGCACCGTATTCTCCACTAAAATTACGGTAATTCTCTGGTGGTTGAATATACAAGGCGTGGAGGTTGCTTAAAAGACCATTTTCATCATTTGAACATAGCTCTCCTAAGTAATCGAGATCTTCTTGCAGCGTAAATTTTCTCGAAAACCATATGATTTTAAAAAAATGTCATGAAAACATATTTTCCAGCAAAAAGAATCACGTTTTAGTAAAAAACATCAATAACGTTAACCTGTACCCTATCGCTCCTGGCGTTGCCATATGGACACGCTGGCAACAATTTAAGAAAAAAAAGTACCACAGAAATATTTTTTTCACGCTGTCACTCATTTTACTCGTTGTACATCCAATATACTAACAATTCTGCAATACAGTACTTATAGATAATGTACACTGTAAATGATATTGATATAAATACTTTTTTGTTGTGCTCCTTTATACGATTTTTTTAACTTTGTTATTTACGATCGAATTTGAGACGCTCTCAATATGAAAATCTAAGCACACTATTAAAACTGACTACCCAATATGCAACGCAGATGCCCAAAGATGTGAAAAAATGCGAATATGCACACATGTGTGTATTGGTTACCGTTAGAGAGGTGCGAAAAGGCATGAATGTTTTTGGTTGCCATATGGCAACGCCAGGAGGATTCGTGTTAATAGCCTCCTACTCCATTATACTCCCACTTGTACTTTTGTTAAAGTTAATTTATCAAATTGGATCTGGACTCACATTGCATATTTAAATTTTTTTTTTTCGATAAAACTTGAAATATTTTACTACGAAAAAGTTTCCCGGCAATATTTTCCCCAAGCAAAGGTCCCATCAGTCACTATCACCAAATTGTATGTCAAATTTGAAGAAGAAAAAGTTTTAATTTCTATCCAATTGAGTTTACTCTCCACATCAATGCGGCAACGTCACAATTTGTTGACGAACTCCACTCTCCTGTGCTTAACGTGCCTCAGAATTTTCTGTGAATATTATTTTCCACAAAATTAAATTTTAATGTTTATCTTCAACTCACAGATTTATTTTGCTCATCACTAACGAAACAATTTGACAGGAATAATGGATTGGGCCTGCCTATAACCACCGTTCCATCTATCACTGGTGGCTTGAGTGCGGTCTTGTTTGCATACGTTCGAGTATATTGGCAGCAAAAGTTTGGGCACGTGAATATTGCCACTCAAAAATTAAAGAGTGAAACACTCACAATAATAATATAATCCGCTGGCTTGAATTACGCTTCACACCGTGGGAAAGCGAGAGAAAAGTCCTTGCGAGTGTGAAGAAAAACGAATCACACATGAACATGCATGAAATTTAGGTTATGTGCTCTTTATATATACTTCAGTCTGACATGTGTCAAAATACAGAAAAGATAATTTATCAAAATGTATGAAAGCATAAAGCGCCTTTCAGTGGCAAACGTGCTTAACACACAAACAATGCCTGTAATGGACAGCATCCCGTTCCCTACCCTAGGATGTGGCTAAAGCGGTAACTGGTGGTTTCGCCTACTGGGATAGATCCTTGGCGTTTTCCTATTTTTACTTATATTTTTTTCTCTGACTGTATATGGTGTGATTGCGGAAGTAGCAGTGTGTGCAGTGGGTGGGTGAGGGGGTCTTTGAGAGTGTTTGCTATTAATATGGGGGCTGGCCTGGGACAGATCAAAACTAAGGGATATGAATGAAATTCATCCGCAATGGTGCGGGTGAAGACATCCTTCGCTCTGTGATATGAGAAAATGAAAAACGAAATGAATCTAGGTCACTGGTTGAATGTTTTGAAATGTTGTTTTTTTTTTTTACCACCAAAACGGATGGTGGTAGTTTGCGAGCGCATAAACGTTGAAATAAATTCAATGAAATAGTTGAACGCTGTTTTTTGTTTTAGCTGCAATAAGTGGAGAGAAGCATAACTTTTGCTGTATAGCGGAATATTGTTCAGGAAGGTACAATTTTAATGGGATTATACAAGGATTTGTGTATAAATGTCAAGGAAAACTGTTGAAAGCAATGATATTCGAATTGTAAGAGAGAAAAAACATTCTACAGTCGAACCAGGTTAAGCGGAATCTGTTTGGGTGTTTATTTTAGTTCCACTTATAGAGGTATTAGTCCAGTTACCCGGATTCCTTGTTATGGCGATTTGAAAGCGCAGATTGAAACAGCTTCGACATTTGGAATAATGCACAGCTTAAAACAAAAACACAAGAATTGAACTGAGCGATAAAATACATATGCGCATATTTTGAGATAACTTACATGCGGAGCCAAGAAAGGAGTCCAAAATTTGCAAAATATAACTGTGTTTGCCTACGTGGAGGAACACAACTTCATACACTTCAGTCTCGGGCTTGAGCAAAAAAAGAGAATATGTAAACATTTTTGCAGAACATATCGAGCCCTTACCGCAAATTTATCGCAACCGACCTAAGACTTTTGTATATATTTTATATTTATATTTTATTTTTTATATTTTTTTACACTAGTGTTTGTGCACTTTATTTAAGATCAAATAGTTTATAATTACATTTTTCTTAATGCCTCTCATGAGGTTTTGTAAGTCACCTCGTCGATGGTTTTAGTCATTTCATTCCATACTTTCTTAAAATATTTGATGCCTTTAGCCACTCCTCCTCTTTTTTCCCCGACTAGGCAAAAGGAAGGGTTATAATAAGGTCTGTTCCCGTACTGTTGCAAGCTGCCGAAAACAGCCGGAAACTACACTCTCTTCTGTCAAAACATATGAAAAATCTTCGTACGGGAAGAGGATTTGACTGATTTCGGCTGTTTTCGGCTGTTTTGGACAGGTACGGGAACAGACCTATAGTCACAGGCTGGATTTGTATGTTTGTTTGTATGTTTGTTTGTTTGTTTCTATGTTTATGAATTCTATGTGAATTCAATATGACAGGCGCACCATGCAAGATGGCGGATTACCTCTTTTTTTTTTCTCCCTACAACCACCTTGATACTGGTATCAAATGAAAGGGCTTGTCGGGTAGGATACAGTACGATATGACGTCATTCTAAATTCAATATGGCGGACGCCCCCAAGATGATGGCGGATCTCTGTTATCTTTACTACCTCCTTAATATGGGTTTCAAATAAAAGGGTTTAGCAAGTAGAATACGACATTGCTTACTTACATATACTACATATTTTCTGAAACTAAAAAGTTGTAAATAAAATATCAAGTTTAAATACTAAAACCCGACTACGGGAAAAACTAACTAAAAAGTACGAAACAAGATGAAACGAAACTATGATTTTCAAAGTATATAATTACGCATTCATTTGACAAAGCGGCATTCGACCACAAATATACTCTGAAAATCATAGTTGTACTTTTTAGTTAGTTTTTTTAGTTTTTTGCTACACCCTGTTGCTTTTCAGACCTCTTCGGAACTTTTTGGGCCACAAATGTCTTCAGCCCTGCATCAGTTTTGTATTTTTGGACAGTCGATGCTGAAACTCCGAACTTAACCGCTACATCTCTCATTGAGGTGTTAGGGTATTTCTTAAACTCATATTATGTTCTTTCGATGGAATTGTGGGCCTCTTGGACGGCCAGATCCGGCTGCGCGTTCGACACTTAAACGTTGCTCAAATGTATTGATTACATCATACACCGTTGATTTTTAATTCCTTTGCCACTTGATTCCGCATTAAATGCTTATTTTTTCGTAAAAGGACGCCGTGGCCGTGGTAGTTAGTGCGCTGGACTACCACGCAATGCTCCCTGGGTTCAACTCCTGGCCGGGTCTAACACCTAAAAGTTTTTTCACGGTGCCACCTCTTTCGAATGTCTGACAAGCATCAAAGAGTATCATTTGTCACGATTGAGCTTCTCAACTCGCCGTTCGGAGTCGGCAAAAAACTGTAGGTCCCTTCCATTCGTGCAAAAATATAACACGCACACACAAATGGTTGCGAGAAGCAGGCCCCGGTTCACCTCGAGCTGTAGCGCCAACTAAGTAAGTAAAAGGACAAAATAACTTTCCTACTATCTAATTCGTTTAGGCTCATTTTCAATAACCGCAACTCTATCGATCAACCGCGACTTTAAAATAAATATGATGACTATAAGAATACGTGAACAAAAGGTAGCGGTACTGGGATCTCATATTTCAGTATTGTAAGACCGCAAATGTTTCCGGATTTTTTCTCGTACAGTCCTTAGGTCTGTAGTAGCGGATTATAAGCTAACCCAATTGTATGAAAACAAATTAAAAGTATCTCAACTAAAATATCGTGATCTGAAAGAGCTATGTGAAAAAAAAACTGTCCCGAACGATATCATGACGAATATTAACATTGAGATCTAGCACCACGATTAAGGATGTTTTAAATGAAATTGACGAAGAAGACCTGTAGATAATTTTTTGTTTGTTTTAGATAACTCCTTTCAGGACAATAATATTTTTTTTTTTTTTTAGTAAGTAATGTCTATCTAGTATTGGTTTTTGTGTTATTCTATTCCATACAGAAATAAATAAAATGTTATTTTGTTTCCATTAAAATCCTCATTGTTTTTTTTTTTTTTTATCGTAAGCGCCACTAATTTGTTCACCAGTTTGGAAGCATGACAGCGAAAATATCGCAAGCGACAAAAACTGCATATATTTCTGAAAAATAATATCTTATTTAATGTCATCCAATTCAAACCGCCCAAACATGATTGAATGCAGAAATTGGGCCCAATTACTTATTATATACAGAAAAAAACAAAAAAAAAAACGTCTCCTGTAAAATTAAACTTTTGTCGCTTACGATAAACTTGCGGTAAGGCCTCGATATATTTAAAATTTCCACCAGAGATTCCAATATTCACCATCCCACTTATAAAGGTTAGATAATTTTACTTAAAGACAGTGTTTTTAATAAATCTGATGATGCAGCACAATTCGGTCTTCTAAAATAGGTATTCCATTTAACCAGGTTCGAATTTATTTCAATGTTCAAGGCTGCTGGCCCAACGAGTATAATAAAGCTTGAACTTAATACAGCAATCCTGGTATATAGTAAATGCCTTTGAAAGACCGTCAAGCTTTTAAAAAAGTATACCTATACAATTTTCGATTTTTGCCAAATTCATTTAAATTATCATCCCTGATGGATGACGGAGCGGAGGGTTCTACTAGATACTAGAAGAACTTGAAGTAGCCTGGAGTCATGTTAACCTGGAGAAATATATACCTCAGTATACCAAGCTGAGATGGTTGCTTTGTTGCATGCATTAGATTACTTGCTGAAAGGTCAGGTGCACTGGACGCGATTCGCGATTTTTTCCATAATCAGCAACCTTATTTCTTTTATTATTTTTCGATAATTCTTGTTATCTGTGTTCAGAACGCGTACGTGTTGTGTGTAGCCGCTCGCAAAATGAGACGCACTTTAGGTGGCGCTACAGCTCGGGGTGAACCTGGGCCTGCTTTTCGCAACCATTTGTGCATACGTGGTATATTTTTGCACGAATGTAAGGGACCCACAGTCCACAGAAAGAAATAATCGCAATGTCAAAATTCTTAGTAATGGTAACGAAGCCGACGAAATGTAAATTACTGGTGGCGCACTCATCTCTCGATTCCATTATTATTATTCAGATTTCACAGGTTTCCACTATATACGAGTGTGATTGTACAAATACAATCAAAATTGGAAACAAAAAATGTCTACTATCCAGAGCGATATATTCACCCCAATTATGCAAGTCGTATCTCGTATCTCACTTCAAGTCGTACTCGCATCGTATTGTATTTCGTTTGTTATTATGCAAGTCGTATGCGTTGAATACGACTCCATATAAGTTGCTGCATGTTAGCAACGCATTGCGTCGCACTTCAAAATGATTTTCCTGTCAGTACTGGTTTCCTTGCCGGCGAGGTCAAGGAGATGTCTTATTACAACTGCTCCCGAAAGATGTCACCACAAACTCAATAGATTTATTTTTTAATGAGCACATGAAGGAATATCCTTAAAAGGAATTATATTCTCAGATTGTTAAGAGATAGTTGAAACGCAATAAGTGCCAAATTCATTGTGTATGTATGTATGTATATATGGATGTATTTTCCGAAATTTAAATTACAATTTTCTAACTAAAAAAATAATTGACCATTGCAGTTTAATAAAACTATTCTGTTGACAACCATTTGTCCATCTTTTAGATGAACGTGCAGAACACATCTGTCTTTTGCGATGTCGACATTAATCTCCGTAGCATATACCAAAGCTTCGAGTTGGTTGCTGTTTTTAAGTTTTTTAGAAAGTAAAAGTAATTTAAGTAGTAAAATAACTTCGAAGAACATTAAATCGTTTCCATTCAAAAGTATACAATTGTTTATTTTTCATGTTTGTCGAATTTCGTATAGAGTCACTTAAGAAATCGCAGCCGAAGAAAATACCACTAAAAACGTTCAAAATACGACTAAATACGACTTGCATAATAGCTGATATGAGCCGAAAAACGTATGCGATGGCATCCGATTCTGTTGACAGCTGAAAAGTCATTAGCGTACGAGTATGTTCGTAGTGACACGACTTCCATAATAACAAAATACGACTATGTTCGTATGTGACTCTCAAATACGACTTACATAATTGGGGTGATTATTTTATTAAAAGACTCCACTATACACAAGTTTTACTGTATATGAGCTACAGCTGACTTAGTCAAAAAAAAATGCGCATTTAACGTTTGCGATGGTTATTATTATTTATTTTTATTATTTATTATTATTATTAAAGGGTGAGCTGTACCGCGACCTTAAGATCTATTGTGCCACCTACAAGTCCTAGACGAAGGAACATCCCTTTCATCATTATTCCTATTGGAATTGGTTAGAGAGAGCTTCACTCGCACCTAGCCCAGATGAGAATTTCCTACTATCCCCAGGTGCCCTGGTACCCAGTAGATGGTGACGTTGTTTCTTTCACCCAGTTTGTTTAGTTTATCTAGGTATTCCTAGACCATTCTAGATTTGATAATCTGAGCCGCTATTGCCTTGATAGCTGCTTGGCTATCTGACATTATTGGTATGTTGAGTCTGTTGGAGCGTTTGTAGCGTTGCCTTGCGATGGTTACGACATGTAGAGAGAATAGAGGACGAACTAGCCTAAGATGGCGCGCACAAGTGGAAGAGACCTAAACCAAATTGGAGACCGCAACTGTGGGCAGTTATCTAAAAGCCGGGATAACTCAAGAAAGAGGGATATTGGTTGATGCCCTGTTTCACTTCGAACTGTAGTATAGTAAGAATGTTGAGTGGTATTGAAAATAAATGAATATAATCATCTTTCTGCTGATTCTGGTGAAGTCTAATATGATGATTGGTACTTTGTTTCATCCCGGAGCCAATATCTTTTATATCACAAACCATATATGATATGTATCCTTAATTTATACGAGGGTAGTCATGTGAGCCTAACGTAGAAACAGGTATTTTTTCGGTCAAATGTATTTTTTCAGTTAATACACTAATCCATTTTTCCCAACGAGGCTCTGACCCCTTTAACCATTCCAAATAGTTGTTAGCGTCTTGCTCTGCAACAAAGGCGCTAACGTACGCGATAATCTCCTCGTTCAAACAACACTTCCAAGCGAAACTTTGAGCTTAGGAAACAGTCGCTGAGGGTCAGATCTGGTAAATATGATGGGTGGTGAACCAATACGAAGTGCAATTCGTGAATTTTGGCCATGGGGATGATGACTCCATGAATGATTATTTCGATTCAAAGTAATCGCCCTTGACTGCAACACATTTATGCCAGTGTTTGATCCAGCTTTCAAAACATCTCTGGTGCTAATTGTTTGTATGGCCCTCAGTATCTTCAGTATATCCTCTTTGAGATGTCAAATCGAGATGTTGGTCATCTTTGTTAACTGTCTGATAGACAATTTGAGTACATCAACATTTGAGTACAGTTCGTGGTTGAATCTTCTCCTCCAGAACCAGTCAACGCAAACGGGACCGAATATCTTACGAAGGATTTTTCTCTCGAAGCGACCAAGGATATCTTCATCCGCTTTCGATAAAGTCCATGCTTCAGCTCCATGTAGCAAGACTGGGGTGATTCGAGTCTTATACAGAGTTTCCTTAGTCGATCGGGAAAAGGCTTTACTACTCAACTGCCTTCTTAGCCCAAAGAAACAGCGGTTGGCAAGAGCAATCCTTCGTTTGATTTTCAATGAGAAGTAATTTTTTGATGTTATAACAGAGCCGAGGTAGACAAAGTCCTTTACTACCTCGAAGTTGTATCTGTCTATTGTGACGTTCTGTCCAGTTCGTCGATGTTGGGTGTCCCTTTTTGTTGACAGCATATATTTTGTTTTGCCCTCGCTTACCGCTAAACCCATTTTAGCCGCTTCTATTTCTATACTCGCAAATGCATCGGTGACAGCTCGCTGTGTTCTACCAATGATGTCAATATCGTCGGCGTATGCAAGTAGTTGAACGGACTTTTGAAAGATGGTGGGTATCGACTTGGACTTATTGGTTTTTTTCCAGGATCTGCCTGAGTGTGAAAATTTGGTCTATGGTGGACCTGGGCTGAAACCGCACTGATAGGGGCCAATCAGGTTGTTGACGAAAGGCTTCAGGCCCTCACACAGTATGGCAGACAGGATCTTGTAGGCGATATTGAGGAGACTGATGCCTCTGTAATTGGAGCAGTTGAGGGGGTCTCCTTTCTTGTGGACCGGGCAGACGATGCTGAGATTCCATTCATCTGGCATTCTTTCATCTGACCAAACCTTGGAGATGAGTTGGTGTATGCTCACTACCAAGTCATCTCCAGCCGCTTAAAATAGCTCTCCGGGTCAGGTCCAGCAGCCTTGTCCTTCGTCCTCTCGATTTGAAGTTGTAACACCGGAGACCAAATAACTGACAAATTGTTTTTCTTTCGATTGAGCCAGTACTTCACATCGCAGAACTTGCAGCCCTATAGGTCATGAATTGACAAATTGCAGTAGTAGCGGTTTCGTAGATCAGTATTTCTCGATTCACAGGATTCCTTCCAAGTTTAGGGGAGGCTTAGTATATCCAAAGCTAATGTAGGATCTTAACCTTTTATATAGGGTGCTTTTTTCTAGAGGCATAGAACGTTTTTATAAATAAAACACAACAGATTCAATGGAATGACCAAAATTTCGGCTTTGTTAGCTCATAAATTTCATGGCATTTAATGTTTAAAAATAATTTCTAGCATATGGCCCTCGCGACTGCGCCATATGAACGCCATCCTGTCGGTCAAATTTTGCACCACTTTTTCGAGTATACCCCGTCTTATTTCGTCAGTAGTGCGTCGAACGTTGGCTTCTAAATGCTCAATCGTTGCTGGTTTATTAGCAAAGACCAGAGATTTGACGTACAAAAAGTAGTTGAAAGGTGTCAAATCACACGAACGAGGTGGCCAATTCACAGGTCCATTTCTTGAGAAGATTCGGTCACCAAACGTTTGGCTCAACAAAGTCATGGTTGCACGTGCTGTATGGCATGTTGCGCCGTCTTCTTGGAACCATTTCTCCTCCAAATGATATCCAATGACATGAGGAATAAAAAAAATCACGAATCATTTGCCTGTAGCGTTCGCCATTTACGGTAATGTGGGCACCGGTTTCGGATTTAAAGAAAAATGGGCCGATGACGCCTTCGGCATGTAAACCGTACCAAACAGTGATTTCTTCGAGATGTAATGGAGTTTAAAGAGTCTCCAGAGGATTGTGCTCACTCCTTAAATGACAATTCTGCTTGTTTACATACCCGTTAAGCCAGAAATGAGCCTCATCTCTGAAGATGATGTGACGATAAAAATCCGGTTCAACTTCCAGTTAATTCAGCGAACAGAGCGCGAATTTTAGAAAGTGATTTGCCAAAGTATACTGAAAAAAAGTCAAACACACTTCATTAGTATGACAGCTAGTTTGACAGTTATCCCAATCGGAAGTTCTATACCTCTAAAAAAACACACTTTACAAAGCTTTTTTAACATCAATTGAATTAAAACAATGTGATTAAACTAATTCTAATTAAACTGAATTATAATGAATATGAAATTGAAGGAATAAAGCTGAATAATAATAATAATAATGAGCCTTATTTATTTTATACTACTTTCCTATCCAAAACAGCAGGCAGGAAAAAATATTTTCCACTCTGATTTCCAACTTTTAACTCTTCAATCCTCCTATCCTTTCACTGCCAAGCCAAATACACTCAAAACACCGAGATGCAGACCCCCTTCGGTTGCTTTTACCTCAATCATTAGTCGAACTCCGCAGCACCGCAGAAACGGAAAATAAATATAAATTTTCTAACCGTTCAGAGGGTAGTCTAGCCGGTTCCCATAAAAGCATGCCGTGCCGCTGCTCTTCAAATGGCCAACCAAAGGTTTTATAGTTGTCGACTATTGCTTTCATTTCGTCTAAATGAAAATTCAACAAACCACTCCGATTGTAATTGACCATTGACCAGAGTATCGATGGTCCACATATGTATATATACGTATTCACTCTACCACCACCACATCCATATGGTCACCACCCCAGATGTATTCGTAACCAGAAACAAAAGTTATGTTCATGGCACATGACCACAAAAGCCAAATCAAACGTATCGAGCGGTAATCGTTATTAGTAAAAATCCCGGCTTTCTTCCACAGGGACATCACCATCACACCACCACCATGTTGACCATGAGAAATCCTTGATAGCATGCAGTTAATTAGCTTAGTAAAATCACCTCCACCCGTCCCCCGTCTGGCGAGCATTCTCTTGGCTCATTTGGCTTCTCTAGTATTTCTATGGCAAATATTAGTCCCGTCCTGACCCCATGCATTGCCATTTATTTTTAATACTTGGATCCCGAGTATTGTCGGTGGTTGGAAGCCCAAACAAAACCAGAAGTGAGTTGAATTGGTTTTATTTTATTTATTTATTTTTTTTTTCTGTTTGAGTACTTTGAACTCCCACTACCGTACCGGCACCGGCACCGGCACCGTTTACCTTGTACAGACGAGACGTTCAGTTCCTTATAGGAAGTGTGAACTCTTGAACTGGAAACTTTTTTTTCAATACCCCAGAGGATCATTTCGTGCCTAAGCAAAGCCATTGAATTCCCAGCGCAATCGCCAGTGATTAATATTTAAAAAGGTGCTTCGCATTCCGGCCCGGTGTGCACAAAAAAACACATAAAAGTTTTGACTTGTTTTGGTTGCTTGTTTGCTCAATTGACAATTTGGACACTTTATTTTGACTCCTGAATACTGCATACAGGATACTCGTAAGGATATTGAGATTGGTTTCGCTTTCGCTTTTAAGATTTTTTCTACACAAAAAAGGACACTCGTGAAGGGATGAAATTGATTGGAACTACGAGTACATACATGAGTCATGTATCCATATCCCTCTTAGATGTCTGTTCAGGATGGCTTGTTGTCAGTGTCGGTGGCATATCATCACGCTACATTACTCATTTAATGGAGAGAGTAGGGAAATCGCTCTTGACTGGACATCGATGCTCGTGATAATTGAGTGATGTGTTGCGCTTTGGCGAGCATTATCCAGTGTTTGACCTAGCACATGGAAGTTATCAATCATGAGCAGACACCTCCCAGACTAGACAGAATATAAACACTCATAGACGGCGTTGACAGCAGTAGTCTGGCGGGTAAAGGAACACTTAAGATGTTATGACGTCGCATCAAATGGATGCGAAAGAGGTAATCAAATGAAATGCCATCTAGGACCTGATGAAATGATTTAATTTGAAAGTTTTAGAATATATAAATTTCTTCGCCAAAGAGCTAAGTTCATATGTAGAAAGAGTTTCCGAGTCTTAAACCATTTCCCCGACTGGAGCTAGTCTCCGTAGTTGAATCAACCTGAGTATGGGAGGAAATTTATCATGGAGCGATTAGCTTTGCTAAAATGTCTGAAATTCTGATAAATCATTATTTAATTAATTTAATACTGAAATTAATGTTTGAATTAATACTATACACTCAGGAAATTTAGTGAAATCGGAATCATATCCCAACTGCGGCGCCAGAGTTTTATTGGAAAAAAGTGCCAGAAAATGTTCTATACATAAATAAGTCCTTTTTTCTAGGAAGAACGATCAGGCGTTTCAGGCAATCTTTCCAAAATTTCAGGCATTTTTTCCAAAAAGTTTTCTGTCTTAATTTTCGGGAACCCCCATCTGGGAGCACATTTCAAAAGGTAATCAAAAATCGCAAAGAAAATAGAATCTTTATAATAATGCATCGTTTTCTACTCGTATAGTTAAACATTTGGCAGAAAGTGGGGATTGCAACCAAATACGATCATTTGGATGCACAATGCGGCAGCACGCTCCATCCTCACCTATGGAGCACTAGTTTGGTGGCCCGCCTTAAGTAAAACCTACAATATCACTAAACTAAGTAGAATTAAAAGGGGGACAGGTATTGGTGTTACTGGTACTTTACGGTCAAGCTCGACTCAAGAATTGTACGTGCTCCTACACATTCTGCCTCTGGAGCCACATAACAAATACATTGTTTCATGCAGTGCTGTGAGACTCCGAGAGTTAGAGAAGTGGGTCTCGAAGCCATACGGCCATAGTAAAGCCCTCGACACGATACCGAGAGATCTTGATGTCCATGGATACCAGTCTCTTTTCATCTGCACTAAGAGTCTTAAACAATTCGCCTTCCAGACTGTATTTGTATCTTTTAGACCGAATTTTTATACGAGCAAAAGCAATCAAAGAAGCATTCAATGAACTTAGAGTCAGCTCCATGACCATAATGGAGGTAGCAATACTAGTTTATAGTTTGGGTGCCATCAAGGCCCTTCCGTCAACCACCACATCATCTTAATTGAACTGACCCGGCTCAGCAGTCAGTTAAGCAACACTCTCCCCTGGATGTCTGCCGATAGCAACATAGAGGGGACTGAAAAAGCCGATGAGTTGGCCAGAAGAGGTTCAGCTTTTGATGACTATTTTTACTGGAAGTTTATCCTCCTTTAGAATTCATTAACGGTAAATTCTTTCAAGATATTGACCTAAGAGACGTTTCAGACATAAAATTATGTAATCTCACCATATTCGTCAATTCCACAGGATGGCTTTGAACAACATAATCCATAATCGAACATGGACAACAAGTCGGTGAAGCTATGGTAACAAAAAGACTGACCTACGTTAGTTGAATAGTTGACTATGGCGTTGAATGGGCTTACCTACCTACCTCACTTTATCATAAAACAACTCACATTGTTTAAGTAAATTAAATCTTTTAAGGAAAGCATCTTTCCTCAGGCACGGAATTTTAAAATATGTCGTGTTTTGTTATTAGACCATTCCTTCTAAAACTTTCTCCAAAATTTGGTGGTTGACTGCGGTAGTGAAGGTCACATGTCTCGCTGAAAGTCCACAGTTCAAATCCAAATGTTCAGGAAAAGCTATTTCTGAAGAAAAAAAAAAAATAGGTACCTAGGCATATCGAAGTACATATCATATATACTGGAAAAGCATAATACTGGCAGTAGAACGCCCATATGGCTGAAGATTAAAGAAAAATAAATATACGACGTCAGCAGTCCTACACAGAACCAAGCCTAGTTTCTCGCAACCATTTGTGTGTGCGTGTTATTTTTTCCACGAAATGGAAGGGACCTTCAGTTTTTTGCCAATTCCGAAAGGCGAATTTAGAAGCTTCTCATGACAAATGATACTCTTTGATTGCTTGTCAGACATTCGAAAGAGGTGGTACCGTGAAAAAACTTTTAGGTGTTTTTGCTGGGATTGAACCCAGGCAGCATGCGTAGTAGTCCAACGCACTAACCACCACGGCCACGGCGACGTAAGACCTATTATATTCCTTAAACCATCTTTTAACGAACCTTAACATTGACATTGGTTTATCCACAGTGCGGTTTATATGCTATTTGAAATCAAGTTTAGGGCTAAAATAAACACTGGGGTCCTTAGAGCTATAAAGCCGAGATAGAGAATGATTCGAAATCCAGTAATTGAAGATAGTTGGTACTAGTTTCTTAGAGAAGGTCATGTCCTGGCACTTGAGTGGGCTCAAGACTAAATCATTTTTACTGCACCAGATACCAGGTACAGTTTATGGTTGTAATGGTTTTACTGCTCTTCATATCGTCGGCAAATATAAGGATGTTGCTATTATGAATGATGATAATACTCCATCAATAGCAAGAATAAAAAAATGGACCTAGGTGACTACCTTGAGATACACTGAAAAAATTATCGTACATAATATCAATGAACGGCATTCATACAGCAAAATTCATTCATTTTTAAGAAAAATTCATTGATCTTATGTACAAAATCATAAAAAAATAAAATGTTCTTATGAACGATTCATTGTTTGTATGAAATCGCGTTCATAAAAATATTTGTATGAGATATTTCGGGTATGAGCTCTGACTCTTATTTTTAATGAATTTTTTCATAAGCGTATGAACTATTCATACAACTGTCCATCACGAGTTTTAAGAATAAATACATTGGATTAATGAAAATAATCTTTGAATTAAAGAAAAAAAGAAAATGAATGCATCGATTCATACGCATTATGTATCTATTCTCAAAAAGTATGTATAAAGTCATAAGCAGTATACCGATTCATAAGGGGTATGTATTTTGTTCATAAACTGTAAGTATAGATACATACTCAAAGGTTTCGAATGTGTTAATAGTTATACACACAATGCATTTGTATTTACTTTATGGCTTTGGCGTAGTGGTAGCGTCGTCGCTTGTCACGCAGAAGGTCCGCGGTTCAAATCCAGATTTATGTAAGTATTTATTTCTATAAAAAAAAAATAAAATAATTTGAACAGTTTCAGAAGTTAATAACAAAACCTACTACTACGAGAAGGCATAACACTGGCAGTAGGAGGATAGTATGGCATGGCTGAAAGAATTCACCACACAAAAACTATAATAAGAAACATCTGTAAAAACTTCTGTGAAACATATGCAATTACAAAAAAAAAAACAACTCTCCAGTTATCCTAGACACCAACCCATAGAGTAGTTGAAACCTTACAAATGAGTTTCCTACCACTACGCCGATCTGCTTTTTTTCATCTGTCTGTCTCTCTTCTCCTTCATGTGCTCGTGCTAATTTATGAATGTCATTCATTAATTTTATGCATAGATTCTTACTTTTTATGAACGATTCATAGCTGTATGAATATATTCATAAACGTATGAACGGGGATACATGTTCTGTAAGAATTTGATGTTTAGCTCAATTTTAATGAACTTTTTCATTTAGAATATGAAATTTTTCATTTATATCATGTACCTTTTTGGTTCAGTGTATGCGGGATACTGGTAAAAAGAGCCTGAAAGACAACCTAAAGTTAACTTGATTCAGAGTAAGGTGAAACCCAAGTCTTGTCCTTCATGTGCTCGCTGTGTGCGGGTATTCATAATACTTGAATTGTACGAATTTCCCACATTTTCATAAATTTAGAAAAATAAAACGGTTCGGTATAGGTACAGTTTGCCCCTTCCCGAACTAAAGGCTTTTTCAATAGGGGCACCCCCTTAACTTTTTTTTCTAATCTGTCAGCCAAATCAGTCGTTTCCACGCCGTTCACAGAAATTGAAAATCTCTCAGTCCACATACTGCCAAATTTTCCGTAAAGATCTTATGATCAAATTACACTGAACCAAAAAGGTACATGATATAAATGAAAAATTTCATATTCTAAATGAAAAAGTTCATTAAAATTGAGCTAAACATCAAATTCTTACAGAACATGTATCCCCGTCCATACGTTTATGAATATATTCATACAACTATGAATCGTTCATAAAAAGTAAGAATCTATGCATAAAATTAATGAATGACATTCATAAATTAGCACGAGCACATGAAGGAGAAGAGAGACAGACAGATGAAAAAAAGCAGATCGGCGTAGTGGTAGGAAACTCATTTGTAAGGTTTCAACTAACTCTATGGGTTGGTATCTAGGATAACTGGGGAGTTTTTTTTTTTTTTGTACTTGCATATGTTTCACAGAAGTTTTTACAGATATTTCTTCTTATTATAGTTTTTGTGTGGTGAATTCTTTCAGCCTTGCCCATACTATCCTCCTACTGCCAGTGTTATGCCTTCTCGTAGTAGTAGGTTTTGTTATTAACTTCTGAAACTGTTCAAATTATTTAGTTTTTTTTTTATAGAAATAAACACTTACATAAATCTGGGTTTAAACCGCGGACCTTCTGCGTGACAAGCGAAGACGCTACCACTACGCCAAAGCCATAAAGTAAATACGAATGCATTGTGTGTATAACTATTTACACATTCGAAACCTTTGAGTATGTATCTATACTTACAGTTTATGAACAAAATATATACCCCTTATGAATCGGTATACTGCTTATGACTTGATACATACTTTTTGAGAATAGATACATAATGCGTATGAATCTATGCATTAATTTTCTTTTTTTCTTTAATTCAAAGATTATTTTCATTAATCCAATGTATTTATTCTTAAAACTCGTGATGGACAGTTGTATGAATAGTTCATACGCTTATGAAAAAATTCATTAAAAATAAGAATCAGAGCTCATACCCGAAATTTCTCATACAAATATTTTTATGAACGCGATTTCATACAAACAATGAATCGTTCATAAGAACATTTTATTTTTTTATGATTTTGTACATAAGATCAATGAATTTTTTTTTAAAAATTAATGACTTTTGCTGTATGAATGCCGTACATTGATATTATGTACGATCATTTTTTCAGTGTAGCTCAAGAACGGAAGCCTTTTGATCATTTCAAGCCTCGAAACTTCTCCGATTGGGCTCTGCAAAAGTTTGCAGAAAATCATGAATTTCATCGTAAAATCATCTTTGGCGATGAAACTCATTATTTTAGGCTTAATGGCTTTGTCAATAAGCAAAATATGCGATATTGGCAACAGTAAGCCAATATGTGCTTCAAGAAACTACATTGCATCCACAAAAGTGACCACGTGGTGTGGATTTAATGCCGAGGGTGTGACCGTGTTTTTTCGTCGATGAAAATGATCGCCATGTTACAATTTTTGGCCAGAATTGGATTGACTTAGCATCAGTGATATGTGGTTCCTACAAGATGGTGCCACATGCCACATAGCTTGGTCAAACAATTGATCTTTTAAAGGTGGAGTTCGGTAACCGTATGTAATCTCGAGAAATGGTCCGTTCGTAGGAACAGCTCGCTCATGTGATTTAACGTCTCTGGATTCCTTTTTATGGAATTAATTAATTTCAGCTCGATATCTCAATTATTCTGTGTTTTCTTTAAATACTTAATTGTTATGTCTTCATTGAAAAATCCTTTACATGGTGCTTCTTTTAAGGAAAAAAAGTTATAAGTTTTCTTATAAATGATCCTGAAACTCATTGGGATCGGTCGGATTCCATCCTTATATTTATCTACTAAGCTCACTTTGTAATTAATTTTATTGCAGTGTGTTTTAAGAATGATAGTCTTTTGTCGAGCGCCATTTTTAATTTCAATATTCTATTACAACGTTTGTAGATGCAATAAAAAAGTAATTATAACAGAACAATTATTTCACAATGTACTCGCATTATAAATCTAATTAAGTCATGTAACTTTCTTGAAACGAAAATCACATCAGACGCTCGCATGTACCTTAGCACATTAGCGGCAGCAGAATACTCGTGCAATTTGAGATGCACGAATGCATTACACTTTATTCAGCGAATGAAATCAATTACATTTGTCGGATTAAACAATCTAACAATATCACGTACCTGTATATTCTGCAAGCAAAAGCACATCGATGACATGTGATATAAATGCTCGCACACAGAGTATGTCCCGACTTCCAGGGGCGCTTAATCAATTAGCGACGCAGCACACAAGGGTGAACGCACATACTCCTTTCCCGATTCACATTGCCACCAAAGTCAGTAGAAGTAAATCCATCCCTAAGAGCTAAGAGCTAGGAGCTACTCGTAGGAG
Source organism: Brachyopa scutellaris (assembly GCA_949775065.1). Classification (NCBI taxonomy): domain Eukaryota; kingdom Metazoa; phylum Arthropoda; class Insecta; order Diptera; family Syrphidae; genus Brachyopa; species Brachyopa scutellaris. The sequence continues at coordinate 159,883,313 of OX459112.1, forward strand.
CTAACGAAACGACAAAGAAGTAATTAAATATGAAAAGTTTCGCATGCTGCAACATTAGAGCAGCAATTCCGGTTCCTCGCAGCCGCCCCTGCTACCCAGCTAAAAGCTCCAATGGCTGCTTGACTGGTTGCACTTTCACCAGAATCAACGGGGTCGCAACTTCTGCGTAACTCCGCATTCGCAGTCCTTGGCAGTCGTTGGCAACTTCTCGCAACTTCCTGCACCCGATCCCTGCCCCGCGCGCCGATGTCGGACGGGATTCTATTTGGTTTGGTGCCTCGCTCCTTTTTCCCGGGGCACTGACGGTTGTAATTTAATTATGAAAAACTTTTCCATCAAGGATATTAGGGTGGTGGTGCGTGGTGTGGTTGAGTGCCAATTTTTCTTTCTCTTTTTTCATTGGCGCTTTCTTTCTGTTGTTTTTCATGCTCTGATGCGTATTTTGGTTGCTTTGCTGCTTTGTTGCTTTGTTGCTTTGCTGTGTCGCGAAGGATATATTTCGGAGGAGATGAATGTCTGCTGGAAGTGTGTTAGGGATAAAACAAAACCACTGATGGCGCCTTTTCACCAAAGCCGCGTTGTTATGAGCTGAATTTTTATGTGGCAATCCGCGCGGCGGGAGGGGCGCTCGGAAAGCAGGTGGATGAAAACAAGAGAACTGTGGCAAATCGCAAACCACTTTTTGATGGGATCCGGATTATATTAATTTTAATTCGAGACAATTACGGTTTTGTTATTTCCACCCCTCTGGCGGTGTATTGGTGTTGGTGTTTCAATTTTTTTTTTTTTTTTGGCTTTTGTTTTTGGGAATTCAGCGATAAGAAGCGTCGTAGTGAAGTGGCAGGATGTTCGGTCCATCAACATAATAATGGCGTTCTGTTGGACAGACGAATAATTAGTAAATTTTTATGAGAAAATTAAGTATGATTGGAAGGATAACGATACGAAAATAAATATACAAAGAGCTCTTCAAATTAGTGGAACATTGTATAACCCTTACGAGATTTTTCCGCAATTTGTTTTAAAGAAACTCAGAAGGATGTTTTGGCTTACTTTGCTGCTGGTAACTCCTGCTCTTGGCAATTGGTAGAGACGAGTGGTGGAACAGCAATATTTGAGCCAACAATTTAAAACTCTATGGTTGATAAGAAATCCTTTGAATTAAAGGAAATAGAGCAAGCGATTGTACCGCACAATAAAACTGCTATCAATGCTCTGAGCTACATATGTACAAGCAAGGGCAAGAGGCTGAAAAACGGTCAAGAGAAAATCGATCATTATTGGACCAGACCACATCTGTCTAATGAAAGTCTATTAATTCCACTACAAAGCTAAGAATGTACGTTGACATCACATATTCAACCTTTGAACATAGCGGCCGAAGCGCTGTTGTCCTACAATCGCGGTCAAACTTCAAGGCAAAAATCAACTTCATCTTTTATCTCAGAGAGGGATGAATACATAATACGTACAGACGGGTAACCGACAATTCGCGGTTTTCATTTCGCAAACTATTATCTCGCGACTGTCTCAATACATTTCCTTTATTCCGCAGAACTCATGTGGCACATTGTCAATTCGTCTTGCGTTCATCTCGCTGTAAGATTAAATCGCATTACTTCTTTCGCATTTCTACATTAAGCGCTTTTATCAACTGGCATTTGCTTATCTGGCAAACCGTTAATTCACGCAGTGCTATTTAGCCGCTTGTTCGCTTGTGTTTGAATTTAATTTTATGTAAATAAGGATTATTTATATTGAATTCTATTTGTTTCCATGTTTTTTTTTAAGCAGCTTAACCCGGTTTGCTATATTTTATTTGGTAAAATATTATTTTGTATTTTTAATTTGTTTGGCTTTCATTTTATCGCATGTTAAAATTTTACGCAAAATTCTTAACATGTGATAAAATGAAAGATTAAAAATGAAAAATTAAAAATACAAAATAATATTATGCCAAATAAAATAAAGCGAAATAACGAATGCAGAATAACCTATGCCGAAATAATAACAAATCGAAATAAAAGTCGGCGAAATAAAAACTGCGAAGAAAGAAAATACGAGTTGTTGATATGCGAAATAATAAACTGCGAAATGATTGCAGCGAAATAACAAAATGCGAAAAAAAAACCGCGAGTTATACCATACCCCGTACAGACATATGTTCATATGTTTATTTGATTCACAAGTTTCGTTGACTATTTAGGTTCTTAGGATACTCTCAACGGGAGTACTTAGACTCGGAAACTGACCAGTATAGAACCAAGATGAGAACCACATTGTATTACCTTTTTACATCCTCACAGCAACACCGGTAGATAGGGATATTAATTATACTTAGTCGACTATGGTGATAAATGAAAGCAAAATTACCTTCAGTTAGTTATCCCTAATCTTTTGTGTTAAGAAACAATTAAAAATGACGTCAAGGGCCTCCCTGAATGAGGACACTAGCAAATCTGACGTAGGTTCAGCTTAAGGCCTCGTCAAACAGAACGCGTTTTCTAGCGCCGCGTTAAGATTATTTTCTCTATTGCACTGAAATACACAGTCCCAGTCAAACCGAACTCTTTTTTAACGCCGCGTTAAGATTATTACGCCGCGTTAAGATTGTTTTTTGTATTGTACTGAAATACACAAACACAGTCACACAGAGCGCGTTTGATTTCAGCGTTGACTTTTTAACGCAGCCGTGAAAAGCGGAGTTGTATAAAAAAAAAGATTATTTATTTTTAACGCGGCGCGGCGTTCAAGGCATGATATGGAAAAATCTGTTGAAAATGTACGAAATTACACATGTTCGTGCATATATGTGTAATTTCGCACATTTTCCACGAGCTATAGAAATAATAACAATATTACTATATATAAATATGAGTAGGTACTTACATATGTACCTATTGCTTACCTTTAACCAATTGGTTGTCTTTCTCTTGTTGAAATGGGTTACCCCCAGTTTGTAACTTGCTTTGAAATGTAGTTTTGAAAAAAAATCTTGAGACTAGCGGAAATATGAAAGACACTGTCTTTGCGCGATTCCAGCTTTCGAAACAACTGGTTGTATTTTCGTACTTCAACTCTCTTTATACTCGACTATGGCAAAGGCAAAAGGTAGGTTTATGAATCTCACAGGCTGTCTTTGTATGTTAGGCTGTCCACTCACTCGTGCGGCAGAAACTACTCAACCGATTTCAACAAATAGTGTCGTCGGATTCGTCTTGATAATATATGGCGTATCAAATTAAAGGGTTTGGTAAGTAGAATATGGCGGACCTTTTTCTTCCCAAACCTATTGACATTGATATACTTATACAGGGTGGCCCGGTTTGGGATACAGATATTTTGGGATCTGGTTCATTGGTTAATTTTATGTAAAAAGTCGTATTGGATCGGTGGTCTATGTATCTTGAACTCCCACTGAGTTGCAGGGTGTTTAAAAAAGTTCCGCCAGAGAAGTAGGCACCAACAGCTATTCAATTATAACCTAGTGTATTAAACTTAGACCAACCAAAGTTTTATAGACATTGATTACTGTTTATAACAGTGAAAAACTATTATTATCCGTACTCTCAAAATCGTATTTATATCGGGAAGTGTGCGTATAATTTTTTTAATATCATTACATATATTATTTCAGCGGGGTAATGAGGCAAACCAACCGCGGTCCCCGAAAAAAAGAAAAAACATTCAAGGATGGCACCTACGCACAGCGCAACATTTTCCTCCAACCACTTAATTTCTCTGAACAATTTTACGACGTGTTTGTTAAGCCTATGCCTTCCAGATTGCTGAAAAATTAGCTGTCTAAAGTGTTCCTACGACAACTTGATATGCTCTGACATGCGCATAGAATATGTGAGATATCCTTTGCTATTCCTATGTCTACTCATGTACAATACTTTTTCCGTTGGTTAGTCTTAGGTTTTCTCTTGTTCTTTCTTGGTCTAGTGCCTGCCAGAGTAGCATAGATAGACTATGCTCCTGTATATTGGACCGTCTAAAGTCCGCCATTCCAGAACATTTTTCCTTTACCATTGCTTTCATGCCACATAACGGCGGTCAGTGACAGTTCCTCTCATTTCCTTGCTAGTTCGTCGGCATACTCATAACCCACTATTCCGCAGTGATCACGTGCAGATACCCAACATAGTCTCGCTTGGTTCATTTTGCGTGCATAATACCCTAAGCATTGTGCGGCAGATCCTGACTAATACCGAGTTAGCGATGCGGATTCTATTACCTTAAGCGCGGTTTAACTGTCGATATTAACTACGTTACCAGATCATATTGAACATCAACTGTAACTCTATCTACTGCTTGAAATTCTGCCTAAAAAAACCCTGCAGGCGTTCCGGGTCTTGGAGACACTTTGAGATCTAGTTCTACACACACTGAAAAAATTATCGTACATAATATCAATGAACGGCATTCATACAGCAAAATTCATTCATTTTTAAGAAAAATTCATTGATCTTATGTACAAAATCATAAAAAAATAAAATGTTCTTATGAACGATTCATTGTTTGTATGAAATCGCGTTCATAAAAATATTTGTATGAGATATTTCGGGTATGAGCTCTGACTCTTATTTTTAATGAATTTTTTCATAAGCGTATGAACTATTCATACAACTGTCCATCACGAGTTTTAAGAATAAATACATTGGATTAATGAAAATAATCTTTGAATTAAAGAAAAAAAGAAAATGAATGCATCGATTCATACGCATTATGTATCTATTCTCAAAAAGTATGTATAAAGTCATAAGCAGTATACCGATTCATAAGGGGTATGTATTTTGTTCATAAACTGTAAGTATAGATACATACTCAAAGGTTTCGAATGTGTTAATAGTTATACACACAATGCATTTGTATTTACTTTATGGCTTTGGCGTAGTGGTAGCGTCGTCGCTTGTCACGCAGAAGGTCCGCGGTTCAAATCCAGATTTATGTAAGTATTTATTTCTATAAAAAAAAAATAAAATAATTTGAACAGTTTCAGAAGTTAATAACAAAACCTACTACTACGAGAAGGCATAACACTGGCAGTAGGAGGATAGTATGGCATGGCTGAAAGAATTCACCACACAAAAACTATAATAAGAAACATCTGTAAAAACTTCTGTGAAACATATGCAATTACAAAAAAAAAAACAACTCTCCAGTTATCCTAGACACCAACCCATAGAGTAGTTGAAACCTTACAAATGAGTTTCCTACCACTACGCCGATCTGCTTTTTTTCATCTGTCTGTCTCTCTTCTCCTTCATGTGCTCGTGCTAATTTATGAATGTCATTCATTAATTTTATGCATAGATTCTTACTTTTTATGAACGATTCATAGCTGTATGAATATATTCATAAACGTATGAACGGGGATACATGTTCTGTAAGAATTTGATGTTTAGCTCAATTTTAATGAACTTTTTCATTTAGAATATGAAATTTTTCATTTATATCATGTACCTTTTTGGTTCAGTGCAGTAGATACCAGATCTCGTGTCCTTGAAGTTCAGGCTATGAGAGAGCATATTGATCATGTCTAGCAAGCTCATCAGAGATCTGTTTTTATACAGTTGTGTATTGGGTGGGACGCAAAATCGTTTTAATGAGTTCTGCCTTTCGACCGAATTGATTAAAGAATTTTTGATGGCCTTAAGCGCAGCATTACTGTCGCTTAAGTTACAGATACTTTGTCCATCAATCTTTCCATCCATTGCTTTCGGTTGCTTCTATATATACTTAAACCTGGGCAAGATCAGTGTCCTATAGAGGATCAGGAAGCCTTGAGTTTAGTTGATTTATGACACTTAGGAAGTAGCGATTTTCTTGAAGAAACTGCGTCAATCACCAGTGACGATTTGCCATAAGACCTGAACAGATGTTTCTTTGTTTATTGAAATCTCAGACATAATTGTTGAAAAGAGTATTTACTCAGTTGACTGTCCAACTGCTGGTATATACATGCATATGAAAAACATTTATTTAATTCACGGGAATTGTTGTCCGCAGAGTCGACTGAAGTCATCTTTAGATAATCCCATTTAAGGTGGTATCTTAGCGGCCAGTAGACCATAAGAAGACCATTTAAGTTCATTTACTAACCTCAAGTAGCATTTTACCATTGCTATAAGCTGGGGTTATGAAGTTTTTAGCTTGTTTCTGGTCGTTGGATTTGGTCCCATTTTCTGATTTTTTACTGTATATAACTCAAAGGTACCCCAGAAAAGACCTGAGTTACAGCGGGAGGCGTCTCTTCCTCCTCGAAACCCTCGTGACCTGGTATCTAGGCAACAGACTACATTGTCTTAAGCTAGGTCTTCGAGGAGGTTGAAGCACTACCAGACCAGTTTTGTCACAGTATGTAATCCGATCGGAGTTGCTTGACTTTCCAAGCGGATGTAAATGTGGACATCGCTTGTGTGTACCTAGCTACATCTCCGCTTGGAAGATGCTGGTTGATTTTCCCAGTGCTAAGGCTTTTTGGATACAATAGATCTTTTAGGTCGCAGTATCAGCCTTGGGTAGGATCCAGTTATATAAGGCTTTGTGGAACCTAGGCCCATGGACTCGAGCACCGGAAGCATCATTTTTCATCTTTGAACCACACTGAAAAAATGATCGTACATAATATCAATGAACGGCATTCATACAGCAAATTTCATTCATTTTTAAGAAAAATTCATTGATCTTATGTACAAAATCATAAAAAAATAAAATGATTTTATGAACGATTCATTGTTTGTATGAAATCGCGTTCATAAAAATATTTGTATGAGAAATTTCGGGTATGAGCTCTGATTCTTATTTTTAATGAATTTTTTCATAAGCGTATGAACTATTCATACAACTGTCCATCACGAGTTTTAAGAATAAATACATTGGATTAATGAAAATAATCTTTGAATTAAAGAAAAAAAGAAAATGAATGCATAGATTCATACGCATTATGTATCTATTCTCAAAAAGTATGTATCAAATCATACGCAGTATACCGATTCATAAGGGGTATGTATTTTGTTCATAAACTGTAAGTATAGATACATACTCAAAGGTTTCGAATGTGTAAATAGTTATACACACAATGCATTCGTATTTACTTTATGGCTTTGGCGTAGTGGTAGCGTCGTCGCTTGTCACGCAGAAGGTCCGCGGTTCAAATCCAGATTTATGTAAGTATTTATATTTCTATAAAAAATAAATAAAAATAAGTTCAAAAGTTTCAGAAGTTAACAACAAAACCTACTACTACGAGAAGGCATAACACTTGACAGTAGGAGGATATAGTATGGCATGGCTGAAAGAATTCACCACACAAAAACTATAATAAGAAGAAACATCTGTAAAAACTTCTGTGAAACATAATATGCAAGTACAAAAAAAAACTCTCCAGTTATCCTAGACACCAACCCAACCCATAGAGTTAGTTGAAACCTTACAAATGAGTTTCCTACCACTACGCCGATCTGCTTTTTTTCATCTGTCTGTCTCTCTTCTCCTTCATGTGCTCGTGCTAATTTATGAATGTCATTCATTAATTTTATGTATAGATTCTTACTTTTTATGAACGATTCATAGCTGCATGAATATATTCATAAACGTATGAACGGGGATACATGTTCTGTAAGAACTTGATGCTTAGCTCAATTTTAATGAACTTTTTCATTTGGAATATGAATTTTTTCATTTATATCATGTACCTTTTTGGTTCAGTGCATCTGTGTACCAAATTTGTTATCTTGGTAGCGTTACGAATTCTTTGTTTCTCCAATCTTGAGGGTCTCCAATTCTTCAATCGTTCTCCAATCTTGACTATCTTTTCCGGAGAACCGAATATTTTTAAGCATTGCAGATATTTTGATAACAGGATTATCTTGGGATATTTGTATTGTATATTTGCCTAACTTAGGTTTCAGAGCACTGAGACTAGCTTTCTTCTTTAAATATATTTATGTGTAGAAGGGGAAGGTTTAGCATTACACCTAGGGCTACTGTTGGATACGTTTTCATTCCCCCGTTATGCTAACTACGAGATAAATGTTATTGAAGTTATTTTGGGCCAGTATATTTTCGGTTTTTGTCCACCATGCTATCGCTGTATATAGGTGATCATAGATTTGGTGATCGTGTTGTATAACCAGTAGATCATTTTTGGTTTTAAGTCCCACGTTTTAAAGTGGACACACCATTAGTACGGCGAACAAGACCTACACTTGATCTTTGAGAAAATACCATTAGTACGGCCGATCCTTAGATAACAAACACAAAGAGTTATGTGATAACAGTTTCCATTACCAAATAATTAATCACAATAGGAAATTTCTCCTTCCAAATTCTGACAACTACAACACACAAGACCGTCACCAAAATGAAGACCCAACACAGGCCATCACACAGACCACAAATACAGCAAAGTGACAACTTACCTAAACCTATGCTCCGCATTAGCTGCCAATGAATTATTCAGAAACTCTCCTAATTCGCATTCATGTAGCCTAAACCCTAAATATTGGCGCCCCAAAAGCCCACACACAGCTCTATGTACATATACGCAAACTAGAGGTGAGTCGAGCGCCCTTCATAATTAATTTGTACTCCTATCAGTCCCACCTGTGCACGAGAGGGACGATGTTTAAACAGATTTAATGGATACAACCACCTGAATAACTTCATCCGAGATATTTGTGTCCAATAATTAAATCTATCAATAACCCATCAATCAGATCACTGTGTGTGGTGGTTGTTTTCGGTCGGACACCAACAACAGGAGCTGTGCACTGTGCCGTGTGTGTATTTGCATTGAATGAACATATCCATGTGTCGTCTGCGGCCAGCCGACATTGGGACGTAAAATAGCTACTCACAGCGACACATCCTTCGATCTTTGAGCGCAGTGGGTCCTCCATCCCCAGTGAAAGCGAATTAATGTGCAACATTAATCATCTGACAATATTGTTAATGTGAATGTATGCGATAGGTGGAGCAGCGGGGTGTGATGGAGTAGCAGACCTGATGGCGGATAATGGCCAACTTGCACCCTCGGTATTTGTTTTGTCCTCCTGGAAACAAAACAATGGCATACACACATCAATTTAGTAGCATCATATTCATATGTACACATGTATGTATAGGTTAATTCGTGATAATGTTGTGCATCTATATGCGGACTATTGTGTATGTGTGCGCAATTATATGGCGCTCTCATCTTTGTAGCCATCAATTATGAACTTTTGTGCAAATAAGGACATTCTGCATTAACTGAGACGTTTGATTTTTGTTTACATTTGATATTAGCATTGGATTGCCTTACGTTTATTGTGGAGCAGGGGATTCAATATTAAGGGGAGAACTATCTAAATGTATCAGTGACAGTAGACTGGCAAGATAAATAGTAACTTTATCTGGTGAACTTGGTAAATATCGAATAAGGATACGGTTGGTTGTGTTGCAGGATACTGGTTCTTAAGGAAACATGAAAATTATCTCTGACACTTTAACAGGATGCTCCAACTTTTTTTGTTTCTATTGCACTAGCTTTAGGCTAGGTTTTGCAACTCTGTACTCCATTTGTGTCATGTACAGCTGTGGCCAAAATAATAGCATCATCTAAAACGTTTCCTTATACTTGTTGAAATTTTATCGTAAATGTGTTCTGAATACACTTTTGAAATTATATTGAAAGCATTTTTTATCAGCCATAACTAATGCTCGAATCTTTTTTAGGACCAGAAACAGTATATTTTTCCCAAAAATTAAAAAAAAAACCCCTCAAGTGTGAGTCCGACTCGCCCTCAAAGGGCTCCTTGTTTTAAGACTACATAGTTATATTGTTTTTAATATTTCTTTCGTTTCGTTAACACATAAAATGAAAACGACCTACCTGTATGATATATTCACTTTACAAACTTATAATAAACTAGTTGAACCCGTGCTCGCCTTGCTTCGCATTCTAATAGCTTTCTCATGCATACAAATATGCAAATATGCAATTTCAGTGGGCGCGAAGAAACATCAAAGTATTTGTCTAAGTCCACAAAAGTGTTTAGTAAATTTTTTTGATTGACTGCGTTTTATCAAAAACGTTTCAATATGTAACTTTCAGCCCCTAAGTTCAGATTTCATAGTTCTCAAACACCGCACCGCACCGCAGCCCATCAAGACTTCCGCCTCTACCAAATGTCGTTGCAGAATTGTAACTCTAGGTCGGGTGCACATAATTAAGGTGGGCTCAAGTTTCTTAGAAGAATAATAGGTACACCCATTTTTAGTTTAACTTTATGTGATGGAAGCCCTGGATGGAGTAGATAGAAAATTTAAAAATTCGACCATATAGCTGGTTGTTACTTCTTGGTCCACAACCCGGTTGATTGAAATACATTCTGCACTTTGACCATCAACACGTAAAAATATCTCGCTATCAATTGCTGGAGCTTGATCATTCCAAGGCAACAAAATAGCTCCCTCACAAAGCTTAGAATTCTCACGGTTTGTTAGTTGTGATATACTATATAACCGTAAAAGGATGAGATACGTTCTTCGGTAGAAGACACTGTTTGGCACAAATAATGTGATAAATTTATTTTTCCATTTTCTTCCGGAAGCCTTCCTCCACGAATTTTAAGTAACAAATAAGAAAATTTTGTGCGTTTGGATTGCCACCTGTTCGTGCCCGCATATTGACGATCAAGTGCATTTGAGTAACATTAGACCCCTGAGACTTGACTTTTTCAGACTGGCATTTACTTCATCAACTTTTGTGCCTCATGGTACTACTGATAACGTTTGCCTAAAGTTTATCCTGTCAGGTTCTGTTAACGGTTTCCACTGCCTTACGGTGCATTGGTCCCACACAATTAAACAACAGTCACGGAAAACTCGGGCTTTATCACTATTCCGGGGAATAACGTAGCTACTAACCCTGACGACGCCACAGCCACGGCCAATATTACCTTGGCTTTGTATCAATGAACAACCAATACTTTCCAGATGATTAATTTATGTGATGATAATATGCATATGTACATATATGAACCAAAATAAAGCAACAGGAGTTCATTATGGGTTGAATATTGGTTTTTGATCGTTTTTTTTTTTAATTTGTTACTAATATTAATAAAATGAAAATGCGATTCACTGCTCTAGAAAATTATCTTTCTTTTGACACCTCATTTGTTAAAATTGGTTGAGTATGAGAGCCGCAAATGCGTGTGATGATTGTAGCACATTAAAATGCAAAACAAATGATCACGTCAGAGCGCGCACACACACTATTGCAACGATACCCACTGCTGCACGGCTGCTGGCAATGGTCTCCGCTGAAAGAAAATTGTGGACGATGCTTTGAATAATTGTTTTGAAAATTGCTCAGCTTCAGGACAACGCAGAAGGATGTTTTATATCTCAAATGATTGAGGGACAGATCTGCTAATTTCACCTATTTTTTTGTTTTTCAATCCGATAAGCCATTATTGAGTTAGGGCTGCATAATCATAATATTCCTCACCAATATACAGTTATTTTGACTATTATGTAAGACCCAGTAGGCTGAGCAAAAAATTACATAGCTTGTGATCATCCCGGGTACTTAAGAAGCATTTCAAAAAAAAGTTAAATCGAAATCTGTCCAGCGGTTTCCACGCCATTAGGTAAACAACAAAAAAACCTCTACAGTTTTATAATATTTATAGATTTATAGATTATAGATAAGATATAGATAATATTATTCACTCTGAGAAATTGGATAAACATTAAGAACGCGGCTGAGTGTGTAGCGCGTCCATTAACATTTTTTGCGCTGTACTATTGAGCTCAGGGGTCTCAGGTTCGTTTCCTGGCAAAATCCGTATTTTTATTTATTTTATTTTGAATTTTTTATATGGCAGCACAAATTTGGATATAGTCTTTAATTTTCCCAAAATTATTGTTAATCGAATAGTGATAGTTACATTGAAATTGGTCCATTAGTTTACGAGTTAATCGGTTGAGAAATTGAGAAATTGAGTTTTTCGACATAAAATTGAGTTTTTCGTCGTGATTTTCTCGAAAATTATACAACTTACGAGATTCGTTATATTTTTCTTTAAAAATATAGTTAATCACCTACAAACTGTGATTTTTTCATATTTTTGAATTCAGTAGTTTTCGAGAAAACACTATGGTCCGTTTTGTATGATATTTTTCACACATTTTTGGCAATAACTTTTTGAAATCTTTGTTTCGAGCTCTTTCGAATGATGCCCCACATAATATATTTTTCAGAATTTAATTTTTTTTTGAGATTACATTTTACCCACCCTGTATAGTTGTTTCACAATATTTTTGAATAATATGTTGTCTATGTATGTAGACCACCGTAATGGATAAGTGTGCCAGACATCGTGACAGACATTTTTGAGTTAGAGCGAACTTATAATGGTTCCGTATTACCATATGGGTACGGAACCCTATAAATAGTAAATCGATTTTAAAAAACAGTATATTTCTGACTTTTGTTTTTAGCATTTTTTTTACTCCTTTAAATTAATAAACAAAAGCAAAATCGAAGTAATAAGAATGCCAATAATAAAAAAAGGAAAAGAAAGAGACATATCTATTTAACATTGTTTCCATGAAAACATCGCTATTCGCCGTTTGCATGTACGTACAGTAAAACTTGTGTATAGTGGTATCTGCTAATAAAATAATCTTGCAAAAACTATGTAAATAGTGGACATTTTTTGCCAATTTTGATTTTCTTCATACAAAATCACTGTTATATTGTGGAAACTTGCGAAATCTTAAAAATTGAACTATTTCGATCGATTTTTTCAGCATGCAAATTCACTACTGAATAGCAGAACTGAGAAATGTATGCGGCAAGAGTCATTAACACATTGCTGTTGTTTCTTTCTGTGTCCGTCTCATTCTGCAAACGGCTACATTAAAAACGTTCAAAAATGGTTTTGTTTTATACATACACATTCTGAATTCTGGTAACAAAATTTATCGAAAAATAACAAAAGAAATAACGTTGCCGACTGTGGAAAAAAATCCGAATAGTAAAAATGTTGCGAGCTGTAGAAAAAAAAGTACCCAAGCATTCCACTATTCACAAGTTTTACTGTATTCATGCATACTCTACTGTCTACTCGCTACATGTTGCTATTTTTCTCTCTTACGTTTTGCATTGCATTGAATCTCAGAATAATCGCAGTATTTTGGGGAAAAAAGTAGTATGCAGTTTTGGAGTCTAAAAAACGGTATAATAATGCGGAAAACGGTATAGATACGAGCGTTAGCCATAGCTCATATGATTTTGGTTAAAAATCACACACAAATGGATGATTGGCTCACCCCGAGCTGTAGCCCCACCAAAAGAAGAAGAAATAACTCAATACAAGAGCCTTTATTTTTTACAACTTTTTTTGCTTCTTTCATAGAATCCACTAAATGAATACCAAATATTCTGGATGATTTCCCACAAGTTTTCTCTATTTACAGCGTGATACTTGACATTTTGTACGTTTAACTTATGCCAAAAGTGGTTTTTAGTTGGATTCGGAGTCGATGACTGAGACACTGCAAAGTTAGGTTGACGCTGAGGAGCGCCACGCTAAGATCAGTGTTGATCCATTGTGATATCCCTTTGATATTGTGTTCCTTGTTTGCGTGGATGATTCGTGATATTATGTTTTTCGGAAAGTTCCTCTTAATCTTAAAAGAAATGCTTTGCCAAATTTTGAAAATGAGTGTGGTAAGAGCTGTTTCACGAAGTGGAGTGGAGTGTGTCCTCATGGACTTCTTCACCGTCACTTAGTGTTAGTTTCAGGGTATGGATACCGTAGCCCCTATCATTGAGTAGAATATTGGCAGTTATGGGTTTTGTCATAGCACGGTCAAAGTTTTTTTTTTGTTGTAACACTTGCGTTATATCGTTCCATATATTGTTGCCTTCTAAGAGCGTTAATTTTTCTATTTCTTACTTTATTTAGCTTGTATAATGGGATTCTTATTGAAAGATCATTGGCCGAATTACCGTCACTCCTTATCGACTCGTTATCGAATGATCGAGTAAATGATACGTAAAATGATACTCGATAACGTGAGCGGTAATGCCAAATCGTCACATTTCGATAACGAGTAACTCGTTAACGTGTGCGATAATTCGGCCGCAGCTTAATCTGAATCTAACGCTAAGTTCGACAGCCTTCTCTTTACCCGACACACATTTGTAGCCAGGAATCCAGTAGAGTCTTACATTGTGCTGTGGGCTAAGAACTTAGAATTCTTTGCGACAGCAATGCATAGGATTCGCTGTTAAAAGCCAATGAAAATGGTGATATCGGCAGTATCGTGACCTCCGTTGAAAAACACTGCTACAGTCTGGAAATCTGACAGATATGGATAGAATGAGCATTTCAGGGGAAGATTCCTACTCCTACTCCTGCTTTTATATTGGAGCAATCGGTGTAGATAGAGATGGGTCTTCTTAGATTCCTATTCTCCTCTGGCTGAGAAAAAGGTAGAAAACGGCCGTGAGAAGTCAAAATAGGGTATTGACTGATTATTGACTAAGCGCGGTATTTTCTGCCGATTCTTGCACAAATAAGTTTAATGGAAATAGATTCAGGCCACGCCCACCACAAAGCATCAATATTGTTTTGCTCACATTAGAGTTTTGTGAGTTTTGGGCTCGTTGTTACTTGAAAATTAGCAAGCGTTCCTATAACTTTGGCAATACCTGTTATTCATTCTTGAATAAAAATCTATAAATTTAGAACTCAAAGACTACAATGAACCTTAATTGTAAAAATGGTCACTTGAAAGAGTACGGATCCGGAAGGATACGGAAAAAACTTAAAACGCGCAATTCGTCTTAATATTTTACCGAACTTAAGGGGCGCGGATACATGTTTTTTTTGCATAAATAGTTAAAATAATATCTCAAAAATATACCTGTAAATTTAAAAAATGAAATTCGCATTATTTATCGATCAAAAAGTCTGACCTTGGGGTCTTTTGTATTGACGACCCGTTCTGTGCGGAGTGATCTAGTCAGTGAAAAAAAAAAAATAAATACAGTCTTATCCTAAAACTGGAAAACATGAATCAGCTCGTGCTGCGAGACCATTAAAATGAAAATTCCATGGAAGTCAACATAGTAATAAAGAAGAAGAAGATACAGAATCATAGAGTTTCTGTGTGTCAAAACTTTAAACGCGTTTTTCTCGAAACTACTTTTTTTTAAATTGGCGGGCAAGATAACTCAAAAAGTTCTCAACCGATTCTTAGGAAATTTAGCACACGTCTTCTCTATATATTAGCTTCTAGGTAAACCTCAAATATGCCAAAATTCTTTCAAAAATTACCATTTTTGACCCAAAAACCATCGAGAAAGGGAGAAAAATCGGACCTTCTTTTCTGAGGCGTGCCAATTTACGATTTTTTGACTTTCTTGTTTTTTTATTGGTTCAACTAGATATTAGAAGATACATCGTCGCCCCAACATTGGGTTGCCGTAATCGCCATTTTAATGTTTTTGGGATATCGCATTTAAAGGTTTGAAAGCCTATTGCATGAAAACCAACCGCTGGGATTTTTGGACACGATATTCATACGGAAATCCTCTTTCAAAAAATGTAAGAAGTTATTTTAAAACACTTTTAGTTTTAAAAATATTTAAAATTTATTACAAAATGAGTTTGCCGTATACGCCACTAAAATCAATATTTTCTTTTACTCATACACGTACGTCAAAAATTCCTGATTTTCGCAAACGTTTTCTAAGGTACTGTTTCCACATTTCAGAATTCTTTTGTATTTTTCGGGTAGAGCTTTTTGGAGTTATATCGCTTCCTATCAAAAAATACTTAATGTAAGTATATGGCACTAGTTCCTATGTTTGTATAAGATCTTATTTACAAGAAAAATCACACTCTGATGGCATACTTCTTACACTCTCTGTTAAAGGTTGTGGACAATTTGGTTCATAAACATAATTAGGGTCGTTGACGCTTTCATCTGGCCCTACGAACATGAAACAACGACATTTAAGAAAAAGAAACTCAGGGTGATTTGAAATTTTTTATCAAAGTCTTGTTCCGATGAACTTGATGAAGCACTATTTGTTTCTTCTCTGAAATCTGCTTCATTTGGGACTAGCTCGTCTAATAAACTTAAAAGATTAGAAACATTGAATCAAAACTTATAGCTACGTATGTAGACTATATGTAAATTCTTACGAAAGAAGGAATTCATTCATAATGGGTACTGGAGAATTAATTTTTATGATCTTCAATCACGTTCTCTTACGACAAAAGATGGGACATGGGAAGCAACTGAAATATTTTTCAAAAATAACGTTATTTATACAGAAAAACGTGGAATCTGCGAATAAAAGAATCTTGCGAATCCTGGATAGTGGACATTTTTGGATGCCAATTTTGATTTTCTTCGAACAAATTCACTCTTATAATAGTGGAAACCTATGAAATCTGAATAATGGATCATTTTTCACTGAATTTTGTTTTATTCCCATGCAAATTCACTCTTCAATAACATAATCGAGAAATGAATGAGCCAAAATGAATTAATATTTTGTCGGCTTCGTTTCTTTTTTCGAGAATTTCGACATTTCAATTGTTTCTTTTCGTGTGTGTCTCATTCTGCTAGCGCCTACATTCAACCAGTACACATTCTGAACTCCGATATCGAAACTGATCGAAAAATATTAAAAGAAATTAGGTTGCCGATAGTGGAAAAAATTGCGAATATGTAGTAGAAATGTTGCGAATAGTAACAAAAAAAAAGTACACCGAAGCATTGTACTGTACTTTTTTACGGTCACAGTAAAATCGTATGCACGTACGGCAAAACCAAAAAAAAATTTTTTTCTTTCTTATGACGTACTTGTATACACACACATAAGTCAAAACAATACTGAACAGGCATTTGAAGTTTGATGGCGTACGTTGTAGGACAACGTCAAAACAATACGTGAACTCGATGAATTTGATGGATATACGTCAAAACTATTCTGTATATCTTTGCAATGGAAAGAGATAGGGCAAAACGGATAAAAGATTTGGAAAGAGCTACCCCGAAAACATAAGACTGCATACAAAACTCAAAAAATTAATTTTTGCGTTTATGGTAACAAAATATTAGGGCGACGACATATTAACATATGAACACGCTCAAATAAAAATTTTTGATTTTAGATCGCTGTAACAGAAGCTAAAAATCCCGACAGCCGTCAAGTAAACAGTCTGTAAGTTATTGCGGATGTCAATACTCTTACCATCCAATCTTTCGTCTCATATTCAGTTTGTTGATTGAAGTTACCCAGTTGAAGATAGCTGTGCTTTCTTAAGCAATTGATGACTTCATCAAAATCCTAGTCGCCACATACTCGTAGTCATTAAGAGGTTTAATGGAAAAGACGCGACCAACGAAGATCTTCAGAATATCTTGCAGTGAACATTTGACAAAAACTGATTCCATGAACTCTGTGGACTTGTTTGGAGGAAAGGAATCCTTCAAAGTGACGCAGCTCCTAGTTAGACCAGTGCTTGCATAATACTGATGTGTGTTTGGAGTTCTGTTCTCACCTTATTTGCTCTATGGCCTACATGAGTCTGCTTAACAGAAGATCCAGTGCTTACATGTAATCTCCAACCCTTGGGACATACTCGTAGATTGCTGGTAACAGACTACAATAGATACCACCAATGTAAATATTCTACGGAACTCAATGTAATGATACCTAGAAATGTGACATTTGAACAAACTACTCCATAACCCGCTGGGGGGCATTATCGCCTATACATCGAAATGACAACAGCAAGAACGACGGTTTAAGAAAATAATTTTGTAACCCGATGTGCATTTCATTCATTCCCTATAATTGGAGTCCTTATGCCTCAGAGATAGTATGTTAATTTTATTTGTTCATTTCTATAAATGTAAGTATGACCAATATGGGCGCAGAGACGCAAAGCACCAAACGACCATAATATGACCCAATAGGCTATGGCTACCAACCCTTGGATAGTACCAAGTCATCAGCAAAATAGATCTATATTTCTATGTCGATAGGTAGATTAAAATACAGTGAACTCTCTCATTAGAAATTTGTCCGGTTATGAGAGGTGTCCGGTTATGAGAGGTGTCCGGTTATGAAAAAAAAAAATGAATTGACATTTTTTAAAAAAGAAACACTGTAGACATATGGTATTCATTTTATTTTATAAAGGAATTAATTTTTATGTGATAAATAGAAATAACAGAAAAATACTAATTTCTGGCTATGAGGGTAAAATTACACAAAATTATACATAGGTACTCTTGTTGTTTCGTGTAGCTGGATAACACGTTCGCGGATAAGACAGCCGTCAATGGTTGAGGAAATTACGGGGTCATGACAATTTTAGGTATGTTAGGTCAAGACGGGTTATCCTGACGAGAAATACAGTATATGTACTTCCATATTCCGGTATTATTGGTCCTACCAGAGACACATTTTCACTTCGCTGTGACCAACAAAATCATTTTTATCTTTATAAAAAATGCGCACAAAATAATATAAAATATCTCTCAAAATGCCGGAGATTTGCGTTTGTCATTCTAGCGTTCCCCACCAAAATTCATGTGTTCGCGAACGTGATAATAACGCAAAGGCACACTCCACAGTTTACATTTTGGTTTCGTTTCTTTGCAAAGTGTAAAGGAAGAGGAGAACAAAAAAAAAAAAAAAAAAATAAAGTATGTAAAAAGTTTGCCATAAGCGGGGTTCACATTGAACGATTTGTTTGACACACTTGTTGGACGACCAAATTAGGATTAACGTTCGAATTGTACGATATGTTTGACAAACATCATTTCTGATAAGATGTTGAACTGTGAACATGGGGCGGGTATATTTTATTTGCTTCTTTAGTTACAGCATTATCGTCCTGGAATTCCAAATGAATAGTAGAAAATCCTTCCATTTCTGTTTCTTGGTATTTTTGGAATTTTAAATCTTTGAAATACCAAAAATTTCAAAACATTTTGTCCGCGCTCGACACCATATTTTCGATGTTTACTCAGTACTCACTGAATACACAAAAGCAATTAAAAAATGACCTGAACTTTGACGACAAGCGTTCACATTGAACGATATGTGTGTCAAGCATGGCAAAAAGTTCAAAAATTTGAAAAACCATACGACTTGTTTGAACGACCGTACGAATTGAACGATTTGGTAGGTCGTCAAACAAGTGTGTCAAACAAATCGTTCAATGTGAACCCCGCTATACGTTTACGTAGATGTGTTTTGTCCATTTAAGAGAGAGCGACATTCTGTTACGAAAATTGGTGTCCGTGTTCGGTTATGAGAGAGTCCGGTTATGGGAGAATATTTTATATGAAAAATCGTGTATATTTCCGTTCTTTGAAATCTGTCCGGTTATAAGAGGCGTCCGGTAATGAGAGGTGTCCATAAGGTGAGAGTACATTGTAGATGGTGCTTCAACATATTAGTTCTTCATCGTTTCCTTAGAATAAACAACAACCGCATTGAAAAATGTAAAATCACAATGCGTAAGGCACCTCTCTATTTTTTAAGAAAGCATTTCTCGTTCATTATTTTCCCACTAACAAGTGAATTTCTTAAACAGATCCGCTTTAAAATCACCCACTCAAGTATCTAATCAGTAAAAACAAATTCCCACTGCCAAGATTCATCTGAATCACTCCATGTTCATTTGATAGCAATCTCGGCAATTGCCTTCCAAAAGCCTCCTCTAAAGCCAAAACCATACACAAGACCTTTTTACACTCAGTGTTCTCTATTCTAAAAAGTCAATTCCGACGAAGGAAAAATTAAATTGCTCACACTTTTGACAATTGCAGCTCAATTCATTAACCGAAGTGAAGGAAACGACCTGAAAATATCCTAAATTTTTATTTTATTTTTTCTCTCCTTTTCATCCGACGATCCCGACTTGTTATTATTCACACATGGAACAGGAACAGCCATTTGTATGTTACAAATAATATACCCCAACAACTGCCAGCTGAGGGATAATATAATCGGAGCAAGAAAAACGTCGTCGTTCGTCCTACATCCTATATCGTACCTTTCAAATGCCTGAACATTAAATTTAAATTTGGTAATTTACTGTACATCTCGTGCATGAATACCTCTGCCATCTACCTACAAACGAGATATCCATCACTCAGTAAGGATATCTGTTTCCTTCCTGATATCATTACCCAATATCGCACCAAGGCACAAAAAAAAAACACATCAGTCTCTAGAAACTTTGAAAAAACACCAAAGATTCATGAGAAGGATATTATAATCCCTCAGGGTGTATACTCAAACTAAAAATATCACACAGCCAGCGAGCACAAAACCAAAATTCATTCAAAGTCTCAGCCAAAACACCCACCCACCCTCAGAGCCCTACAAACACATATACTAAGCTACATATTCAAAAAAAAAAAAAAAAATAACGGATAAAAAAATACAAAGAAAACCGCAGGGAAAACAAAATCAAAGAAACTTGATCCAAGCTTTCCCGTGTTATTTGATTTTCGCTTCCTTGTCTTCTCTTGGCTGGCGTCCTGATCCCAGTTCTTCTGTTCTTCTGTGTCTGTATATGTTGAGCTTTTCCCGTTTTTTTTTTTTGTTTTTCCAATTCTTGGTTTCACTTTGGCTCTATGAGTAACTTCCCGCCGGTTACGAACCCTACCAGGGGAGGGCTCTACCACAGAAAAATAAAAGGCAACCTGGCCCTGGTCCATGGCTTTGGGGCGCGAACGTACATCTAACACCAATAGTCCACAGCACACCCACAGACACACTTACATACAACTCTAAAATAAATTGTTAAAACTCTCACGTAGATTACGATAGTGTTTGTCGGATGAATTTTAAAAATCCCTTACTGCCCGGTTTCCAGATTTTATGCTCGAAAACACCACCGCCACCCCATCGTGTGTACGAGAACGAGTACGAGTAGTGCCGCTGGTTTTCTGGATGGTGTTTGCCTTTGCACATGCAGTAAGTAACTACCTCGATTTAGCATTTTTATTGGTTTGATTTTATAAAAGAATAACATTAGTTAACGGCAATAGTGGCGAATAGAGTACCCAACGAGTCAGTTTTCGTCAGTTTTCGACAACAGTGGGGCTAACAAAAGAAAGTACAGCGACTACTAAATACTTGAGAAAAAAAGTCACATTAGACGTTGAAAATCTGCAGGTCCCAACTGTGATTGGGTTCGTGAAGACGGGTGAAGAGGTAAGTGGGTAACGGTGTTAGTAATGTTAAGCTGGCTTTACACGTTCGTTCTTCATTCAGTGTTCGTTGTTCGTTGTATGTTGCTCGGTATGCGTACACCGAACAACGAGCAACAACATCACAGTATTAGCAGTGGCAGTGCTTGGGTAAAACCGCACACCGAAAATTCCAAAGATCATGGGACTTCTTGCGACTCGCGTGTTCGTTGTTGGGTTTTGTCATTTATACTTTCGTTGTTCCGCGTATACGTCTAAAAATCAACAATGAACACCGGGTAAAGGACCGAAAGTATAAAGCCAGCTTTAGAGTGTGGGCAATGTTAAGTATTCTATGGCGCCCTTATGGATTTACGTCTCCTAAATCGCAATTGAATGTAAGTGTGTTTTTTGGGTGTAATAGTGAAACACCTTCCTCAAATTACCATGTGATTTAAACTGTCAATAAGTCAAATATATAGCGAGTTGTTATTTTTACTCGCCACTTTCGGTTAGAACTGAAGTTATAGTAGTTATACAAAATGGAGAGGATGGAGTGGGTAATTGGTCAACCAGGGCGACTCGGACTACCTTTCTTTACATTACAATATCCCCATAGGGTGATTCCTCATTGAGTTATGGGCTTTGGGGATATCAACAATTTCCGTGATACGCAAGTTTTTGCTATGACATTTTCACATCAGAAATTAGTTCTGTTTGTTTACTTTAGACATACGAATTTCTCAGGGCATTATATAATTAATTTTGTACTTCGTACCTAAAAGATGTAGAAACAGCTGTAATGTATTGACAATACCAACATCATCCATATATACATAGTAAGTAAGCTGACGCATATGCGGGAGTTGTCTTTAAACAGTCTTCACTTGCTCGCAGCTACGATCTAAGTATTCTAAGTATATTGTCTCGTGTGCATGCACTATCTTGACTGCGAAGGTAGATTGGGCAGTCTTTAACTGACCACAGTAAGTGCGTGAACTGGCGAGCCGATACTACAACAGCGAAATAACATATATGGAATCTAATGTTTACGGAAAAACGGTGTTCCACAGTGTACTGATCTCGGCCCACTTTTGTTTTGTATTTTGAATGACTTTCTCTTTCTCTTTAAGCAGATTTGGTATCTTCGTTGTGTTTGCTGGCATCTATTTGTCTTTGATGTTTCATTATAAAATATGGCTCCAAAATGTTGGCATCTTTTTTATGTCGAAAGTAATAATAGAAATAAAATGAGGTTTGTGTACACGCATACCCAATTTCGCATCTACTCCCTATCCAACAGTGACCCTAAGCCGGTGTCAGCATGCCCCCCATACAAATTTCACTGTTTATGCACAAAACCTGGTGGCCGTGGCCGTGGTGGTTAGTGCGTTGGACTGCTACGCATGCTGCTCCGGTTCAATCCCAGCCCGGGTCCAACATCTGAAAAAGTTTTTCACGTCGCCACCTCTTTCGAATGTCTGACAAGTGTCATGACTCATGAGAAGCAACTCGCCGCCGCGCCGTTCAGAGTCGTCAAAGAACTGTAGGTCCCTTCCCTTCGTGGAAAAGATAACACGCACACACAAATGGTTGCGAGAAGCTAGGTTTGGTTCTGTATATAGGACTGCTGACGCCGTATATTTATTTGTTTATGCACAAAACTTTGCAACCGGATGTTACCTGTTGTTTACCTGTGAGCGTGCGTGTGAAAATTAACGGGCTTTCAAAATTAATTCTAAAAATGATATATGGCCGCGATAGTGAAACCAAATAACACCGCGCGGTCTAATTTAATCTTTCATTCAAATCATCTGATGAATTTATTCCGCGGCGTCTGGTATCTACTCCCAATCCAACAGTGACCTCAGCAGGGGTGTATCATGCCCCCCATACATATTTCACTATTTATGCACAAAACTTTGCAACCGATGTTACTCGGTGCTTACTTTACGGTACATTAAATTAGGCCGCGGATGATTATGTACGGCGCGGCACTCAAAATTCATTTTAAAAAGTGAAACTACACCACGCGGTCTAGCTTAACTTTTTGATCGCGGTTTTAATTCACGCGGCCATATTTCACTGAGCTCTATTACTTTTTTCTTTAATTTATTTTTGGGGACTTATTTTATTTTATTGGGGCCTTATTTCCATTTTGAAATTGGGGCCATTTTTCATTATGAAAAAACCCACTTTTGGGGCAATTTTTCATTTTTGTTTTGGGGTAATTTTTCATTGGGGCCGAATTTCTCGCAATAGGACAATGGTTTCGCTACTTGTATGGCACGTAGCACCGCCTTTTTGAAAACAAACATCGCTCTTATTCATACCTTAGTACCGCCCTTTTGAAAACAAACATCGCCCTCATCCATACCTTAAAGTTCTGGTTATAAATGGTTCGATAGGTAGCGCAATCCAGGCACTGCAACAGCCGCACCTGCTTCATTTTCGAAGAAATGAGGCTCACAGTAACACCTTATGGATAGAGGCTTCTCGACAATCATTCTCGGATTTTCTGAACCCCAAATGTGGCAATTCTGCTAGCTAGCAAATCATTGAAGTTGGATATATGCCTCATCGCTCAGAAAGATTTTCGGGTCGGTGAATTTTAAGATGGTAGTTGAAGTATGATGTATCGTTTCATTTTTATGTCAAAAAATTACAGCGCATTGTTTGACAGATGGCGGAATATTTGAAATGAAACGTCTTAGTGAAAAACCCTATGCCTACATAAATATGTATCTACATGTGAAATACAAATATATACAAATATTAGCTGTCCTGCCCGGCTTCGACCGTGTCGAAAAAATATAGTGTTACTTACAATACATACATTGTCATTTAGTTCAAAGAATCAAAGATAGTGCGAACGCATCCCAAGGTTTGCAATCTATCAATATATACAATCCACAAGTGTGGATTGTAAGTATTTGTAGTTTGAATAAGTGACATTTCGCAAGAAAGTGGTATTTGTTAGAGTGTTTTTATTTTTGCATTAATTGTAGTTTGAATAAGTGACATTTCGCAAGAAAGTGGTATTTGTTAGAGTGTTTTTATTTTTGCATTAATTTAAATAATATTGCAAATAAATTAATTTAAAAATCGGCTAATTTAAAATTAAATTAAAAAGTGTGATATTATATGATACAAAAAGAATATACAAAATATCCGAAACCATAATAACAGACATGTTCCGAATTTGTGCAAGCAATCAGATCTTTCCAGGTTCGCAATAAAGTCAAAACGAAAATCTTGAATTCTTCTTAGTATCAGTATCCAGTATCAGAGTTGTTACACCTAATGTATTAGAATTCTCCTCTGTTAAGATGTGTCTTCTGTAAAAATAGTCAGCCTTTCATAGCTCTTTTTTTTATAAACTATCAGATCTGTGTCGTGGTGTGCTTAATACAAGCAACAACCACAAGCAGAGATTTGCCAGGGCAAAATATGCATCAACAGGCTCATAACTTAGTGCTAGTGTAAGTGGTAAGGCTACTCTTACAATGCAAGCGACCCGGTTAGCAGACATTTCGGAGTGATATCCAATCTTTATAGAGCCAAACGCCCTGCCTCCATCTTCCAGCATTACCATTTGACTGTGAAGAGGACGAAAATTCAATTCCTGTTTGCACATACTGTAAGTGTTTATTAGCAGATGCTTAGAGCTTGTCCAGGAGCGTCTGCCGCGGGGGAAATTTAACGGTCCATGGAATCTGTACTTTATTTGAGCTTCCCTTATTCGTCCTTACAGAATAGTTAAGCAGCTGCCAAAGAATACGGGTTTTTTTTTCACATTAGTCACGTTTCGGTCCACTTCCACCATTCCAAGCAAATAATACCCACGCAAGACATGGCTCGGTGCTTGGTGTCGAACTTCAGCACCCATCAATAATATAGCCGGGGAGGAGTCACACTACACTTAAATTGTATGTGTGTCCTTTTATTTTTATTTTTATTTTTTTCCTTTCAAGGACGACTGGCCAGAGATTCCCAATCCCAATTCACATCGTAGCCAGTTAATTTCCCATCATTTGCATTAAATTACACGCATTAGCCCGGTTCCAACCCGCCATTTGTTAGTCTTACGATGGTGGTTCTTTTCAGTTTTTCGTTCTTAACCTCACCCTCGAGATGAGGGTGGGTCAACGCGGATGAATGGATAGATGGTTGTGCAGATTGTCTCGAGCAGTAGAAAATTGGAATTGAAACTGTTGCCATTGAAAAGGATAATTACTTAAATTAATTGGTGGGGCAACATGAAATTAGACAACGATTTATGTGTCCCATCGCTTGGGACGGTTCTTGTGGTGTCCTCTTGGGGGTGGATCCTGGATTACTTTTTTTTTTCTGTGTGTATATAAACACCAAAGAAAAATACGGAAAATTTGTATTCAGGACACTTGCTGAAATTAGCTTTTGTTTATGGCGACAATGGGGGAAGACCATTGCACAAACGGACAACTAATTATAAGTATTTTCGGATGCTAGTGGTGTGGGCGGATCGTGCAAATGACCAATTGGAAATGAAATTATCTTAAAAAAATAAACCCAAAGAGCACGTTACAGCGAACAATTTGGAAAATTAATCACAAACAGAGATTTTTTGTTGGTTTCTGGATGTGCGTGATTGAAATTTTTAACGTTGACAATGAGTCTGGTTTCAAAGCCTGTTTTTGGTTGATGTTGATTATTTTTATTTTTACATTTTAACCAATGTTTTACATACACTAATGGCTGAGCTTTACGCGCGACATTCTAAGATCTCGTAACATTTTTATGAGTACTTATTTTCATTGAGTTAATAACGATATGAATGAGTTGGTAATGTGTCGCTCATGACAGCCATTTAAGATACTTGGAATTTAGGCCTAAATTGTATTTTTATGTTATAAGCATGGGTGTTTTTTTTTGTTTGTCGATAGTGTGTTTAGCTGCCATTATTGATGTCTCAAAAACGGCGCACTGTGGAATATCGAAAATGTCAAAATCAACCGACTTGTCGTAGATAGGTAGGTATGTAGTCTCATTAACACAATGTGCTATATTGTTCTCAACTTGGCGCAGTCTAACTGGATACTCGGAAAGTAGAATTTAGGTATCGGTTTGTAGAAACGATCTATGATTTGTAGGAGGTATTTTATGACAACACTCAGACTTTATTTAGTATTCTTTTTTTTTTTACGAGTGATTCTGCATCAAGGCTGATACTGCAACCTAAAAGAACTCTTGTATCAAGGATATTAAATAGTCCAACAGGAAAACTTTCTTTCTAATAAAGGCTAGTATGTCCATGCTTCTTACTTACTTAGTTGGCGCTACAGCTCGAGGTGAACCTGGGCCTGCTTCTCGCAACCATTTGTGTATGCGCGTTATATTTTTGCACGAATGGAAGGGACCTACAGTTTTTTGCCGACTCCGAACGGCGAGTTGAGAAGCTCAATCGTGACAAATGATACTATTTGATGCTTGTCAGACATTCGAAAGAGGTGGGCACTGTGAAAAACTTTAAGGTGTTTGCGGCGGGATTCGAACCCAAGACCGCTGGCTCAGTAGTCCGACGCACTAACCACTTGCGCTACGGTGCCCTTGCTTCTTGGTTGACTAATTTTTTTAAGTCATAAGATCTGAGGTGCCAGTCATTCATAGGGGATATGCTCGGCCGAATCGACCTCTTCTTAAGAGAGTCGACAATCTGACTTGCTAAGGTGGTATCGCAACAGGCAGTGACCGGAGAGGAAGCTTGTTAGATACCTAATATCCATCTTATTGTAGTTCAGATGTTCCTTGTGATGGGCGTAAGGCTTAGTTAACAGTTTGGCGCTTATCTAAATGGCGGACGTCAGCTTGAAACACGCTGGGAAATGTTCCAAGAGGCACGGAGATTCTAGTATTGGGTCCAAAGATCCCAGCACCAACACCAGAGGCCATTTTCGATCCATCAGTGTACCATGTCCGCCGTTTGACCATGTGTCATTGGCAAATCATCATGTAAAGACTTATGCCCGAACGGCGTTAACAATTTATTTTCAAAATCAGTATTCAGTAAAAAAAATTGAAATCGTCAAATTCAATGATGAGGCTCATTCTATCTCAGTGGCTTTGAAAATAAGCAAAATTGTCGCGTTTGGAGCAAGGAAAATCTGAAAATCCGAAAATCCGAAATCCTTGAAATGTACAGACTTCCTTTAATAGACGAACTTGCATTTCCTCTGCCCACGCAAAAATAGGCGGATTCTAAATTTTCCTGTTTGTGCGTGCATGCATGTGAATGAGCACGTGACCATCAACTGTTCTAAAAGTGTAGCGTGTTGTTCCTTTCTTTTCTGTTGAACACAACCTTTTGGGAGCCTGTCATTCCTATTTTAGCTATGGTGAAGCAAAAAGGACCCCTGTCAAATTGCGCAATGTCAAGTGAACTAACAGTGCCATCTCTTCTCGATCTTGAAAAAAAAATTCATGCATTCGAATGTGTGGGCAATGTTGTTCCATGCAAATGTGTGGGAAAATGTTTTTTCGATTAAAAATTTTCAAAAATTGGAGCTCTGGCAATTATTTTCACTGTATTATTAGGCGTTTTTCTTTTTTAGTTCAGAGCAGAGCCTGAGTTGTCAAAAAAAATGTTCGTGTTTCTTTTTTAGCTCAGAGTGTTCAGAGTCAGGCTTGCCAGATTTTTCTAAGCTCACAACGCAAAATTTGAATTTTTTTTCGCAAAAACCGCAAAATCAAAAAAAAAAATATTCGCAAAAGCCGCAAAATGCTAAAAATTAATAATAAGAACATATAAAAACTTATTTAATTTTGTTATACATTTAGTCAACAAAAGACAACGAAGGAGACGAAAGAATAAATATTTTCTGGGTTTGGTTTAAAACTGGTGCAGAAAATTTGTTTCACATTGGAATGAATTCTAATGCGCATCAATGGTTCTAAAAATGTAACTTCAATCTTAGCAAGGCTTTTTATTTTAATTATATTATATTTTATTAATCCTTGCTGACAAAGAAAGTGCACTTAAAGCAAACTGACTAAGCTCCAAAAATTGAGATTCCTTAACGGCATTTGTTTTTTTTTTTTGCATTGCTTATTTCGACCCAAAACTGTACTGCATCTTCTTTTGGTATTGGTTCACGTTGGAACTCTTCAACCCACTTGAAAAAAAATATTTTATTACACTATAGCCGTGTTTTATTATCCCCGTGATCTGATCCGGATCGGATTAGAATAATAAAACAAACTAAATCAAAGTTCTGTGTTGTGGTGATTGTAAAAGCTAAGTTCATTTTGAAATTCAGTGCGAAGTTGCCATGCGAATTAATATTTTCTTTTAAATGAAAATTTAATGCGCTTGTTTTATATTCTTAGGAGAAAATTTTTAATTCTGATTAACAGATACCGAATGAGAATAATATTTCGTAGCTATAATTTCATTTTCACATCGCTTGAATATCATTCTGAGCATAAAATTTAATTTATTCGAACAAAATAACATTAATGATATTTGGATTGCCAATAATCTTTTTATATTCTAATCTGGCAACATTTACCATTGACAATTGTCGATAATACAGCAACATTCACAAACGAAAGTGTATCATAGTGATAAATAGTCGCACTAATTTTTGGATCACGAAAATTGATCTTGATAAAGAGTAAGATCTCGTATTGTTGTTGTAATGCACACAAACTTATGAGTTGATCTGATCCAGATCAGATCACGGGGATAACAAAACACGGCCTATGTAACGAGTAACTGACTGGGTTGTTTTGTCAGCACTGGCAGATATAGAAAGGTTGGGTTGCATTGGCACCACAGACGGATCGAAATTGGGCGCATTCTGGTTTTTAGTCAACCCCCTCTGATTGATCGTAATTATAACTAATGCTACTTATATAAATCATCCACTAAGTCTTCCATTAATATATGTTTGTTTTAACTCTTCTTTTC
Source organism: Brachyopa scutellaris (assembly GCA_949775065.1). Lineage (NCBI taxonomy): Eukaryota > Metazoa > Arthropoda > Insecta > Diptera > Syrphidae > Brachyopa > Brachyopa scutellaris. The sequence goes on from OX459112.1 coordinate 159,912,507, forward strand.
TTTAAGAATAGCTTTATTGTCTAGATACATATCTTGCAATCACAATTCTCAAACCATACCAAGTGAAAATAGAAAGTACAATCACGTTTGTGACATGTGAACTGCCAACTAAATAGTTAATCAAGTTCTGCATTCCGTTTTTTAGAATTGACTAAATGTTTAGTCACTAAAAAACGGTATGCGCCCATTGGTCTTCGGAGAAGGAGACGTACTTTGAAGTTTGAAAGGAAAGGAATTAATTGAAGTGGGTAGGATTTAAAGCTAAATGTTTTTATTAAATCGGTTATAACTGCGATTCTACGTGTTCATGGGATACATCCTTCATTTAGTAATAACACAAAATACCGCAAATATCGCGCAAAATATAAGATATCGCAAAATCAAATTTAACACCGCAAATTAAAAAAAATAATCGCACGTTTTGCGATATATCGCACAATCTGGCAAGCCTGTTCAGAGTGTGGAACGTGTTTCTTTATTCGTTCAGAGCGTGGGCTGAGCGCGCTCGATGCGCTCAGAATAAATTGACTGAGCATCCTGAGTGAAATGCTGAGCGCAGCCAAAACTACATTTGACAGATAGGAAAAAATGGAAAACAATTGAAATGGTGGACGAGGATTTTTGTTATGGCGTAGAAGTTAGTTAATACAATTTAATAATTACATTAATTAATATTAATAACTAGTTTGATTATGCATAAACTTATATAAATGGATGAAAAACAATTTAAGGTTACAAACGATTCAAAAATCATATGACAGCTAAGAGCTCAGGTGTGTTTCAAAATTAAATCAGAGCGCTCAGTGCTCAGACGCGCTCTGAACACAATTAGTTCAGAGTGCGCTCGATTCGCTCAGCCTAATAAAGAAATACGCCAATTATAACACAAACGTCCAAATAAAAAAAAATGATTTCCGGGGAAACTTTTTCCAATTTGAACTGTAATATTTAGATCAAAATGAAAAAAATTCCCCATACAAAATATATGAAAAATCGATTTTTCCGATTTTTCTTTAAAATTTTCCAAGTTTCGGCTCCATGTGTGTTTACCTGGTTCAAAACGAATCGGATGAAGTTTAGCCGACCTATGCGCGTACGAACGATCATTTTTATATACATACATACATATTAAGAAGATATAATATTTTGATTAACCTATCTAATGAATATTTGGCACGATTAACTATTGACTTTCAAATGCTCAAAATATTAAAAATTTCTATTTGCCATGTTCATATTCTTTTTTTATAAATCAACTGAAACCACAGTATCCAAGCATCCGGTCAATACAATTTTCCAGTGAATTGATTAAAGTTCCAATAATATTTTATTTCATCCCGCCAAATCCGTAATCGTTAGCGTTCATTAAATTAAAGTAAACATCCAAGCCGTGTACATAGGATTTGGAAAACAATTCGCCCATATTTGCAATTCACGAGTAAACACCAAACACTTTTTGAAATGTGCATTAATCTACTGCCCCGGTGCACACAGTTATTCGGTTTCTTTTTTAATTTAATATCAATTTGAATCCTGATACAGCGCAATGGTATCCCCAAGCGTGCCATATCAGCGTCTGTCGTCAGTATCGAGGTAACCTTGTCCAGTAAGCCCAGCGTAGTACGCTTGTAGAAATTCAATTGTGCGACTGTCGAATGAGGCTGCGACTGTGACACTCAAATGGAGATGATAATAAATTCATGGTTGCACCTACGGGGAATCCGATTTCGAGTCTGAATCCAGCATCGATTCCGATTGTGGAGCTGCAGTGCCCCTCCCACCCATTTATGGGATTTCGAAATCCCATTTCTGAAAATATGAGTGACTAATAGGTGGTGATGGTGATCACCTTTTTTGCTGTACCCGGACGTGTACGATAGTTTAAATCGGATTTGGGGCAGCGGCTGTAGCACGACGAACGGTTCCCATATTTTGTCAAATCGAACCGGAGCGGAGGAGGTGGGATCTGGAGCATTTGGATTTGATGTGATTATGCGTAAAGTGACGTACTGTGCTCCGATTATACGAAACGCATAATGCATTATTAATATCATTTCGAAACGAGTGTAATCGAGGCGTGATGTAAAAGTAATTTAATTTCAGAATTTGTACGATGATTTAATAAATTTTATACATAAAGCAGGTGTACTTGCGGTGTAAGCGCATCACGTTTCGCTTTCATAATAACAGTGGCTTAACTTTTGTTTATCAGGTGTGCATACAGTGTGGCGAATTCCTGAATCTCATTTGAATCGATCAGGGGTTTTGATGACATTACTGAATTAGAAAGAGAAATTGATTTAATTAAATAATCAAGTAATTTTCGAAGGATCGACATTCAAAAACACGATAGGTGTTTAAATTCTCTTACGCAAAAAGTCGTGTCAAGGCATGATTTCTCAACCGTGAAATGATGCAAAACTAGTTCAGTTTGATTTGTAGATTGTTCTCGAATTTAAGTTGTTTAGATGTGTCGGAAATATTTCCATCGGGTGTATGTAGTTGAGTAAAAACAAACCGCAAAATAAAATTAATAAACCGCTCCACTCTGAATGCATTCGCGATAGTCCCTAAGGTGAAATGTGTAGCGACGAAAATGGGAATGATATCTAATGTCGTTCGCATTGACATTAGGGGCTATCGCGAATGCAATAGTGGAGTGGAGCGGTGGCCTAGGTAGCCCTATCTGATTACAGGATAGTGGACAGCGGGAGGGTCACACTCAGCTAAGCTAAATCCATCTTTAGGTTTACCAATTGTTTTTGGATTTCAACTAGACTTTTTTCGCGGCTCTTTTGATAATTTTTTTCTTCAAGACACGTGAAAATGTACGGTAGTTCAGCGGCAGGCCCATTTCGACCGAGCTAGATTCGTGCTTTAAGTGGTTACATGGATTTCCTCGCGTAAGGTAAAACAAAAAACCGCTTATCTTTAACAATTTTTTTTAAATACAAGAAATGAAATATTTCATTCAAACTTTTTACTGCCTTAAACATACACATTTGACGAAAAATTTCTGAAATTTTTGTAAAAAAATATTTAAAACCCTGCCACTGTGACGTCATTTCCGGTGACCCCTCGGGAAAAAGGTGCTTGCGTGTTGACGGCAGAACTTATGACAGAATCAACTGAAGACGAAAAAAAAAAATAAGCATTTTAGCCAATACCTTAAACTAGAACTTGGACGAAGGAAAAAACAAAAAAAATGAAAATTGGATTTTTGGCAGACATTTTAACAAAAAATTTAAAAATTTCGGTAAAATTTGGTCTACATTGCTTTTTTAAAAATAGTTGCATTTCAATAAAATAAAAATCCTTCGTCCAAGTCCTTGTCAATAATATCTCGAAGACGTGTACATAATTTCATCAAGATCGGTTCAGTAGTTTTCGAGAAATCTTGACAACCGACTTTGCAAATACAATTTCGAGAAAAACACGTTTTAAATTTTAAGTGACAATAAAACTGCTTTGAGCGCGCAACTTTCCAATGGCTCTATCTCCGAAACTATTACTCCGATCTACTTGAAAATTTAGGGCAATATTCTAGAGATGTTGTGGAACTTAATAAGATAATAATAATAAATTAATAAATAAATAATGAAACCCATGTAACCCCTTGAGCTAGCATGCCTACCGGCACTCCGTCGACTGAGCACCCCACCAAACCACCCATCGATTTCTGCAGGATTTTCTGTGATCCTGGAATTTGATGGGATCGTCAAGTTGTGTTTGGTGAGACCAGCATCCGTTACAATAGATATCAATTTCATTACATATTAAAAAAATTAAATATAGTACAATAGTTTTCTTATTTCACCATTCCAAGCGTCCGTTGATTTCCTCTATTTTTGAATTTTACACTTTCATTAGAGTGCGTTCGGATCGATGTTTATCAAAATGCCAAGCCTTCGAAACAACAAATTTGACACAAAATCACCAGTTTGCCACACCGAGTCTATATCGTTCAATAAATTCTCTTATGCTAATGGAATATACATATTTGCCTTTATAATCTTGACAGTTTATACTAGTGGCATTCATCAACCTAGACCGCTCATTTGTGTCATATTTTGGGCTTTGCGAATTCAGTACTTGTCGATATCATTTCATAATTTATATACAACTGCTCGAAGCTCCACTGGTTATATGAGACACCATATTTATGCTTCTGGCTATTTGCTTTTGGTTCATCTTAAGCTGTCAAATAGTCAGGCTCTATTAAACGAAGTGAAAGTTTATCACAATTAAATTTTAAACAGAAAATCTGACAAAGATTTGGTGAACTGCACTTAACGTAGCCAAATCTCTTCAAATTATTTCATAAATGAGATACAAATTCCATTTGCAAATGAGGAAAGATATCCTGGTTTGATACTCGCGGCAAAAAAGTTAAAATGGAAGTCGCATGTGCAAAAGAATCGCGAAGAACTTGCGAATAAGTACAATTATACTATCTATACACTATACATATAGAGAAATCTGCTGTAGTTTGAAAATGTTCTAAAGTAAATAGAACAAACTCTATCATTATTATTGAAGGGTGAGATGCAGCTCAACAAGCTTTAAATCTCTTCAATTTATAATTACCCGAATGCTTCTTCACCTGTTTTGACCCTGTATTTTTGTGCAAACTTAGTATAATCTATCTACGTTGAATTTTTCACAAATTTTATACAAACTTCTCCGCTTTATTGAAACCCGGTTAAGTGAAAAACTCGGATAACTGTAAAAGAAATTAGACTACTTGTAGCCATTTTATTAAATTTTGAAGTAGTTTTTGTTTTTATTGGATTTCATTGTTTACAATTTAAATGTTAACTGTCAAAGCAAATCCAGAAATGTTGCAAGCTGGCGAAACAAATTCCCGCACAGAAAGGAAAATACTTCTCCTGCGACTTTCCAAATATGCTTTATTTCAGCTCTATCTTTATCTGTTAAGGTCGATTTAAATTTTTTTATTTTTAGTATATTTAACAAGTTCTACCATTCACAGATAAAGCAATTACACATTGATGGCCTTTGTCTTAGTAAAACAAATTGTTACAATATAACCTACAATTTTGCTGCAGCAGTTCTGACCTACTACTATTGCCATTAACATTATTGACATTAATTAGCATCATGCATGAAGTGCAACGTAACTTTATTGATATAAGCAAATTAACTCAACTGTTTAAGTATAATTAGAATTACCCATGCAAGTAATCAACTACCTGCGGATCGTAGCGATAAAATTGCTTATATCCGAACGAGATACCAGAACCGGGACCGCTCGCGAACTTCAACTTATCAAATAAAGTTTATTGATAAAAAAAAAACCCCGTCTGCTCTGCAATTAGGGCTTTGTGATGTTTTTTTTTCTTTACTTTTGTTTTACAAGCACACTTATGTGCGTAATGAGTCATTAGAAGTGATAAATTTTGTTTGGGTTGTATGTAACAGTAATTTATGACTTTTACTCTGAATGCTTAAATCAGTCACTTGTCAGTGTTACTGTCAATTACTTGCTGTTTGCAGTTTATAATGACGTTCGAATGTAATGGTATTAAGGACGTTGGCAAAAATGTTGAAAGTTTCAATTTACTCAACAGGTGGCACCCGAAACCTGTTTGAATTGGTTAATGCTTTCTAATATTTTGTTCGTATTCGAATACAAACATCAGATTATACATATATGAATTTGAAGTAAATATTGAATTTAAAGATTTGCACAATATCATAAAGCAGCACCATGCAGGAAAGTATGAGGAAACCCACCCTGTGTGTGATATAATTCAAAAAGGGCTAAGAGTGACAAAAGAATGGTGCGGCATAGCGGTACTATATATTACTTCGGTCAAGGCAACGCTAGTTCCCTTCATACTTCGCTCATATTAAAAAAAAATTCCAAATCTGAAAACCATTAGCCTGTCAGACACGATTATCACTCCTTTACTAGATGTTAAGTACCTGGTAGTGTTTCTTAACACAGACGAGGCTACCAAGAAAGCGACTCGTGCACTCATGACATGTAAAAGCATAGCGGAACATTCATGGGGCTGCCAACGTCATATTTTTAGATGGACGTTTATCGGGACTATATTATGGGCTAAAAGAATCAGTTTAAGAACCAAAGACTGGCACGTGTATGCATTAAATGTGGAATGAGATTCTCCTGCTGTGATTTCTCAGGGAAATTGGTCAGGATGAGTTGCTATGACTTATGCAATTCTCACCTGGGTGAGCTACGCTATCTCTAACCTGTTCCAATAGGAATAATGACGAGCAGGATGTTCCTTCGTCTAGGACCTTGACCCTAGCACAGAGGCAAGTTCCATTTACAAGTTTTAAAGCCTGGGGTAAAATTTTACCCCACGAATAAAAAAACGTAAGTTAAAGGTAAATGAGGGCTAGATGTGGCAAGATTATTCACATAAAATTAAGCGTCGTTCTTCTATAGGCCAAACAAGTATGATTTGGCATGAAATGGACTGCTTTCAAGAAGCAGTTGTCAACAAAAATGGCATAGAAAACAATGCCCAAGCAGATAAAAATAAAATAAATAAATGAAAATAGCTTGAAAATAACTCGTAGACTTTTGAAAAAAGAAATATGGAAAAAATATATGGAGTGCTCTCAGATCGTTGGAAACGTTGAAAATGAACTCAGGACAAAATTTGTAGTAGTAGCACAAAAATCCAGGTTTCAAAACTTGGCAGAAAAAAATTTGTCCGATTTCAAAATAGCTTTGGGGTAACACTTTACCCCAGTCCCTGTACTAGGGTTAAGGTCACCGTGCATCTCACTCTTCAATAATAATAATAATAATAATAATAATACTATCGTTGACTTTCTAGATGAGTATGGAAGTTATCGCTTGGGTAAAAGTTCAATACACAAATCGGGCTCGAAACAAGAGATTATCAATCACAAATTTTTTCATCAAAGGTATTGAGCGTGGCAATCAGGTAGATGATGAAAAGCATTCGATAGAGTACATTATGATATCCTGCTAAAAAAGTTGAAATGCTTAGGTTTCCACTCAAATCTTTATCGCTAGCTTCATAGCTACTTGGCGAATCGCAAACAAGAAACTAGACTTGGGTGAGTGATATCTAAGGTGATCTATAACTACTCACCTGTTCCACAGGGTAGCCACTTAGGCCCACTTTTGATCTTCCACCTAGAACTCGATATTCGAATTGCTCTCTTTATGTAGACGATTTAAAAATAATTCGGTTCCCTTAAATCCGAGTTAGATTGTCGAAGGTAGCTTAAAATAAAAGTACGAGATTCGTAGTATCAATTACCACTAGAAAGACGGGAAAATCTTCTTACCAAGAAAGACGGCAAGGGTCATTTGACCCTATAGAATAAAAATGTAGATTTTTATATAGTAAATCATTTAAAAGTGCTAATCAATCAGTTAACAAACTTAAATATAATCATATTAACGTTTTTTATTTCCTACTACAATCATTACAAACAATTATTGCTTTTAACTGATTACATTTTCCACGCAATGGAATTTTACAAATATCGCACACATAAATAAATTTCTTATGACAGCTGGAAATATAACAGCGACGTCTTTTACCTGAACATACAGCTGAAGGCTGCATCGGTATTGGTGGTTGTATTAGAAGTTAAAAAAAAATTAAAACAAATTAAAAAAATTAAAAAAATTACACCATATGGGTCATTATTATGGTAAAATTATAAAACGCTAAACTTCAAAATGGGTCAAATGTCTTTCTAGTGTTAAATTCACATATCGTATTACCAACTTATCACTTGAGAACTGAGGTAGTGCACAGTCAAAAGGACCTAGGCGTGATTTTCGATGTAAAATTAAGCTTTTAAGTACATTTAAACTATTTAAGTTGTAAAGCTAATAAATTACTAGAATTCATAATGCTCTAGACAATATTCTGACCCTTACACGCTTAAAACTTTGTACATATGGTATGTATCTTTGGAATACTTTGAACTCCATATGGTGTCCATCGTATAGGATGGATATAAATCGTTTAGAGTCAGTACAAAGAAAGTTCTCAAGATTTGCGCTGAGAAAGTTTGATTAGGCTAACAGTAACAGTATATGTTGCCAAAATAAAGATATGGATGTCTTTTGATCAATTTAAAAGCTCTCTAAGCTAGAAGAAAGTACTTAGGTACTATTTTGTTACGGTATTTAGGGATACTTTCTGTGATCGTATCGATTGCTTGAAACTGCTCTCTGTTTTATTTTGTAGGCTCCTTCAGGATCGTTAAAGACTAGATAAGCACTCTTTTTTGTTCACCTATCCGATCCTATTTTAAGATCCAGTTCTGACTTTAGTTCTCTTAGTCAAAACATTGATTCCCCACGTCCTTTCCTATCCATACAAAATAAAACTGATATAAGAACTTTTTCCAAACACCAAAATCTATAAGTATACGTAGAAAAGAAAACGCTTATAAGAAATGTTTCCCCATAAAAATAATTTTTGTTCCAACATCAAATTTGTGTACAGTGTCACCCAAAGAAAATGACAACCCATGGCACTTTTATAAATTTATGCTTTAATTTATTTTTTAGGGTTCCGTACCCATATGGTAATACGAAACCATTATAAGTTCGCTCTAACTCAAAATAGCCTGTCACGATAAAAACATCAAGAACCGTTCTTCCTAGAAACTTAAAATTTGGCACACTTATACATTACGGTGGTCTACATACATGGACAACATATTACTCAAAAATGTTGTGAACAGGGTGGGTAAAATGTATCCTGAAAAAAAAAAATTCTGAAAAATATATCATGTGGGACACCATTCGCAAAGGCTCGAAACAAAGATTCCAAAAATGTTTTTATTAATTTTTTCTGTTAGAAACTTTGGGAGTTATTGCCAAAACTGTGTGATAAATATCATAAAAAAAGCCCCCTACGGTTTTCTCGGAAACTACTGAAGTCAGAAATATGAAAAAATCACAGTTGGTAGATAATTAACTATATTTTTAAAGATAACTTAGCGAATCTCGTAAGTTGTACAGTTTTTGAGAAATTCACGTCGAAAAATTCAATTTCTCAACCGATTAACTCTTAAACTACTGGACCAATTTTGAAGAAATTACCACTATTCTATTAACAATAATTTTTAGAAAATTAAAGGCTATCCAAAACGGCGCTGCTATACAAAAAAAATAAAAAAAAATAAATAAAAATACGGATTTTGCCAGGAAACGAACCTGGGACCTCAAAACTCAGTAGTACAGCGCAAAAAAGGTTAATGGACGCGCTACACACTCAGCCGAATTTCTCATAGTGAATAATATTACTTATTATAGGTTGGTAAAGTGAATATAGAGGTGGGTCGTTTAAGTTTATTGTGTTAACGAAACGAAACAGTTATTTAAACAAAATATAACTATGTAGTTTTAAAACAACGGAACCCTTTGAGCGCGAGTCTGACTCGCACTTGGCCGGTTTTTTTTATTATCGTCCCGGTAGTGTTTTCTTGTCTTGATCGTTTCTCCATTCGACCCCAATGTAAAAAAATCAGAGAAACGAAGTCTCGCTTAAAACTAAAATTGAAATTTTAGATACATAGGTAAAGTGTGTAAAATGTTGAAAAGAGATTTACAATAAATTCAAAATTTCACAGAGCGCGTATGCGTAGCAACTATGGATGAGCGAAGTTGGCAAAACATCGATATTGACATCGATGTCAACATCGCTGACTGAACATCGATGATCGATAATAATCGAACTCAAAACATCAATGTTTTAAGAGATCGATGTTATAGGATGAATTTATAGAATGCTGAATAATGACGTAAAGAAACAACATACTTGCGGCATGGAAGCGGCATAAATCGCGACTTTTAAAGTCCCAAATACACAAAATCCCGAAAAAATGAAACACGATGTTTTAAAAATCCCGAAATTGGGGAAAATAATCAGCATTATTGTGAGTTTCAGCCGAACAACATTCCGCCCGAAAAAACACATTTCACTTTTCCCCTATTGTGAGTTTCGCCCGAAACTTCATTCGGGCGAAATGAAACACCATTGATAGGTAACAGCTGAGAATTTCGCTTATTTATAGGTAGTAGGCGAAAAAGAGAACAACAAGACGGAATTTGTTTGTTTATTTATGAATAGTAGAAATTCCAGTAGAAACTTACATTTTTTAAATCTCAACAAAAAGAAGTAATATTTTATTCGGGCGAAACTCACAATAGCTTTTAAAATTCGGGCGAACAAAAATGTTTCTCGTGAAATATTTTTCGGGTGAAACTCACAATAAGGCTGAACAGTTCAAAATTCGCGAATTTTTTTATTTTCTCATGCTAAGTCTTCAATTAAAAAAAAACATTCAAAATCTTCAATTAAGAGTCCGGTCTCTTTTGCTAACATCGTTGGTCGATGTTTTGTTCTTAACATCGATTATATGATATTTTACGTACTTCAACATCGATGTTAAATCTCTCAACATCGATGTTTTATGAACATCGATGAACATCGCTCATCCCTAGTAGCAACGTAAGATACCGTGCGCGTAAGATACCACTGATTATTTTAATAGTGTTTTATGGATGTACTGCTCAAATCCATCATGTGGAGTTATGGAATCTTAGAAGGTTACAGAGTTATATGTACATATATCGAAAATTTCACGTCTTTGAGGAAGTATCTGCCGAGTGTAAGCTGTATGGCTCTGGCTGGTGCCGGACATTCACAGATAAAGTGATAAAGGCTTGCCTTCGCAGACGCAGCTGCGACAGTGGGAGTTGAATGGGATACTTAACGAACGAGCATGTGCTCCGATTGGCCTGTAAGCTGTAACCTGTTGACGATTTGCCATTTAGAATTGGCTTTTAAGAAAGTGTGTTGGGAGATTTTTGCCTTCGCAAGTCCTAGGTGAGGGTGAACATCTTCCGCAACTGAGATGTCAGTGGCTGAACCGCATCTGGCAAATATGTGGGCAAAATGATGACAAAATGCTTGAAAAGTATGCGAAAATAGCTGGTCCGATTCTTTTCAAAAAAGCCCAACAGTTCGCTGTACCTACAGTTGGACATCCTAGATTTTCAAACCAATAGCTATTTGTGTTTTTTTTTTTTTCGTAAATAATTTATTGATGTTGAATGGAGTAAGCTTTTATTTTTCTATTATATTCGGATCAGTTATAAGATTTTTTTTTCATATATCCGTTGTTTTTTTGTAAGAATTTTTTTTCTTATATCCGATTTTCTTATATAAGAAAAAAACGGATATAAAAAAAAGATTCCTTGCATTTTTAGATTTTCTTATATCCGTATATTACAGTAGCATATTTACATTTACATATGTATGTGTACAATAATTAAAAATGTTTATTTACAAAGAAAAATAAAACAGCAAAAAGCCGAGATGAAGTGTACAGCTCCAGGTTTTGTAAATGTTAGTTTGCTAATATTATAAAGTTCGCAATTGTGTTGGAACGTTTTACTTCATTTCTGTTAGGAGAACAGCAACCTAAGCAGTCAGTAGCAGCTTGTGCAAACTTTAGCAATCTACTCTCATTGACTTGACAGTGATAAGTACTCGTACCTACACGTAAGATATACTCACCCGAATAGAACTAGTTGCGGTTTTTTACAATCAATCTGCAAACTTCTTCCGCGTAAACTAGACGCTATTAGTTTCTCCTCTCGACGGTTTTTGATATTCCTTTGATCGTTCACAATGCTGAGAGTGTAAGTGCAGTATTTAAACTTTAACCTCTTTGTATATATGTGAAGACTTAAGACAATAACCTTTTAGAATAAATCTTCTACTTGTGATCATCCCATTAACCTTAGCCCAAGTACCAGGCTTCGGACGATGTCCATCCACCGTCACAGCAGTGAATGACTTTCAATTAAACGACGTAAGTAGATTTATTGGATTCAAGTTTTTTGATACCCCACCGAAACCCGTATTTAGTACCTAGGAAAATGGTTCGAATACGAACGCTATCCGTTCGTTTTTGAGGCTGGTGGAAAGTGCACCTATGCGGAATACGGAGTGCTACCAAATACAACTGTCACCGTATTCAATTTCAACATTAATTCAATGTTAGTTGGAAAGAGATTCACCCATATCTGTATCTTTATGTACTCATCATCATTTTGTTTTTCAGAACTAATCGTCCATCAAATATCACGGGAACAGCTGAGATTAGGGCTCCAGGAAAGCTATACGTACGATTCTCGAGCATGCCATGTGAGTAATTTAATCGTATTAATTACTGCAACTGAGATTTGTGGAAATTCATTAAATTTCAGCATTTGTTAGTGGAGCCAATTACTGGGTTCTTGGAACTGATTACACCAGCTACGCCGTTGTGTACTCTTGCACGGACTTTTACAACATCATCCATACAGGTGAGTAACATTCTAATCGTAGCCAATCTCGATTGTCAGTGTAATTAGGAAACGCAAATTGTAGATTCGTCTTGTTTTTTGATTTCAAAAGGTCTTGAGATAGTGGAGGAATTTAAGTTTTTTTTTTTTTGACTACTTTTTGCTTGGGTGATAATTTTATTTCGTTATAAAAACGCGATAAAAGATATTAACTAGCAACTACACAAGTGGCAAAGAAAATCAGTTTTTAACTAATTACTTTGTTTTTAACGTGGAATCTATGAGTTTGTATATTGATAAAGCATGTGTGTCATTAAAAAACGACATCTGTTTTGCACTCACATGTTTTGGAATAAATTACACATTATTTACTGAGAAGCGTGTTTACTTAATGAAATTATTTATAACTTTTACCTGACGTTTCTAATGTAACTACCTACATTGAAAAATAAAAATGATTTATGGACAACTACCGCAATACAGTGGAGGGCATAATTATAAGTTTATTTATTAAGCTTAATACAAGCAAAGGAAACCTAAACAAACTAACAGAAATTTAAACTAATAACGGATGAGCATCAGGTCATGAAGAGGAGAGGGAAATTTAAACTAACACATAAGAAAAAGAGATTTAGAGAGAATTTCTAAGGGAGGATATGCCGGAATGGGGTGTTCTGTCTTCTGTGCGTTGTTGGCTAGACGTAACATTCTCGAGATTGGTTCGAAATGGCCGTAGTTGGTGCGGTGCGGTGGTGAGGAAGACGAAAGAGCGGTTACGTGGGTTAGTTCTGCGGGGGGAATCGATCGTGCCCCTTAATCATTGGTGCCACTTCGCGAAGTTTCACAAGTTCTTAGGTTAGATTAGGTTAGGTGGCTATCCATATATATCTCCGTATTCGGTAGGATTCCCTTAGACCAAAGTAGGTCTATTGAGTTGCCAGATGAACCGATTTGATAAAGATAAATTTCCATATTTTATTGGTTGAGGAAATATCTTGAAGGTCTATAAAGAAGTATTCTCCCAGAGTCTTTTTTTACTAGGGAGGAGAGAGCTGGCAACTGCATAATAGGTGATATGGAGATTCCTCCTCCTGCTCATCCATACAGCTGTGACAGAAGTCATTGGTGAGGATTCCCCGCCTGCTGGCATATCTGCCTATTGCACCTGTCTATATGCCAACTAGTATGCCGATATGTGCTCTGCTAATTTTTAGCAGGCTGCAGGTTTTATGTCGGTTTAGCTGTGGCCAAGTTTGTCTGGCGCTGCTACACGTGTCAAGATTACACCATCTTTCATTAGAATGTTGCAGTGCTTCAGTAGAGATTTTGTGTTTTTTTTTTTTGTTCTTATTTGTACATGGGGTTCACTTTCTGGGATAAAACTTCTTTGTACCTTTTCTGGCTAGTTCGTCTGCTTCATAGTTACCTGGTACCTATAACACTATGACTATGACCAGGAACCCAGTTCAGGTTGAGCTGGCCCGAAGAAATACCCGCTCCTATAGCATCACCTGTCTTGATCCGTCCGTGTAGATCTCCAATGCGGATTTGTCATTTAGACATATATTTCTCACCCATTCATGTCGGCTGAGAATATTAGTCCAATACTTTATATTGATATCTAGGAGCGGAGTTATACCTATAGTCCGTACTTTCTGTATTTAGATTATTCATTGATAGTATTCTGGCGTGTCCTATGTTAGAAGAATCCCACTGTGAGGTTTCTTTTAGTCGCAACGCCGCACAGTGGTTTGAGAGGCGAAAAAAATCAAAAATTTTAAATTGTTTGAAACACTTAGTGGCTATGCATTCTTAAAGTATATAAGTTGGATAACACATTTCGATGGAATGAAGAAAAATTTACACTTATGGTAACAGTTGCGATAGCTTTAAAGTCGCTCCATTATGAAACCATTTTTTGTGCATATAGCTAAGTGCATTGTACTCTAGTCAATATATGTTCCGCGACAAGTTGATATTAATTTTAAAATTTTAAATAACTTTTACAATATGTCTAAAGATTACGTAAACGTTATCGTAATTAATTTTCTTATTCTTCAAGCAGCTATAAATTTTTAAAATAAATGGTCTAAAAATCAATATGTGGGAAAGTTCAGTAGAGCAGAACAAACGTGCTCCACTCCCCTCCATTTGAGTTCTTCACTTAAAATATTCCTTGGAGTCTTACCTAAACAACGGTACCATTTTCAGCTGCGTCAAGCTGCGTCCCCGCTTATAAGTTCAAAAATACCGTTGAAAAGTCATCTCTTTTTCAGTGTGTCGTTATATGCAGATGGGAATCTCACTATACCTCCCTTCAAAGCAATTTAATTTTTTCCTCATATTGTTTCAACTAGTATGTGTGCTAATTAATTCATAGTAGAAATACTTTTAGGCTGTGACCGTGATTTTTTCATTTAAGTATGTAGTTTCGGAGATAAGCGCGGGGAATGAAGTTTTTCACACATTTTCGGCAATAACTCCCAAAGTTTCTTACAGAAAAAAATAAGGAAAATATTTTTGAAATCTGTGCTTTGAGCCCTTTCGAATGATATCCAACATGTTATATTTTTTTAGAATTTTTTTTTGTTGAGCTCAAATTTTGGCCACCCGGTATAGTTGTTTCGCAATATTTTTCAGTGTTAAGTTGTCTTAAATATGTGGATCACCGTGATGTATGAGTGAGCTAAATTTCTAGGTAGAACGTTTCTTGATGTTTTTATCGTGACAGATATTTTAGATTTGGAACGAATTTATAATGGATCCGTGTTACCATTGGGTAAGGAACCTTAAAAAATTATGAAAATACAAATAAAGGTAAATACATTTGAATTTATTTTTATAAGAAAATCAGTAATATTTTTTTTCGTCAGATATTAGTTTTTTGCCGATTTTTAATGCATTTTTTTATTTAAAATTTTATATAATAAAATTAAAATAGTAGTAAATAGTAGTAACAAGCACTTTGGTGAAAAAATCATCAAAATCGGTCCAGTACTTTAACAGATATAGAATTATTTCGGCGCTTCCATACAACCTGAACCACTGTGCGCCGTTTTTGCTGCTATAAATGTCCAACGGAAGCATACTTAACATTGTTTCAAGAGCAGCAGTGGGGGCTCGATCTTCGAAGGCGGGGTAAGATATTTGTAGTTGTCGGGGCAAGGGAGACCGCGTAGGGCAAAACGGATAAGCCTGTGCTGTACAGCCTCGATTCTAAGGAAGTGTAAGTGAGTGACATGAAATGGTGACCAAGCTTGGTAGGCGTATTGAAGGAGCGTTCTGACAAAGGTTATGTAAAGAGATTTTATAAAGTCAGGGTTCGAAAATTCTTTGGACTACCGTTTTATGAAACCGAGAGAAGAATTATTGACCCTGCTTATTACTTGATCAATGTGAGAACGGAAGTGAAGCTCCCTGTCAGAAATAATACCTAGATCGTATATGGTGGAGACTGAGGGAACAGACAAGTTATGAAAGCAATTGGTTCTGAGGGGTAGGGGGAGGCATTTATGGGAGGAAGTTATGGATTGACATTTACCGACATTTTAAGTTCTAAAAAGTCTGTCGCATCACGTGTAGAATGAATTTAGGTCGATTTAAACTCAAAGTGCATCGGTGAGGCGAATCGAATTATCTGAGTCTTTAATGAAGTGGCCAACATAATTTATTGTTAAGACAAAGACCAGTGGACCAAGATGACTTCATTGTTTAATCAAATCGCATCGTTGTTTGTATAGATTTGTACAAGACAAGATTTTATTGTAAGAAAAAATGATCAGAATTTGTAAGTTCGCTTTAAATATTCTGTGTCATTGAGGAGGTCAAAAAAGCAACCCAACAATTGCATGCTTCGACGTAATATCATTCTAAAATGTCACATTTTAGACAAATATTAGAGCAATTTAATACGAACTAGAACCTTAATTTTTTCACTAAAGTATGTAATTATTTAAGCATTAAATTACAACTTCCCTTCAATAATGATACTCTTTAAGTTTAATTCTATTGTGTCTTCTGGTTAATTACTAAATCACTCATTAGTCACTCACGTGAAAATAGACCAAGTGGAGATGAAACACCTGTACAAATTCGTGGGATTTGATTGAAGATCATTTGGTTTTTATAGTTTTATTCGGGTGATTATAACTTAACTGCTCAGATTGTGTTTGTAGTCTTATCATTAATTTTTGCGTCGGGCGCAACTGATTTGACATGCACACCAATAAGCGTAGCGTTAAACTTGGCTTTTGGCGCCAAAAATATGAACTAGTTTGCAATAAATATAAAAGTTGTGTTTTTTTTGTAACCTTTGTACAATACAATATCAACTAAACCTATATAGATATACGAATAGAATTAGTTAATCCTGTATACATAGTTATCGGGCATCATCGGGTATCGCACAGGTTCTTCCAAGTCACTTTCGGGCATTATACTTACTATCCAAAATGTCAAAAATGATAAGAAGTCAATAATGTAAATATTTGGACAGAATGAAGCCTTCAAAGGAGAGTCCGGTGATCATCCTACCAAATCAGACAGCGAGCTCCCGTGGATTGCTGAAGTGCTTTCTCGTACGCAAAGATGAGTTTTAGCATGCTCGGAAGACTGTTGTCCTGGAATCTTTTCGTGCGTTGCTGCAACGAGAATATGATGGTTCAAAGGACAGTTAATGATGTAAATACTTTGCTAAAGAATCCTTCGAATCGGTACGGGAACTAGAAAAACTGAACACAATGTCTGTCTCTCGTTCTTGGCCTTCATGTGCTCGCGCTGTGTGTAAACATTATAAGGGTATTCAGATCCCCTTTTAGCGTGTGTAGATTATAAAAAAAAAAAAAAAATCTCAAGCATTTCTTGTGCTTGATGTAGAATGTTGGATTGGACATTGGTTCTTGGACTCGCCAACAATGAAGATATCATCTGAAACCAGCAGCTGAATTTTCCATTATTATTTTGTATTCCTCCCTGAAGTGTCATTTACATGTCAACTGGAAAACTTTCCGAGACAATCTCGCTATCGAAACTGACACAATGTCCTCATCTATACAGTCTTTCGGAGACGTTAATGCGGCAGTCGATAGGTTCATTGCAAAGTAAAACACCAACTGGTCAAAAGGTGTTTGCCATGTGGATACTTGAAAGACTGCGCGAAATGGTGAGAAAACACACCGTTAACTGACACCCTTACAATTTCGCCTTTACCAACTTCAATAAAGAATTGAGAAAATCTAAGAGAGCTGTGGTCATGAGGAAGGAACTGCGAAAGCCTAGAAGAGCTACCAGATATCGCACGGCTTCATAGAGATTACCAAATATGTAAACATACCTTATGTTTTAATTAACATAAGGTATGTTTACATATTGGCTTTCGATTTTACAATGAACAATTAAAAAAAACTATTCTTAACTTAAACCAGTAGGGGAGACTGTGGCACATTTGAACACTTTTTCCTTTGAAGGCTTCTTAACACCAATATATTTGAAATATTGGTCTTTAAGTTATTCACACTTTGAGAAGTGATATTGCCCTTCAATTTAAACCAACATTTGTGTAAATTCAATAAAGACTTATAATTTATTTAATTTTTTTTTAAATAAGTCCTAATGCTCAAATGTGCCCCAAGCGGGGGCATCTTTGAACAGGCCTGGGGCACTTTCGAACTGTAGCTATTTTAATGGTTTATGATAGCAAATTAGAGGCTGCGCGCATGTTTTTAAATAAATCAAATATTTGTTTTTGAATTAAAACAATTTTAAATAAAAAAATTATTTTTTTTTTATATAAAAATCAAACTTAAACATCTTGAAGTTTCTGGAGTGTTGAGTTACCGCTAGAATGGCGCTCTTGATGTAATTTGCGTTAAGATCGGTAGTTGTTTTTTTTGTAGATGCTTAACATTATTATACCATCAGAAATTAATTCAACAAAAAGGGGATCAACCTTTAAATGAGAAGGTATGCACCTTAGAACGTGTTCAAAAGTGCCCCGTCCATTTTTTTTCAAACCTGCCCCAACATGCGTAGTGTTACAAAATTCAGCATAACGAATTATGTATGAAATATTTAGCAAAAAGCTAACCTTATTCTTATTCCAAATGAAACGGTGCCTGCAGTAAATATTTCTCACAAAGAGAGACCCTCACCAAAATTGTTTAACACCCTTAAAAAAAAATGTATACAACGACATTGTGTGCATAAATTCTGGACTCGGCTACTGGCAGACGACGACTGAGGAAACCCCCGAAAAGTGTTGACCACTAAAGATGAGGGTATCGCCATGTGGAAATTTTGGTTAACGCTTTAAAATATTTATTAATTGAGTTGTTATTAGCGATGTTCAAAGCTGCCTCACGTTCAAAGGTGCCCCAGTCTCCCCTAGGTATGGATCTAACAGTGCGGCTGAAAAGTTTTAAAGAAAATAAAATTTTTTTTGAAAAATTCGATTTTATTATTCAATATAGTGACTATCAAGGGCGATTCACCGATTATAGCGATCTTTCAACTTTTCGATACCATTTTTGTAGTACGATTTGTCTTTTGCTTCAAAATAGGCCTCAGTCTCGCCGAATACTTCTTCATCGGCGTTAAATTTCTTTCCAGCGAGCATTCTCTGGAGAATACGGTGGATGCGAAAGCAATTCGAAGCCTAATCCATACAATTTTGCCATCGTTTTCATTGATTTGTGACATGTTGCATTGTCTTGATGAAACAACACTTTCTTCTTCTTCAAATTGGGACGTTTTTCCGGGATTTCGTTCTTCAAACGCTCCAATAACGCTGTGTCGCTGTTGATGGTTTCCCCTTTTCAGGATAGTCGATGACAATTATTCCACGCGTATCCCAAAATACAGACGCCATAACTTTGCCAGCTGACCGTTGAGTCTTTCCACGCTTAGGCTTCGGTTCACCGCGTGCAGTCCACTCGGCTGACTGTCGATTGGATTCCGGAGTGAAATGATGGAGCCATGTTTCATCCATTGTCACATATCGATGCAAAAATTCCGGTTTATTACGATTGAATAGCTTCAAACACTGCTCAGAATCATCAATTCGTTATTGTTCTTGGTCGGTTGTTAGCTCGCGCGGAACGCACTTTGCACAGAGCTTTCGCAAATATTCATTAACGATATGTCCAACACGTTCCTTTGATATCTTTAGAGTGTCAGCTATCTCGATCAACTTCATTTTACGGTCATCCAAATTCATTTTGTGGAGTTTGTTGATGTTTCCGTCCTTAACAGCCTCTTTTGGACGTCCACTGCGTTCATCGTCTTCGGTGCCGAAATTTATACACGTGTCTTTTGTAGGTTGGTACTAACTAAAAATGATATGGATGGAATTCGACGCCGATGGAAGGTTACTATGTACCTTTGCATTCGCGTTGCAAATAAGATCACTCTTTAAGTAAAGACTCACTTCATTGGTGACACTTCCAAGACAAAATACCGCTTACGTCACATTGCGTTCATAGATAAATAAAACTCACTCAAAACAACCCGAATCACTCAAAATATCTACCACAATGCCACCCCACCCCCCTTGAGGCACGATAAATCAAAAAAATGTCGGTAAACAAACGTAATGAACATTTTCCAGAAGCAAGTCGCCAAAGCAAAGCTCAGAGATTTGGAGCAACAACTTCAGCGAATGTTGAGAAAATCCTTTTCAATTAACAACACTCATCCTAATCATGAGACAAATCGTGTACTCACATCATTCGTGGCGCTTGTTTATGGTGGTTTATGCGTTAAAATTAAACCAGCGCAGCGCCAGCCTCGCATTGATTGCTTGTTGGTTGTGTTGCGAACTTTATGCGAAGATTTTCCACGCAATTTACTCCGAAATGTCATTTCTTTGTGCGTGACAATCACGTGTCGAAAATTTTATTCAACGTTCCTAGTCACATATGCCTACATATGACGAGTGTGTATCTGTCAGATACTTATCTCATGTTAAATATTCCTTTTTTTCTTTCTTTTTTTTGGTTGAAAGGAGAACTTCTTCCATTATGGTACTTAAGTTCATGGCACGTTTGCAGACACGTTTCGTAATAAAAATCTCCTCACAATGTACATATATGTACACATATGTATGTGTGTATGTAAGAAATAATGTAGGTACTTAAGCTACATCGATGGAAACATTTTTGTTTTGTTATATTTTTCTTTATTTAATTCCACATGTGTGTTCGCCCACTTGCAGGAGTCTCGGTCCTTCGACACCATGCCAATAAGAGCCTATAATCTGGTAGAAGTTTTATTGTTTAACAAAGAAAGTAAGGAAACCGAAATTTTGAGCAAATGTGGAGTTTCCAATTATTCTATTATTATTTTATATGTACCTACACTCACATTGGTTAACTTTGCCGTCCGTGTTAAGTCGAATTTCTTAAATATAAATCCTTAAACTTCCATCAAATGTGCATTATGAAGGAGCTGTAGAGAACGTTGTATACATCAGTTAAGCTACTGATACCCAAAATCCAGGATTGACGGTTTCCAGTTGTCTGGATCTTGACAATCAATTTTAGTCTCGATGAATTTAAGCTTCAAATGGTTTATTATTATTGTTGTCGAAGGGTGTGTTTCGTCGCGACCTTGCTCCATTGTGCCCTCTACAAGAAACATTCCTCCCGAACCAAATTCAAGGGCCAGAGACAAGCTAAGAAATGCATAACTCCAGCTCGCGGCAATAGTCAACTTGAGCTTAATAAACACTAGCTAAGTGTCCTAACAGGTTTTCTGACAGCTCACTGGCCACTACGTATAAGATACCGACGATGACTCCTTTCAAATCTACGGAGGAGACTTTGGAATACATACAGTATACTTTGTGTGGCCCTGCTGCGGCAAAAGGCAGAGTACTCCATATTGTATTGTATTGTATTGTATTGTATTTGGAAGGGCGTAGACCTGTAGGCCCATTGTACTTTGGTGAAGTACCACCCCATTCGCTGAGTTAGCGATTTGTTGCTGAGCTATACATCGATCTTAATCTGCCCGTCGCTTTCGCAAAGCGAAGCAACAGGGCAAGATTGAGCTCCAGTAGATCAACGTCCCGTAGGGTGTAGCTGCCTAGAGTGGCATTTCTGGCTCGAGCAAAGGCCGGACACTCGCTAATGAAGTGCTCAGCCGTCTCATTTTCTTCCAGGCACATCTCGCAAAGGCCCGAGCTTCGGATTCTAATTTTGGGGTGCACGTTTAAGGGAGTGAAACCAGTGACCAGTCCTGTGAGGATTTTGAGGTCATTTCTACTAAGGTGTAACAGAAACTTAGTTCTGTTTGCCCTGGGCGCGTCTACTAACATTTTGGCCTGTCGTCATGACCCAAGTTCGTGCCAATGGCTGTAGTCGCAGCAGTTCAAGAAGCTTGTTTTTAGCATAAGCTGAACTGCAGCCAATAATAGGCTGAGGGGTTCGCTGATCCAGCTCTAGCCAGAGCACCAGCTTTATCGTTTCCCATGATGTCAGAATGTCCCGGGACACAGCCCAGTGTAATCTTATTACATCGCCCAAGCTGATTCAATTTATTGACAGCTTCCTCAACAATTTTTGAGTTGATCAACGCTGCAGAACAGGCTTTGATAGCTGCTTGGCTATCAGAGCAGATGTACATAGATGGACTTGCCTTTCGATCTCTTGTTAAGTGCAATGTGCGCTGTACAGGCGATAGCATACACCTCTGCCTGAAAGACAGTTGAAATTCTACCCAGTGGAATAGATTGGAATAGAAAACTAGACCAACTTCCGCTGTTCCATTCAGAGCGATCTGGAAAGAGACATTGGAACCTTCGCCCGAAATTGTATTTGGAGCTTGTGGTGTCCAGAGCTCCCTCCAAGGCTCCTGGTACTGAATCGAGAAGCTCCCCCACCCTACTACCTCTACTACCTTCACTGAAGATAGCTCGCCTTCCAAGAAGCACGCCTATACGGTATACTGCTTTTCTAGCTTCGTTTTCAATGAAGACGAAGAAAAATAAGAGCCGGCACCGGCACAATATAAATCTCTTTTGGTCGCGGTGCACACTATTAGGGCCAATTGCATTACATTACATCCCTCTCATCATTACTCCTGTCGAAATTGGTTAGAGTTTAACTCACATCTAGCCCAGTTGAGAATTACATGAGTCAAAGCACCTCATTCAGACCAATTTCCCTGCACAAATGCAATGGAATTGGATTGGGTGTTGTAAGTAGCAGATTCTCCGTCGTAAGTTGGTATTCACTATTCACACAAAAACTTCAGTCTTTCAGTTCTGGAGTTTCATTGGATTCATTGTAAAATTTGCGTGATCCCTTATCTCAGCTTCCTGAGATGTTTCTTAAGTAAGGATAGCAGTTAAGATACGGAGTTAATTAATACAAGCTCTGAATCAAGTAATTACCCAGAAAATTCTTTGCCTGTGTATTTATCCAAGACCTGCTATCCTTTCCCGGTTTTTTGGTATGTTCTCCCATCCCACAGAAGAGTTAAGGACCCACAAGAGGGTGTAGTAGCCTCTTTCTTGGCAAGTTTGTATGCCTCTTTGTTACCTATCCCCACATGCACTTGTACCCAGTAGAAGATAGTGTTGTCTTGGGACAGGTTAGGTACTACGGCTGTGTACACTGTACATCCAAAGGGTGATTTTTGGCTTAAGTCCCCATTTCTTATCGAAGGTCCTGTTGCAGGCGTAGAAGAATGCTCATAGTCGATATTTAGTTTTCAGCTGAATTTTGGACTTAGAACCGTGCCCAAAGCCTGCAACTTATTCAAATATTTTCATCTATCAAAAGAAGTAACAAACCGCAGACTAACATATTTTTTTAATTCAATTTTTTTTGTTTTTTTTTCAGAGGTAGTTTGGATTCTGACCCGTGACCGTAAGCCGAATGCAACTGTCATAGAGCAGGCACGTAAAGTCCTAGATGACAACAAAATATCAAAGCGACTACTTCTGAAGACAAATCAAAATAATTGTCCTGACAACTAAAAACCAGTATTAAATGATTATAAATACATACATAATATGTTTATTAACTATGAATAAAATGTGAGTTAAATTTAAAATTTTTAAAGAATTATTAATCTTCCTTATGTGCACCTGGGTCTCCTCTTGGATAAAAAAAAAAAACTTAGCTGGAAACTCAATATCCAGGAAAGAGTAAAGAAAGCCGTCTACTCTTGCAGAAAAGCTATTTTTCAGCAAATGGGGATATCAACCCCGCATAACTCATTGGCTCCAAGTGTCTGTTATCAAACCGATTCTGATGTATGGCGTAATTTTTTGGTGGACCGCCTTTAATTAAGCTATACATCGTGACAGCCTGGGGTAAGTACAAAGACTAGCTTGTCTGTGTATTAGTAGAGCACTAAGAACAGCACTCTCCACAGCACTAGCCATCCAACTTCATCTCCTACCCCTTGATATAACCTGGAAGAAAATGGCGGCCAGCGCTGACATACGGTTGAAAGCCATCTCACGCAGTGTTCGAGTAACTACACTGGATATTGGATCACCTAACTCTTCCCGAAAACATAGACTATCTGTGCCGAAGCCCAATTTCGATAAAAACTTTAAAGTCACTATTCTCTATAGATCCTTTTAGGGTGGTTTAGGAGCAAAAACACATGAGCACCATGGTGTAGTGGTAAGTATGCGTTAGACTACAACGCAATACTGCCCGGGTTCAATCACCGGAAAACACATAAAAGTTTTTTCACGGTGCCACCTCTTTCTGATCTGACCTGATCAAAGAAGAATTTGCCCAGGGTTCTGTTTCTCAGTTGATAGAGATTGGGGCAGTGACAGGAAACGGGCTGTATACTCATGTTCCTCTTCGTTACCGCATACTCTGCATTATGTCATTATCATTCAGTCGTAATTTCTTCATGTGGTATCTTAGAGTGTTGTGCCCAGTTAGCACTCCTATTAGCATTAACAGCGACTTCCTGTCTTTTTGTAGGAGGGTCCTTGTTCTTGTTTTGTAATATTCTGGCCACAATCTTCTTGATCCCTCGCAGGTGGTTAGCCATGTCCACCTGTTATTTGCCTCAAAGTTTAGGTTTAACCGCTCCGTCTGCTTGTTCTCTATCTAGGGTTGAGCCCTTTCTGGCCAGTACATCTGCGGCTTCGTTGCCCGGTATCCCGCTGTGACCAGGAACCCAGGAGAGTTTTACATTGTCCTGCGTGCCGAGAACCTTCAGCTCTTCGCGGCAACACTTTATAAGCTTAGATGTTATTTGTGTAGCAGCTATTGCTTTTATGACCGCCTGGCTGTCAATGTAAATATTTACATCCTGTCGTGATATTTTCATCATTGACACCAATTGGACACACTAAAACAGATAAGTCTATATATGTACATCTTCACCAACATCTCTCACCTACTAAAACCAACGATTGTGTGGGAGGATGTGTTTCCTCAGACAGATTATAACTCAATCTTTCTTACGTCTCCCTGATCACTGCAGTCTGTTTCAAGCGTAGATGATGGCGATTTCCGAAGCACTATCCTGGATCAAGAGGAATGTAATATCTTCCAACGACATTAGCATTTTCTGGGATAGTCAGGCTGCATGGAAATCCCTGGAATTAGTTTTATCCACTTCTAACACCACCTACAATTGTCTTTCATCTCTTATAGAGATGGCTAAGCAGTCCAATATTAATACCTATTGGGTGGCGGGGCATAGAGACATTTCAGGGAATTGTAAATCTGATGGACCCGCTAAAGGAGATTATAGATATGCTTTGCCCCTTGCTACTTACAAGCTATCACTCAAACTTGACACAGTCAATAAAACCAATGTGAGGTGGAAAAGTGGATCTACTTGCCTTGCCACCAGACAGATCTGGCCTAGGCTGGATCTTAACCGCTCTAACTACCCTCTGTCTCTAAAAAGTCCATGAATTAGCTTGACTATTGGTGTCATCACAAAACACTGCCTTATAGGCAATCAAGCAACTAGGCTTGGTATCGTTTCAAATGTGACGAGTAAGATGAAGAAAGCCCTACATAGCCCCATATATCCTCTGTTTATGCCCAGCTCTTTCCCGGAGTAGAAAACTACACCTAGGAGAATATCTCTTCAACGATCTCAGTGACTTAGGACAAAAAAAACGTTGGAAGCATCTCTGGCTTTATATAAATCTCCAAATAGTTCTCATGAGTAGCAGGGATACACATCCTAAAGATCGTTAGTATCACCATGGGCCTCTATAGGTCTAAGTGTGCTGGTAATCGAGTTACTGGCAGTCATTGCTACCTAACCTATGTGGATCAGGGCTTTGAAGGGCAATCTGCGTTTATGCCCAGCAGCCTAGCGGGCTAAGCAAGTCTTATAGACGAGATATCACCTCACCAGCATCCCGATGGAGATTCTCACTTCCCACAAAAATCTTCCAATACCCAACCTTCCTTTTCTTTCACCCCAAAACCCGTTTATCCTGATTTCTGTAAAAAGCCATTTACGTACATTTTTAACCCTTGAACTTAATAAGGATTTAATGGAATTGAAAATCCTTAAAGTATCAAAAATCGATAGATTCCCCAAAGCAACACACAAAACCCTATCAAAGGCAAAATCCTTATGAAGAACCAATGATTGATTTTACCAAGGTAAACCAGTGCATTAACCTACCCCCCCGTAAATCGGTATCTTAAAACATCCAGTTCACGGTTCAACCCCCGCTGTCTGCTGCCTAAAGCCTACTAACCTAATTTGAGTGTGGGCACCTAATCTAAATATCGACTGACGTCAACGACGACTGTTCCCGTTTTTCAGCCCATTTACTTGGCGCATAAATGGCAAATTAGATTCCAGAGTGAACGAGCAAAGCACAAGGAGACGTTGAAAAATTCATGAATACGACAGCAGAGAGGGGGGATTTTACGAACGATGGGAGACGGGACGGGACCTGATCCTTGCACTTACCTACACAAAGTGGGTACTTACATCCGTGTAGATTGTACATTTTTTCCCGTGTTACGTTGTCAATGATAAGCTTATTAAAGTACCTTTGCCGTAACTCATACATTATGGAAGGATACTACAGGAAGGCGATTTCCTTCCTTCGCGTGCTTCCTCTGCTGTTGTTTTCCCCACACTGCTTGCTGTTTTGTTTCTTCTCCCCCGCTCCCATTCCCGATGGGATGGTGATGGCGCTATGCATCCGTCCTTGGGGATGGAGAATTATTATTGTCCTTTTTACGAAAAGAAAAAAAAAGTTAACTCACCATTGGCCCAGCATGCACTTCGATACGGTCCCATACGCGCGAGATGGCAAGCAGCACCCACTCACCAGGTGGATGCTAGGATGCTGCTGTGTTTTATGTTTCCTTGCATCTCAAGAGCTCAGAGATTCCCAGAAATTCATCTGCTGACAGGAAGGGAATGGTTGAGTATTTGTCAGAGACGGGGGTCTGTAGTGCTAGTGGTGACTCCACGCGCGTTGCTTTTTGTGTCCTTTGCAAAATTAATGTTCAAAATATGTCCTTGTTTATGTATTTATATGTGTATGTGTGTATTTCATTTCTTTTGTATCTAGTTACAGAAAGTGTGGGTGAAACGTTAAAAGCACACAGCCAGTACCTGGTACCAGCTGATATGTTGGCTGGCAGAGAGGTTGAGGTACCACCGCGCTTTTCGAAAATATTATCTAACGTCGACTTGAGAACAAAGAAAAAAAAAATGAAATTGGCAAAGAAAACTTGACGGGTATTTGGTTGCATTACATGTAAAATGGTATGCGGAAGGGGGACTCTTGGCAACCGAAGTACCCCCACGGAACGGACTAAGGGTTTTCGTTTTTATGATAACATTGTTGTGTCATTCGCGTATTTCCTGTTTCCTTATGCTGTTGAGATTTTTCGAGATGATATGTGTAAGCGGGAAATGCATTTCATTGGGGTTGATGTGCTTAGAGTGTGCCATCATATAAGGCGGGCATTGTTTGCCAAAAGAGAGAGAGAGAGAGTAATGCAAGGATGCTACTCTAATGTAAAACCATATGCAACTTAAAGGCTATTTAAACATAGTGCATCAGGACATTTGGATTTTAATAACTGCATGTTGGAAAATTTCTGGAGAAGGATTCACGAAAGATGAGCAAAAAATACGCAGACTAAGATTTATAGAAATAACAATGATTCTGGGACATGTTTATTTTACAATATATACAATGTGCAAGGTGTCTAAGGATCTTACTTGCTATGCTACAATATAATGCGCCAGGATGCAGGGAACATTTATTATCGTCTGTAACTTGAATTGCTGAATAGTGTTTTGGTTTTCAGAAGCTTATTTATACAAGCAAAGACCAATTTATAATAATTTACAAATATATAAATATATAATATATAATTGAGATGGATAGACAAACAGATAGATAGACAGACAGATTGACAGATAGATAGACAGACAGATAGATAGGTAGATAGACAAATAAATAGACAGACAGAAAGACAGATAGATAGACAAATAAATAGACAGACATACAGACAGATAGATATATAGACAAACAAATAGATAGACAGACAAACAGACAGATAGATAGAACGGATAGATAGACAGACAGACAGACAGACAGTCAGACAGTGATACAGACAAATAGATAGATAGACAGGCAGACAGGCAGACAGTAAGACAGTTAGACAGACAGACAGACTGACAGACAGGTAGACAGATAGATAGATAGATAGGTAGACAGAGACAGGCAGACAGACAGATAGACAGACAGACAGACATAAAGACAGACAGACAGATAGATGGATAGATAGACAGACATAAAGACAGACAGACAGATAGATGGATAGATAGACAGACAGATAGACAGACAGTCAGATAGACATATTGATAGACAGACAGACAGACAGAAAGACAGATATATGGATAGATAGACAGACAGATAGACAGACAGACAGACAGACAGACAGATAGACAGATTCATAGACAGAATGACAGAAAGACAGATAGATAGATAGATAGACAAACAGATAGACAGACAGACAGACAGACAGACAGACAGATAGATATTGTTAACAGATAATAGAACGGCTTATCAAAATTGTAATTACATTTCATTTAGTTTTAAATGACTTTTATTTCAACGTAGATACTACACATAAAAACAAAATTAAAAAAAAAATCAAACTACCCATACAAAACCCAAATTTAAGTTTTTGTAGATTCCGGGTTTTCCTTGGAGTTTTTCTGAATTTTCTTTCCTCATAGACCACTCCTGAATCAAGTTAAACAAAACAAAAAAAGAATCTTCTGAATCGGTAGAGACGTTCTCGAGTTTTAGCGAGACTAACGCACAGCAATTAATTTTTATATATATAGATTCATATTTTTATCATAAACACAAATCAAGCGTAAAATGACACATACATACTTAACATACAAACCTATTTAAAAATGCAATGGGATTTATAAATGCACATAGTTGTTGGATAACACGTTCGCGGACAAGACAGCATATGCCGTCAATGGTTGAGGAAATAAGCGGGTCATGAGTCATGACAATTTTAGATATTTTAGGACAAGACGGGAACCCTGACGAGAAGTACACTAAACTTCCATATTCCGGCATTATTTGTCCTACTAGAGTCAAGTTTTCACTTCACTGTAACCAGCGGAATCATTTTTATCTTTATACAAAATTCGCACAAAATAATATAAAGTATCTCTCAAAATGCAGGAGATATGCGTGTGTCATTCTAGCTTTCCCCACCGAAAATCATATGTCCGCGATCGTGATAATGACGCAAAGGCACATTCCATAGTTTACATTTTTGTTTCGTTTCTTTGCAAAGTTTAAAGACGAGGAGAACAAAACAAATACAAAATAAAGTGTGTACAAAGTTTGCTATACGTAGATGTGTTTTGTCCGTTTAAGAGAGAGCGACATTCTATTGCGGTTACGAGTAAACGACTAAACTAGCCGAAGCGAAAAGGGCAATTTGTTCAGTTTGGGGTTGTTGTATCAACAATAACAGCATAAGCCATGGCTCGAAACTGAAAATATTCCGTGCTACTGCAATATCCATCTTGTTTTACGCTGCTCAAGTATGGGGATTTTGTTCATATGAATCTGTAGAAAAATTTCTTCGCTATTTCGTACGACGAGTTTTTAGACTACCAAGTAGTTCTCCCAACTACATGATTTATCTGGAGACTGGAGCGGCTCCCCTATTTCTAGAAGCGCTTAAACTCCATCTCGACTATGTGGTAAAAGTCATGGGGATGAAGCAAGAAAGGATACAGAAAATAGTGCTAACCCAAATGCTGCTTAACGGAGGAGAGTGTGTCGAAGGGTGGAAAAACCTAGCATCGCAATGTGGCTTCAATCTGTTAGTTGTACCTGATGATCAGCGGATCCCCTTAAAGCATAAGTTCCACGCATTACTGGAAAAAACGGGACAGAGGATCTACGAACAATTTGTAAATGAAGCTCAGTCATCGCAACACAGAGCATATTACAGCAAACTAAACCATCAGCTGCAGGATAGAACTTATTTTCTGGAGAGTCACTCAACCGACATGATAGGCAATATTTTCAAAATAAGAGGTGAACTGATAAGTCTAAACTATATACAATACCGCCCCGAACTCCCACTTTTGTGAAGCCTCTGTAACCTTGGAGAGCGTGAGGACGTATTCCATTTCATTGCCATATGCCCCATCCTAAAAGAATTCCGCTGCACCTTCTTTGGTGCGCAGGTACTTACGGTTGAAGAAACGAAGACCATTTCAAACGGCGACCGAGGCTGGGATAAACTGTACAACTATGCAATAACCGCACTTCGCTACAGAAAATGCATGTGGCGGTGGGTTAAGCCACACTGAGCCGTGGCATTCTGGCATCACTGCATTTCAAAATGTCATCAAGAAGACGCCCGTCGACAGCCAATGGGAGATAAGATGATGAAATCACCATTCAGTCGCATCGTAGAATCATCGAGACCAGATCGCTTATATTTCGCGCATAATTTGTAATTCGTTTTTTATTATTCTATTTTTGTAAGTTTATCAAAGAAATTTGGAAACAATAAACAATTTTAGTTGATCATTTAATAATTGTGTTGCGCGTTTATTTCGAAGCAACCAAATGCATTATAGATGAAAACTTTTAAAAAATAAATATTAAATTTGTTGAATAATCTAGCTATGTACACATGATTAATGAATCAGATCATTTTTGTTTTTCTATAATTTCAATCTGGTAGACGGCCCTAAGCCAAACCATACAGGCTTAGTATTTAAAATTGTTAAAACTACGCTTTTTTATGAAATAAATAGTCACTTAAACTAACTAAACTAACTATTGAGGAGAGCATAATTTCTTTTGCAGCACATAAACTTGATCTCCCAAAAAATGTGCTT
This sequence comes from Brachyopa scutellaris, assembly GCA_949775065.1. Lineage (NCBI taxonomy): Eukaryota > Metazoa > Arthropoda > Insecta > Diptera > Syrphidae > Brachyopa > Brachyopa scutellaris. Next base: position 159,943,234 of record OX459112.1, read on the forward strand.
CATTGCAAGAAATTGGTGAAAAGCAATGTGGATGTTTCAACTCTTCATTTTATCAATTTCAAACATGGAATTCCAGAGTATGCATTTGAGAAGGTGTTTAACGCTTCTATTTGGCCATTGGGTATGCAAATCAAGAAGTTTATTCAGCATCCAAAACCAAAAAACGGGAGTTCTATTTACAACCCAATTACCAACAATTTGAAATGTGCTTTATCTTCTTCTTTACATCCGTCACAATTGCGGATTTATTATCAAAATGCTGGTGGTCTGCGACCCAAAACAAATCAAATTTTTATCACTTCTTCTGCGCACGACTACGACGTCATAATATTGACAGAAACCTGGCTGAAACCTGACATCCACTCCTCGGAGCTGTTTGATTCATCGTATGTCGTTTATCGTATGGATCGTTCTGTGGAGTCTGGTATGGAGCGTGGCGGTAGAGTATTATGCCCCTATTGCGTAAGACAACTTTTGTTAAGTTGAGTTGAAATTTGGTTGAAATTTGAAATTCGGTATTACTGAACACAACTCTGAGAAAAAGAGTTGCCTGTCAACATAAAACCAAGATGGCGAATCCTCTCTAGAGTTGTGTGGGAATTTTTCTGGTATTATGGTAGACAACGCAGTTATGTTTTGGTTGCTAGAGCTGTCAAAAACTAACAACTGGGTTTAAGCAGTTGTTTGAGAGTAAATGTTGAGATACGAAAGATGGAAAATGGACAAAAAGACGTACATCGGACAAATGAAATAATGCAATATTATTAATAACGTCATTAAACAATGTGTGCAGCTTAAAAGCATATAGTCCACATTAGTTGGAGAAAATAGTTTTACATCTTCAGCACTCGGAACTGGTAGTGGTACTGCAATTGCAATCGAGCATTCATGCAATTTTAGCAAATCTTTGGTTTCGATTTGAACGAAGCAAAATGCTTCTGTGTTCAGTACAAAAACACTTGTAAATATTTAAAAATAACAGAAGTAATTTACACATTGCAAATGCATATTCTTTACTGCATTTTTTCTAGTTGGAATTGGAATATGTCACGGATAGATTTTCATATGCGCACAACAATAACAATATTATCTTCATCATTATTATCATTAAAAAAAACAAATCAAAACTTATTTTCATTCTGTTTTTATTGAATATTGAGTTTCTGTTGGCAAAATTATTTTCTACTTCGACCACCAGAGGTCAGATTTACGTTAAATAGTCAATTTGTAGTTGTCATTCGCATGTAAAAGTATGCAATTTTTTTTACAATCACAACTGAAAAAGGTTGTTTTATGTAATATGAAAAATTCGTTGAGTTGCGCGAAAGTGGAGTTGAATGACAGCCAACTCGAATAAATTGAGTTGTGTTATGGAATAGGGGCATATATTAGACCCAAACGTAACTTGGAGTTGTATGTTCAGCTTGTATCGAATGTCAATTGTTTATTGAGAGATTTGTCGTGTAATCAATTTCCATGTATCTTTGGTGATTTTAATCTTAGTGACATTGATTGGCGTTATCTAGATGACGACCAAGTCCTTAACGTTTCTAGGAATATGGAAATTGAATTGATTGATAATTTTTCATCGTTAGGATTAATTCAAATTAATGATATAAAATTTTTTTTTGAATAAGGTTCTTGATCTCATATTTGTCCTTAAAGATCTACAATATTTATATGATATCTGAGTCAGACTATCCTCTAGTAAGGAATCAAATTCATCATAAGGCTATTGATGTAATATTTGAATTTTATCAATTTCAATCTGTTAGCGCAGACAATTGTTATCATTTTTACTTTAAGAAGGCTTATAAGAGGTGTCCGGTTATTAGAAGTGTCCGTAAGGAGAGAGTACACTGTATTTATTTATATATAAATACAGTGAAGGAAATATGAATAGCCTCAATGAAGTTTTGTTGTATAAATTAAAAATTAATTTTCTGACTAAATTATTTACTTTATTTAGTGATTAGGAATTTATTAAACTTATTAAAAATTACGAAAACAAAAAGTTGGAGCAGGTCATTTCATAATTATATGCGATAAGGTGCAGAAAAACAAAAATTTAATTAAAAATAATGAAATTCTCTTACTTTTGAGATAAGTAATATTAATTTTATGGTTGTTATTGATTTTTAGTATGTGGTGTGCTTTCCTTTGTTAGAAATAACTTGAAAAATTCGGTCATCTATAGAATTGACCAGTTTTTTCAATGTTTCGCATGAAATTTCATTCCAGGCTTTCCTAATTTTTTCTTTAAACTCAGGAATCGTTTGAAACTGTCCGCCATTGTGGTAAACTTTCCGGGTTATAATTCCCCATAACATCTATATCAGGACCGGCCACTGAAGTACCTACTTCCATCTTTTTTTCTTGAAGCCACTCCCTTGTTAAGTTTGCTTTGCAGCATTGCCATGTTGAAAAGTAAAGTTCTTGCCCATTAAAGTCTCAGTATGTTCGATTAGACTAGTCTCCAGCAAATTAATGTAATTTTCCGAGTTCATTGGGAGGGTAATCCAAGCTAATGGCACTTTTCCCTTAAAGGAAAAGGCGCCCCATTGCATGACTGTTCCGCCTCCGAAATTGCGGCTTAGTCTGGTTTCCAGCTCTTTTCTCAATTCATGCCAATAATTTTGGAAACCATCCGATCCATCCAGATTGAACTTCTTCTTCTAAAAAAGACACTTTGCCATTCATGAGCCCACGCCGTCGAGACGACTTTCGTAATGTCGCTTCGTAAGCTTTGACTTTAGTGCTCTTTTTCGCCATTTTGTTTGAGGATGCTTTTGCAGAATTTGTCGAATACGTCTGGAAGTAACTGGCAACTCCAGACTTGCCTTAAATTCAGAGGCTGTCATGTGAATGTTCATGGCGCTACTAATAATACGACGAATCATTCGGCTGTTGATTTGCGTATGTCCTCCCGTTACCCAGTTCTTACCATAACTTTGTTGCAGTTTCAAATAATTGTTAATAACTTTAGAAGATCTTCCAATTTTTTGGGCAATTTGCCGGTTGGAAGGTTTACATTCCTTGTAAGCCTTAATTGAAGCAATTTCGTCAGTAGTTAGAGATTTTTCACGTCCAATTTTTAAAATTTAAAGAGCAACTGAAACCAAAATATCCATAAATAATAATAACAAATCCAAACAAATATATTTCTTGTAAGTTACCTGATTAATTTTTGGTCAATTAATAAATAAAAATTGTTATGAGGCTAACCAAATTTCCTTCAAAATGTCTACCAGTCGAGTAGAAAGACAATTCAAACGCAAATGAAATTATTCGTTTGCCGGAAACCTTCCTCAGTGTTCAACTGTTTTCAAAAAGTACCGTTTTTTACAAGACGCCGATGAAATAAATGAAAACAGTGCGATTCTCGTAAAAAAGTGTATGAGGCTATTCATATTTCCTTCACTGTATATTCTTTAAGAAAACTAAAAGGTTGAGACTGCACTTATACCGTTTACGTACTTTGTTTGTAGGTACATATTTCTTTTTAGTTTTATTAGAATTCTTCATACTTTCGAAATAGAAAAACTAAATCAGCAATAACCGACAGGTTTTAAATTTAAAAAAAGTTACCTCTGTCTCCATCTATGGGCGAGCACATGTTACGTCGGTAGTGCAGTGTAGGTGACATCGACAAAATTGAAATGTCAAATTCAGCTGTTTCATTTTGCTTCCATCTTTTGACATCGATTGTGCTTCTGTTGTAAACAAACATTTTTTTGTTGATGAAAATCAAAGTGAAAATAAATAAAATTAAAGATGACATCGACTCCATCGAAAGGAGAAACTAGTTTTTCAACCCTCAGTCCCGTAAGATGTATGCAAAGTGTTTTATATATTGTATCTGAAAATCAATTCTGTAAGTGAATTCCCTGTTCAGTTCTCGACAGTCCAAAACAAAGGCAGCATGGTGAGCAATTATTGTCGCGTCTGGATGTGATAACAAAAAACTTGCTTGACAATTTCACCAAATGGCAAACTGCACAGAAACGCGGACAATCGCTGTGCAATTCCATTGAAGCGATAAAAACCAAGTGTTTGGAGAGCAGGTCTGCTGGCGATACACTTTTTCCCGAAGCAATGAAACCATTCTGTGATAAATTGGCCATAATTTTGAGTGTTTTTCAAGATATAGTTAAGAGTACAGTAGAATCCCTAAGACAGCTCAAAGCAGTGTGTAAGCTACCTGGAAGCAGTGAAGAAGCATTCTACCGAACGTGGTTTGTTGAAGACTTTGTGCAGTTTACCGCAACTGTCCTCGAACGATACCAAAGCGAGCTGGTGGTGAAGAAATTTGTTACAGGTGAGTTCACTTCACGTGTTAGTATCAAAGGTGAAAAGATTCTCATAATATTGTTTTGTTTTTTGTTTGTTTATAGAGGAAATTGCTCATTGTCAGGACCGGTGCGACTTAATTCGCGTCGCTAGCTTGTGGGAGTATCCATTTCATGTGGATGATGGTGTTAAAGTTATGTTTATGTTTCTAGCTGAAGAGATACGAGTAAAATAAAATATTGAAATTGAAACAAAAATGTTGTTTTATTGGACTTTGATGGTAGTTTATGGGCTAAGGCTATCAAATTTGACTACGTTTCTGGTTGTTATAATTCACTGATCGATGGGGAGAGGTCTACAGTTCCTATTTTAGAAGAAGAGTTGAAGGTGGATGATGATGGTTGTTAAGTGTAAAGTAAATACCTAAAGATGCAAGTGGTTCTACAAATGGCACACAGACACCGGCCATGAAAACATTATGATATCCACAAATGTCTAAATTCTTGTTTTAAGAGTTCAGCGTGTTCCTTCAAGGTGAACAGTCTCTCACCAAAGTGTCACAGCTCTTTATTTGAAATCGAGACATCGTAGTGGAGAAAGATGCTCAAAAACTAAGTTTATAAATGTCTGCTCAAATTTTTAAACCTCGATATCTCCTAAACTAAGCGATTAATTAATTTATTTTACTTTATAAATATTTTGTGTTTATTTTATCGAGATCTACAAAATGGCATTTTCAAACCTTGGCGCCACGGAAACCGTAGAATCCCCGAAGCAATACTATCCTTGGATCCATTTCAGCGGAAGATTAGTTGATGAATAGCCCGGATACTATTTACATAGTTAACGGTTTGTGATTATGAGGGAAGAATGTTTATACATAAGTCTCCTTGCAGGTATTTGAAGAGTTTTATCTAAGTATATATTAACCAAAATAGCGTCCAAAATGGAAATAGAAACCAGGTGAGCCGTTATTGACCCATATCAACACTGTCACGGCCTGTATAGGAGCAAAATGCAGTCACTTCGAGTGAACCTGTAGAAACAAACGAAACCATTTTGAATACGAAACATTTGTTTGAATAACTTTACCTCCTCTTCGGCTACTTACGTTGACCCTGGTGGGTGGTGAGACTCAGTAAGTCCCTTTTGACTCCAGAGGGCGATAGCAGCAGAGCAGGGCAAGCTGTAAGATCTGTGGATGAGGGCCCGAATCCAAAAAGTAGTCAACCTGATTCCAGTGGTGGTGTGAGCATAAAGCAAACCGTGTCCAAGGATGCAAGGCTGAAGGTTAAATCAGTCACTAACAAGCTCTTTCAGGCGCCCTGCAAGGGCCTGTCGTATTTCTCGCCCCACCACAGTAAAACCGGCTATGGTGTGGATTCAGAACTTAAACAATGATAAAGAGTGAAAACGAAATACGAAATGACCGAAAGAGAGAGGAAATGGTTTTATAATGCGCGGGCTTTCTTGCAGGAGCTGTCCTCAAGAGAAAGTGAGCAAACCACTAGCTGCTTGAGAGTCACGGGGACTGCGGAGAACTCGTGCACTGAAGGATTGATGGGGCCGCAAATCAATCCTGTGACTTACCGTAGCCAGTCGGGACAAAGGTCTATCCCATCAGTAGCTTTAAAGGAGGGAGAGAAAGCATTAGTTAGGGATAAGGAGCAGTACCCGACTGTGAGGTCGGCAGACCCTCGAACCAGGATCAGCAGCCAGTCATCCACTTGTACAATCTTGGCTGGTGGTGAGGAATTTTTGCAGATGGTGAAGGTTGGAGGGGAGCTTGAGAACGCCGCCACAAGCCAACGCTTGTCAGGTGAGGTATGTGCACTAACCCTATCATTACCAGGGGAATGCGGTGATAGTGTAGATGATCAGACAAATGCCAATTCTATGATTGGAATGCGATCCAAAGCACTGCCATAGCTTGGGCTTACCCGATGTTTCAACGGCCGCTGTGGAGAGTAAAGTGATTATCGCAGTGCAGCAAGCCACTCATCACATCAGCAGCATTAGGCAATACCTGTAGCGATTCAATGCCAAAAGGCTTATAAGACGACTCATCCCATCCTACACGGAGAAGGACATCTTACTTAACCTATTAGTCGTCTTTAACCTTTAACATACAATACTCTATCTGGTCTGCCAGATCCTTAGTTAATACCCCTAATTGGATGGTATACGGGTGTTGTCCATTAAACGTCCACCGGAGGCCATGGCTCTTATCAAATGGGATAATATACAAATGACGATTAAACGCATTGAACACAATAATCTGAGTTCATATTTCTTTATGCATCAGAGAAAATGTTGCGTGTGTACAGGATCAGGTTTCGAAGTGCATTTAAATTTCCAGTTAGTACTTAATTAGAGATAATTGTAAGCCATGTTTGAAAACACTCATATTTAGTACACATGGGCAGTTACATGCATATGTATTTAACACATCCTCCAAAACTGATGAATTCTATCAAAATATTGGGCTAACATTTTTGGTTTTTTTTCCGAAGTCTACTGTCCAATGTTATTTTTTAATTATATCCCCCACCCGTTATGTTATCCTTTGGTATCCATCGCTTACAGATTCATCTCAGCACTGATTCACTGTTGATTTAGCTAATTGCCAGAACGGGGTAACCCTAACCACATCGAAGCTTCAATTTGGAAATTATCTACAGAACGGTATAGCCCCCAAGTCATATGATTGAAAAAGGATCATTTTGATGGCCAAACTGTCGATGGGACCAAATTAATGCTTCGAATTTACACTCCCACTGTGACCACCCATTTAATATTGTTTTAGAGTTCAGGAGGCGAATAGAATCCGGCTGTTATTAGTAATGGCGAAATGATTAAGGATGCGTTTCATTATCCATTGGTCAGAGCGTCCTGTAATTGAACATTTCTATATGAAAGATATGTGAGTAGGCTTACTAAAATTTCTCCATGAGAGTCCTTATTCCTTTCATACCAGCCACCGCCATCATCAGGTGGATTAATTGAAAAACAGAATTAATGGTAGGTACCGCGTGTTTGATTTAAACGTGTATTTTTGTTACCCTTGCACTTATCGGTATCTGCTATCTGGTACCTTTTGGGCAGGACGAACAAAATTGCATTCGAAACATGTGCATGTACTCGTACCACCCACAAAATATCCCTGGGGCATTGTTCCTTTTATATGGATTTATACAAAGTGCAGAGTCCTAGCTGTTGACCTAAAAGCACCAACATCAAGGTGCTGGAATATGGATAAAGTGCTGGTGTACCATTCTATTCCTTAGCTGCATTGCATAGAAAAGGCAGAACGTGCAATCGGTTGGTGCTTTTGTCTGTTCTATGAACTGGAGTAGGTACCAACAACGGATGCAATGGCCATCCCTTAGCCCACCGGGGAAATGAGTATTCCTGCATCCAGGATAGCTTTTGTTGAAATTTCAGGGTATTCGGTGATTAAGTAAACCAAATGATTTTAGGTAGACACACATGAAGGGTGGCAATTAAGTAACTTAAAATTTTGCTTTTGCCTATAGATGCGGTTTTGGATACGTTGTAATGCGTATGTAAGTAGCAAATGCAAATAGACTGCGGGTTTAGTCTAAAAAGGATGCAGAAGCTTCCTTAAGTCTTATTTCCTCTTGTGGTTGGACCACAATCTCCTATGCTTCTGGCCGATGTTCCATGTTAGCTTTTTGTCTTTGCACATCCTCTTACTCCTTACTTTTTCTTTAATATTTGTTATATGCTTGCAACTTAAAGAAATTCCTTTTTAGATCCTGGGAATATTTGGTCCCAGCTGCTTTGGAATCTACTGCAAACGATAAACATAAAAATAGCTGTTTGAACTTAGTGGAAGTCTGGAATGGACTGGACTAGGTCACAACCAACAGCTCGCTCTTGAAGCAAACAATCAACAGCGCAACGAGACTGTCGAGGTAATATTATAGTCATTCCGTGATGTGGGTATATGTATGTTGAAGGGTTGACATCCATCAACATACAACAGGTGCTGTGCTAGGAAACTTTTCCTTTTAACTGTGTCCATACCAATGAACGCGTATTTCACGCAACTTTCCATTACGTCGACGGGTTCGGTCTGTTCATTGTTTCTATCCAATTTTGTGAACGTGTACAGGCTGAAAATGAAGCCCCCGGAGCTGAGAGAGAGAAAACCACAGCGCTGTGCAGTGCAGTCCGATTAAAGGAATCTGGGTGCTGGACACAGTAAGATCTTGGAAACACTAACAAATGGCCTGGTTATGTCTTAATTTCAAAAAGCTCGTCGCTGCTAGCATTCCAAGTAGAGAGGATTGGAAGCGATTTTGAAAATGGACTCCGGAGTAGTCGTTTTTTTTGGAAAAACTCGAAATATCGAAATCCTATCGCCCATCGAATTTCGCTAGCGTCTTTCAGGTGGAACTACTAGCGATCCTCGAAGCTTGTCACAGCACCTAATAATCGACCCAATACCCTAACACAACACGTTGTTATTACAGCGAAGCCGCAGTTACTTACTTACTTAGTTGGCGCTACAGCTCGAGGTGAACCTGGGCCTGCTTCTCGCAACCATTTGTGTGTGCGTGTTATATTTTTGCACGAATGGAAGGGACCTACAGTTTTTTGCCGACTCCGAATGGCGAGTTGAGAAGCTCAATCGTGACAAATGATACTCTTTGATGCTTGTCAGACATTCGAAAGAGGTGGGCACTGTGAAAAACTCTTAGGTGTTTGCGGCGGGATTCGAACCCAAGACCGCTGGCTCAGTAGTCCGACGCACTAACCACTTGTAATGTAAGCTACTTAGGGGTAAAACTTGATAAACAGCTACTTTGGAGAAAGTATCTGGAAAATAGAATCAACAAAGCCAAAAGAGCATTCTGGATCTGCCGGACGGCTTTCGGAAAAACGTGGGGTTTGAAACCAAAACTAGTTCCATGGATCTACTCTTGTGTAGTCAAACATGGATTACTCTACGGAGTGTTAGTTTGGTGGCCAGCTTTGACAACAGCTACGCTAAATCACTACTTACAAATCTCCAATGACTGGCCTGTCTAGGGATCTGGAGCCCAATCCAGCACACCTACGGCAGCCATGGAGACTATCCTAAATTTCTTCCAATGGAACTTGAGATCAAATGCACAGCGAGGCTTTCCGCAATCAGATTGAGGACACTGGGTCACTTTAAAGATGAGAGGCTCACGGGATACAGGGGCATCTGGAAAGATGTTTCAAAATTCTTTAGACTCGTCAGCAAACCAAGCGATCTCATAGAGAAAGAATACATTTTCAAAACTGACTATACTGTCGAATTAACACAGGGCTTACCGAGGTAGAAGGAATAATAATATATACACGCATGGATCATACTTTAACGGAGAATCGGGAGCTGGTGTACACTATCCAGATCCTCCGATAAATACATATGTATATATATCCATTCATTTAGAACCGTCGGTGACTATTTACAAAGCGGAAGTTTTTGCAATTCTCAGGGGCGTAGACGAGCTCGTATATGCCAATACCAGAGATACTCGGTTTCACATCTGCACGGACATAGTCAAGCCACACTTAAAGCATTTGCAAACCCACAAACTAATTCTAAATTAGCGAAGGGATGCAAAGAAAAACTCAACTCCCTGGCAAGATCCTGTACGGTTAGCCAGCTCTGGGTAACTGGCCACAAGAACATAACGGGCAATAAGAGGACGGAAGAACTTGCAAAAGGAGGGATGGAAGACGTGGAAAATTTCACAATAAATTCTATAGGTACGGCGGTACAAGCAATGAAAACTGCTTACAGCCAGTCTTTTGTAAAACACCACTCACAAATGTGGACTCGAATCCAAACATGTAAAGCGGCCAAAGAAATGATAAAAAATCCAAACCCACAGTGGGCAGTGAAAGTACTAAATTCGTGAAGTGCACATCGCCTTGAACAAACATGCGAATCGACTAGGAATAGTGCTGCACAACACCTGCCGCGGGTTGCAAAGAAGAGGACGAAAGTATCAGGCATTTCCTCTGCGAATGTACGGCTTTATACTCAATAAGGCGCAAACACCTGGGAAGACACATCCTACCTTGGCTTACATCGCTCAGATCCATCGATTTCTCGAAAACAATTGAGTTTAGACGCCAAACAGAGCGCTTTTCTTGAATCTACATATTTCCTTCTAAACTTTCCATTCCACTACACAGACCGCTCTGACTTACACATACACCAATCCTTTTCTTTCTCAACACAGTTTCTAGAGGGGAGCACAACGGGCCCGACTCATGGCCTATATGTAGAGGAGTAATCTCTCTCCTCACCCTCGCCAACTAACCAACCAACCAGGCTAGACTGCTAGAGACACTCTTCTCGGGGTTCCTGGATAGTGCCATAGAAGGGAATGAGAGAGCCGACAAATTAGCCAGGCGAATGTCAGCCCTTAACAGCTCACTAGCGGAAACCGAAAAGTGTGCTATAGGAGCTGTTTAGGGGAATATACCCTCACACTGCTTGAAACTAGCTGGTCTCAGGTAGACCAGTCTGACAAACTGTGTCATAACTCATAACTATCCAGAAAGATATGGCCAAATTACAACAATAAGAACTCGCGTAGACATCGCAAAGGTAGTGGCAGTAAGTATAGGACACTGGCCAATAGGGGACCATGCAGCTAAACTAGCGATCCCTCACAACAATTTCTGCCGAAGTTGCAAGGATGTCAATGAAAAAGAGTCACCTACTTACTTAGTTGGCGCTACAGCTCGAGGTGAACCTGGGCCTGCTTCTCGCAACCATTTGTGTGTGCGTGTTGTATTTTTGCACGAATGGAAGGGACCTACAGTTTTTTGCCGACTCCGAACGGCGAGTTGAGAAGCTGAATCGAGACAAATGATACTCTTTGATGCTTGTCAGACATTCGAAAGAGGTGGGCACTGTGAAAAACTCTTAGGTGTTTGCGGCGGGATTCGAACCCAAGACCGCTGGCTCAGTAGTCCGACGCACTAACCACTTGCGCTACGGTGCCCATGAAAAAGAGTCACTTATTAATTTTCTGTGCAAATGACCGGCTCTAGCGAGAGCCAGGTTTCGCATACTGGGTAAACCTGTCTTCGACGACCTTAAAGAGATATCCGAGAAGAGGATTGGGGACCTGATCTTAAAACTGTATCTTAAAACTACATTCAAACAAACGGGTCACCTGGGGTTTTGATATTAAAACGGCGCCCCTTTGCGCTTTTTGGGTTTTCTTTCCACCGACACCACCACTTCTACCTACCTACATGACATTTTATAATCTACTTATGTATTTTAATGATCAGAGCAACGGCATTTCCTAATTCTATTAGATATTCCGAAACTAAATTGATTAGGTCGGCAATATGTAGTTACATACATACTTAGTATGTAAACACATAATGCTATATTGCCAATAGGCTATGTATGTATGTATGTATGTATACGACTCTTTCGCCTTTAAGCATCTTATAATTATCCTTGAAACATTATTAAATTAATCGTAGCACTCCGAAGGCTACGCAATTTATTTCTCCATTAATAAATTATCTGCATATAGTGTCCTTCAGTCTACAATGTCCGTGTCCGTGTATAAGCTTTCATGAACCATCCAAGAAAAGGAGTGTGTCTGTCATTCCCTAAGGAATAGGCGCTACACGTCGCCTGTAGCACATGGTTAATATCGTTCCATTATCGAATAAAAGTATTTTAGAGAGTGTGTGTGTGTGTGTGTGCCAGGACAAAAATAGACACAAACGATACTCGTATTGCGATGCTTTCGAAAAAATGTTTTTTTTTGTAGCGATTCTAGGTTGGTTTGAGTGAACTCTTTTCCAACTGTGCAACATGAAAACGTATTTTGTACCAAACATGCAATTGCATTTCCTGCGGCCATCTTCTACGGTCTGACATCTTTGAGCTCCCCCTCCTTGCCCTGTCAGAGTGTGTAATGCCTTCCCTTATCTTGTCTAACTGGGGTACACATGCATTTTAAATGAAAATGCTTCGTGCGGGGATGATCTTTTCCAACTTACATAATATAATCTCTTTGCCAAGGAAACATTTCTCCATTTCGTTCCGGTTTGGAAAAAGGATTTTTGTTTACCCAGTGTAGGGTATATGCAGTAAGCGAAGCCATTTTCTTTTTGGACAGTCTTTTTCGTACCGTTTCCGAATGAAATGTCTCAATTTAGTAAATAAATCCCCATCCTGCCTCCATGCAAGCCAGCACTCATTCATAAGAGGAGAATATTGCATTAGCGAGATCCTTGTCGTAGCGCGCAAGTATCCCCCGTTGAGCAAGATGAAGTTTCGACGAGCAAAAACGTAATATATCAACTAGGGGGGGTGCGCTCTTTCTAGCGTTGGAATTCCACTCCTAAGGCTACTATTTCAGGATATTGTTGATTATTTGTATGCGACATACGCCACTGTGCGAAACGATGTAATTTCCTTTAGCATCATCCTTAAGATTTATCCAAATGCTTGCGAGTATTCTCTCTTTTTCCAATTCTTACCGCTGCTGTTTCACTGGGGTTCGCTAGAAGGGATTCCATCCATTTGAGAATGAAACAATGTAGACTCCACCACATCGTCATCAGTAATATATGTATGTATGCGAGCCCCAAACTACCGATATCATTAACATCCCCTAAAGGCGTATGGCACACCAGTCAGGAGGAGTATTACCACGATGAGCACGATGACGACAACAACCACGACGACGACGACGACGAATGACGAAGTGTTTAGTGTGGTTCGTTACACTTGATATACGAGAATTTCATTTAACCATTGTGTAATGCCAAATTCTTGGCATTATAAGGGTGCTAATAGACACTTCACCCATGAGAAGTATAATTTATGACCCATACCTAAAAACCAACAGTGCACAGACCACACACACGCAAATGGAGAACATTAAGAATTTCACAGGCAATTCAATTGAACACTTATACGAGTATTTTTTCCCTTTTACAGAAGCATGTCAATGAAATAAGATATCAGTAGAGGAATGTCCTTATGGTAACCTAACCCTGTAGAGAAGTATGCTTCTGTCCAAGACTTCTCTCGGAGTATCAGTGTTTGAGAGAGTAGTACGAATGACTGACGCTTAGCTCCGCGTAAAAGTATGCAATATTTGGTTCTGCTCATTGCTGAACGTTTTCAAATACCAACTGCAGATTGTCATCAATGTTTATATACAGTTGAACTTCGATAACTCGAATGAAATTGGTTGGCAAAAGCGCCAAGACTGAAATTTACATGTAATTTTTATTTGATAACTCGAACTTCTATTACTCGAATGTCTTGATAACTCGAAGAGATTATTTGTCGTCACCTTCGATAAATCGAATTCTGAAGGGGAATTCCCAAATTCTGCGTTTTTACAAGTTCATTTTATAATGCATCGCTTATTGGGCGATACGAAGTCAAAGCTTAGTTTTAGGTGCCTAAAAAAACACAAGGAGAAAAATCGTACGTTAAAAACATTAACTATGTTGCCGTACTTTTTGCACTAAAATTTATAGATTCTAAAATTTCAAGTAGTGGGGGTAAACTTCTGTCAGAGAGACGAAAAAATGTGCAAAAGTACAGGAACAGATTGAACAACAAAAAATGGAAAATTTATGACATTTGACAGATTTGACAGTTGGCATAATGCTAGGTCTGTTTGGTATCTTTTTTGGCATACGGAATTGATATCTATCAAATGGAATAATCCTCTCAAAGAGAGAAATCCTCTCTTTCCAAGACAGAAAACTTGCACAAAAGTTAACAAACGCTTTTCAAACAATACTTGGTCAAACCTATCAATTTGTTTTTGTTTTCCACTAACAATGAAGATTATGACATTTCACAAACTGTCAGATGGCTAGTTTGACAGAGTTCGCTGGGCCCACCCCGGGGGATTTATCTTGCAGAAAATACATCGCAAGCTGAGAGCCAAATGAGAGTAAAAAAAATTGAGAGCCATGAAACTGTCAGGTTCTAAAGGGTGATTTTTTAGCTGGTTTGGTTTTGGCAACACTGGTTTTGACAGCTGACGTGTGTTTAGTACCTTGTGTCACTGTCAAACAGCTTCAGTTTGGTTTGCAATTTAACCATGGATCGTCTTACAAATGAACAACGCTTGCAAATTATTGAATTTTACTATCAAAATTCGTGCTCGGTTCGAAATGTTCATCGCGCGCTGCTTCCATTTTATGATCGGCATTCTCGACCTTCTGAGCAGTCTATTCGGAAGATTGTGACCAAATTTCGCACCAAATTTACTTTGTTGGACATTAAACCATCAACACGTTTACGTACTGTGCGTAGTAAAGAAAATATTGCGGCCGTATCAGCTAGTGTGACAGAAGACCGCGAAATGTCGATTCGGCGCCGTTCCCAGCAGTTAGGCCTTTGTTACAGCATACATTTTTGCCCGAAATGGAAGTTCTTGACTTGCATGATATGTGGTTTCAACAAGACGGTGCCACATGCCACACAGCACGCGAAACAATGGCGCAATTGCGAGGCGAGTTTGGTGAACAGTTAATTTCACGTTTCGGGCCGGTCAATTGGCCGCCTAGATCGTGCGATTTGACACCATTAGATTATTTTTTGTGGGGGTATGTCAAGGCTAATGTCTATAGGGACAAGCCCGCTTCGATTGACGCACTGGAAGCCAACATCCATGCATTCATTCGTGAGATACCGGCCGATATGTGTGAAAGAGTATGCCAAAATTGGACTCAGCGGATGGGCTACCTGAGACGCAGCCGCGGTCAACATTTGCATGAAATTATCTTTAAACATTAAATTGCAAGGTTCAAACTATCGATTCAAATAAATATTTCATTCATTTTTTCGAATTTTTTGTGTTTTTTTTTTAAAAAAAGTTCTCAACCTCTTAAAAAATCACCCTTTATGTAGTTTACGTAGAACTTTCGAAAACTAGCATGTTACCAAACAGACCTGCTGCCTATAGAAATTCCTTGGCCTTAAATTCGTAGCATGGGGAAATTTCTTACTCCCTTGTTAGCGCTCTCTTCTACAAAAAACTACAAAAAATCTTCGTACCGGAACAGGATTTGACTGGTTTTCGTAGTTTTCCGTAGTTTTGCGCTGTTTTGGGCAGGTACGGGAACAAACCTATGAGATCCGTTCGCGTACTTTTTGCACTAGATATGTGTTATCTGTCAATTTTCGTAGAGTGGGGGTGAAATTTTCCCAAGGACAGAAAAATTACGAAAAAGTAAACGAACAAAAAATGAAAAATGTATGTGATTTGACAGTTTTCATAGTAGCATGGGGAAATTTCTTACTCTCTCGTGAGCACTCTCTTCCAGGGCCGCCGTTTTAAAAACTCTAATGGGAGTATTTTAAAGGTTTGCAGGGGAGTACTTTGTATCGGAGAGGAGTACAAAACAGAAACAATACAAATCAAAGATCAACGTCAAGCATTAGCCTGTTTAAACTCAAGAACGTTTTTTAATAATATGACTGATGGAACTACATAGGTATAGGGCGCTTGTTATGTTCCAGGTCGATTTTGTTTGGTTGCCATTTCAGTTTGGATTACATTTGTCAGTTGGGATTTGACAGTGAAGAGCAGCTGAGTTATAATTGAAATCCTGGTCGATCATTATACCGTCTGCTGTCTCCAGTTTACCACTTGGAACTAGGTTGGTCATGAATTTAGTCTATGCGAAGTTTATGTTTAGACCCACGTTCTTTGAAGCTGGCCCGAGCTTATCTAGCATCAGCTTTGCTTAGGACTTAGGGACTCTCCGTCAACTTTGATTCCCTTGTTGTCCCATTGCATGTCCTGGAAGGCGTATTCTAAAACTGCTGTAAAGAGCTTTATTGAGATAGTACCTTACCAAAGTACTATTCACTGAAAAAAATGTACTCAAATTACCAATAGTTTTAAAAATCGAAAATATTTTGTAGGTGAGTACAATCATGAAGAGGGAAGCACGGGAGTTCAGTGTTTGAGAGAGTAGTACGAATACTCCCTCAGTACTCACTTCGGCAGCCCAGCTCTCTTCTACAAAAAAAAACTACGAAATTTTTGCTTATATTTTTCGTAGATTTTCGTTGTTTTGGGAGCGTACGCTCTTTATGAAAAATTACAATTTATATATATTTATTTATATAGTATATAGATATCAATTTTGTATTTTAGTAAATAACTCGAAGACTTGATACCTAACTCGAATTTTTTTTTGTCGCAAGTGATGGTTCGAGTTATCGAAGTTTGACCGTATGTAGTTTTTTGACGTGTAGCCAAGTGGATATTTTCAGCAAGACATCATCGACTGCAAATTTTTCCGATAGTTTTAGAATTCAATCCATTAAAACACCCGGAGAAGGCATGATTAATGGCATCCTTCTAATTACCGTACCAGGAATTTATTTTTTAGTAAAGAGTGTTCTAATTTAAGCTTCCTATGTTGGCAGCACTTTAAATCAAAATTGTTCAATAATTATTGCTCTACAGAAATAACAATTTTGTACGAAATGCGACGTAGTGAACAAATTTCAAGAGACTGGACTACTGGAGGCACTGCAGATAGGAAAGGGCTTTCGCATCATAAGGAGTTCGTTCAGCCGAAAATATTGCTGCTGTATTTGAAAGTGTGGCCAAAGACCCGATTGACTGTTTGGTCAATCGGTGATTCTTTTGAAGCAACAGTCAATGGTAAGGGCTATAGGCACATGATAACCGAGTATTGATACAAATTTGAAGATATTGCTGTGGAAGACAAGAATCTTGCCACATATCGGGTGCAATGTTGAATGCTTTACGTAAGAAGTTCCCAGTACTGGTGACGTACACTGGCCGCCAACGTCATGCGATTTAACGCCGTTGAATCTCCTTTTGTGGGATTTCGGTTGTGTCAACGCCAGCAAACCCGAAACTAAAAACCAACATACGCGAGGCTATAGCCGATATATCGGTCGAAATTTACGAAAAAAAGTTACCGAAAATTAGCTCGGTTATGATTGACTGCTGCAAATACATACTTATGTATGTACAATGTACATAGTACAAAGACTTTAGAGACAAGAGACATTGATTGGATAATATTATTCAGAAATAATAAAACACATAACATTTTCGATTAATTGAAAAAAATTCGATTATATCCTTAAAGCTTCAGCTTGACTTGGGATTCTGTATGTTGAGAAGTTTCATGCTACATTCCTGACCTCATCCTCTTCCATTTCTGCTTTGAGATCTTTATGCAGATCAGCGTTATGTAAGAGTATGTGAGTATTTGCAATGGTGCATTAACATGATTGCATAGTACTTTATTCTGGCAGCATTGTATATTTTTCACTATATTTGTACATCCCCAAAGCTGTCGACTATTGACACCAAGAACCAATATACAGGGTGGCCACCAATTACTTTCGTTCTTGTAATCAATCGGGTCAATTTTCTTGTGAAAATTAGTATTTAACAAAAGTGGACGATTAGGACCAAGACACTAGGATTTGGATAGCGCGGCGCGGTGCTATCATGCTTTGGGGTCTGAGTCTGAGATTTAATTCCAATGTTTGGAGGACTGTGATGTGGCTAGTTAACTCTTTTGCTGAGCGTGAGATAGTCATAAAAAGGCATTGTTACTAGATGCTGCCATTCAAACAAATCCTAGCGTTTCGATTCGGAACTTATCTGATCTTAAATGATACTCTTTGATTGCCTGTCAGACATTCGAAAGAGGTGGTACCGTGAAAAAGCTTTTAGTTGTTAAACCCGGGCTGGGATTGAACCTGGGTAGCATTGCGTAGTAGTCCAACACACTTACCACTACACCACGATGCAGACAATTACTTCAGACAATTCTGCACAAAGATTTGAGCATATTTCCCTACAAAGTTCAAACAAAAAGCAAATTGAACACTGAGCAGACTTGCCTTAAAAACCACTAAAAAAGATATAATAAAATTGAATAATTTTTTAATTGAACTAACTAAAATTGGCGGCGATATTTTGTACTACATCTTCGCAACACTTGAAGCAAAGTTGCTTAGGTACTTGGCTTGTCTAACAGATGGTCCACCTGAACTTTTTAATTGGGAAAACTTTCAGTTTAGGGACTACCATTACATTGAGGTCATCCAAGTATTTTCTGGTTAATATTCCAGAACTATTCTTTGGCTAAGAGTTTAAAGTTGCTAAGAATCGTGACTTTGAATTGAAATGCTATTATGCTGTTTTTGGCATTAGATATTAGTTTTCTGTCAAAAATTTGACTTGAGCCCCAAATTTTTACAACAGTCTGAAGCTTCACCAATTGGAAAGCGATATAATCCGAAACTGATCTCATTTACCCAGTCAGGCAGTCGTTGTCTACAATGAAAAATCCGGTTTCCATCACCATTATATTTTAGCAAGCAGATTGACATGCCAGCCTATCGGTAGCAACCTTTGTCAGTCTCCGTCTTCCTTTATAACATACATATGTATGTAACTTCTATTCAGACGGTTGTTGAACCATGCACGTTGCATGCAATTCCAAAACCCGAATCCATCCAAAATAGGACGATACACGCATTGTAATACGAGTACATGCACATGCATACATATATGAGTAGGTAATATTCAACAGGAAGTCCTTACATCAAATTGAAAATCGACAATTGTGTACGTTTGGTGCGATAAAATGGACACGATGCACATATCCTTACGTAATTCTCTATAACTTGAGCTTCTCTCGAATTGAAGGATATTTTGTTGTCCAATCGCTGACAGGCAACCAACTGAGGCTCTACGGATGTTCTGGTGTGTGTTGTTGTCCCTTGTCTTACGGATGTGCCACCACACAAATGGCTAACGAATTTCAGGAATCGTGGTGTTATTGATTGGATTTAGTGAATTTACACTTTGAGTATTATGCTCGACATGATGATTTCAATGTGGCTTAACCGAACGACACTGTATGCCTATTGAAGTGATAAGGATGTTCTTGTTCAAAGAGATGCTGGTAAATACGTACAAGTTTGAAGAAGAATCACAAAAGTACAAAAAACAAGTTAAGGAGTCTTCTGCGATTTTTATTCAAGGGTTATCGATGCTGCCTGATGGGTAAATAAATAGTGTAACCCTTTCTTGACACACTTGGAACTTGATTATTTTTGAACCTTTGAACGTGCTAACGCAAACAGAATTATGCTACTGAACGCTGCAATGATCGTATCCAGTACAACAAAAACAAAAAGTTTTCATTTTCACTGGTAGATCTGTCTAATTGTGTTCAATAAATTCTACTTGATTGCATTACCAATGTAGTGGTTGACAAAAATTCTAAATATTACACTCAAGCGCTATCATTCTGTCCAGGAAGTTTGTAATCACTTTACCAAGATAAGGTCTGCTATGATCTGTTAGCGTTGCAAATGGTGTGCTGGCTTCCGTTGTTGTATATTATCGAAACCTCCAAACCTTTACTAAAGCTCGCACAAAAGGTTCAATTGCTTATAGACTAACAGTTTCTTTGAATTCTTACTTACTTAGTTGGCGCTACAGCTCGAGGTGAACCTGGGCCTGCTTCTCGCAACCATTTGTGTGTGCGTGTTATATTTTTTCACGAATGGAAGGGACCTACAGTTTTTTGCCGACTCCGAACGGCGAGTTGAGAAGCTCAATCGTGACAAATGATACTCTTTGATGCCTGTCAGACATTCGAAAGAGGTGGCACCGTGAAAAAACTCTTTTAGGTGTTAGACCCGGCCAGGAGTTGAACCCGGGCAGCATTGCGTAATAGTCCAACGCACTAACCACCACGGCCACGGCGACCAATTTTAGCACAAAAAATTCCTTTGGGCAGAAATATGAAAACTGCCAAAGCTGTCAGATCACATACATTTTTAATTTTTTGTCGTTTAACGCGTTAGTTTACTTTTTGGTAGTTTTCCTATCTTTGAGGGCATTTCAAACCCACTCTTAAAAATTTGACAGAAAACACATACCTATTTGGTGTAAAAGTACGCCAACGGACATGCATATAAATTCATTTTTCTTCGCCCAAAAAGGTCGTAACAATTCGCAAAAGAAGAGAGCCAGATGAGAGTGTCAAAAGTGTTCACTCAATTGAGAAACTTCCGAATTGTTGCGAATTGTTGCACCAACTTTTTCTTTGGGTGCAGTGGGTAAAACTTGTCAAACCAGCCACCTGACAGTTGGTGAAATGTCATTATCTTAATTGTTGACAGGTTTTAGCCACGAATGTGGACACTTTTCAAATTATTTATTATTTGACAGGTTTTATCCACTTGACCCAAAAAGGTACCAAACAGACCTTGTATGAAACCCAAACCCGAAAAAAAAAACTGAAATCCAAAATACTTTTACATTCAAACCTTTTTATCAGCTATTTTCATAGCGCGTTGACAGTTATAATTATTCTTATTAGACACTTAAAATCAAACATTAATTTGGTACTTTTTAACTGAAGATCACACTGAAAAAATTATTGTAGGTACATAATATCAATGAACGGCATTCATGCAGCTGAATTCATTAATTTTTAAGAAAAATTCTTTGATTTTATGTACAAAATCATCTGTCAAATGATGGAAATGAATTAATTTTGGTTGATATATCGGCTATATGGAAATCATATGGGAGGTGTTTGTTGTTTGAAGAGATAATTCCTTTTGGTTGATAAATCACATGGGAGGGAAGTATTTGTTGTTTTAAAAGTTCATTTTGGTTGACATATTTGCTATTGATGCAAGTGATAATGGACAAATATCAACCAAAATAAAGTTTAAAAAAAAAAAAAAAAACACTTCCTATATGGTTTCCATGGGATTTCCATAAGTTGACAGATGGAAATCATATGGAAAGTTTGGATGTAGGATGGGGGGAAGTTTAGATTTTTTGGGTTGTATTTTCTCTTGCGAGAGTTCTCGCACGGGCACACTAGTTGTTTGAAATTTAAATTCGATGAGCTATTTTCAATCACAAAACAGATTTTTTTTAAATTTAAGGTCGCTTGTTCGGTCGTGCAGGTAAAATTAATACAAAATCAAAATAAAATATTTTTAATCCCTGAAAGGGCATTTCCATTTTTACATTTCTGAGTATCTTTTATTATAAATGTAGCTTGGATAGGGTACCCTTTGAGGCCTACTTAAACTTTGTTTTGTGAAATCTAAGAATCTGAAGAAAGACTTCGAGTCCTTCTTTTCCGTATACAAAATATTCGCACTTCACTACTAGAATTCGCTTTGCCACTTGTGTACTTTTCTTTTAAATTTTCATCCATTTATCTGTTATTACCTTTTAAAATATTTTGCCGGTTTTAATTTAATTTGTTGGTACATTTCGCTGGTTTCTCTTTGACCATTGAAAATAAATTCACTTAAAATCACACAGTAAACCCAACCCATATCCTCTCATATTCATTATTAGATTTACTGTGCCTATACGCAATTAAATTATTGCATTTTAATAAAAAATAAAATGGATAAAATTTCACTACAATTAAAAGTAACCACAATCTGTTGTTGTTGTTGCGTGTTTTTTTTCGAAATTGCGTTAAATCACAAACTAATTGCATTAATTCATTCCCGGCGTCTCTGTCGCGCAGGATGTGAGTGGTCAGATGCTATTCCTGCATCGTTACACTCTACTGCAATTGGAAATTGCCTTCGTGTGCAGGTGTATACATTTTTTGCATTTTAAAATCATCTCTGTATCTGTATAACAAACACAAGTGTGGGAATCATGTCTGCGGCCGCCAACGACGATATGGTGACCACTTATTAAGCTCTGGCGCCCAACAAAGACCCAAAACCGAAAAACAGAGAACCAGACCTCAAAGCATTTTTAAAACTCTGCGCGATCGTGCTCGTCACTCAGGACTACTACTCTACATGACCTTTTATCAACTTAAACGCGAGTGCATGGTGAATAAAAATAAATTTAATTACTTAGCGCATAAATATCTATAAATATATATCCTTTTTTGTGCAGCGATAAACTTTTGTGTGAAGACCATAGAAAAGCAAAAAGCCATTGCAGCCCGAAGCGCATCTTAATTATTTTAATTTTTTTTTATTTTTAAAAATTCCCTTCGAGCTACGTTCACTGACCACTGCCACACCACTCAAGTTGGTTGGATGGAATTTTTGCTATTTTTTCAGTTGTTGGGTTGCACTTGTTTTTTTTTTTGTTGCCTGATGTTGGCTGTGGTTAATTTTTTTTTGTATTGCTGACATTGTGTGTATACCTATTTATTTATCTGAATTAATACGATGTCGCTATTTTGTCCACTGCATCTGTTCAGGTTTCAAAACGTGTGGCTAGGTGAACGTAATGCCTGATGTCGGGCGCCATTCCTCTAGTGTTGTTGAACTACACTCTATACAGTAGAGTCTACAGGGTGCTAGTTAAGACTCTCAATGTCAAATTTCCAAGTTTGTTGGAAGGCAGATTACCTCACTCTAATTTTTTAGTGTAATGACAATACTTTCTTGTTTTTAGCCGCTGGTCTTAGACTATTCCATGAGCTATTTTTTTTTTTACAATTTCTCTTTCTTTTTTGCTACCTACCTCGATTTTACTTATTTACTTAGGTGGAGCTACAGTCCGGGGTGGACCAAGGCCTCAACCAACAACCTCTTCCAGTTAGCCCGGTCCTTAGCTAACTGCCTCAAGTTGCGCACTACAAGTTGGTTGAGGTCGTGTTCTACTTGTGGGCACCACCTTAGGAGAGGTCGGCTACTGCTGCACGGACCATTCGGGTTAGAATCGAATATTCTTGGAGCCAGATGTCCATACGCTCTACATGTCCTAGCCATCTTAAACGCCTAATGCGTAGTTTTTTGACCGGGTCGATGTCGCTGTACAGTTCGTACAGTTCGTGATTGAATCTTCTCATCCAAAACCCCTCAGCGCAAACGGGACCGAATATCTTACGGAGGATTTTTCTCTCGAAGTGACCAAGGATATCTTCATCCGTTTTCGATAAAGTTCATGCTTCAGCTCCATGTAGCAAGACTGGGACGATTAGAGTCTTACACAGAGTTTCCTAAGTCGGTCGGGAAAGGGATATACTACTCAATCGCCTTCTTAGCCCAAAGCGGTTGGCAAGTTGGTTGTTGGTTGTTGGGTATCGATTCGGACTTCTTAGGTTTTTTGCAGGATCTGCCTAAGTGTGAAAATTTGGTCTATGGTGGACTTTCCTGGTCTGAAATCGTATTGATAGGGGCCAATCATGTTGTTGACGAAAGGCTTCAGGCGTTCACACAATATGGCAGATAGGATCTTGTAGTTGATACTGAGGAGACTGATGCCTCTGTAATTGGAACAGTTGAGGGGGTCTCCTTTCTTGTGGATCGGGCAAACTATGCTGAGATTCCATTCATCCGACCAAATCATAGAGATGAGTTGGTGTATGCTTACTACCAAGTCATCTCTAGCTGCTTTAAACAGCTCTGCAGGTAGACCGTCAGATCCAGCAGCCTTGTTGGACTTAGGCTTGGATATTGCTATCCTCACTTCGATTTGATCAGGTGGATGGGAGTTTTGGCTATCATCATCTACATTGTATGGTTCATTCTGCCTGACAGCGGATTATTTGTCTTCATCGCCATTATACAGTCTGCAAAAGCAGTTTTTCCATGTACTCAGCACCGACTGTGCTCCAACTATAAGGTTTCGTTCGTCATCTCTACAGGTTTCTTTTGCAGGCACATTCTTTTTACGTTTTGGTAAAACTACCGTACATTGTTCCTGGAGCAGCATCTCTCAATATACGCGATCGCACACTTTGATCTTATTTAGCCTTATTTAATGTTAAGAAAACCGCATATTCCAGTATTTAAGGCGCCTGTTTTTTAGCCACTCCAGCCCTGAACATACACAAAAAAGATATCCATACCCTAATAGATACCGAAATCGGTAGAAGGTGGATTGACATATGAGCCTTAATTACAGGTACATGAAACCGACGGCTGCAGACGAGATGGGAAGTCCCCTTTGTTGTTGGACGACAGGGACTATAAATTGTATAAATTTAAATTTCCAATCGAATCGGTCACCGGATAACCTCCACACTGATCCTGCTGCGTCCAGTCCACACAGAAATGCATTTGCGTGGCGTTGAGAAACAAAACAAAAATATAAAAAACAAAATTATCGGAAGAATCCACAGGACCGAGGGTACAATTGCCGGCATGTGAAAAATTATACAACGGATGCAGAGTATATGTATGTAGCCACCTACTCCCACGGAAGAGGACGAGTCGCCGCTTTCATAATTGGATGAATGATAGAAGCCTCGAAAAAGCTTTGCTGTTCAGGTATGCAAAGTTAATCCTTTTGTTCGATTAATGGACGTGTAAACAACGAAAGATGGTTAGCCATCAGGCGGGCGGCGGTCGGTTCACCAGCTTTCAGTGGGTAATATTGCGAGAGCTGTGAGTTCTACCCTTGCGGCTTTTAGCTCCTACCATGCGTTTTCAGAGTGTTTTTGTTCAGAGTTTGAGTCCTTTCAGGACGGGCAATGTTGCAGGACCATTATTGTCTATTAAATTCCCGTTTATATACATACATACACATGTTCCAATCCTGATAGTTGAGTAATGAAAAATGTCAAGAGTAATGGATTAAAAAACAAGAAAACCGAACACGATTTATCTCTTTCTAAGCGACAAAGGTCTAAATCGATTTCCTCTCACTTGGACTTTGGAGGTTTTTGAATCTTAATTACGGGATTTCCATTCGTTTGAGTGCGGATTGGATTTGGAAGTGAAATCGGTTTAAAATCGAAACTGTCTGCACAGTGGAAAAGTGGACGCTGGACGAGACTGTGGGTTATTCAAGCCACTGGAAGTGAAGGAAGATGGTCGTGTGGATAGCCGCAGTCGAATGAATTTTTTTTATAGTGGCTTTTCGAGTGAATAAGAATTTTATTTTTTTTTCATTTAGAAAGGAAGGCGTAGTAGCTAACTGGACGTGTTAGTAAAAACGTAGATACTACGTGGATTAAACACTGCTTATTGGCTTGGACGTGCACCCAGTTACTGTCCAGTTGTAAGCTGGAAGATTATCGTTTGCTTTGCTAGAATTTAATCCTGCTACAATTTACAGTCACATATTTCTTTAAGGTTTATATTCTTTATTTCATTGGACAGAAATCGAACAGAGAATTTAGATTCTGTCCTTATCTGGATTCCAGAAGCTTTATGATGGTAATCTCAGTTTTGAGAACTTAAAGTCGTATTAAAAAAATATATAATTTTTGTTTTTAACTGTGTGGGTTGAAGCTCGAGAGTTTAGTGTTATTGCTTGGGTTTCGATGTACAGTAAAATCCGGTTAAGAACCACTCTCTTAAGTGCACAGCCGAATATCATCCTTGGTTTTTTGAAACCCTAAATTTATAAAGTAATATTCTTGTTAAAATCATCTTTTAAGTACATATCGTTTTACTTCATTCACCGTTTAAGTATTCATTGCTTTCCTTGAAATATTCCCCTTTTAAATACCCTTTTTAATAAAGCACTAGAATCACAATAAAACAAAAGGTAATAAACTTAATCTAGTACATAATATGGTGAGTTCTAGTACTCTTGTAAGACTTTGACATTTTCTTTTGGTTATGACTTTTCGATTGTTGGTTGTGAAGATCTTTCGCCTTTTAGCGGACTTGTCTTTTTTGTGGATAAGTACCACTGAGCACCAAATCGGGTTTTCTTAACTACCTATATATCCCGGATCACTAACTCACGACATTGGACAATTCCGCTAATGCACTTATCCGGGTTTTACTGTAATATCAAACATTTGGGAACATGATATAATTTTTAATTTCGAATGTAAAAATTTAAGACTTTAGGAAGTACAAAAATCTCGAAAAAATTGTCAAAAAGAAATTTGCTTTGGAGTTCGTGGCCATTCCCGACGAAGCGCTGGCTTCAATGTTTCCTTAGCTAAGGGGTCTTGTGGAGTAGCCGGTTTCCAAACTTTTCTTGGAAGCAAATATAAATGTAAATTTAAGACTAAAAGACTATAGGTTGTAATAATAGAGGTTAACCTAGAGTACCCAGTAAGCTAGACTAAGTGATTTTTGTCAGTTTTTTTTAATTAGATAAGCGTTTTTGTCTAGTACAATGTAAGATTATATTGAAAATGGAAAAATAAAAGTAAAAAAAGTATGGGTACATAATTAGCTAGCGTACTACACAAAGGTGGTGGGTTCGATTCGCACCCAGCGATTGGCTACTTACGTCGTGTGCCAATATCGTTAAATTTGTATCCACTGGCTAATTTTTGACGTTTTTTCAGACGTGTATTATTTAATATTTAATGTGTGAGTAAAAATATACTTTAAATTCCAATATAACCAAAAAAAACTACAATTATTGGCACCCCGATATAACTATTGGCATCCAAAAGGGTGCAATCATTGGCACCTTTTTAAAAGCAGAATACCAAAGTTTGGTTGATTTACGGTTTATTATTGCAATTACGTTTCGCTATCATCGTATGATGAATTCTTTTTTTGTCATCTTTTTAAATCTGCAATCAATAACGGTTGAAAGCTACTACAGTGTTTTTCAACAGGGACGCTACAAAAGTAGAGCGATAGGGACAGCAAACGACGCCATATTTCTTGCCGCTCTTTTGACATTTCTCTTCAGTAAGGTTTGCCATTTCATGATGGAGAGATATACGAGCCAACAACGAGTTGAAATTATTAAAATTTACTACCGAAATTCGGAGTCAGTGGCCTCAACGTTAAGAGCGCTACGTCCAATTCATGGTCGTCATAATCGTCCTAGCAGATCAACAATTGAGCGTCTAGTGGAAAAATTTGAATCCACAGGAATGAGACAAAGAAGTGCCCGTAGTGTCGAGAATATTGCTGCCGCTGAGGCTTCAGTTGAAGAAAGCCCAAATGTGTCTCTCACACGTCGTTCTCAAGCGTTGGGCATCTCTGTGACGTTGTTGTGGCGAATTTTGCGAAAAGATCTTGGCCTACATCCTTACAAGATTAAATTGACGCAAGAACTGAAGCCGCTTGACCACCAGAAGCGTCTTATGTTCGTGAATTGGGCTGAGCAACAACTTGAAAATGATTCGGATTTTCATCGAAAAATCATCTTCAGCGATGAGGCTCATTTCTGGCTGAATGGCTTCGTCAATAAACAAAATATGCGGTATTGGTGAACACCCCTACCGATAATTTAACCTTTTTTTTTTTGGAACCAATAACTGGCACCCTTTTTATTGAATAAATTTGCAAGACTTGCTTAAAAACATCTTAATTCATGCATTAGTATGAGAAATAAAAAAAGTTTTCACTAAAAGTTAATGATACATGTAAATAGTCAAAAAAAGCTTATCGTCCTTAACCAAAACACTCGAAATTTTGAGAATTTTATTTTACGTGCTTACAATTTCATTTGTAAATTGCTACGTCTGCTTTTACACTTAAGACTTGTGAGTTTAGACTAGTTTTCGAATTTCTTTTTGTTATTTACATTCGTGAGTCTTGCGCTTTTACACTCCAGACTTTTTTCCTTGACTCAAATTTGACATTCCGATTTTATTTTGCAGTTCTTTTATTATGCAGATGACTAGGTGGGAAGCAACACAATGATAAAACGAAGAAGAGAAAAGAAAAATATTAAAAAGAGTCGCCAAAAACTTTACCCTCGACTCACAGGGCAAAATATTTTCCTTCTCATCTTTTCGAACTTTTTTACTCTTTTGCGCCCATGTGAGTCTAGACTCACAAGTCTAAGTGTAAAAGCAGACTACCAAGTGAAGATTATTCGCTATCATCAATAGAAAGGCACCGAAACGCGGGAATTACATAGATGCAGATTTAAAAAAAAAAGAAATTGACTTGATAGATATTAACCTTTAACTGGGTAGGTGGGGTGCTGACAACACCGCAAGCCCTTATTTTTCAAAAATATCATACTTTGCGACTGACAACACCCAGATGGTTTGAAAAAAGTTTGGTTGCACAAATAAGCCGTAACAGACTCTTCAAGCTGCAAGGGTGCTGTCAACACTCCATCTACCCAGTTGTGTATTTTTTTTTACTGGGTGAATTTGTGTAGGTAATTTGAAAATGTCATTTAAAAAAATCAGGAACGCATTCAACTGTTATTGACACTATACATATGTATAAGTGTAGAGCCGGACTTAATTAATACGGATGGTGGAGAATTTGTTAAAACAAAAATTGATTTTAAAAATTAATACGGAAAGCACTATTTTGGAAAGGACGGCTATAAACTCTATAAAGGGGTCTTAAAGTAATTATTTTAACATTGTTCTACCCCAGAACGATATCATAATGACAATTCCACCATAGAACCACTTACCAAAGGAAAGATAAGCGTAATAAAGTGAAATCATGATGGGATGTTGTCAGCACCCCACCTACCTACTTACGTTACTATTACTCACCTACCTACTTAAAGGTTAAGAAAATCCCTGTTTAATGATGGGGTGCCAGTAGTTGTGTCAACAATACGGGGTGCCAGTTGTTGTAGTCACTACGCAAAGTGTTATTTATGTATATTATTATTCAAGAACAAACATCGTACGTTGTTCAAGTTAACTAGATCTCCCATTCAAAATATCAGATGGAAAATATAAAGATAAAATGCCGCCAATCAACTTTTTTCCAAGAATCAATTATACTTAATTCTATACGATTTTGCCAATATGAATTACATTTTCTGATAGGAAAAATAACATAATTTTCACGACGAGTGGTTCTCCTATCAATGTTTCTGCATTAGTCCACCGACAATCAATTGGGAACTCCGAAACAAACACAAAGTTTTCGTCCTCTCTCTCACTCCTTCATGGGTATATATAAATGTCAAAAATTAGCGACTAAATAAAATTGTATGCAGCTCCAGAGCATGCTAAATTTTTCAAGCCTATATTCACCAAACTAGTGTCAAAAACCATTCGTGCAAAAATATAACACGCACACACAAATGGTTGCGAGAAGCAGGCCCAGGTTCACCTCGAGCTGTAGCGCCAACTAAGTAAGTAAGTAAGTAGTGTCAAAAACCGCATGTTTGAATGCTCCAGATGGTATTTATCCTTCACAAAAACCTTTACCTTCGGTGACAGCTTTTGGGGCACTTTTATTTTAAATTTGCTACATCAATCTCCTCTTACCTGTATTAAGTTGGTCGAGATCATTGGTAGGTCTTTTATATTTGCTCAATTGCAAGTCATTATACCTTGAATATAAAAGCTTATGCTAAGTTTCTACTTGTCAATTTGAAATTGACAAACGACGTATTTTTACGTCAATTGGAAAATTGGCAAGTGGAAATAATGAAAAACTGCTTATTTACCATTATTTCCAATTGCCAATTTTCTAATTGACCTAAAAATACGTCGTTTGTCAATTTCAAATCGACAAGTGGAAACCTAGCATTACCTAAATATGTATATTCGCTTCAGCTTAATGCAGCCTTTATACTTACATTTGAGTCTTCGAAAATCACATTTCCATTCTCAGAACAACTCAGCACCACCAACATCGTGTGTATGTGTGTATGTTAAACCCTTTACGAGTGGTTGTACATATGTATGTGTGTACCATCCGCAAAATACTTCTCAATGGGACTCCCAATAAGTTAAAATGGAAACCTAATTACGATAAATTCAAGTTCTTCAAAATCAGCAAAACTAATTTGACTTACGAGTATTACCTCCTTTGGGATATATTCCATTTGCAAAGTGACTTGTGTTATTTTCCCTCTCATTTGATTTTCGTCGAAAAGAATTCGAGAAGCCGCCGCCGCCGCCAGATTCCTCGCCGGGAACTTCCTCTAAAATGAGAAAACCACAAATTCCCGACAGACAAAATGCCTGACTTAATTTATCATTTAGCGAAGAATGCCAAACAAACGCGTAAACATATTCGAAAGCGCTGGCGGTTACCACAGACCGCGCGCCGCAGCCAGATCACGTCTGCAGCAATCTTAACTTCAAAAACAAAAATCTATGAGCATTATTCTTCAATCTATAAAGTACAGATTACATCATGCTGGTGGTGCAGAGTGGAGTAGTGTTTTGAAACGTTTCCCTAAAAATTACGCTAAGCACATTGCACCCCCAAAAATATGTGCGAATTTTGGGAAAAAAAGGAGAAAAAAATCCAATTTACAAAATATTGAAATTTTCGCACGTTCGCACTTTGGTGGTAACCTTTCACACCTGGGACACTGATGCCGATATAATCCATTCCGGTTCCAGAGTTACTAGTCTTACCAGCGGCACGTAGAAGGGACACAACTTGTCCGAACGTTGATTCGAAAAGAATTTTTGGTTTTCAGAATCGAACGAAAAAAAAAGAAATAATAATAAAAAAAACGATGTATTGGTTTTTAGCAAGACATTACCTCCCTCCGGAGTCAAAGGGGATGCAACCTCGATGTTAAGGCACGACATACAATTTCACTTCTTCGGAGGAACACACGAGTACGAATTCGAGTATACAGTGGACGCAGATGGCACAAAATTTGTGCACGAATATCATCACCCACCCATACGATGTTTCTTTGCCGTAAAAAGGAAATCATGTCATGGGAAAGTCCTTAGTTTTTGACACCATCCTTGTCGATTTGGCAAAACCAATAAATTGTGTTGTTGGTAGGGAGAACTTGGAAAAGGGAAGCACTTGGCTTTACCCTTCCGCTTCCCCTTTATTTTTTTCCAACTTCCTTTACCAGCAAATCATTTGGCATCATGTTAAACATAAATCAAGAGGCGGTGTATCGGGTAAGGGATTTAGGGCGCCATTCTGTAGTAACTTAGATTTTTAGTATCTACTTAGTTTGAAGAGTCAATCGGGATAGGCTTCTGTGATAAGGAGTACATTTCATTTGATTTTGAATTTGATATAACTAGAACAATACTGAAGTTCAATCTTTGCTTGGAATGGAAAGCAATATTCCTTAGGTGACCGCCATTTCGGTATTCGCAGAACTCCAACTCCAACCATTCAATGAAATGCGCCAAGGCCAAAATATGGGTAGAAATGTTAATTTTAAGACTTGCAATACACTCGACAATATTCTCATACATATTTTCTTACAGATAACCCTATAAGAAAAAGTCTGGAGCTGTTAAGATCGGAGAACGAGCAAGACCAAAGCCTCCATTTTTTTTTTATTTCAGCCGAAATGTTCGATATGGATACATCAGCTCCTGAATAATTCAAAGGTTTTCCTTATCCCAGAAAAGCTAATTTTGTATAGTTATGAAGCCATTGAGGCAGAAACGGGCCTCTGGCAAGTGTTTGCTAACTAGATAGAGTTTTATATGGAAAATTATGCAAATCCCTTCTTAAAATTATGTGCAACGGATGTTTGGATGAAGCTCGCCTGCTCGACGTCGAAGCTTATTCGTTAACAAATGCCTGTACGCGGCTTATATCGTTTCGGGAACGTACGAATGTGGGTCTTTCAGTTTGTCTATGATCAAGCAAAGTCCCTTTTAGCCGAAAACGGACATCAAAGTAATTCCAGACGGTAAAACTGGGGATCCAGATTCGAGAATAACACTGTGGATGTACTCGGCGATAGTTAGACCCATATTTACATATGGAGGATTGGTCTGGTGGCATGCTGCCGCAAAAACCAGTAACCTTAAGGTTATACCCAAAGAACAGAGAATAGCATACACTGGAACAACCAGTGCGATGAGAACAGCGGGATTGGGAGCAATTTTTGACCTTCGCCCTCAAGATCTCTACATGCAGGAGGCCGCATCAAAAAGCGCTCTCAGAATAAACCAGTCAAAGCACTGGAGACCGAATGCATATGGACACACCAAGATACTTAGCAAATATCTTAGCGGAAATGTCAACTCAGACTACATTGTCCCATGCTTGGATTTGAAAAGACCTTTCTCTTGGGCATTTCCAAGCAGAGAAAAATTGGAAAAAAATGAAGTATCAAACGAGTTCAAGTCCATCTACACCAATGGATCAAAAATGGAAATAGGTATAGGAGTAGGTTGCTTCTTAGAGAAACTAAGAATAAACCACAGCAGCGTTTTCCAAGCCGAGGTTCTAGCAGTAACAAAGGTCGCCCAAATTGGCGTCAATGATGACAATATCCTGATAGGATATCTCAACTTACATTGACAGTCACGCGGCTATAAAAGCAATAACAGCTACGCAAATAACATCAAAGCTTGTTCTAAGGCTCTTGACAGCACCACGTACAACTCTGCTGGGTCCCTTGTCGCAGCGGGTTACCAGGTAATAAAGCCGCAGGTGAATTGTACGGTTAAACCTCCACTCTTTAACTTCAAGGCCAAAATTTAACAAAAATCATTAACTGAAGTTAACAGCACCTAATTACCTGTGAAATATCAAGAAAACTGTGGCCAGAATACGATAAAGCAAAAACCAGGAAACTTCTACAAAAATATAGTTTATCGCTGTCAATACTGATATGAGTGCTAACTGGCCACAAAATGCTAAAATACCACACGAAGAAGCTACGCCTTAACGATAATAACATATGCAGTGGATGCAGTCATGAAGAGGCTCATGATGACACGGCCCATTTCCTCTGCCACTGCGCAAACTTCCACCAACTTAGAAATAGAACCCTGGGCAAACTTTTCTTCGAACATGTCGACGAGCTATTGGATCGACCACTATCGGATCTGCTCACCTTTGCTAGGATGTCCGGATGGTTGGAGCCAAAGCACTGATACCACGGGTGGGAACATTCAATGTGTACCACAATGGGTTCACATGAACCTAAGTGTGATGTGGATATTCTCGTCAACCGTTTACCTAACCTAACCTAATTCCAGACCGGCACTTTTTATATTAAAAACACTAAGAAATTTTCGTTGTGTCTTTCCAATCTTTAATGGGTAAGCTTTGACAGCAAAAATTCTTTGTAAGATCTTTTAGTACGCACTATTTCTCAAAATAGAGTATTTAATTTTAAAGAAAAAAAAATGGTTAAAAAATATTGCTTCGTTCCGTAGTTATCAATTTTTAAAATCCACTTAATATTTTTGGCCTCCCTATATGAAAACACAATAAAGGTTAAATGTGATTTAAGGAAAATATTGGGTCTACAACTTAATTCGTGCGGTTTGCTAAGAGATGGCGTAACTTGTATTATTCCATTGTTATTATTCCATTGGAACTTGCGTTGGAAAGCTACTGTCACTGTACGCCATTTTAGTATATGTCATTCATTTGAAGCGTAAACAACAATAATTTTTTTTCACTCAAAAATGTCGAACTTTGTGTCTGAAACAGTGTTTTTGCGGGGAGTTCTTCTTCATTACTTTAATATGAAGAAAACTGCTGCCGAAAGTCATCGTATTTTGGTATTAGTTTATGGTGAACATGCGCTAGCTGAGCGAACGTGCCAAAAGTGGTTTGCACGATTTAAAAGTGGTGATTTTGGCTTGGAAGACGATGAACGTCCTGGGCAGCCAAAAAAGGGGGATCAGAAGGGTGTGCTGTATTATGAGCTGCTAGAACCGGGTGAAGCCATCAATGGACAACGCTACCGAACACAATTAATCCGTTTGAAGAGAGCAGTAGCCGAAAAACGCCCGGAATATGCGACCAGACACGAGGCAATAATTTTCCATCATGACAACGCTCGGCCCCACGTTGCTATTCCGGTTAAGAACTATTTGGAAAACAGTCCTTGCCCCTTCTGACTACCATTTGTTCCGGTCGATGCAGAACGCCCTTACTGAAATACGGTTCACATCAGAGCAGAATATCAAAAATTGGCTTGATTCATTCTTGGCTGCCAAGCCAGCGCAGTTCTTTTGGGATGGGATCCACAAATTGCCCGAAAGATGGGAAAAAGTCATAGCTTCAATTGGGCAATACTTTGAATAATACTATTGTACATATTTTTCTTAAATAAATGTTCAAATTTTGAAAAAAAAAAACCGCACTAATTAAGTTATAGACCCGATATTATTTCAGCATCTTCAGGCCACTCGATAACCACGATAATCGCTAGACGATAGTAGCCGACAATATCATCATCAATTTGCTTCACGTATGTAACTCAATGACTGTCATCTCGTCTATTGTTTAAAAGTTTGTGTACTTTCAGTGTCTTCCAGAATCTCTCAAACAGTAGGCGAAATAGAAGCTAAACGTCATCTAAACTGTTATAAATGACATTTGTATTATACTTTTGATCGTTTTTTTTGTGTTTGAAGCCAGTGCCCAGTGATTCCATAAACAAATTGCAAAATGTAATATTTGTTTATATTTACTTGAATAATTAAAACTTCTTAAAATGCCATTGATAGGTCAGCCACGCCGAATCAATTAGCAAGTTTGATCAACTATGTATATGGAGGAGCATCCGGACTCGGCCAGGGCTATAAACCAAATAGGTACATCTGTCCAAGGCAAACAGGATATAAATAAAATGTGGACTGATTTGGCATCCAGTGTACCCCCAAGTCTTGGTATTGAAGGAATATGTATGTATGTATATGTTACACGACGACCATCATTATTGTTTCCAATACCAAATGCTTCTTTTGATAGTCGAAATCGTTGAACAAACCTGCGATGAGTTAAATTATTGGAAAAGCGATAAATGGAGTTGTTTATAATGTATGTATAATGTATGTACTTACATTTGGGTTGGAAGAGATAAAGGATCTGAATCATCTCTTAATTGTCTTCACCTTCGTATTGCTTGTAATTGGTTTTTTCATTTTCTTTTTCACTTTCTAAAACCAAAAAGGGTGTTATGAATGAGTTGATGGAACAACGAGGCTATAAAGCTACAGCTACAGCTACAGCATGGCCAAAATAGTGGGAATAGCTCGACTTAGATGGTACGATGCTTAGTTGCCGCCCAAAAGTGGGCGAACAACTTAAACAACTTACAATAGAAAATAATACGTAGTTCCATATCTGGTAACCAAAGGTGGGCTTCTGAAAGTTGAAAATAGCGCTTTATAGCTTAGCCGGCTAAATGATAAAATTGTTTACGTAGATACATAATATGCGCACTTTTATTGCGGCGCCCTTCGCCTTCTGCTGCCCCTGTCAACACCCAAAAATTCCTCACAACCTCATCATTATCATTCTAATAAAAAGCGTATACGTATGTATTGAAAGTTTTGAAAAATAAATCCGATCTTAACAAGTCCTCTTGGCAGGTCCCCTCTGTATGTTCTGGTATTTTTACCACCATCAAACAAAGAACTTTACGAACTTTGATTCCAAACTCTACGGGGTTCGGGTTGAACAGAGTAAAACCTTAGTTACTATTGCTAGGAGATTAATACCTTCATAAGCCCATGTGTGAATCAGACATAGGCATATACATACGTTCTTTCACTTGCACCCTTAACACCCAATTGCGAGAGATTTGTTACTACTGTGAGTGAGCATGGCGGAGGCTGAGGAGTCTTAATGGGGTGCGTTTCGTTGCAATCACCACCACCACCACCAGCAGCAGCACTCCATCTACGTATAGAGAGAAAAAAAAGTTTGTCAGAATCAAGAAAAGGACCGTCTGTTAAGTTTATGTGTACTCTTTGTATAAATCATTTATAAAGAGATTATGTGCCAACCCTAGAAGCAGCCACTCTTATCCTCGCTGCACGACATTGGCACCAGTTGTTGCCGATTTGATTTCTGACATATCACATCTCGTGGATTCGGAAACACCCCCGCCTCTATCCCGTTACAAGGACACATTTGAAGGGCTATTTTTTTTCCTCTTCTTCTTTTTTTTCTTTTACACTTCTTGAAGTCGAAAACGACTGGTAGCTCTCCTTGCCATCAGGAGCAGATGATGCAAAGAAGCAAGGAAGACGAAGTTGAACACGGAAATAAGGAAAAAAAAAACTGAATAAATAGAAAAATAGTAGAAAACAGAACGAACAAGTATGAGACTCCAAAGGAAAATAAATTTCCGTAGCGATTGGCATTTCTCCCACTTTTTCTATTATTTATTACACTTTGCCAAATGAACGTGTTTGGAGTTCTCCAAAAATGAAATGAAATTCGCACAATGTTTCGTTTGCTTTTGTACGCTTCTTTTTTTTTCCTCTCTTGTTAGTAGAGTAAGGTCCTGTTCGTTGAATGTATTTATTTTCTCACTTAGTGCGAATAATACTGCACAGGAAGTGCTAGAAGTGTGATGCTGCAAATCAATCCAGGAATGAAAAGAAAGAGCCCCTTGGAAGGTTAATATGAAGTTCAAACGGTTTTTTCTTGTTTTCTTAATTTAAAAAAAAAAAAAAAACTGCAGTCTGTCCGCATTAATTGTGGATACTATCAAGCTTATCCGATGTTGCCACTTAACATATTAAATATTCCATCAAATCAGATTGCAGATTTTGTAATAAACAAAAAAACAAAGTAGTGTCGCCATTTAGCCATTTAAATTTTAAATTCTCGGATTTCTTTTGGTAAGGTTACGCTAAAGGTCGTTTGTACGCCAAAAAAAACCCAAATCACAGACAATAAATCAATCCTTCTTGCAACCAGGGCTGCCGGTTAAATTTTTAGCTGGGAGTATAATTCGATCCATTTGAGCAGTACCCCGCAGTACTACTCTGGGCTGAGGTTTCCATTATGAACATTGCGGTAAACATTTTTTTTTATGATTTTTGTTTAATTTAAATTATTTTCAGATATTCTGTATAAAAGTGTTTGCGAAGAAACTTATTTTACTATTTTTTTAAGTTTTTGATTTTCACTGCAAAAATATATAACTATGCAATTTTATTTTTTATTAAATCAGTTGAGGAAATAGCCCCGCAGAGCCCGGGTACTCCTTCAAAATCATGACTAGGGCAGCTGTCCATAGTTTTTTTTAATTCGCGCGCAGCTCGTCACCCACCCAACTATTTCTTAAATAGCATGCAGCATGCCCCCATATTTATTCCACTGTCCTCCTCCAACATCTTCTACATTTAGGGGAGATTTTTACTAATCACCTTATTTCATGAAATTTTCTTATAAAATTAAATTTTTGTGCTATTTTGAGGTTAGAATTGAAAAAAGAAAGTTTATTTCCTCGCAAGAAATATTATATTTGTACTATTTAGACCGTAGATTATGTTAGGTTAGGATAGTCGCTTGCAGTAGGTGCAATTTCACCCAGAGGTCATAAAGGTCCATTGTGATTGTTGTGGATGTTGGAGCACGCATTTGCGAAAACCATTTCGATCTTATAATGAATCTTTTTAGGTCTTGTAAGCGGTATCTTAGCTAGATCGATCAGGCAGTCGAAGAACCGTGTTGTCATATAAGACAGGCGTCGTTCTTGGGGAGCCGGGCAGTGACATAGAAGGCGTGGCATCCTGGTCCATGCAGCTTCTACAGAAGTTATTTGTTAGGATACCGTATCTACTGGCCATGTTTCCTATTGTACATTTAAGACCAGAAATAAAAAAGAAATAAATAAATATTTGGCTTCAACAGTCCTAGGTAGAACCATGCCTAGCTTCCCGCAACCATTTGTGTGTGCGCGTTATATTTTTGAACGAATGGAAGTGACCTACAGTTTTCTACCGTCTCCGAACGGCGAGTTGGGAAGCTTTACATGACAAATGATACTCTTGAATGCTTGTCAGGCATTCGGAACAGGTGGGCACTGTGAAAAACTTTTAGGTGTTTGCGGCGGGATTCGAACCCAAGACCGCTGGCTCAGTAGTCCGACGCACTAACCACTTGCGCTACGGTTGGCACTTAACATAATAAATATTCCATCAAATCAGATTGTAGATTTTGTAATAAACAAAAAGCAAAGTAGTGTCGCCATTTTAGCCATTTAAATTTTAAATTCTCGATGCTAAAGGTCGTTTGTACGCCAATAAACCCAAATCACAGAGACACAGACAATAAATCAATCCTTCTAGCAACGTCTTGAGCGTTCAAATGTTTCAACCCCAAGTTGGATGGTACGAACTGTCTCGATAAGCAGCTCCTAGCGGTGGACAAATTGACATTGTAGTATCCTGCAGGATATTTTGCAACGTTGAAAGGCTACGATTACATCATCTTTGTTAAAAAAAGTAATATTATTGTTTTTTGTTCTTCTTAATTTTCTCTATTTTATGTGTGTAATAGTTCTTGCATTAATATCTTAATATGTTAAAAACAAAACAACAACATTTTTTTCAAGTTTCTGTAAAAAAAAAACATGCATTGGTGATTTATTTGCACCACGTAGGATTTTAAAAGTGTTTTTCTTAGTTAATAATGGCTGAATCTGAAACTATTATACATCAAATTAAAGCTTGAAAAATGCTCTTTCACATAACTGTCGCTGAAGATTTTTCAGATATTAGTGATTTTCAAAAAAAACTTTATTTAAAGTCTTCAGAGATTAATTGATTATTTTAAAACTGAAAATCTAAGACCCATTATTTCAAGGTTGTAAAATAGATACTAGAATCATCTTTCATTTGATACTAAATACAGTAGAATCCACTTAAGACGCCCACACTTAAGACGCTATCCCGCTTTTAACGCTCTTTTTCTCCGGTCCCATCATTTTGATAAGAATTCGTATGAAAAAAAATCCGGTTAATACGCTCTATTTCCCGCTTAATATGCTCCCACAGCTAAGCGATGCACTTCGTAAAATTTGTATTTTCTTATTTTAAATTTTTTTTTTGCAGAAAAACCATTCGCTGCATTGGGAAATACCTATTACAGCGATTTTTTTTGTTTTTCGCAAACAAACCATATGAAGCGTGCCGTTTTTGTGGTCGTTACTTTTGTCAGTTTTGTTTCATTTCTGGTGTGCGCCTTACGTGCATACAGGTGGTGTCAGTGCATAATACATGTATAGTTTCAACTCTTTTTATAAAATAACCATATTTTTAACTGGAAGTATTTTTTTTAGTTTTTCCAGCTTAATACGCTATCCCCTATCCCGCTTAAGACCCTATTTTTTGTCAGTCCCTCGAAGAGCGTTTTAAGCGGATTCTACTGTACAACTGTACATGTATGTGTGTCCTACGGTTCTTATGATATTATGATTTTATCTATCTATACATATGTATGTACATCGTATAAAAGGAAGTCCCAAAAATGTGTCTGTCTGTATGTACAGGATTATCTCGAGAACCAATAAACGGATTTAGATGCGGTTTCCACTATTATGATCTATATTTCCTGGCGGAATTAATGAGTGTACTCAGACTACACCATTACTTATAGGACCTGAGAATTTGAGATCGAAGTGGCAGAAAATCAAATTTTATGTCATTACACAGCCCTAACTCAACAATGGCTTACTGGATTTAAAACCAAAAAAAAATTGGTTGTACATAGTAGATTCATTTAAGATTCATTTGAGGTACATATAAATCATCCTGAGCTATGCTCAAAACAATTCATGAAATCTTTGCCAACAATTTTCCATCAGTGGAGACCGAAGCCAACAGCCATGCAGCAGTGGGTGACGTCATAGTGTGTGTGTATGTGGCTAATTTGAATTTCTGCGTATATTAACTAATTAATTAAATAGCATTCTATGATGTTTTGTGCCCGGCCTACTACGATAAATATGATTGTAAAATGTTAAAAAAGTGCACGGGCAATGCCGTATGCCGGGCGGGCACCCGGCACCTATAAAGGGGCTAATTATTACAATCATGCTCTAAGCTCTAAGGCTACTCACATGCCCGCCAGATCCAAAGTACATATTATTACTATTTTATTACTATAGTGGATGGCTGGGGCGAAGTGATAGTCGCCGTCGCTTGTCACGCTGAAGGTTCACGATGTCGCCGAAACATTTATTTCTCACGAAATAAAAATAAGTTAATCAGTTTCAGAAGTAATCTCAAAAACCTACTGCGTAGGCATAACACTGGCAGTAGGATGGTGGTATGGCTGAAGAAATTGATTGCACAAACAAATAATAGGAAACATCTGGAAAAAGCTTCTGTGAATCATAAACAAGGGCAAAACTTTCAATAAAGCAGAAAAAACTCTCCAGTTATCCTGGACACAACCCATAGAGTTAGTTGAAACCTAAGATCTGAGTTTCCTATCATTACGCAGATCTGTCTGTCTCTTGTTCTTCATGTGCTCGCGCTGTGTGTAAACATTTATAAGGGTATTCATACATATCCCCTTTAGGGTGTGTAGATTATGAAAAAAAATTATGGATAGCTATTATTTGTTATAATTAAAATTTCTAGATTGCTTCCTTTAATACTCACACCTAATTGACAATCGTTTTATAATTTGCCACCACCGGGCGACAGCGTTCACAGGGTCTTCCACTAAATCCGCACTTTTATCCATCTCGACATTTCTCGTTCGAAAGCAATTATTTTACACATTATCCACCCATAATCACTACGAGACCACTATTAAAGTTCATTATGGCCACTCACTCCGCTCCCGTTGCCAGCAACGTATCCGATATTAATCCTTGCAAAATGTAATTTAAGAAAGAATGATGTTTTATACTCTTCGATACAAAGAGTTACACTGTTTGGCTGCATTAATATGTTCGCTGCTCCCTGTTCATCCCCCTGCCTTTGTTCTATTTCCAGTGAAACAGTAGGTCGGGGTGGGTGGGATGCTGATGAAAACCAAATAAAAAAAAAAAAAAGAAAAGAAAAACTTATTCTCCAGTAAATGATTTTTTTTGCTACTAGTAAAAACTACCATTATGGATGTATAAAAGCCACTTCGAGAAAGGCACCATATACTCGTGCGAAGGACTCGTGGTTGTTAACATGTTTCAGAAATCCCACCGGAGACATAAAACTTTTCTCGTTAGAAGAGCTAATTACCAGCGACTGACTGACCACATCACCCGGGCAATGAGTGTCTTCTGGCCAGGAACAATCATGTCCAGCCGGCGTTAATGGATTGAAAGTGTTCACATTTACAGCGGTATGTAGTTAAACTCCTGATCTCTATGAAGGTGTTGCCAATGCAATTGGACATTGGACAATGCTGCCCTAAATCCATTTTACCGAATAAAAACAACAACAATAAGAAAAGTTTTTCGGGATATTTCTTTTCGCAGGAACCGTAGCACCTAATAGCAGTCCTCATCACCATCACCGTTGGCTCTTGGAAAATTTTTCAACTGAATGTCCTTATGGAATGTAATTATCGGTTACCAACACATGGGCCACCCCTAGGGTGAGTTGTCTGTCTAACGACCATTTGCGGAATTATAATAAATTTTTCGGATACGGGACGATGCGATGGGACGACGAGTTTGAATCTCATTTGGTATGAAATTACTTTCTGCTTTGTACGAATACGTATAGGAGTCCATCCGCAGAAGGGTTAGTGGGGTTGATGCCTTACGTAACGTAGGTCGGTTTTGCCATTCTGCTATTCAAGTCGTAAATACATATTATACCAGGAATACCACCGTTTATAAGTATAGCAGGTTAGATAGGTACAGTTACTGTTTTGTTAATGTGGCAGTGACCGTTCTCGGTCCGCTGTATGTGTACGTGTGTATTTGGTGGTCTAACACTAAAACCATTGCAATGAGAGTAGGTAGGTACTACGAGTATTTTAAATTCACTCAGTGTTCCTATACTAGGCACAGGCATTGTGGCCAATTAATAATGCCAAACTGAAATGAATCGGCGTGATGCGTGAACTGGTGGAAACAATGAGGTTTTTAATTAGTATTAATTTTCATGGAAATTGTAGAGCAACAAGGAAACATTATACCAAATGTTGACAAATGGCTGAGGGGGATTAAAGTGAGGTTTTTTTTCTGTAGATTTTGTTTTTTTTTTTTCTTTTACTGATAATAATTGTAACAAATCGGTGGAAAATTGTTAATTACCACTTAGACCCATTTTGGGGCTATTAATACGAGTATATGTGTACATTTATTTTTGTAGGATTCATTTTTAATGATTAACCCTTTAAATTAAAAATTGTGTTTGCATCAGACTTTGTGATTATTGTCCAATGAATCGCTTGTCATTAATTTAATTTTTAAAATAAGTCCTAATATAAACGGCATGGATAGATATTGGATTTATTTATAATTTTTTAATTTATTTTCATTATACATATGTATAATTGTACATACAATAAAAAAGATAACGATAGAATATAAAAGCGCTAGCTTGTGGGAGTTCACATTCACATGAATGCTGCGAGAAAAAAAAGCCACTTTAGCATTAACCGAAAATAAGAAAAAATCAAGCAATGATTTTTAAAAACAAAACTAAATAATATATACAGGGTGCTTCCAAGTTAAATGTCAAGACTTTGGGAAATGATTCTTGGGTATATTCAAAGAAAACAACCGATCTACAGTAAGGGTCTATCTCCATCATTAATTGAGAATTTAAGATAGGTATATATCTATTTTTTTGGTGTATCTTGACCCATGCTAAAACAAATATCTCCGCTAATACTTACTACATTTAGTGCTTCAATTTAAGAAGAAATAATACTCTTTTGAGTTGAGTTTAAATGTGTATTTTTTCGATTCTTTCTCCTCCCAAATTGTTAACATATTGAAAAAGTATTATAAATTCATAATGTATTCAACCCGTTTTTTTATTTGCAAAGTGGAGGTTTTTTTGAGGTGGTTGCAGTGAAAAATTTATTTTGTGAACACTCTTAACTTGTTTTGATTCTATTTAAATTTTGTGAGCAAGTTATCAAAAGAAGTTAGTATGGAATTGTCTGCTGGTAGTAAGTAAATTATTATGTTTGTAAACTAGAGCGCAATTTTTAGTAAAAATAAGATTTTATACCCGTTCAAAATATGTCTTCTCTATTTACTCACAAATAGAAAATGCTACTTTTCTGCAGTATAAAGCAAAAAGTTGTGTTCCTTGCAAGATCCAGCAATCAAATTAAGCTTGAAATGTACTTTAAATACGCCTTTATCGAAAGTTAGCTACAAAAAGTTGCGATATTTTGCTATATTGCAAGATATCGTGCGGTAAAGTTTGTATTTATTTATCCATTATATATATATTATATATATATATTATATATATATTATAATAAAACATTTATTTCATTTTATTTATAATTTATTTAAATCAAATTAATTTTATTTTTTCTTATCTTTTTCTTATTTTTAATACAATTTCTTCATTTTTTTGGATTTTTTTTTGTAATATTTTTAATATAACAAAATTTTTCAAAATAAAATGTAAATTTACTATAAATATATTTTTTACTCATTTTCCGATAAACTTATGCAATAGTTAAATATCAAAAACAAAAATGTTATTTTGGCCATGTTTTTTGGAAAATTCGCCTGTGTGCGACCGGTACTTATACGTAAGTACCAGCATGTTTAGTTTCAAATAAAATCACTATAGGAACATGCATATACATATAGACACTAAGACCAAACAACACTTTTACTTTTTTTTTACATTTTAAAACATTTTTATCAATCCATTTTCAATAACTTACATGCTAGACAAAAATGCTTAAATCTAATAAAAATCTAACTATATTACTTAATCTAGCTTACTGGCCCTCAAGTAGGGTTAGCAGATTGAAAATGACGGAAAGGGGGACATCGCAAGACAAAAATATTTTTTTGGAAAATTTAACACCAGCGTAAAAAAAGTTAAGTCAAAAAGTTAAAGCAAATTAAACATGCCGCATATTCAGGACCTTCTTTGCTTTTTGTTAACCACTCGAAACACCTTTCCCAGCATTGATTATATGCACACTTTCTTTTTTTATTCACTTTTTCAGACATTTTAGGC
The DNA here is from genome assembly GCA_949775065.1 of Brachyopa scutellaris. Classification (NCBI taxonomy): domain Eukaryota; kingdom Metazoa; phylum Arthropoda; class Insecta; order Diptera; family Syrphidae; genus Brachyopa; species Brachyopa scutellaris. The sequence continues at coordinate 159,987,259 of OX459112.1, forward strand.
ATATATTAAACGCAAACGAAAATAATTTGTAAATAATTTGTAAACAAAAACTGACAAAGGACAGATCATAAACTGACAGATGAAGGAAAACTTTTGCGCGAGAAGTGATATGTATTAGTTAATTGAGTGGATGGGTTCAGCTTTGAAAGGATTTTGAACTTCAAATGGATGTATTTACAGAGAATCTTTTTAAAAATATTTAATGAAAATATTTTAACAGTTTTAAATTGAATGTTTTCTCCTTTTTAATTTTACTTAGGAAGGGGGACAGAGGTTGGTATAGGGGGGACAAACAGCATTTTGGTATGAACAAAAGGGACTGTCCCCCCTAAAGGGGGACGTCTGGTAACCCTACCCTCAAGGCCAAACAACACTTTTAAGTATCATATAACCTCAATCCTCAATGAAATTTGTCAGCATATTAGACTTTGAAGGAAGTCATTTTAGTCGATTTCGGTACTAACAAACTAAACACTAACAGTTTCGATCTTTAATTTTATTACATGGTTATGTATTCGAAAGCAAAAAATATCATAGTTGAATCAAAAAAACTTAAAAAAAACGTTTATTTTTCATTTTATAACTTTAGTTATTGCCTAACGTTACTTTGGAGACTGACCTTCATATTTCGTCCCTATGAGTCATTGAAAAATTCAAAAATTAGTTTTCCATCTTAAAATATCCTCAACTAAAAAATTCTTAAAAAAAAAAAATGGAGATTATAACTTTTTTAATAGCTTGGTTATGTCAGTTGCAGACTTTCAGGTGGCTTTACTACAAAAAAAAAGCGTAATAAAAACATAACTTACTTAGTTGGCGCTACAGCTCGAGGTGAACCGGGGCCTGCTGTGTGCGTGTTATATTTTTGCACGAATGGAAGGGACCTACAGTTATTTGCCGACTTCGAACGGCGAGTTGAAAAGCTTTTTGACAAATGATCCTCTTTGATTGCTTGTCAGACATTCGAAAGAGGTGGCAACGTGAAAAAACTCTTAGGTCTTTGCTAGGACTGAACCCGGGCAGCATTGCGTAGTAGTCCAACGCACTTACCACTACACCACGGTGCTCACCATATAGACCAACAAGATATCAATAAAATATGGAAATGTATCCGACTTTCAAAATGGTTTCAAGAGTTCTGATAAAAATCACAATCGACCTACTTTGGTCTAAGACTCTAAGTGAATCCTACCGAGTACGTTGGATAGCCACCTAACCTTATAATCCCTTTAGCGTGAGTGAATAATGTATTTTTTTGTATGTATTGGCGAGTAGTCCGTCATACATTTTTTTTTCACAGAATTTTTAGAAATATTTTTTGTATTTTTCTTTAAATAAAAATACCCAACCAGTGGTGTGCTAGGTTGAAACTAGTTTTCAGGAAAATTCTTAAGCTACCATGCGTTGGCGTTACTCAAACCACATGAACTCACTCTCAAATCCTTCAATCCATTGAGTACGAGTATAGGTTAGTAATAAAGATAAAGGACTTCAGTAATTAAATTATATACCACGCGCCTCATTCAAAAACAGTTGACAGAATCTCGTTTATCAAAGAAAAATACTTGTTTCCAACTTCTTAAACAAGAAGGTGTTGAATTACGATACAAGTCCTAATCCTGATCCTGAATACTGAAGATATGGTTGTGTTGCAAACTTTACCAATAGTTTTGAAAACCTTAAACCCATTTACAAACCGATAACTTGGCCTCTTTTCATTTCACTGATTCACATCCAACTCGTATCCATCTGCCATCACACATCACAAAATCAAAAGCCCCAAGTTGAAAATGTAATTGAAATGCGGCAAAAGTCATCGCCAAAGATCCAATATAGTCAAAGTGTACAGATTGTAGTTCTTCCTCCCCACTTCCGGGGCCGTCAATAAAATGCGTACAAAACTTATTACTTAAAGTCGAAATGAGGGTAAAACTTAAAAGTAAAAATGAGAAGAACAAAAAAAAAAAGAATAGTCATTCAACATCTATCGCCATGGCCAAGACCGAGAAGGGCACAAACAGAATCACTGCAATGACTGTGCCTTGGCCGGGAGCATCACTCACTACGAGTCCTTCACAAAGCCCTTTCAATGTTTATTTAGCGAATTGCTAAGCCAGGGTATGGGCGACGACGACGTCCATGATTGTGGGTGGCTGGGATGATTGCTGAGTTTTCCATTGATTTTGGGGATTTTCAAGTGATTTTTCACTGACGACGATAATGATGATGATTCTCTTCTTCTTTTGTACCAGAGACCGTGGACTTTGACTTTCCTTTCTGAAGATGCTCTGATGCGGGGCCGTTCTGCGGCAAGGGGAATGGTAATTTATATAGTTCAGTTTGAACTGATTTCAATCAAAAATTCCCGTACAATGCTGGCTGAAATTCGCTAAGGGAAAAAGAGGATTGGTGGTGGTAACACTTCAACAAAAAAAATGAAAGAAGAAAAACGCTCTTTTCCAAATTGGAATGTGTTTTCTATTTTTCCGTGATAGATTCGTAACGAAATGAATTACTTATAAATTAATACAATTCTCGTTCACAGAAGGCGGGTGGGTGTTATTATCGGTCGGACTAGTGCGGTTGAAGTGCACCGAAGTCGAAGGACATTTCAGCTCCATTTTCTCAGATCCAATCGAAGCTATCCTCTGACGCTGGAAAATAAATTAATTAGACTTGCGAGTCGTCCTTTTGTGTGATAGTAAAAATCGCATTTTCATTATCATCATTCACGAGGGTTTTACGTTGTTGTCTCCGTTTGTCCTTTCGAATGAAGAGGTGGATGTTTCGTCGCATCCTTATTTCTAACTTTTTCCTGCCCGCGTAAGGAGAACAAGCAAAAAAGGTTAAATCTTATCTTACCTGGTATTTGGGGGGGTAAAAAAGATTGATGTGTGACATCTGCGTGATGGGGATGTTTGTCATAATCCCTTAATTACACATGTCTCCGATTAATCATTTTCGAATGGATAAAGTCACACTATGCCGCAGGAAAACACAAGTTTTCGTTTATTTTCTGTAAGACGTATCCTGCCTATCAATTTCAAGGGAGGATAACAACTTGAAGTCATCCATATTTATCATGAACTCACACTCCATTGATTTGGATTTTTGGGGATTCTCTTCCACCCTTAGGCAAAACGGTGTCTCGTAATCGAATTGAAATCAAATTTATAACAGGAGTATAACTTGATTTTCAGAATTTCTATTTTATTCCTTTGTTTCCTAAAAAAAGGAATCCAACGATGATTTCAATGCGGAATGGATTGGGCAGGAAATTGCAAGAAGAAATCTGAATTCATAAAATATTCGAACGATGATTGTTTCTCGTTCATATTGAATTGGTTTATCGGATTGAATAAAATGTGCATTTTAATGCTTTGATTTCATCCCTGAAGCCAGTCGACGGGCATCGAATATTATCTTCATCATGTTAAATTATGTAAAAATAGTACGGAGTAGAAGAAGGACATGTAGTGATGTTTTTTTTTTGTGCAATATGATTTATTCCTTCTGAAAGGATGCAAAAGGTAAAAATTGAGCGTAAACTCATATAGGTACTAAAGTAGATGTACTAACATAGAATCTTTAAAAGCACAGTAGAAACCGGTTATAGCGTTGAACCGGATATAACGATATACTAATTTGCAATCGGTTACAACGGATATTACGATGAAACCTTTCATAACGAAGAAAATGTAAGATCCCTTTGATGTCGTTATAACTGATTTCTACTGTATATTACTTACTTACTTACTTACGCTACAGCTCGAGGTGAACCTGGGCCTGCTTCTCGCAACCATTTGTGTGTGCGTGTTATATTTTTGCACGAATGGAAGGGACCTACAGTTTTTTGCCGACTTCGAACGGCGAGTTGAGAAGCTCAATCGTGACAAATGATACTCTTTGATGCTTGTCAGACATTCGAAAGAAGTATATGCATATAAAATATAGTGAGAGCATAATATCAAAACTCGCATAGTGGCTTTTAGAGTTCTCATAATCCAACATCCGCTTGCTGGGGACATTCATTTGTGCTCAGTGATGTCGCTACTAAGTTTAAAAATTACAAATAATGAGTTGAAATAAAGAAAGAAGATGATTTCGGAGTGATGCCAAATAACACTCAACTTATTTTTTTTAACAATGCCATCTGGTGAGTATTTCCATAAATATGTATAAAATATAAGATACCACAAATTAATTTTAAAATGATTTGTTAAGTAAGCAGGTAAGCAAGTTATTAAGAGTACACAATAAACAGTAGCTAATTGCGAGGTAATTCTACAGTCTGTGTAAAAATTCAGACCACAGTATGATAATTTCGTGAAATATTGACTATTTACTTTTATATAAGAATATTTGTTATTCTTTTTCAAACTTAAGGGGGTACATACGTCCAGAATTTTTAAAAAAAAACGTTTTTTTTTCTACAGATTATTATTCTCTATAGTTTTAGGCGTATTTATGTGAAAACCAATTTTTTTTTTTTATAATCTACACACCCTAAAGGGGATATGAATACCCTTTTAATGTTTACACACAGCGCGAGCACATGAAGGATGAGAACGAGAGACGGACAGATCGACATAGTGGTAGGAAACTCAGATGATAGGTTTCAATTTCAACTAACTCTATGGGTGGTGTCCAGGATAACTGGAGAGTTGTGTGTTATTTTTGTACTTGCTTATGATTCACAGTAGTTTTTTCCAGATGTTTCTTATTATAGTTTGGGCGATAAATTTCTTCAGCCATATCCAACATCCTACTGCAAGTGTTATGCCTTCGCAGTAGGTTTCGATATTAACTTCTGAAACTGATCAATTTATTTTTATTTCGTGAGAAATAAATGCTTCGAAGACATCTGGACTCGAACCGTGAACCTTCCGCATGACAAGCGACGACGACTAGCACTACGCCACGGCCACCCACCAATTGTAAACATTCCCCATAGATCCAAAGTTATTATAGAAAATGTGACGGCCCGACGAGAGCCCGAATCGCACAGGTGGCCTCTGTTTGAGGCAGCTTTTTTCGGAGTCCTTGTCAGTTCTTTTTTTATCGTAAAGAATGTATAAGGAGTAGGGACATTTATAAAGCATGAGAATATATTTAGGTTTCTGAAGTGAAGGTTAGTTGTATTTGATCGTTCAAAGTGAGCTGCGCATGACCTCGACCGGAACGCACTTGAAACTTTAAACGCGTTGTTGTCAAAACTTTTGATGCATTTTTTTTTTAAAATATTCGAAATTGTTTTCTCTATATTTAAAGTGTGACATTTTTAACAAAAAATGCACTTTTTTTTTAAAACTGCCGTAAATTGCCAAATTTTCGAATATCAAAAATCCAGCTCGATAGACTATAACAACCTTACTTTACAAGAATTTTTTAACATTTTGCACATCCATCAATATTTCAAGGAGAAATGATACAGACCGTGGAGCAACTTTTTTTTCCTAGTGCCTTGAAAAACGTGACTTTTAAAGTTTTAATTCTTGTAAAAAAAAATTTAAATAAATTTTTTTATAAAGTTTAAATATGTACTAATAAACAATGTGTAAAAGTTATTTTTATTAATTTCTATTGTTATCCTTTCTAAAAACAGTTTTTCTTTTAGCGCGTTTTTGGTGCTGCTGGACGTACATATGTACCCCCTTAAGAAAGTAAATTGTAGGCATAATTTTCAATATATTCTGCTGCATTTATTTAAGAACTTTTTTGAACTGAAGTAGGTATACCATATTCATTCAAAATAAGAACAAAAGTGTAATGCCCAGAAATCGTAATAATGAATTTCAATGATAAACTGACTGCTAGTCTTCTTCATTTATACACTGCGCGCGGTTCCCTAATTAGTAGCACATAAATTTGGGAGATGAAGAAAAAAATAAATAAATGTTAGAGTAGATGGTATTTAATTCATAATTAAGTTTTAGGTTAGGTTAGGTAGCAGTGGCTGCCAGTAACAAGTACCAGCACACTTAGGCCTATAGAGGCCCATTGTGATACCAAGGATCTTGGGGATAATCACCCCGCTACTCAGGTGAACCATTTGGAACTTTGTATAAAACGAAGAAGGCTTCCTACGTCTTTTTGTATGAGATCACTTAGATCATCGAAGAAGTATTCTCCAAGGTGAAGTTTCCTACTACGGGAAAGAGCTGGACACGAGCAGAGGAGATGTGTTGGACTTTCCTCCTCCTCTTCGTCTCTACAGCTTCTGCAGAAGTCATTCGAAATGACGCCAAGTCTAGTAGCGTGTCTGCCTATAAGGCAGTGTCCTGTGATGACACCGATAATCGTACTAATATGCAGTCTTTTTAGTGACAAAAGGTATCTAGAGCGGTTAAGATCCAATCTAGGCCAGATTTGCTTTGTAGCAAGGCAGGTGGTTCCACCTTCCCATCTGGCGTTGGTCTTATTGACTGTGTCAAGTTTGAGTGCTAGCTTGTAAGTAGCGAGTGGCATACCTATATATTTCTTATCGGGTAGAATAGGTATTGTTGTTCCTATTTTAGCGAGCTCGTCAGCTTTGCAATTCCCTGGAATGTCTCTGTGCCCCGGCACCCAGCAAAGGTGAATGTTAAACTGCTTAGCCATCTCTATGAGAGATGAACGGCAGTTGGAGGTGATCTTAGAAGTGGATGAGACTGATTCCAGAGATTTCAACGCCGCCTGACTATCCGAGAAAATGCTAATATCGTTAGTGGATATTACATTCCTCTTGATCCAGGACAGTGCTTCCGAAATCGCCATGATCTCCGCTTGAAACACGCTACAGTGATCAGGGAGGCGAAAGGAGAGATTTAGTTTTAATCTGTCTGAGAAAACACCTCCTCCTACACCATCATTGGTTTTAGAGCCATCAGTATAGAAGTGTATCGACTTGTCTGTTACAGCACCTAGGTCATCCCAGAAGGACCTATCTGGGATAGTGACTTTAAAGTTTTTGTCAAAATTGGGCTTGGGTACAGTGTAGTCTATGTTTTCGGGAAGGGTAAGATTGTCTAGTATTATGGAGTGGCCAGTGTAGTTACTTGACCACTGTGAGATTGTTTTGAGTCTTATGGCAGAACTGGTTGCCATTTGCTTACCAATTAAGTCTAGGGGTGGGAGATATAGTAGGATGTCTAGTGCTGCGGAGGGTGTTGATCTTAATGCTCCGCTAATGCACAGACACGCTAATCTTTGTACTTTCCCCAAGCTGTCGCGATGTATAGCTTTATCTAGGGCGGTCCACCAGACCACTACGCCATACATCAGAATCGGTCTGATGATAGATACATAGAGCCAGTGGGCGATGCGGGGTTGAAGACCCCATTTGCTGCCGATGGCTTTCTTGCAGGAGTAGAGTGCTATGGTAGCTTTCTTTACTCTTTCTTGGATATTGAGTTTCCAACTAAGCTTACTATCCAAGATGAGACCTAGGTACTTTGCTTTGTCGGTGAAAACTAACTTGGTACCATATAAAGAAGGGGGGTCTATCTGAGGGATTTTGTATTTCCTAGTAAAAAGAACCAACTCCGTTTTCTGAGGGTTAACTCCCAGTCCACATTTGTCGGTCCATTTCGAGAGCTTATTTAGTGCATTTTGCATGAGTTCATTGATCGTGTGAAGATGCTTGCCGGAAATAGCTATAGCGACGTCATCAGCATATGCGATTACTTTGCATCCCACGCCTTCTAGGAGTAGCAAAAGTTCATTTACTACCAGGTTCCAAAGAAGGGGGGATAGGACACCACCTTGGGGGGTGCCTCTGCTGACAAATCTCCTGGAAGAGGACTCGCCCAGCTTGGTGTTGATAATTCGACTAGTAAGTAGTAAATTAATCAATTTGCGAAGCGAGTGCTCGACCTTGAGTTTTGAAAGGGCATCTACTATAGCCTCCGATTTAATATTATTAAAGGCACCTTCTATGTCTAGGAAGACAACCATTGTGTATTCTTTGCAGTAAATCGTCTTCTCAATGGTGCGTACCAGGGAGTGCAGTGCAGTTTCCACTGATTTACCCTTACAGTAAGCATGTTGGGATTCTGATAGCAGTCGTGCTTCGATGCTACTCCGAAGGTGGGTATCGATCAGTCTTTCTAAGGTTTTTAAGAAGAATGATGATAGGCTAATAGGTCTGAGATCTTTTGGACTAGCGTGAGAGCTCTTACCCGCTTTGGGAATGAAGATTACTTTAACTTCCAACCATAATTTGGGGATGTAAATATTGTTTATACAAAACGTAAGTATAGTTTCCAGCCAGGGCAGAATAATGTCAGTTGCCGACTGGAATTCAGCAGGTATTATGCCGTCAGGTCCCGCAGATTTGTATGGTTGGAAGCTGCGTAGTGCCCAAAGCAGTTTGTCCTTTGTGACCAGACAATTTGTGTTAGTTTGTGTAAGTTGAGTAGGTTGTGTACTGTTAGACGAACTACTAAGTGGAGAAGAGAAGCTACCAGGAAAGTGTGTATCCAGTAGTAGGTCTATTGTTTCTTCGCTTGAAGAGGTCCAAGAGCCATCTGGTTTAATCAGATAGCCAGGAGTACTTGGATTGGTGGAGAGTATTTTTCGTAGCCTTGAGGCTTCCGAGAAGTTCTCAATGTTGTCGCAGAAAAGTCTCCAGGATTTCCGTTTGGCTTTCCTGAGAGTACTTTTGAATACTGCGAGGGCCTCCTTATAAGAGGTCCAGTCTAGGGCACTTTTTGTGAGTTTTGCTCTATTGAATAGCAGTCTGCAGTGTTTTCTTGTGCTGCTAATATCGGAGTTCCACCATGGAGGTTTCGGTTTCCCCTTTGGTCTTATTGTAGGGCATGCCATATCTAATGCTTTATTGCAGGCGGAAGTGAGTTTTCCTACCATGCAGTCAAGCTCTTGTGTGCTGCTCGGGACCGGGGGTATTGAAGAAGGGATTAACCCCTGTAGTGTTTCCCTGTATTTAGCCCAGTCGGTCTTTCGGTAGTTCCGAAACTCTGGTCTGGCTGGGGGATGGTCGTCTAACGAGAATTGGATGTATCGGTGATCTGAGAACGAATGCTCAGCCGAAACTTTCCAGTTGTTGATCGATTGGGAGATATTATCAGATACAAGTGTAATATCTAGAACTTCCTGCCTATTGCAGGTTATAAAAGTTGGTGTGCAACCTTTGTTGCAGTAGGTGAGGTTTGTATTAAGAAAGAAGTCAAAAAGTAACTCACCTCTGTTGTTGGTGTCGGAGCTGCCCCAAATAGAGTGATGCGCGTTAGCGTCACTACCCAGGATTAGTCCATCATTGCGCCTCTCTGCATCCGCGATCGCCTCCCTCAGATTGTTCGGAGGTAGAGGGCCTATATCGTCATGGGCGAGATAGGCCGAGACCAGCCAGATTTTGCCCTTGCCAGTCTCCAGTTTTACCACTACTGTATTTCGATCGCTGTAATTAGAGAGTAGGAATATATTGAGATTACTCTTTGCGAGAATGCAGGCTCTTGGCTTACCTTCATTCCTCTTGTGGTAAAGAGTATAATTAGGAGTCCTGAGTCCAAGTATCGAGTTACCATTAACCCAAGGTTCCTGGATCAGGACGACATCTTCTCCTAGTTGTTGGAGTCGGAGAAGAAGTGAAGCGGATGCCGCTTTGGAGTGGTGGAGGTTAATCTGAACTAATCGCAGCATTGGAGCTACAATCAGGCGGATTTACCTCCACTACTGTAGAGTTTGCCTCTGGGTCTGAGTCCGAAGCTAGAAGCTCGTCCTCACTCAAGCATATGATGGGCTCAATCTCCATATCCGAGAGCGGTTCTTTCAGGGATGGGGGGTGGGATTGGGATGGTGGTGGTGGTAGTGGTGAGGGTACCGTCTTCGAGTCATTTGTCATTGCACCGGATGACATCTGCGAGCATGACGGTAGCTCCGAAGTGGTTGCGAGGTCCTTGGGTGAGGGGTTTGACTCCGCTATTGCCTCGTCTTTTTTGTACACCTTAAGGGTGATAGAGTCAAACCCGTAGCTTATTACGCCGTTGGTTTTGGCGAGAGGAGCCAGGGATTCCTGATTGATAACAATACAGGCACTCCTAAAGAGACCCCTGGCTTCGTCTAACCTGCCAATCTTCCAATTGTGCGTCGGAAGTTGTGGATTGCAGAGTTTGATAACGCTAAGCACATCTGCGGCGAGAGGGGGTTCGGTTGGGATCCAGGGCCGGGTTCTTGGTCTGCTCGGGATATCCTCCTTTGCTACGACCTCCAACCTAGCACCTGGCCATATCTCACCCAATTGGCTTATTGCCAGCTTATAAAGCTGCGCCGATCTATCGTCAGCGCAGGCGACCAACTTCACATGGCCTTGATGCCATCCGTTGTCGCGACATATGGGGGGAGGACCTGGGTGATCCTTGAAGATTCTAAGGAATCCACTGTGCAGCCGGCTGTTGACCAGCAGCCACCTATCAGGGGAGATCCTACCATCTGGATCGCTGCGGTCAATGACTGCAACCACCAAGTGATCCTTAAGAACCTCGCTGAAAGGCCTTGATGTGATGCTGGACGGCTTAGGTGTGGTGTTGTTCACCTTAGTTCTTTTTGAGTCCGGATGGGACTCGTCCAGCGACCTTTGTCTTTTTGACGCGGAGTCTGAAGACGCAGCGGGTGACCTCTTGGTGATTTTCATCGCCCAATCAAGAGAGGCCCTTTGCTGTGCTGATCTGGCCTCTTCTGGAATTTTGCCAATTCTTTCCAGTACATTGGCAGCAGTCTTACGGTCCCTATAAGCCTGCTTGGAGGGGGCGATATACCGTTTCCGGCGTACCGTCCCCGAAGCGTCCGAAGCGGACGACCGTGGGTGATTGGAGGATGCGTTGGGAGACGGGCCAGAAGCTTTCGGTCTTCCCAGCGCATCCAAATGGGTGTTTAGAAGTGGATGCGCGCCTTTGCCAGCAATGCTAGAATCCAGCTTGGGTAGCAGATTCTTTGCTGCTGCTTGGCATCGAGCAACCTCAGCAGAAGACCCTGAGGTCTTGCTGCCGGCCGGGATTGAAGAGGACCCGGTCTTGGAATTGTTGTTTTTGTTATTGTTGTTTTTGTTGTTTGTGTTCATTATAGTTCCCACGAGTAGCGGAGAAAGAAGGTCCACCTGCACAGAGATCCGCAGTATGCAGGTAAGGCTGGCTAATCCGGATGTCGCCAGGTTTCCGGATACTCCGTGCAAGACTGAGCTATTTAAAGGGCCCTCAGCCTGGTCGATTCTCGGCACGGGTCGTATGACACCTTAATCCGGCCCGGGATTGGGAGCGAAGGGATAGAGGATGGGAATGGTGTGACGGGGTCGACTATCCTTTGGTTGAGATCTCCTCTAGGGTTGGTGACCCGAGAGTCTTTGACCTTTTAGGCCCCTACACCACGACGAGGTAGATAGTCAGGTAGTTAAAAGTTTTAAAAAATGTTTAAAATGACATCGCGGTACGCTGAAGACCTTTCTGCCCAATGAGTCAGAAACGATTGCATTAAAATCGGTTCATAAGATTAGAAGCACCTTACTCAAGCTACGAGTACACGACATGCAAAAACCACATTTAAATGTATGTGTGACGTAGTTTTGACGTCAGAGTCAGTGATAAATCCTACATGTCGTGTACTCACTATATTTGTGACTGTCACATGCGTCCACATTTAAATGTGAGTATTCATGTGAACAAATTCTCACATGAGAAAATGTGAAATTCCATGTGTCGTGTACTCGCTATAATTGGCCACATGTACGAATTTGGACTGAGACGACATTTAAATGTGAGTGCCACAGGCATGTGATGACACGAAATCGTGCCATGACATTTTTTCTCGAATGCCGCATTTTTCTTTGACGTTAAAATCTAATTTTTTAAATTTTGCGATGAGTTTTTGTTTTTCAGTTTTTTATTTTCTATGCTTAGTTTATTCTTCTATATGAATCTCACAGGCTATGTTTATGTGTCCTATTATGGTTTAATGTTAGCGTCGGTTTTGAAATAGTGCAGTTCTCTGATGCATGAGAGATGTTAAGAGCTACATTAAAGGTGGTACAAATTGGAGGGCTATTTTTACTTCGCAGGTGTTGGTGGGTTGCTGCGGTATGACCAAGTCTTAAGCAAACGTTTCAACAATTAGAGTGTCGTTAGATTCTTCTTGACCCGGAGGCTATATAAAGTCATAAAAATCCCAAATGGTGCACTGTAATAATAGCGTACATATTTATATTTGTATATGTTACCGGCCAAATCCGATTTCAGGCCAAACTAGTTTGGCCTAGGTTAAACTAGTTTGTCCTGATATGCTTAGGATAAACTAGTTTGGCCTGAAATCGGGTTTGGCCGGTAACATATATAAATGCGACCAAGACTATACTCTGAACATCATCGTTTCATTTCATCTTGTTTCGTACTGTCCTTGTTTCTAATAAACCATGATGCACAGTTTGATTATTATTATCCAGGCGGTTCGTATTACCCGACTGGTCCATATTGCCCGTGCTTACTCTATTATATGAGATTGACCGATATGAGGTAATTTCTGACAGTGGCTTACCTTGTTTAGGTATAACAATTACTTCTGCTATCTTTTAGTAATGTGACATATTTTAATCTTAAACAGGAATTAATTATACATATATTTATTAGTGAATGGCAATTCTTTCATAATTTGGGCAGTTATATGACCATAGCCTGGTGATTTCCTATTAGATAGTTTGTGTACGCAGGCAATGATCTTTCTAGTAAAGTAAAGCTTGCATAACATTATCGTCTAATTTGTCAGGAGGTTCCAGGTTTGCGTTAGCCACTACAGGTGGAAGAAGTTTGAAAACATTCGTCCGGTGTTCTGCAAAGAGTCGAACATTCCCTTTTGGGTCTCCAAACCATTTCCCATCAGATGTATTATAATATTAGTGCTTTATAATAATTTCTGCTGGATATTTTACAGATGCTTGCCTCTTCTGTCGATACGTCGCGTCACGTTGGTGTACCAGTACCTTCTATTTTCTGCTGCCTTTTGTATTTCGGGTATGAATTATTCCACCTCAATGTCAGTATGTAAATTCGAATTAAAATGTTTTTTTTGCATACACATGCAAAAATGTGAAGTCTACATCCCATGTACTCGCTATAATAAAATGCGTATGAAAATACTCACTGCATGCACATGAAAAAATGTGATGTCCACATGCCGTGTACTCGCTTTATTTTTGCAAGCTACATTAAATGCCGAAAAATTAAATAAACAAAATTCAAAATACTTCTCATGACTTTTGGGACAGAATCAGCATGAAAATATGTGAAGTTGACATGCCGTGTACTCACTATATTTTTGCTTCGTCACATGTACTACATATACAATAAATGCGAGCATTGATTCATAATTTTTTCTGACGTCACGCATACATTTTAATGTGGTTTTAGCATGTCGTGTACTCGTAGCTGATGTTTTTTGTTTTCTTTTTAAGAAAATTTCGTTTTTATTTTGAATTCAATTACACAATTTTTAATAATGAATAGAATCAGCTTTCTTCAAATTAACCTCAAAAATTCGATCTTTGAGGTAGCATAGGAGTGCTGTCGTGTTGAAATATCTATTAAAGTGGTCCGAAGAAATTGTGGATCTCCGGAAAAGCAGATTTCTTCACCACTTTGTAGCTTTATCCTGTCATTCTAGAATCAAGAGCTTTGAAGCACCAAGTCGATTGTGCCATAATAACATACTGTTCTCGTTACCATTACGCCCCCTTGCCTTCTTTGATTTGATGGTGGTTTTAAAAGAGCTTCTCTTGTCTTAGATCATGGAAGTAATAGTTATAGTAGTCTATAAGTCCGGTCCATCTAAATTAAATTTTGTTTTGTCAAAAAATACCTCTTTTTTCCAGCTATTCGAACTTTAAATACTGTCGAAGCCTATTGCAATGACTGGAAAATTAAAATTAATGCTTCCAAGACTCAAGCTATCTTTTTTACACGTAAAAGAAAAGCTTGCTTACTTCCAAGCAACAACCTTCTTCTCAACGGTGTTCAGGTTGAGTGGAAATCGTGCGCGAAGTATCTTGGCATCTATTTAGATAAACGCTTAACGTTCAACCTACATGTCCAAGAAATAATTAAAAAAGTAAATGTTACGATAAGGATACTATACCCATTCATATGCCGGAACTCACAATTGAACAACACCAACAAACTATTAATTTTTAAGGCAATCTTCCAAGCCATCATATTTTATGGGTCTCCCATCTGGGGCACATGTGCTAAAACCCATCTGCGCAGGCTCCAAATAACTCAAAACAAGTTACTAAAAATGATCCTTAATTTACCCTGGTTTTTCTCAACAAAGGAACTACACCAAATAGCTAACATAGAAATGGTTACAACAAGAATTGAAAAACTTGACCATCAGTATAATATGTCTTGCCTATCATCTGACAATGACTTAATTTCAAATTTAGCTTTATAGTGAGTGCAATAAATACTTGTTTTCTGTTTTCGTTTCCCATTTATTTATTTAATCTACTTATTTATTAAATTATTTATTTACTTATATATTTATTTATTTATTTATTTATTCATTTATTTATTTATTTATTTATTCATCTTTTTATTTATTTATTTAATTATTTATTTATTTATTTATTTATTTATTTATTTATTTATTTATTTATTTATTTATTAACTTATTTATTAACTTATTTATTTATTTATTTATTAACTTATTTATTAACTTATTTATTTATTTATTTATCTATTGGTCATCTACATGTACATGTACAAATATTTATTTATTACTTTGATTGTTTATTTATTTATTCACATATTCATTTACCTCACTAATTATTTATCTATTGTCATTGTTGAAAATGCTCTGAAATTTGAAATTAAGTTCAAAATCCACTTCTCTTTTCCCTCCAACGAAAAGGCTTCTTTTTTTTGTTTTTAATGAAGGTTTTCCTCCGTGGCTTTTTCTTCAAAATTAAAAGATTCTGTGATATATTATTTTCGAAATTGTATTAATATTCTAGTAGTAAGGCAAATACGCCAAATCTCTGTAATTAATGTTATATGATAAAATTGTAAAATTTCTGCCACAATAAATACAACTAACTAAGTCACTTGAGGTATTTGGTACTATGAAACACACGGCGAACGGTAGTTTTACTTGCGGTAACACGGTAACACTTATGGCTCCGCCATAACATCAAAAAATGACATCTCGTCGGAAATCAAACGAGGGATTACTCTGTCCAACCGCTGGTTCTTTGGGCTAAGAAGGCAATTGAGTAGCAAAGCGCTTTCTCGATCGACTAAGGAGACTCTATGTAAGACCCTTATCATCCCAGTCTTACTATATGGAGCGGAAGCACGGACTTTATCGAAAGCGGATGAAGATATCCTTGGTTGCTTCGAGAGAAAAATCCTTCGTAAGATATTCGGTCCCGTTTGCGTTGACAGGTTCTGGAGGAAAAGATTCAATCACGAACTGTACGAGCTGTATAGCGACATCAGCCTGATCAAAAAACTGCACATTGGGCGTTCAAGATGGCTAGGACATGTAGAGCGTATGGACATCAACGCTCCGACTCGGAGAATATTCGATTCTAACCCGGAGGGTCAGCGCAACAGAGGACGACCTAAAGTGGCGCGCATAAGTAGAACAAGACCTCAACCAACTTGAAGTGCGCAACTGCAGACGGTTAGCTAAGGCCCGGGCTAACTGGAAGAGGTTGTTGGTTAATGCCTTGGGCCACCCCGGAAAACAGCGCCACCTAAGTAAGTAAGTAACACGTGCTGCATCTCCGATCTTAGCTGTCGAAACCTCTAAATTGGAGGTTAATCAGATCATTTTAATCATTTCATTTAATCATTTTTCGTTTTTCCGTAGTTGTATGGGCCTTGGAAACATTTCCCTACATTTTGGGATCTTTTAAATAACTAGCAACAGCATGATCAATTGATATTGAGGAATACCAAACCTGATCGCTTAAGCCAGCGCAAAAGTGAGAATCACAACTGAATATTTCGGGCACCCTGTTTTCCAAGATTTTCGAAGTTGCCTTCAAAATATCATTCCATAGGTAGAATCGTCCCTCTGCGAACTCTCAAACAATGTTTCGTATACTTCAAAATACAGCGGCAGTAGAAGCGATATCAGTAAATTTGACCTTTTCTACAAATCTGCAGTACGAGATTTGTTTAACCGCCTTAAAGACTTATAGTTTCTTTTTAATAAGACCTAATGCTAAGTCTTTGACAGCTCTCAACTATCGTTAGCTGTCATTGGTTGTTGATGTAGAGAATTCTTAATAATCCGAATCCTTAGTCTGCATATCGTTTTTCTTGTATGAAGTATGAAGCAGGCCGGGTTTCGTTCGATTTCTTCACCATTAACGGTACACTCACCACACGACTTAGTTCTTGAACAAACCTTTTAATGACAGTAATGTAACATTGACATTTATCAGATTGAATACCATTTTGTCGTTTAATGTCATCGCATTGATCCAAACGATTGACAATTCTTCCTACACTCAGTCAAACAAACGAACTACATATGTATAATCGAAAAACTGACATGTACTCATAGCTTCAAAATGAAGGTTTACATTCTTGACAGGTAATATATATTTTCTTACAGACATGACTCTCCGTTATATGACTGAAGAGACAGAAACAAATTGCGTTTCCTGGACAGTATCTGACAGCTATCCCCTCAAAGTATGTAACAGGTGGACAATGACATGCAAAATATATACATACGTCTTCTCCTTTCTTTAACATGACAAGACTGTTCCACAGAAAATGTTTGATTTGTGTCTTTTAACCCAGTTACATTTATAAAGGGTCAACAAACATCGCTGATTTAATATCCGGATCCGAACCCCACATACATGTATAACTTATGTGGGGTTCGCAAATCGCAATGAATTGACAAATTACACGATGACAGTTGGCGGAATTTGTATTCTGACAGTAGAGGTCGTGTATATCTCATTTGCTTGACATTTTGTAAATGTAATGTTGTACGTATGAACGCGTGTAGTTTTCGCAGTTATGCATGTACGTATAAGATTTAATTTGAAACTCCCCATGTGTTATAATATATTATAAATTATTTAAGGTTCTTATCCTCTCCATGGGGTTCCATTTTATACTCAAATGAGATTAGACTCATAAATGATTCGCCATTGTAGTCGCGTTGCCTATGCAATTTCCACTTCACTTCACATTTTGTTAAAATTAAGAAATATTACTTGCACACAAGGGTGAACGTGAAGTCTTGATATGAAACACAATTTTATAAAAGCAAAGGGAACAAAATCAAAAAGATAGATAAACATCCTTTGTCAACGATTCTATGATATTGTGAAAGTGGCGACACGGGAGCATCGTCGTGCTGTTAGACCTGAATAGGAGGTTTCAGTTGGATATCCTTTGAGTATTTTCCGATGGATTCTTTTGCCATACAAATTGAAAAAATAAAGAGGTTTAATAAAAAGGAACCCTGATCTCAATATGTTTTTTAATTATTTTTTAATTACAAAGTATCAACTTACATACTACCTTTTCGAACCTACAAAATCCACACTGACAAAAGTACTATCGAAAGACGGAGAAGGAAGAAGTTTTAAAAGAGTGGTTATCTCTATAATAGGATATATCTTTTGAATTACACAACTTCAATATCCATAGAACGGAAGCTTATTCTGGCGACATCAGCCATCGGATTATAATTTAAAAGAAAACAAACCAACTACTAGACAATACATATAGCGTAACTTCGGATATTGTGGTATACATGTTTCTATTTTGGACTTAAAACTTAAAACGTAAAACTATAAACTAACTGTGAGTGCTAAACAAAAAGCCAGCTTTAAGGGTTTACTATATAAAACAAATAGGGAAAGAACGAGGTCATGTCATGTGCGTTCAAAAACTTTTTGGCTATGGAGAGTTCAGTTTACTCAGCCAACTAACACAGTAACCATTTGAACCACTAAGTCTTTTAGCCCTCCATGTCCTCGCGAAATTGTAAAAGTGTGTGTTGCATTTGCACAAAGCAATTTGTTATACAAAAATTTAATTTAAATGCGAAATCCTTTCAAACAAATTTACTCCATGCTTTCAAAATCTCGAAAACCCCGCACGGATAAATATAAACGGACGACCTTAAACCCCCTTTGAGTACCTATAAAATAATTTGAATGGAGTAATTCACTCCAACGTCACTGCCCAAATCACAAAACATTACATGCTAATAAGCTTCAAAAAAAAAAAAAAAAAAAAGCAAACTTCAAGGATAATTTAAGAAATTACAGTGCGACGTCTCAACTGGTTTCCAGGAGTGCTTTCGAAGGGTGCACACAGGAGACACATCCAATTACAAATCTTTTCGTAGCTGGAAAAGATGTATGCAATGCACGCTTAGAACTCTACCTCACGCTCACCTAACTTAAAATGTAGATGACCGAAATATTTTACAAAAGAATCAAAGGTCAGCATGTGTGCTGTATGGGACAGTGGGGGGAAACTCAAAAGAGATCCTTTCGACACTCTTTTGTATACTCGCACATAATCGCACTCCTTACAGCAGCACACATCAAATGGATAAACACTGCATACAGTAGAAGGAGGGCAAATTGCTGAATGCAAAAAGGGATTCAATTGTGCTCGGCTCATTTGGTTCTCTCAATCATTTTCTATGGACTATGGTCTATGGACCTGAACGCACCAGCTGGTACAAAGATAACAACTCTGGTGTATGGTTCTTTTTTACATTCTCCACAGGGACATAAAGCACCTTAGTCCCACAAAGCAAAAAATAAAAATAAAGAGCTTCCTAGCTTAGTCGGAGTTTTCTATGAAAGTGCACATTTAGACGAGTGCGTCCAAGTGAATTTTCAATGTCGCTCTCGACTCCGAATGAAAGGACATTTTTCGTCCCAGACATCATGAGAAAATTACAACAAACTCAGGAAAAAATAGCTAAAACTGTCAAAGCAAATTACGAATATCTCTCACTTTTATTTTCATCTGCTCTATGCACATAGCGTTGAGATGAAGGCCGACTAGGCGAGTCCTTTTTCTCAGAGATTAATTCATCATACAACCCTAAAACCGGATGAAGTGATAAAAAGTGTTTTTTTTCCACATAGCACGAGTGTCCATGGGTCTGTCTATACCCTCGTATCCAATGACCATTGTAATGAACAAAACGGAATAATTAACTCTTTAGGCTGCGAGACAGGGCCAGTAATCCGTTCTATTGTAAGCATTTATAAGGATGTGTGTCTGTTTGTCACTATGAATTTCCTTCAAAAGTGAAATGTCATCTCCTTAAGGCACTAAAAAATTAGTGTAGTAGAATGTGTCTCGAGTACATTTCATTTAATTGACCAATGGATATGATGAACGGATGAAATTCAGCGGTGTACATCCATATATTTTAAGGAGATTCTACAGCATGCTGTCTCTGGATGTTACACTGATATCTTCGCTTTGAAATGGTAACTCAGAATCATCAATCCACTAAACTGAAGACTCGCATCTCAAATGTCTTTATTTAGCGAAACCCGAACATCATCATCCATCAAATAATCGTATCCCATTGCTTGTGTTTGGCAACAGTCTTCACTCTCTGGTCTTTGAAATGTCTGCCTAAGATTCAATTATTAAAAGAACGTAATGTCCTGTAATTCAAGTCAATCCTAATGACCTTTCAACAATCACTCTAAGACTTTTCCATAAGGAACAAAATCAATTCACTTAAGAGAAGAGTAAAAGCTAAAAATAAAATAATGTCCTTTCGCTTTGGAGAGTATATTTTATCTATGTTCGAGCACGTGTCGATGGGATTTTGTAGCAATCACAGTTATCAATCAAAGCCGATGATTGATTTACGACCACTGCCCAACTTCATCACAATAATGCATACAGTTCTACTAGTGGTCTACTTATCTAATCCCATCGATAACCCTATAAAGAAGTGTATTTCGACATGAGCCCTTTGTGCAGCATTAAAGCTGTATTTAAAGAATATTCCTTTAAACTGTCTAGTTGTGTTCACCATAATTAGCACATTTTAAGCCAGTTTGAAGACTTTTATGGTACTTGAAGAACAAAACTCGAACAAAATTAAACACAGGATTTCAAAAATGTAACAAAGGATCTGCCAATGACACACGTTAGTGTTGATAGCTGTTATAGCAACGACGTCTTTTAAGGAGCTAGCTTTTCGTGACCAATTAGAGAGTTTTGACAAAATTCAATTTGAAATAAAAGATCTTTGTAATTATATGATATGTATAATATATAATATGTAGATATGTACATACACATAGATATTATATTTTGTAAGATTTTGTCCAAAAATCTGAGGTCAGAAACTTACAACTACATTAATAATGTATAATGTGGGTGGCCGAGGCGTAGTGGTAGTCGTCGTCGCTTGTCACGCTGAAGGTCACGGTTCGTATCCAGATGTCGCCGAAACATTTATTTCTCACGAAATAAAAATAAGATGATTGAGAAGCTAATATCAAAACCTACTGCGAAGGCATAACACGGGCAGTAGGATGGTGGTATGGCTGAAGAAATGCTCTAGACTCTAGAATGGTTATTCATCAACAAATGGCTGAAGAAATTGATCGCACAAACTAATAAAAGAAAACATCTGGAAAAAACTTCTGTGAATCATAAGCAATGGCATAACTTTCAATAAAACACAACTCTTCAGTTATCCTGGACACCACCCATAGAGTTAGTTGAAACCTTACATTTGAGTTTCCTATCACTACGTCGATCTGTCTATCTCTCGTTCTTGTCCTTCATGTGCTCGCGCTGTGTTGTAAAGATTATAAGGGTACTCATATCCCCTTTAGCGTGTGTAGATTATAAAAAAAAAAAATAATAAACTGAGTAGAATACGTCGATCGAGGATCATGCGTTGACATTAGGCATTTTTCAAAGTTCAGAGCAAGGCGTGAACTGTCAAAAAAAATGTTTGCGTTTCTTTTTAGTTCAGACTTCAGAGTCTTCAGAGTGTGGAACGTTGTGGAACGTGTGTTCCTTTTTTCACTCAGAGGCTACCTAGAGCGTATTCTATGCGCTCAGAAAATGCTGAATTGCTGTGCGTAGCCAATGCCACATTTAACAGGAAGGAAAACATGGAAAACAATTTTCAAATCAATTAAAATTGCGGACGAGGCTTTTGTTATTTCGTTTTAAAATACAATTGGTTACTACCGCACAGTTTACAATTCAGAGATATATTACTATGTTATGTATGTATCTTTCGACTGAAGCATTGTCTAATTTTCTAAATTTATTTGTTTAATTGAGAATTTATTTATTTTGAGGGGAAAAAACGTACAAAACCCTCAATTTGATAAAAAAAAAATATATGTACATATAGATTATGATATACATATGTAGTTTAATATATACTAAAATTAATAAATAAATATTATGTTAATAAAAATAAAAAATATCACAGAATTTGATTAACAAACAAAGACAAATACTTAAGTTAATAAATTGGGCATAACAATAAATAAATTAACAGAAAATAAATAAATTAAGAATAAATAAATAAACAATAATAAATAAATAATAAGAAAATAATAATAATAATAAATAAATAAATAAATAAATAAATAATTAAATCAATAAATAAATAAATAACAAGAGAAAAAAAATTTAATAAAACAATATAATATAACTTATGGCGTAGAAGTAATTACAATAATAATAGTCGTATTAATTAATATCAACTAGTATCGCCTGCGGTCGAAATTCAACCAATTGTGCGAGAGAAACGCGCGTATTAATATTTATTATTTTACATCATTGGTGGTACTGTTATTCTTTCAATATTTTCTTTTGGCATTAGTGTTGTTGAATTTCTTCGAAAATAAACTTTTGATTTTAATTAAGCCCAATAATTTTCGATAGGGTTTAAGTCTGAAAAATTTGCGGCCAAAGGAAGAATGTTGACATTTCTTGAATTTATTATATTTAAAGCGTTTTTTCTTAAACTTTAACTGGGTAGGTGGGGAGCTGACAACACCCCAGGCTCTTATTTATCAAAAATATAATACTTTGCGACTGACAACACCCGTTGTCGGTACAGTACCTTCCTGTTGTTTTCTATTATACAGATTCAGATGGTTTTAAAAAAGTTTGGTTGCACAAGTAAGCCGTGACAGACTGTTCAAGCTGCAAGGGTGCTCTCAGCACCCCACCTACCCAGTTGTGTAAGTTTTTTTTACTGGGTGAATTTGTATAGTTAATTTGAAAATGTAATTTGAAAAAGATCAGGTACGCATTTAACTGTTATTGACACTATTTAAGTGAAGATTCAAGTGAAGAGCCGGACTTAATTGAAACGGATGATGGCGAATTTGTTAAAACAAAAAATTGTTTCAAAAATTAATACGGAAAGCACTGGAAAACACGACTAAAAACTCTATAACGGGGTCTTAAAGCTAGTTATTTGAACGTTGTTCTACCCCAGAACGATATAATAATACAATTTGACCATAAAACCACTTACCAGAGGAAAGATAAGCGTAATAAAGTGAAATCATGATGGGGTGTAGTCAGCACCCCACCTACTTACTAACGTCACTATAACTCACCTACCTACTTAAAGGTTAAGTGTGACAAAGGGGCGCCATCCTGCATAAAGATGTAGTCTGTTGGAGGAGACTGTAAACTTTGCAAATAAATCAAATAACCCGTATTTAGTACTCGTACATACTGGTTGTAGTTCATTATTTTGTACCATATTTTGCAAAAAAGATTTAAATCATGGCAGTGTTCATAATTTTTTGTGGGTTGGGTTGCGGAGGTGTCGCGTGCGTCGTAGCAAAGAAGATGTTGGATTTTTTAATCTTTGCAGCTACTGCAGATATCATTGGATCCACTTTGTCATATGGTCGATCATGTTAAATAGGGATTTTATCGGTGGCAGTATAGCGGTGCACAGCTTCATTCGTCTTTTTTTTTCGTTTCATTCTATGTTTATTGCCATGTACATATTTCCGATAACCCAGCATAGTCTAACTACATATGTATTTCATTCACTTTTTTATGCCTTCCTTAGGTCATCACGCGGTCGACTCTGCTACTATGATCTGTCAATATCAACGATTTTAAAAAATTTAAAGTCACCATATTACTCGGCAAAGCTTCGATATGTTGAGATCAACTGAAAACTAGGCTGTAAGCATATTATACACATTACACTCAGAGAAAAATATTGCCTTAACCGCGTTAGGCAAATATTTTTGTATGTATGTTATTCGACAAGCATAACTCTCCTTAGCACGAATACAATTTATGTACGGCATAGGTAATGATAAATAGGCTAAATTGCCTTTAACTGCTTAGGTATTTTAATCAAGAAATAGCTTTTTTTTTCTTTTTAGTTCATTAAAGCTTGTTTTTAAAAATTATTTTTTATCTATATATTTATTTTCTACTTTTAAGTATCTTCATTTTTTTTTATATATTTATGTAGGTACGTATGCATCATATATTATCTTGGGTGGGTTTAATATGAGAGTGTTTACTCATAATGTTTGAGATTCTACTCGTCAAACCCTTCCATTTGCTACCCATGTTATGGGGCTTGTGAAGAAAAAAGTAGTCCGCCATCTTATAGCATCCACCATATTGAATTTAGAATCATGTCACTTAGCTAATCGTATTCTACTTGTCAAATCATTTTATTTGATACCCATATTAAGGAGGTCGTGAAGATAATGGCAATCCACCATCTTGGGGTGTCCACCACATTAGATTTACGAAATCATCAAATACTAGTGTCCTGGTGCGAGGAATCTCGCATGTAGAAACCCTATACTCGTAAGTATAGGTAATAATGTTTTTTTCGTAATAACTTTACTCGTATGTGTTTTTTCAAAAGTGTTTATATTGATGAACAAAGTTCAGGTGATGAGCTTTCGATCAGTGTATGAATCATTGAAATCGGTGAAGGAATAACCTCTCAGGAGGAATCACAAGCTCTTGCGCTAGCGATTTAAATATAATGATGACGATGATACTATATTGAGTTGTCACCGGACATGCAAAATTTCGGCATAATCTGGAAGTGGGTGTAAAATAGATTCCCAGTTTTGGCCCTCAAATAAATAGAAAAGTTAAAAAAGAGTCCGCCATATTGGATTTACAACGTCATCAAAAAACCCATATTGTATTGTATCCGGAATTATACACCTGTGCAAAATTTCAGGATGATTGGATATCTGGAAGTGGGTGTAAAATTGATTCCCAGATTCCGCCCTCACAAAAGTGAAGTTAATATAAAGCTTGTTATAATATCCGTGGTTGAGTAATTCCTTTCACACCTATTCGAAGACCTACTTAGGTAGCACACTACCTTTTCCCCACCCTCTAACTTCTGCGAAAGTACGGCCCTAATACCATAGTCCGACGCGTCTGTCTGAATCACAAACGGTTGTTGGAAATCCGGACATGTCAGAATTGGTGCCGTAACCAGACACTCTTTCGCTTTCCTAAAACTCTCCTCACATTCCTCTGACCAAATAAATTTCCTACTCTTCTTTAACAAATCTGTTAAACGCCTAACTAACGTTGCAAAATTTGGTACAAAACGTCTATACCACGAAATTGTCCCCACAAAACTCCTAACTTCTTTAACATTTTTCGGTGCTGGGATCCTAACCATACTTTCTACCTTCTCTGGATCTACATGCAACCCGTTACGATCTACAATATACCCTAGAAATTTCAACGACGGCCTACAAAAGCTACATTTTTCCCGACTAACTTTTAACCCTGCCTCACACAATCGTTTAAAAACCTCTTCCAGTATCTCCAGGTGTTTCGAGAAAGAGTTTGTGACGATGATGATATCGTCTAAGTACACAAAGACATGTGGCATATGTACATATTTATTTAAAAAAAAAAACAAAAAAAAACAATGAAATTAATAATTTGTCTTTTCATTTATAAAATTGGCAGAAAATACCTTATTTTTAGCAAAAATTGCCTTAGGTAATATTGCACAAATTAGCCTACACCTAAGGCAAAAACTTGTTCTTATTAACTTATTTAAGGCAATTCAATACAGTTATTACCTAAACAAATTGGCAAAAAATACCTTAGTCTTAGCAAAATTGCATTAGGTAATCTCGCACAAATAAGGCTATTTCTAAGGCAATTCTACACAAATGAAGTGACACTGGATTTACCAAAGCAATATAAGGCAACGTACCTTAGGACTAAGGTAACTTAACACACGATTTAAGTAAATATTACACATGCTTTTCTCTGGGTGTAGTGGCACAGGTGGATGTCAGAGGTCTTGTTCGCTCCATCAACATTTTCAAATGGTTCCATCTCAATGATCCTTGGCATAACATTACAGTGCTCTGAAGCTATTTATTACACGAGCATTCCTTTCCTTTGTTTTGTAAATCCGAACAGTTCTGAATTGCATTTCTTCGCTTGGCAGTGGTGTCAGCTGCAGCTGAGCTTTTCTATTCCAGTTGGCCAATGTTTAATGCCCTGGTTAGATCTCATTTCACCCATAGTAACTCAAATTCAAAGTTCACCTCCTTGATGTGCTTTAATTGTGTTATTCCGCTGTGATTTCCCAAAATCTTTACCAGTAGATACTTACTCCATTGTTGCAGTCTTAATTCGAAATATCGATTTCCTAGCAATGTAAAACAAACAAAACGATCATCGTCCTTCCATTCCCCCATAATGATGCAAAGTAATCATCCAGTCATTTCTGACTTTTCAGTTTTCACCGAGACTGAATGGCAATCGCTGGGAATGCAAAGCATCCAGTAAAACTTAAAATCATTGAAAGCAATATCTCGATTGTCAGATCTGAGAATTCCAGCTTCAATCATTTATCAACGGAGACAGAACGTCATTTTGGGCCAGACCTACTCGGTCTTGGCGCCTTTTGTACTCCAACTCCAGTGGTGTGGTCCGCGTCCGAACAAAAGTCGAGCTAGCTCCCAAAACACCCCAAATTGATTAATAATTGTCTGGGTGCTGTTTTGAATTATTTCGTGGAGATAAATCAGAGGCGAAGATTACGGAAATTAAAATCGGGGTACCAAAAATGCCAACGAGTGTTTGATTAAGAGGCGAGTGGGGCGAATGGGGCGAACGGGGCGAATTCATCGTACAACTCCATCCGGGAATAAAATACACAAAATGAATCGCTTATAATTAAAATGATAATTAAGCTGAAGTCCATTATCTGTTCGATGAATGTCCTTATTAATAGGACACGATGTGATACGTGGATAATTGTTACAGCGACGCTGACGCACGAGTCGAAAAAGTTCAACAAATCATTAAAAATCCAATTACGGCTAATAACCGGGGTAATCATCTCGACGAACCAAAAAAGGACACACACACACACACAGGGAGTAAGTAAAATGAAACGAAACTTGCAGGCTCAACCGAAAAGACGATTAACTTCTTGGCGTCTTTATCGTTGTATCCGTAGTCGTCGAATCTATCATCGTAATTACCATCATCCTGAGAAGACTTACTTTTCTTACCTTTCGTACGAGTAAGCGGGTGGGTGGGTGGGTGGATGGATGTCTTTTCTGTTCGCCTGTCCTGTCGGGTGTAATCCGCTTTTAGTTAATCATGTCATGTTATTAGTCACCCTCATCTTTGATTCTTTTAATTACATTGAATCCATCATATGAAGGGAGAGAGTATACGCCTCGTACACAAGCAGCAAACGGACCCTCATTGTCCTCGTTGTAATAACTTGTTCATGCTCTGAATTAATTTTGGGCAGTAATTCTGGTGTTTCCAGGCAATAAAGGATGAAAGGGCAAACTGTGGTCCTTGCGGAGTATTTGTGAACTCCTCGCAGGACATTCCTCCAGTTCATTCATTCATTCATTCATTCATCTTTCTCTATCCCTAAACCATGTTTACGCGTATTTACAAGAGGGAAACAACAAAAAAAAAAGAAAAAGAAAAAGAAAAATTCTAAATCGTTGCCAAAAGTAATAACAAAAAGGATACAGAGGCTTAATACTCATCGTGCTGGTATGGAATTCCAAAGAGGATTTCAGCCATTCTATACTTCATAACTGGGTGAGTGAACGAGGACGAGAAACGACCCCCAAGATAAATTCATATCCACTTTTGGTTATGATACTTTATTGCCATAATGAAAATCATCTTCAAAAAGTTCTCTCTTCCTGAAGGACTTCCCCTCTCTCTTTCTCTTCTTCGCATTGCGTCTTAACCGCTGCTTGCTACAAGGGTGAATGGTTAAACGGGTGGTTTGTATACCGGTGGTCTTCGTGGAAGGTAATACTCGTACATCGAGTTGAGTCTGATGTTGTAACAAACACAGTTGGAGGTGCGTATTGGAGGGCGGAATGGATCCTTGGAGCAGGGTGTTAACGCCTTCTAGGTGAGTCTACATCTACAGATTATTATTATTATTACATACACACACATGACAACTGTGTGTATATGTTTTGCCATTTTTATTCGTTCAACTTATGATTACTTTGGTGTTGCGAACAGAATTGTAAGTTTTGACAAGATTTATGTTGTTCGGCATTTGCGTTCGAGTTCATAATGTAAGTAATAATATTAATAATGGAGACCATTCCTTGTGTCTGGCCTCTGGATGTGGCTGGATGATGACTGTAAATTTGTTGCAAAATGTCTTTAAGGAGTTTCCATTTTGTGTTTGAGGTTGTTTTCCATTTTCCATTTGAGACCACATGTTGGGTTATGTGGTGTGAAGTGGAAAGTTTTTTCTTCCTGCTTGGCCTAGTTTTTTTGAAACTGAAACTGAAATGAACCCGCTGACAGTTATTTATGAAGTCCTTTGGTAGAAAATTGTTTCGCAAGAAGAAATAAATATTTCATTTAGAAAATGCGTGTGTGGTTGTTTTTTTCTTCAAGGAAATGTGAAGAAATAAATCATGGATATTGCTTAGTTTGATTTATACTCAGATACATATGTGGCGATTAATTCTGGTCCCATTCTGTCAAGAGCTCCAAATATGTGTCGAAACACGAATCATAAAGCATAGGCATTAGCCTGTCTTAATGGTTATCGATAACACTGTTCTTGTAAATGGGGGTGAAAGTTCGAAGCCATCATTTTGGTTGGTAAATAAATTGGCATCTGATCCTTTTAAGAAAATAACGTGCCAAATTTTTAAATTTCGGGCAGAAAATCAAAAGTTTAATAATTCAAATCAACATTTGATTTGATGTTTAAGATCAGGTTTACCAAATCCTACCTTAAGAATCAGAATAAGTTACAAGGAACAACCAATCTAGGTAAACAATTTGCCCTAAAACACCAAAGCTAGGTCTGGAACCCTTATGCGACTTGTGTGCATAGAAGTCTCCATAGAGAACCCGGCAGCTAAAAGAGCCTCCGCTCGTCTGGACACACGCGTATATAATCAAAAAGAAACCATGCCCATACGGATTTTGAGGCATCTCAGCATGACTTTTATAGGATCTTTAACCCTTTCGGGACGCAAACAATTTTAGTGATTTTCATACAATCAAAACCTTTAAAATAAACGGTATAGCTTCATAAATTTGATGTCTGATATCTGGAAATACATTAAGATACCGTTAATAAAATGTTGGAAGACGATCTTGTACAGATTTCAACCAAACAATAGGAAAATTTTGGTTGTTAGGGATGTTTATAGTTTTGGTGGTACATATATGTATGTACCAGCGCGTCCCGAAAGGGTTAAGGTCTCCATAACAGATAGATGAGTCTGAAACAACTCCGACACTGCCATTACTGGATCTTAACATTATGACAAAGGGCAGAAGTTTTCTCTGAAGAACTATACTAAAAGCGGCTTAACTTGTATACGCTGTTCTTGCTGATTTGCTCGCACAGGGCCGGTTTTAACAGTTTTAGCGCCTAGTGCAGAAAAAAAATAAGCGCCCCAAAAGCAATTTAAAAAATGTTTGGTCTTTTCCGCATCACCGGAAGAGATAGAGCAATTGACGCGTTGACTTTAACATAAAATTCAACCCTAAATCTTTCTTGAGGGTCTAAATTTACCTCATCCCTATCCTCATAGGAAAACTGAACTACTTTTTCGGGACCGTAAAGTTGAAATTGCTCGAAAAGTGCAAAGAACTTTAATTTCATTTGCTATAAGTCTCCCCTTATCCAAGAATTCAAAAAAAAACTTGTCATTAGTTCTTAGTTCGACTAAAAACTTTTTCATTGAGCACAAAATTTCAATTGCAAGCTTAAGGCAAATACTGCTTTGTGTCTAATATTGGGTACCAAATAACAACACAACAAATAAATTTAAATTCGCTAAGCTTGCTACCAAGAGATTGAGTCATCTTTTGGACTTTTTGGTCATCATTTTCTGAAATTTCAACAAGAGCCTCATAAACATCTAGGGCACCGTAGCGCAAGTGGTTACTGCGTCGGACTACTGAGCCAGCGGTCTTGGGTTTGAATCCCGCCGCAAACACCTAAAAGTTTTTCACAGTGCCCACCTCTTTCGAATGTCTGACAAGCATCAAAGAGTATCATTTGTCACGATTGAGCTTCTCAACTCGCCGTTCGGAGTCGGCAAAAAACTGTAGGTCCCTTCCATTCGTGCAAAAATATAACACGCACACACAAATGGTTGCGAGAAGCAGGCCCAGGTTCACCTCGAGCTGTAGCGCCAACTAAGTAAGTAAGTAAATGATCTTAATATTAATTAATAATAAATATGAAATATGAAAATGCCGCCAAAACCACAAATGTCAAATTATGACTTCATCAGCAAATGTCAAATCGCTTATAAATGTTGTTTTCTGTGGTTCTCAAACTGGAAAAAGACGAAGATGATGGACGACACGAGACTGGTAGTGTTTCGGGAAGCATCGTTTCGTCGACGTCGTTTGGTACGGTCATGTGATCGCCAATCGTCGGTGAAATTACGTGATGAGAGCCCAGATTTTCGTCTTCCGTCCAATATTGGTTCTTTTTTTCTTTTAATAGCAGCATTTGGCTCAACTAATCGCCGTTTCTTTTTTAAAATATCTCTCAAGAGAACCTGGAAATTTGCAGGTAAAATTGGTCAAGGAAATCTTCCCTCAATTTGGGGTGTGATGAGGAGCTCCTGTGCAAGGAAGAAGCATTTTTTGGGGTTGATTTGATGCCACTTTTAGGAGTACATATGCGTTAACACCCACTATATTGAGAATACCATAAAACATAGCCAACGGCCATCGTTTGGTCCGCCTGGGTACACCGTACCTGTGACAGATTTGGTCTATCAAAACAACACCATATCATGTGCATAATCGACAAAATTTTGAATTTTTGGATTTTAGCGGACAAGATTTTTAATTATTATCTTCAAACACTTAAAAATAATTAATTTATCCACTTACCAAGCTAACGCATTCCACAAAAAGGAATATACGAAAACTTGAAAATATTACAGTATTCTTACCCTGGTAGGTATTCCTACCATAAGTCCTGATCAGATAGTATTAGAAAAATCAGCAGAATATTGTACGAAAAAAGTTCTCATTTCATTTGAACATAGTGAGCATATCACCGATTCCTTTTTAACTGCAACGCCAAGTTCTTTTATATTTTTCCACAGCTCACTGTAGTTAATTTTCGAGTCAAGTTAACTGTAATAATACGATCGTTTGAAGTTGCGGTCAGGAAGCGGCAAATCTTTATTGAAAAACCGATAACCCCTATTAGGCTGCGGTTATATAGCAAGCGTGTAATACAAGCGCTTGCTCGCGCTTTAAATTAAATTCATTTTATCAGAGCATGGTGCTTGTGTAACAAAATTTTACAAGCGCGAGTAAACTCGAGCAAGTGCGACATAAAATGCTCTGATATATTTAAAGTACGAGCTCGAGTTATGATTCCGAATATTACGTGATTATCTGCGGACTAAATGAAGAGTGGGAAAACGAAGCATTATGTGAAGCATTAAAGTTACAAAATGACATCCTAGAAAACTTTAAATGTGTCCGTTTTTATAAGTGCCCTCGTAGAAATAGTTTTAAGGCGATTTTAGAAGTTAATGGTGAGCTCTATAAAAAGTTATTAAAGTTACAAATGGTCAATGTCGGCTGAGACCAATGTACAGTGTACGATTATACATGGGTAAAGAGATGTTACAAGTGTTGGGGCTACAATCATGAAGCAAAATCATGTAAATATGATGCAATCTGTCCCCGGTGCGGTGAATCTCATGAGGAACGCCATTGTGAAAAATCGGTAAAGTGTAATAATTGTGTGCAGTACAATAAGAACCTAAAACTCAGTCTTGACGTTGACCATGATAGTCGAAGTCATGAATGTCCGGTATACAAAAAGAAAATTGAAATCGAAAAAAAACAAAATTAAGTACTAGCAACCAAATTATATCTCATTCGTATATTTCAACATTCAAAGTTTAACAGCAAATTTCGATGAACTTGAAGAAGTTGTTAACAATGACAAATATGATATAATAGTGCTAAGTGAAACTCGTTTAACTGATAATATTGGAGATAACGAAATAAAGATTGACAATTACAATATTATACGATGTGATAGTTCATCAAGGCACACTGGTGGAGTTGCCATTTATGTTAAAGATAATCTGCAAAGTGAAATATTGAATATTTTTACAGTCAGCACTGATACTTGGTGCCTTAGTATTAAAGTACGTTGTGGTTTTTGTTCTTTTGTACTGGCTGGTTTATATAGATCTCCTTCATCATCGAATAGACAGTTTTGTGAACATTTCAGTGAGCTGATGGACAGTTTAGTAAGAAATAATTCAAAGTTAATCATTATTGGAGATTTTAACATAGACTGGTTAGACAACAACAATATTTATAGGCGTGAATGTAACAAAATAATAACTGAAAATGGATGTATGCAGCTAGTAAATGAACCAACTAGAATTACAAGTACATCTAGAACTTTAATAGATTATGTTATCTCAAATTGTGTTAAGTTAGTGGGCCATATTAACGATGAGCTTAACATAGCAGATCATGAGGCGATTTGTTTAAAACTTCCAACTAAAGACAAATTATTTATAAAACCATGTGTTAAAAAAGTGCAGGTGTTGAAATATACTACTGCGAACCTAATTTTAGCATTTGAACGGAGTGACATTTTAAGCATTTCTAATGAAATGGATGTTCACCTATGTGGGGCAGATCTTCAAAATAAATTATTCAGTGTCGTAAATCAATTTATAACATACAGACAAATAAGAAAAAATTAAAATTTGTGGTTTAATCAGCGCTTAAATGACCTTAAAACGCAAAAAAACTTAGCCAAAAAGAGAGCTATTTTCGTGGCTAGTTTAGATGCTTGGCGGGAATTTAGAAATACGCGTAATACTTATACCAAAGAACTAACAATTGCAAAAAATACCTTTACAAAAAGGACACTATCAAAATGTAACAACCAAAAGGCGATGTGGAGAGCTCTGAAATCTTTAGTGTTACGTGAAATAAAGACTGAAATAAAAATGGTTGAATTTGATGGAGTAACTGTTACAGACGACAAACAAATAGCGCAACTATTTAATGTATTTTTTATAAACAGTGTAAAACAAATTAACAATACGATTGATAATGTTACATATGTAAACAATATTGACTTTGCTACGGAAAATCCTTTCAAGTTTGAGACAGTAACATTACGTGATTTAAATAAAACAATAAAAGAGTTAAACAATAAACGTGACAGTGATTTCTTAAGCCCTAAATTATTACTCGAGGAATTCGACTTAGTTGGTCCTTTATTGTTAAAAGTGATAAACCTATCGCTTCAAAAAGGTCAGTTTCCAAACAGTTGGAAAAATTCTATTGTGTCACCAATTGAAAAAATTAAAAAGACTATAAAGTGTGAAGAATTTAGGCCTATTAATTCGTTGCCTCTTTATGAAAAAGTTTTGGAGAAAATCGTGCACAAGCAGCTACTTAAGTACCTAAACGATAGTAACATTATCATCGAGAATCAGTCGGGGTTTCGACAATCACACTCCTGTGAATCCGCCATAAACATGGTTTTGATAGGTTGGAAAGAAGCTATCTCAGATGGTAAGAAAATTGTTTGTGTATTTCTTGATTTAAAGCGAGCTTTCGAGACGATTGATCCAAATATATTATTGGAGAAGTTGTCTATGTATGGAATCAATGGCACTGCTCATGAGTGGTTTAAAAGTTATCTATACGGGCGTACACAACAAACCAAAGTAAACAACAATATATCGGACTCTAAACCGATTGAGCTGGGAGTACCTCAAGGCTCAATACTTGGACCACTCCTTTTTAACTGTTACATAAATGATATGCATAAGTCAGTAAAGAACAGT
Source organism: Brachyopa scutellaris (assembly GCA_949775065.1). Lineage (NCBI taxonomy): Eukaryota > Metazoa > Arthropoda > Insecta > Diptera > Syrphidae > Brachyopa > Brachyopa scutellaris. Next base: position 160,020,614 of record OX459112.1, read on the forward strand.
AAGCTTGCCCTTTTTGCAGACGATTCCCTGTTATTGATTAGTAAACGAAGACCTGAACATTTTAAATTGCTGGCTTAAAGCTAATAAACTAAAACTTAATGTTTCTAAAACTAAATGTATGTTATTAAATGACAATGTGAATATTAATATTATTATGAACCAAGAAAGTGTTGAACAAGTGAAGGAAATAAAGTACTTAGGAATAGTCATTGATTCTAATTTGAAATTTGAAGCTCATGTCCACTATATTTCCAAAAAAGTTGCAAAAAAGGTGGGATTCTTGAAAAGAATTCCTAAGAAAATTAATACTATGACTGCTATCAATATTTATAATGTAATAATCAGACCACATTTTGAATATTGCTCTACAATATTATACTTAATTAATGAAGGTTCTATGAACAATCTACAAAAACTGCAAAATAAAGCCATGCGTGCAATACTTCGATGTAATAGATATACTCCAATATTAGTGATGTTAAATACCTTAATGTGGCTAAATGTTAAACAACGTATTTATTTCAATGTTTTGTTCTTTGTATTTAAGATTAAAAATAATTCACTTCCAATGTATTTGTCTAAATATATTTATTATGTCAGAGATGTCCAACCGTATTTATTAAGAAATAAAGATGATTTAAAACTGCCGACACTAAGAACTGCAAGATCTCACAATAGTCTAATATATAAGGGCTTTAAACTTTTTAATAATTGCCAAATAATGTCAAACAAATGAGCAATATTTTTGAATTTAAAAGAGCAATAACTGAATTTGTTAAACAAAATATTAAAAATTAAAATATAGAAAATGGCAATGCCCGTTAGCAACATATTTTATAAATGTATTATATATTTTATTTGTAAATTGTAAATAGCAAATTGCGCTAATAAAATTTATTTATCTATAAAAAAAAAAAAAAAAAAGATTAACAAACAATGTATTTTTTATAAATGAATGGTTTTATTGATTTATTATACATTAAGTACATTCATTATGAACAAATAAAACGATAAGCAACCAAGACGACACGTGACGATCTACACTCACTAATAGTAATTACCAACTGGACATTTTACTTGAAACAGAAATCAACACACAAGAATTAACAGTTTTACATAAATCACAAACAACAGAAAGAAACAGCTAAATAGAGCACTAGTCAAGTGCAAGACATCTGCACTTTATCAACACTGGCTCCACTTGTTGTTGATGCTGCTGCTGGTGGAGTATGTATGTACATATGTATCTATGTACATAGCTGCAGCATATAACTCTCGCGCGAGCAAGCGCTTATATTACACGCTTGCTATATAACCGTAGCCTTAAAAGGTCCTTTATATGTCCCCACGAGCCACGAGTCAAAGTCCAAAATCCTGTGAAGGACTAAGTATTGCAATAAAAATATCTCTTGGAAACCATCAATAATTATCCAACGGAATAAATTCATTGATAGCTCTACAATCTACATATCTGTGCAACATGCAACATCCTTAACCGTTTGACTAATGGTGGCCACAATTGCGTACACACTCAAGTGAATCTCAAGACATTAGCATTGCGAGTGATCAGATTCTAGCTGTTTTTCGTTGTAACTACAAAAAAAAAAATAAAAGTGTAAAAAAAATTTGCAAAGAGTGATTGAGCAAAAAATTAAAAAAAAAAATACTCAAAACAAAGCAAATTTTTAGTAACAAGTGAATTTTATTTTCAATATATGTCAGACAATGAGATGAGAAAATAAAAGTAAAAAAAAAAACTTTTAGTTTGAGTTCAGGAAGACAATGGTTGCCTGGAGTCAACACCTCCTAGCGGCCAAACCAGGAAGCACAGAACCTTGAATTTGATATAAGTTCATATTTAAGGCTCAATCAACAACTAAATGTTCTCAAACACATTTTAATGCCGCGCAAAATAATTCAAGAGTCAAAGGGTTAAGAATGAGATTTCTTTGAAAATTCCAAATGATGTTGAAAAGAAAAATATTTCGTAGAAACGGTCGTTGCCTGCATTTAAAACTTCCACAAAATTAAATGTTACCAGATAAAGGATTTTAATTTCGAATGTAGACGTATTTATCGAAAGCCACCTATTTATCTTACCTATTTATCCTAATGTAATTAAAACGCCCAGCACATTAAAAGAAAGCACGGTCTAATTAACTCCAACATATCACAGCAGAGCCTGTCAAGGTGTTTCAGTTTCAGACTTAATGTAATCTGTGTAAAAGCTGAAAAAATTGTTTACATCTGTTTCGATAGCATTACCATTATATCTACAAACGGGCCCTAAAAATCCACTCTCTTTCCCGCTAACTCAAAATATAACTCTGAAGCATCAGGTACTCCCTTCGACTAGCAGCTAACTACTTCCGAGGACTAAAGTGGAAAGGGCACTTGCTTTTAACTAGCAACCCTAACCGCCTCCTCTCGCCCAATTTTACAGACCGAAAAATAAATTATGTACGAGTATTTTTTTTGTTAAACCAATTAATGTAAACGGGAGTTTCAAAATTGCGTAATCCTTAAAAGTAAAAACCATCTGACCATAGGTCTACGAGATGCTCCTTAACCCGAACGTAACCAGTGACTAATTTCCATTTCCCAAATCGATTATCTGACCCTGGGTAAATTTTAATTAAATAAGTTATGTGCGGTAAAGGACCGACTTCTGATGTGAGAGAGTGTACTATGCAAATTGTTTTGATCCTTCATCCGTCGCGATGAATACTAATGGATTGATTAGCTTTCGGAAAGGTCAAGTTCTCACATCAGAAGGGTTACATCCAACTGTCCCTATTGACATGACAATAGGTCATCGATTCGGGTAGAGTCCATCGCCATACCCTTATCGCAGTCAAGTTGCCAAGTAAATGTGTCTACTCGACCCTTTCTAAAAAGATATGCCGTCAAATACTCGTATCCGGAAATGTACATATCCATTCAAGCTCATAAGCGAACAACAGCATGGCAATTTATGATTTATGAAGATATTAGGAGATATGTGCCCATCTTACGCTGGTATCCTTCTAATCCTTGTTAAAGTAACCTTCAAAGCCGTTTCCTTTGTGTGGAGATTGCAATGCAAGCGATCGCCATAGCCATAGTGGCTTATCTCACTCACAATTCCTCTTCATATATTTTTCTATTTTTGAATGGAATTCCGCATGAAAAAAAAAGGATAAAAAGGACTGAAAAATTCGTCTGCTCACAGCGTACGCCGACAACGATGATCTGACCTGGCTCTAAGGCAAAAATCGTGTTAACTATCCATTAGGCAATAATTCCAGATGATTTAACACCTTCCACATGAATGCATTTTTTCGGGGAATCCTTTATTTTTTTTTGCTCGTTGTCATCTCACTCACTCTATGTGTGTGTAGTGTATGGGATATCCAAAAAGGATGTTTTTGCACATAGAACCGTATGCTAAACCGGGTGTAGCACCTATGGACCGAAGGGTATCTGTTCAACGAGTATCTGTATCGACGAGAGTCGGGTTATCTATAAATTATGGCATCGGCGATGAAATGACGCTAAAATTTTAGGATATCCCGGGGGGGTGGTGTGGATTTGCTGTTGTGATGATTAAAATCGATGTGTGTGTGTGTGTTTGGAAATTATGTCAAAATCAATGAGAGTAATTGGGGTGCTCGAGTGAGATAAATGTCCATAGGCTGTGGAATGGGTTTGCTGAAATCTAAGTCGATGTCAGGCGCAGCCATTTAGGATAGCGATGATGTTTCTGGCACCGTAAAAGTGACTTAATAAAGAAATGTTGGCAGGAGAGGTAATTATCTAACCAATGATTTGGAAGGAAGCAAGAGTAATAGGGGAATAGTCTGTCCATTTATTAAGTGGAAATGTATGAAGACAGAACATATCAATTCGCCTGTTAATAGAAATGGAATCTCGGTGGGTTGTGGATGTTTTTTTTTATACTAAAAGTCCATCAAAGCTTAGAATATTCAATAATCCGAACGACGGTGGAAGTTGTGGAAAACAAAATGCGGTTATTTCCTTACTTTCAAGAATGGGTAATCTAGCTGCACTAAACTTAATTGTGAAAGGACGCATTTAATCATCCATTTCAAAGTCTCGGACAGGTTAGTAATATGATGACTCCGACTCTTGCTCGTCCGGCAAGGTCAGCTGAAAACATAACCTCCATAGCTCAGAGTTCGACTGAAGAGCCGATGTGTCGATTTCGAGACGACAACAGAAATTGGGCCTATCCGCAACCACTTTGCACCTCATTTTGCAACTACATGCTTATAATGTCCAGCTGATACAGGAATTGAAGCAAGCAGACCACGCACAACGCCGTACTTTCGCTGATTGGGTGCTGGAAATTAATGAACAGGATCATTTCCATGTGTTTGGGTACCTACGTAAACAAACAAAGCTGGCGCATCTGGGTCTCTGAAAACCCAAAACATATATCCCGTTTATATGCAAAGTTGAAGCCAGCTTCAACTAGGTTGAGATGCATATAAACGCGAGCTGAGTCGAAGCTGGTTTGACTGGACTCGACTGAGCTGTGAGAGCTCGGTCGGGCTGAAAAATGCATGTATACCTGGGTTGAGTGGTTTGGGCTGGTGGTGTTTTTTTGGTCATATTTTTTCGAAAATGATGCTGATCCGACCGTTTCAAGAAATAGATTGCGTTAGAGAAGGACAGACTCTTTTTGGCCTGAACTTGATGCTATGGACGTGGACGACGTCTATTTTTAGCAGGACGGTTCCATGCCACACAGCTGGTGAAACTATGGCTATATTGCGTGACAAATATCCTGGATGTGTGATTTCCCGAAATGGAGACTTCAATTGGACGCCGAGATCCTACGATTTAACATCAATAAACTTTTCCCTTGGGGCTACATAATGCACGTTAAAGACAAAGTCTGCGCTAATGATCCACCGATGATTCAAGCACTAAAAGAAAATACCAGAGGGAGCTGCTTTTCGCGAAATACAGCCGCAATTCTGCGAAAACGTGTTGAAAAATTTCATAAATTAAAAATAAAAAGTGAAAAATATCTTGAATTACTATTTGTAGGCAGATTCGCGATGGGTCTGCAAACTACATTATCAATTGCGAAACCACGTTAACAATCCGCTGTCAAAATTTTAAATTTTCAAACGGCAATTCATACCTTGAATTGAAAAAATGTACGTTATATTTACATTAATTTCTTTATTTAAATAAACGAGTTATTAATTAGGGAACTAAAACCAAATAAACAAAAAACATGATTGCACTTCAGTATCTAAATTAACAGTGATTGAAGGATCCCACTTTCTTTTATGATTATCGTGTTCTAAGAAAATATTTTAAATTTATTAATTTCTTAATTTTTCAGTAATTTTAATTTAATTTATATTATTTTCCATGTTTAGCACTAGGATTAGAGCATTGGTGATTTTTGATTGCAATCACCTGCAATCCGCGGGTATTTATTTTCGTGCGAATGTGATTCGTCCAACTTTGTATGGAGTGCGGATTGGCAGCGTTTTCAGTAATACGAACAACTAAAAATTGAGGATAATTCCCACCACATCTGATCCGCCGGATTTCATAATCGGATATCCGATCATCCTGAAGTTTCGCTCACGTGTATAAGTCCGGTGTCAATACAATATATGTAGCATATTTTATGACATTGTAAATCTAATATGGCGGACGCCCTTAAATGGTGGATTACCGTTATTTTCACGACCTCCTTAATATGGGTATCAAATGAAAGGGCGAGCAGAATCTTAAACAGTCTGAGTAAATTTTCTCATATCAAACCCACCCAAGCTAATCAATGTTTCGACGTAAATTTGTAAAAAAAATTCAGATACTAAAAAGTAGAAAATAAAATGTATATATAGATATGTTTTTTTTTAAAATAACAAGCCTTATGCCCGGTTTCACCAACATTAGGTTAAAGTGGTTTTAGCTAACAGGCCGTTAAAATATATCTACCCATTAAATTAAATTCTGTTTCACCAACCCCATTTATTGAATTTTTAACTAACAGGCTGTTAGTGTATTTGGAAAAAAAATTTGTTTCTAGTGTACTTCAAATTCTCATGGGGAAAGAGTGAAATAGAAATAATATCAACTTGTAAAATAGAAAAAGTCAGCAAATTAACGAAGTACGTTTTGAAAATGCTAAGGTTTGTGTCATGGGCTAAGGTTGTGTCTTGTGCTAAAGAAAAAATAATGAAAAAAAAATTACATAATAATAAAGAATATGAAATGCTTAAAAATGGATAATAAAGGGTGATTTTTTAAGAGGTTGAGAACTTTTTTTAAAAAAAAAACACAAAAAATTCGAAAAAATGAATGAAATATTTATTTGAATCGATAGTTTGAACCTTGCAATTTAATGTTTAAAGATAATTTCATGCAAATGTTGACCGCGGCTGCGTCTCAGATAGCCCATCCGCTGAGTCCAATTTTGGCATACTCTTTCACACATATCGGCCGGTATCTCACGAATGAATGCATGGATGTTCCAGTGCGTCAATCGAAGCGGGCTTGTCCCTATAGACATTAGCCTTGACATACCCCCACAAAAAATAATCTAATGGTGTCAAATCGCACGATCTAGGCGGCCAATTGACCGGCCCGAAACGTGAAATTAACTGTTCACCAAACTCGCCTCGCAATTGCGCCATTGTTTCGCGTGCTGTGTGGCATGTGGCACCGTCTTGTTAAAACCACATATCATGCAAGTCAAGAACTTCCATTTCGGGCAAAAAAAAGTTTGTTATCATCGCTCGGTAGCGTTCACCATTGACAGTGACAGTATTTCGCGGTCTTCTGTCACACTAGCTGATACGGCCGCAATATTTTCTTCACTACGCACAGTACGTAAACGTGTTGGTGGTTTAATGTCCAACAAAGTAAATTTGGTGCGAAATTTGGTCACAATCTTCCGAATAGACTGCTCAGAAGGTCGAGAATGCCGATCATAAAATGGAAGCAGCGCGCGATGAACATTTCGAACCGAGCACGAATTTTGATAGTCAAATTCAATAATTTGCAAGCGTTGTTCATTTGTAAGACGATCCATGGTTAAATTGCAAACCAAACTGAAGCTGTTTGACAGTGACACAAGGTACTAAACACACGTCAGCTGTCAAAACCAGTGTTGCCAAAACCAAACCAGCTAAAAAATCACCCTTTAAATATCATGAAATGCTAAAACGAAAAGAGGGTGATCATTTATTGATAGCAAATTCACGTTCTAAATGAAGAAAATGTCACAGATGTGAAACTATTTATTTTTTTAGGTTGAAATCACACTTTTAAATTTTAAATGGACGAAAACGGCCTGTTAGTTTAAGGGGCTGTTTAAAGCGATTTTAAAATTAAAAGTGGTTGGAGAAACGGAAAAACGTCATTTTAAAATTAAACAGCCTGTTAAACATTTAAAAGTGGTTGGTGAAACCGGGCATAAAGCTTGTTTTTTAAAAAAAGTATTTGTCTATATATTTTTTTAAACTACTTCTAATGAAAATAAATAATTATGAAAACAATAGCCAAACAACTGTCAAAAGTATGATGTTGTCACAATATTCACAATAATCTTTTCTTCTATTGATTAAGTTACACAATACCAAAGCCAAAATCAGTCGACCCAATCGACAATAATTGTCTTGACGATCGTTCATCGACACTCACAGTATTTTTATTTGATTTAACATCATAAAAGTTCAATGGGTCTATTCTTCTATTTCCAATATCCTTTCTTGAATTTGCAGGTTACGTTACTCGATTTTTAAATGTGTGTCGGATTTATTTATCATTGTTTTCTGATAAGAAGATTTTTTCTTTAATTTTTGTTTCAAAGAGCAAGTTTTTCATGTGATTACACTGTGTAACAAAAATTTGTTTATGTTCTTTTTTTGTTAGTTTCTGCTTCCTTATGATATGTCAAGTATATTTTGAGCATTCATTCGTTCTAACTGTTAACGGCATCGCGAAATGTGTTAACGGAGATGCAAGCAGAGCAAGCCTATCATTCGACCACTGCAAGTGAATGTGAATAGTTGTTAGTTGAGAAAATAAATAAAAATGTTTCATTTAATTATGGAAAAGTCGTGCTGACACTGAAAACTATCGTACGAAAAGATGCCCGCTAAGAGAAGCTTTTATAGTTTATACTATACCTGATGCAAAAAAACGTGAAGTTCCACGTATTGGTAGATTCAGGAAAAGTACTTATGCCCCCGCTTCAAATCAAAGGAACGTTATGTTTGGACAGCATTCAGGGAAATAAAAGGAGCAAATATTAAAATAGAAAATTATGTAGAACTAGTAGAAAACTTAGTGGATATGTTTAATATATTAGGATGCAGGATGTCGCTAAAACTACATGCTCTTCACTCTCATTTAGATTTTTTTAGTGAAAATATGGGGAGTATTAGTGAAGAACATGGTGAGAGGTTTCACCAAGACATCGCTATAATAGAGAGCCGGTACCAGGGCAAATGGGATGCCAATATGATGGGCGACTACGTCTGGGGCCTAATAAGGAACAATTCCGAAATTCACAATAGGAAAACGCGAAAATTTCTGCACTTCTGAAAACATAGAGAAGTGTCAATATTTTTTTTGGTTAGATATAATGATAAGTTATTAAAATTTGGAGTAAAATTTTGAGTTAAGTTTTTTTTTAATTTACAAAAGTGCGAAAATTCTCAAAAATGCAAACTTTTCGTTCGAATTCTGAGGCAATAGCTAACACTTAAGAAGAACTTTTGGCATTTTTGAAATGAGCTGACATATACCAAGCATAAACAATCCAAAAATCTACATAAACAAACATTTTTTTGAAATTTTGTTACACAGTGTTATTTACTCCAAAAAAAAAAAAACAAAATAAAATAGAAATCAAACATACTCACATAATTATTTTCATTGCCAATCGGCAGGAAAATAGTTTTCGAATAAAAAGGCACTCAATGCATGTTTTCTATACCAAATGTTCGATAGCGTGAAGTAATGCCAAATTGTCTCATTTCGATAACAAGTGACTTGTTAACCAGTATGGTAGTTCGGCCGCTGTTGTTTTTTTTTTTTTCTCCAAACACTAAAACACAAATTCTCATCGCTGTCAGAAATATTGCATGTACATATGAGATACTTCTGTTTTGACACACTCCTCGACACTAGCGTCCCGGCGGATTCTACGATACCTTCCACCAAGCTGAAGTTAAAATGAATCAAATGAGAGAAGGGAAGCTCCAATAAATTTGTGTTCATCCAAAGAAAATCCATGATTTGTTCTCGTTTTTTTTATTTTATTGTTTTTATTAAATGTAATTTTTCGTTTTAAGTCTATTTTTCGAAATATTTTTTAACATTGTAAACAGTTTACAATTAATACAATAAACCAGCTTTGGTTTTTCCTTCTATGCGATTAGAATTCTATTTTTGTTTTATTTTTTAAATATATGTATGTATATATGTACATATATAATATACGTTTAATAATTAAGTAGAGTTACACAGTCGATCAGTTGTTTTAATATCTAATATAATACAATTACAAGGCCTTAACTCCTACCAATGGCCACATTCAATATAATTCAACGTTCAAATCTTATTCACAATAATTAATAACCACTTTATTTTTTATTTTATTTTAATTGTATGTCTTAAATAATATTCTATATACATTTACATTTTAATTGAATAACTATTAAATTTGCAATTGTGGTGTACATAATATCAGCCTAACTAGGATCTAGTAATTAATTTGTAAAGAGAGAGAGAGATTTACATCGGGATACTTTTATAATATGGCAGCTAAGGGTGTGTTTTTTTTCTCTTCACTTTTTGGGGTTAAATTTAGATAAACAAATCAAAGCTTTAATGGCAGTCATCCCCTATCAATTGGCATCAAGCATCTCTCATCGTCAGTCTTCGAACATAAAATACAACAGTGTTATGGATTTTCAATTTCTCGAATTTCTCGCAGGAAATCAAAGTCGTTTATCGTACAGCAACAACCCTTATTTGATAATAATAAATCAACCCCTAACCCTCGCATCCCCCATTGATTCCATTCAAAGAGTTTACTTTTACGATTTGTGCCAAGGACTGGCAGGTCACACGTTATCCACCTGAGCATTATAACTAATAAGACTCCGATCGCTAGACGGCGCATAAATCACATCGTTATCGTTTGCTGTAGAGACCACCGCCGCCGCCGTCGCTTGTCGTCGTCTATTGTCACCCGCAGGTAGATTATCACCAACACCATTGTCATTGTTCTCAGAGCTTAGGGTACTACTGCCTCCGATGCTGCTGCTCGCACCGCCAATGCTGCGGTTGTACGAGACCCGTGTCGGATGGCTCCGCCAATTGAGGTAAGTATTATCCGGTGGATTGGTTTCGCCAACTTTTATATAAAGTTGCTCATCCTGTGCATGCAACAGCGAAGGAGACCCGCAGCCACTATCGCAACCTGCCCCGACTCCACCGCCGCTACCACCCCCGCTGAATCCTGAATCGGCCATTGCCGTGGAATCGAAGTCGAGGAGACTTTTGCTGGCAGAAGAAGCTATTGTGGTGTTCGCATTGGTATTCGCAGGACCTCCACTCCCATGGCCATTGTATTTCTGCTGGGGTTGTGGCAGCACCATCAGTGGCGGTGGTGGTGGCGGCAGCACCTCAACACGTTTCCCATTGTCACCGGCGCTATGGTGGAGGAAATTTTGTGGGTGTGCTACTTTGAAACGATTGTTGTTCCGTCTTATTGTTCCCATGGGGCTGCCCTGTTGCAGGGTAACCGGCGTTGGCTGCATTCCAACGGTTCGTGGGTTAAACGTGAGGCAATTTGTCATATTGTTCAGCTTGTTCTCGGTTATGTGAATCTTTTCCTTCGGATAGTAATATTGCTCTGAATATGTGGATCGGTTGGAACCACCCCCACCTGGATACATATCGTTGGCAGTTTGGTAGACGTTTGATGAATTCGAAAGCTGATGGTGATGGTTACCAGCCGGATGATGGTAGCCAAATCGCTGATGCTGCATCGAATTTGGATAATTCTGCTGTTGCTGTAGATAATTGTGGGGGTGGGTAGATTGGCTGTGATAACCCGTCGAGCCACTGCTGTATTCGGTAGGATATCGTGCGGTACCAACAATTGATGAGGTGGCATACGGTGCTGGGGATTGTTTGCCATTCATACTGCTGCCGTATTCACTTGGGGCTTTCCCAAAGCTCGACACCTCAGCATAATCCGTCGGAATATTGGAATACTCGCCCACGTATCTGCAAAAAAAAGAACGCAAACGACCCTTGATTAATAAATTGCCAGATTATCGGAGTGTGAAAATAATTTTCTATGGATTAAAAACGATTTACGGAGTGGTTTGATTTCGTATGGAACGCGCTTGTGTTTCGGCGAGATAGCGTAGCGAAACGAGTACATGTATACGTGCCTACGTACGGGACGTTTTCGAATGAATATTTAATTGTCAAGCCTCAGGAACAGACGATTCATCTACCAGCGAGGACCGTTCTTATAGGGTGAGCTTTTTATCGGTACCAGTCGGGAAATACAACGGCGGCAGGTAATCCGCTTAAATTGTATTTCATTAATAAGTGTTAATGTATTGCTGGTGGTTTAATGTAATGCAAAATTAAGGAGCGGCTGGATCACTTTAAAGGTAGACAACGTGTAAAGCAACTTCTATCCGCTTTAGTACTCAACTTTAGCACTGGAAAAAAGCTACAACCAAAATGGCGATCTACTGAGAAGGATGTGATATCAAAATCATAAATATTTAGCATCAGTAGTCCACAAATGATCATGACTAGCTTCTCGCAATCATTTTTTCGCAGACATGGAAATAACATTCAATTTATTGTATTTTCGATCCCTAAGTGTATCGTATATCCTGGGCTTGCATCGCGTAAGACAATAATCGTCTGACGACGTCGATTCGAAGATTGTATTGCTTCGGGTAACACATAAATATTTGAATCGTCTGGACGATGTCGTTTGAACGATTCAACTAATGCAAACAATGTGACAGCAGATAGGTAGCTTAAGCAGATTGGGGAAATTCCTTCTGCTCCCAGGATAATAGATAGAGATAGGTAGCTGCAACTGCAGCTCGGTGGATGAGTGCGGCGCATTGAGGCAAGTTCACTTTGCGCATCCAAGCTGGAAGGGCGTCCGTCGGAGTTTGCCTGTTGCGAATGCGAAGGACGCTTAGAGATACATCGAATCCTCTTTCACTACCAAGGAAAACGTAAAACTACTATAAACTATTTTCAATCAAGTCCTAGCTGGAGGTGGCTACCAATGGTTGACTGGTAAAGACTTTGGTATTTCTGTTGAGACAAAGTACCCTTTCAGAGATAATAACCCAGCTAAGATACATTTATTCTAAGGCCAGAAATTTAATTGAAAGATGTATTGGCATTTAAAAAGGTATAACCACTCACTGTTGTCTTCCTACATATATTTTTGACTGTTCGTACCATAGGTCGATCGAGAATCGTAACGGAGAAGAGGAAGAGCAGGGACTATCTCAGTAAAGGTGCTATTTTTGCACTTTTTGCGCTGTATTGTACAACATCTGTATCTACCACAATATGGGCAACAATTTTGTAGAATCCGAATCCAGCGTGGAAAATTAAACTGCAAATACAGAAATTTCCAATAAATATATGAAGCTCAGAAAGAATTAAACACTCAATTGAAGAATCGCTCTTCGCATAGTTTTTTATTGCAAATGTACTTTGTTTTTGAATTTTGATTTGAAATAAATCAATCAAAACAAATATTTAGAACAATGACAGCATAAGTTTAATTTTCGATATGTCATTTATTGTTTTTAGTAGTTCCCAAACTGGTGACAGTTGAAACGATGGACGACACGACCGGACGACGCGATTGTGATGTTACACGAAGCAAACTTTTGACGACGTCGTTTAATACAATCATTTAAACGATGATCGTCTTAAAAGTTACGCAATGAGAGCCCTGGCTAGACAGTAGGCAGCTGTACTGATTTTAAAAAAATCCCATAAATTGGCGCCCAACAAAGTTTGCAGAAATGAGTCTTTTGGATTTCCGATAGATTTATGAATTTTTATAAGCATATGCTGACAGGGCTGGCAATTGTAAGCGCAAGAGTCAAGTTGTAAAGGGTGTGAAGTTGCATATAGCTTATGCTGATGACATTGCCATCGCTCTTAATGGAAGATATCTTCCAACGGCTAAAGACTTGATGGAAGATGGTGTAGTTTAACTGGCAATGTGGGTCAGCGAAAGCGGCCTGGGAATTAACCTGTCAAAAACATAGATAGTGTTATTCACTAAGAAGCACAGCATCTTCAAAGTCATCCCTTCAAAATTAAATGTAACTCAGCTTAGCTCTCAGATCACATATCCACCCAGTGGGAACAGTTATAACTGCTGCCATGGTAAGTGCATATTTCTTTAACGAAAATATTGAAAATATTAGATCTTACCAAGAGTAACGCCTAGTAAGCGAATGTGTAACACATCGAAAATCTTATTTTAAATATTATTGAAATTTTACATCGATGCCATTACTTATTCGCTTACCAGGCATTACATTTGTAGGATGTTTTTCTCTCAAAAGCATTCCTGGAATGAAAATACAGTTATTCGACTCAGACAAATCCAATCATGACCAACTCCGTCAGGAATTTTTTCGATGTTGCATCATTTGAAGTTTGTTACTGAGCGGTGCCAGTACTTTTCAGTAAAATTAAAAATAATAACAATAATTTAAAAAGGTTAGTAAATGCTGAAATACCAGGATGTAGTAACTAATGTTTTCAATAACTAACTTTAACTGATTCCCTTAAAAGGCAAATAGTAAGTGATTACCACCCTAGGATGTAGTGATCAATATTTTCAGCAATTATCATTCACCGCGGAAATAAGTGATTACCGGTAAGTGAATTGGTAAGTGCTTACCACCCTCGGACATCTCCATGTAAATGTAATCGAATCTGAAATAACGAAAGTAAGCGCTGGTAGCTAACAATCAGTACTTATAGAATCGATTCGGTAAACAGTAATTTCCTACTGGGTAGTAGCTAATGTTTTCAATTACTAACTGTAACTGCTAAGTTTAGGGTAAACTGGGGCACATTTGACACCGGGGCACATTTGACTTTGCGATTTTCGGTATAAACGCAGCCTTTAAGGAGAAAAGTTGGGATGGCGAACGAAGCCTCATTTGATATAAGGAAACGTTATGAACTTTGGCTGTTTTGTTTCAACTCTTCTTCGAGTAATACGTGTTTTTGTGATTTTTGGATAAGAGATTTTGGTAAGAGATTTGCGAATAAAATAAAAGTTTTTTTTATTGTAAAATAATATTTTGATAGCACTGTTCTTGAAATATTAATATTTTAAAGCCAGTTTTGTGAAGTAAAACATTAATATAAAAAAAACATTAAAAAAGTTATAAAGAACCTTTGGGGCACATTTGACTTTTGCAAATGGGGCACATTTGACATTTGATAAATGTGCCGCACATTGATCTGTTATGCTAATATTTGTGTTTTTAATTTTTTATTCATGTTTATTTTAAAGATATGGTTAGAAACTACAAGAGGAAGACAAATAGGAGTGCAATCGAGGAAAAAAAAGGTGAAGAGGGCTAACTTGAAACGCCAACATCAGCAGCTGAAAAATATGGGGTAATGAGAACCACATTGATAATGCGTATGAAAAAGCAGGACCCCTTAAAAGATTGGCCAGATTCGGGTAATAGAAGGAGCTTTTACGAAGGTTTCACTTTTTAATCGAAATATATGCCGCGACAAACGTTAAGGAGTGAAATCAAATTCAAACTGCCACAACCCACAAATCCAGCCTCAACTTCTCGCTGTCGTCAAAAATATTTATTTGACGTTGACTTCGTCAAATTCTATATTAAATAAGATATTTAAAAATGTCCCTATGTATTGTTCTTAAGGACTTTATGGACCGATTGATTTTTAAATTAAGTAATATTCATGGTTTATTTTTTTTTAAGAAAATGGATTTATTGATTTAGGTTTCTTTATATTGTTAAAATAAATCGTTAAAAAAATGTTTGACTTTTCTTTCCAATCAAACAACAGGCAGAACAGACCCGCTGATACTTTTTATGCCTGGGGCACTTTTGACAAAATGACTTTTTTTCAAAAACTAATTTAAGAAAAATTATGGAGTTGTTATAAAAGTAAAATTTCTTTGTAAGTCTTATCTAGAATAGTCAAAGCATCATTTAAAAAAAAATGCATTGGAATTCATCTATAATTTTAGTAAATACAGACATTTAAAAATTAAGTGCCAAATGTGCCCCAGTTTCCCCTACTGATTCACTATAAGACAAATAGTAAGTGCTTACATTATAGGATGCAGTAATTAATGTTTTCAGTAATTATCATTCATCGCAGAAATAAGTGATTACCGGTAAGTGCTTACCACCCTCGGACATCTCCATGTAAATGTAATCGAATCTGAAATAACGAAAGTAAGCGCTGGTAGCTAACAATCAGTACTTACAGAATCGATTCGGTAAGCAGTAATTTCTTACTGGGCAGGTTTAGTTATAGTCAGGAAACTGAGCTGGAAATTGAATGCATCCGAATGAGTAAAAATGTCCTTTGACGCATTGTATTCGTGCAAGAAATCCCTAGGCTATAAATGAGGAATCCAAACCCAGATAGCAGCAAAACGGCGTTGCAACCAAAAAAAAACAGACAATGGGAACCTTCTTACTTAGGGCACACCAGAATACTTTCAATAAATAACATAAATACAGGAAATACGGTTTATATGACTCCACTCCTAGATTTCAATATCAAATAGATGGAGACTCTCTAATTTTCTTTAATCGAAGACCTGTGAAATCACGTGCTATGAATTTTTACTGAATCCTTTTCTGTTACATTACCGTAAAAGAGCTGGAAACTGCTTAAATAAATATGTACCACTTTCACAATTTCTTAAATACTGCAAAGTTGAAAGTGCATTGGTAGCACATGAGCCATACTGGAATACCTTGATATGCTCGGGAGTCTCGCATCCCATACCTGATTTGGCAATAGGTTTGCGACAGAGGTCGCAGTTCAAAGATCCTGAAATCTGGGTTTATATTTTCATCTGTAGGTAGAAATATCGAATTTTAAGATATCTTAAGGACTCCATAATACTGGTGAAAGTGAATTTTTTTTGGAACCACTTCTGGACGAAGAGTATACCACAGCTACCGCACTATAAGCCATACTTAGGGTAGGTACTCCTTCAAAATTTCTTTTGAACTATCCCAGAATTTCAAGTAGTGGCCATTACAGTGGACCTTTTCCTGTTTAATGTGTGCTCAGCTCATACCTCCAAGCCAAAGTAAAAGACGTTTTAATTAGTTTTCATTTTATGCTGGTTTGTTAACAAAAAAAAAAAAACATCCACAGATATAGAAAAGGACCCTTCAGGGCAGAGCCCTGTTCAACGACAAACACTGGGAATTTCAAAAGTAGAAAATAGGGATCAACGGGTGCTGTGTAATTAGTTTGTATTCAGCGGAACCTAGGCAGCTCCTAACCTATATACACATCAAAGTATTTATTTCCTTCACGAAAATATGTGAGTGCCAGCATATACAGTACTTATAAGCAAACAGTAATCATGTGCATTTTACAGCGTTGCAACAACGCCTCAAGTCAAATTCAAATGTAATTTACTCGCTCGAAGGACCATGGGCATATAAAATCAACCAATACGCAAAAATATCATTACGTACCTTTGATTACGATGCTGTTCCGATGGCAATGTTGTCGTTGTTAGACAAACTGGAGCATAATCGGCAATTTGATCCTTTTGCATGTCCATTGTATCAGTGGTTGAGGGACGCCAAACCATTCCACCAGCCGAGGCATCCAACCAGAAACCATTTCCATTGCGCGATAGACTCGGCATTTTGAGGACATCGTTTGGATGATGTGTGCCTGCAGGATGAAACCAAAGAACAAAAAAAAAACTCATAACAATACCAAAGAAGCAAAGCAAAAATGATTATTAAAAAAAAACATGTGTATATGAACTGACATATGTTTGTAGATGCCCTGGAAATTCTTCGTCCTGGCAGTTTTCTTTCGAAATTTATGCCAAACAAAGCCGCTACTGATTTTGAATCATTTTTCAGTCCTTTTTTGTTCTTTTTCGTTGCCTACATTTTTTTTAATTAAAAATTTGTCCGACTGTCAACTGAATGAAAATGTATAAACAACAGTGTCCTGGCCTGTCCAGTTACATATATACACACAGACACACACACACACACACGTCGTCTAAAAGGGGAGCACACAACGAAGCTACTATGAAAATGGAAATGAACCATCATCATCATTCAGTTGGCACCACTAGAGACGCGTACAAATATTCGTAACTCGTATATACTCGTATATCACGCGTCAGCAGGACAATGACGATACGACAACGCGACGGCCACAAGCACCAGCGAATGCGAAACGCGATCAAACAGACAAAAGTGCAATTAAGCAAAGCGCCACTGATATATGGAAAACTTCAAAAAATGTATCCCCACCCCCGCCTCCACTCTTTGGGGCTTTATTTAATTTCCAGCACAGTGCTGGCGTGTTATCCTTTGCATACATATGTGTATTTGTAGTTATTAAAGCTATACGAGTATGAATTGGTACACACGCGGGCAATAAGCATGGGAATGTGACGCTGACGCGTGTACCCTGAGTCTGAGTTTATTCCACAGTGTGAAAACATGTTGAACTGTGTGTATCCTTTTCAACTCACATTACCTGAATGCTGGTTGTGAGCGAAGCTGAAGCAGTGAAAAGGATGTGTGGAATAAAACACAGAATGAATAACAGAAAAAAAAATGGAGGAATTAAAGTGGAAAACTGCACAAAACGGAAGCAGTTAGCACAAATATGTATATGTACGTACGTTGGCGAACAGGACATTCGGTGGAAAAGCTGGTGGCAGCAATGTAAGAATAATTTTCACTCGCACTGACATTTATTTTAGGTTTTTTCTCTTCGTTTTAACTGCTTCCTGTGGAGCGTTACTGGGATTGGGTGAATATTTACAGGTGAATATGAAGGGTGTGTGGGGCTCTTTTACAATGAACGTAATTAATTTAATAAGAGAATTTTATTTGATATTCATTTTGAGTGGAACGATAAGCAGCTACGGTGCATTTCATTATGCATATTCCCTCAGAGAGGAATGCTGGGCTAATAAAAATGGTTTTCATTTATTTGTCCTTAGGGATATTTTTCATATGCGCTACACTCAGTTTTAAATATGCACATGTAAGGTTTCGGTTTTCTTTCACCGAATATGGTATTTGCAGCCACACATAATAAAATATTCAAACAGCTCTCAACAAAATATTTAATTTAACAGAACAAGCAATAATAATCATAAAATTAAATGGAAAGTTAAACTGTAACGTGAAGTCTTTAGTTTGGTGCGGATGCTGAGAAAACAACCATACCGTCATACATGTCGTATTCATACGCCATACAGAGTGTTTTATTTTAGAGGTACATTGTACATATAGTACGCCCTCGGCAAAAGCAACCCTCGATAAACGCAATACCTCGGTCAAAGCAACACCCAAATTTTTACCATTAGCAACTCAGTAATTGCAACTTTTCAAAAAAATGTGACTCAGTAAACGCAACTTTCCATTCATGATCTCTTATTTCGTTTTATATATGTTTCTATTTTTTTGGTGTTTGGTTTTACTATAACTGGGCAGTTATTTTACAGTTACTTCTCTCAGAATTAAATATGCAAGTTAACACATCACAATCCCACGTCCACAATCACAAACGGAAATTATAAATCTCAGGCGAGATAACAAAGGATCGATAATGTCAACATACGATGCACACAAGTCACGTCTCATGTCTCATGTCCGGGAACAAGATAGAGAGTACACAACAAGGAACGCAACTGGTACCCGATACTATATAAACCATCACGCTACTTCAGTCTTCAGTCATCATCATCATCCTGCGATCACGCTGGTCGCCGCTCGGTGTAATTTCATTGTACTATTTTTAATTCGAGTTATATTTAAATAAAGTTTTGTTGAAAAAAAAAACAAATAAGCTTAGTAATAATTTGCATATTGTTTTTCTTTTCTTTTACGACGAACATTATTCTTTTATTTTTCATACTCTTTTGTGACGCGGTTATTGCAACAACCTCAACTAACGCAACTGCTCGAATTTTTATCGGTTGCTTTTACCGAGGGCGTACTGTATAAACTTTAAAATTAAAAAAAAAACAGATAAGATTCTTGGAAATGGCCATGGTACTGACTTTATTGGAAAGATCAGTGTGCCCGTGCGAGAACTCGCAAGAACTCTCGCAAGAGAAATCCAACCCCCACAATCCAAATTTCCCATCCAACATCTAAACTTCACATATTTCCTTTTGTCAACTGATGGAAATCCCATGGAAATCATACGGGAAGTGTTTATTCTTTGCGAGTTCATTTTGGGTAGATTATTTGTTTTGATCGGTTTTTTTAATTTGTGAAAGTACAATTCGTCAGTACTCCAGGATATTCTGTCTTTTGATACCTCATTTGTTAAGATTGGTTCAGTGTGAGAGCCGCAAATGGTATCTATACTACAGAAATAATACTTATATATGATATATGATAATTGTATGCCATAACTGTTTAGATTATAATGTCGTGTATATTGCCCTAAATATTTATTGATTGTAGCGTGCGCTGTGTGGCATACTGTGCGGTCTTGTTGAAACCACAGCTCTTAATGCCATTCTATTGGGGAACGAAAAACTCAGTCATCGTGGATCTATAACGCTCTTTATTGACTGTAATGTTCTGGCGGGCATGATTTTTGAAGAAATATGGACCATTGATTCCATTATGATCCATCCATCATTCCATCCATCATTCCATCCATCATTCCATCCATCATTCTATCATGAAATACCCTATCCCAAAAATTAAAAAGGATTCTAAGACTTATTGTGGAAAGCCAAGAGATTGGGTGGCCAATGCCCTCAAACTAAAGGTCAATAACTTCCATATTGGAGAGATATGAGCTCTACCAAACGTATTTTGATTTAACTACACCTGCCCAAAAGTCTATGAGTCTGGTGTAGAAGACTGCTACTGTACGTATTTGCAATATCTCTCTCTCTCTCGGATATATTGGATTTGTATAAAAATCTGCGGGAACGAATGGAGCACAGGTTCAACTCAATCTTGACTGACGGGTTAAACAGTTTCAATAGTGTCTGGATCCCAAAGGCAAGCTTTATACGTACAGATAATAAAAATATTCAATACAACGTAATATTACATTGCATAACGCAATCTTACTTACTTAGTTTGTACTACAGCTCGAGGTGAACCTGGGCCTGCTTCTCGCAACCATTTGTGTGTGCGTGTTATATTTTTGCACGAATGGAAGGGACCTACAGTTTTTTGCCGACTCCGAACGTGACAATCGTGACAAATGATACTCTTTGATGCTTGTCAGACATTCGAAAGAGGTGGCACCGTGAAAAAACTCTTTTAGGTGTTAGACCCGGCCAGGAGTTGAACCCGGGCAGCATCGCGTAGTAGTCCAACGCACTAACCACCACGGCCACGGCGGCATAACGCAATCGCAACACTATAAAGACCAACCAACTGAGCAATTCGACTCACAAGTTATCGACGCTCAGAGACTAACGAATCCTTTCGTGCACTTACAGAACTGTGAAAGTTTCATTAGCAGCAACTGAGGGTTTTCCAAGCACCGCGAAAGCAGATAAGGATGAAGATGGATGGAATAAGTCCCCAGGATTCAAATTGAGAACTTCTACGTTGACACTAAACATTTCCTTGGGTTTTGACAGTGGGTTCACTTGCGAAAACGGAATATGAACTTTTCTCTTGCATAATTTCAGTAGCGACACATTTCTGATTACTTTGAATACTTTGTCCCACAAGACTGTATACTATGACCCCGACTTTTCTTTTGTCCTTGTCAATAAACGTGCGTCAATACTTTACTAAGAACATACTGGCATACTCATGTGCAAAGTAAACTAAGATAAACTTTGGCTTGAAACTCCGCAAAAGCTTCCGCGTACTGAGAAAGTTGTAAAAAGATGAACGAAAACAAACTGTACTTTTGTAAATTTTTCTTTACACAAAATGTATGCTGATAAAAAAAATGGAAAACAATCAATGATGTTTGGATAACAGACCAGGAGTTTAACATCAAATCAGTTTTTTGTTTTTTGTTAAAAAGTATGGCTGAAGAACAGAATTCATATCTGACAGGCTTGACTGGCAGGATATATCCCGACATTCATTAGGATGTAGTGGAGTAAATGGAAAGGCTAAATCTCACTCCGACAACTGATTCAACTCACAGGGTCAAGAAGGCTGTGTTTGCTTTTTGTTTTGTATTAATAAATAATTACATAATATATATATAAATAATAAACTACGTTGTTGTATTTGTTTCATGACAAAATACTTCTTATTTAAGCAGGATAACCAAAGTAATTGAACAAAATTATGTATGGGCCTTATTTGGAACAGGTGTTCGTAATAAGGCCCAAGGTAAGGTTTTTAAAAATGTTAAAAAATATATTCCAAATTGGGTTTTAACAAATTAATGTTGTGTTTTTATATAGATAACTGAACTAAGGCTTATGCTAATGTCAATTTAGTAATTTTCTTTTAGGCGTTTGCAAGTTACTAGCGAAAAACTATAAGGTGGGCCTTATTTGGGTCACCTACCTTAGTACCAATTCCAAATTACAGTGACTTCCGATGTGTAAGAAATATTAGATGTTTAATAGGTCGGTTGGGACCATTTCCATGGAATAGGTAATTTTAAAGCCACCATCATTATCCCTATCCATTCCAAAGAAAACCCGTTTAAAAACAAACACTTCAAATAACCAGAGCAACTTCCAGAAGTAAATATTTTGTGTAAAACTAAATTCTTTAAATACCCCGCCGCACAGGTTTAAATGTTTAACCAGCCGCAATGATTTAATTTTCATCTGATTAAATTGATAAATGCCCATTAATACGTTCACACAAATTACAACGCGCGCCGAAACAAAAAAAAAAAAAACAGATTTTTCCATAATCACATTTCGCAGACAATTTCCCACACACATGACAAAATGTCCTCCGAGTTCGTTTGACTGCAGTTCAGCACACAAAAAAAGGATACACCACTGCATAAATATTTTGTTACAGCCCAGCAATTAACCCTTTAGGCTCGCTGCACAATAAAACAACGTTCCTATCAGATAGCAATGCCGGTACCCATATAGCGTATATAACTAACCTCGAATTGTATTCAATGCAGATTGCTTCATCAGCATGTGTTTCCTTTTGACAAATACCATTGCGCCAAATGACAACATCATCACAGCCAAAATAGTTCCTAATAAAATAATGAACCACGGCTGGGTGAGGACATCATCCACGTGCTCCTGATTGATGGGATATCTGCAGATAAAAAAAAAAAGAACGAATTTTGTTTAAGTAAATTTGTCGAAACATCATTAAACTAAAAAAGGATATTCTCTTTGTTAGTACTCCAACTCACCTTTGATTAACAAACGGATCTAATCTCTTTGTAATAGGATCCAATCGCAATGTAGCCGGCGAGCAATACGGTCCTATGCCAGCCCTATTGCCACCAGCCACACTAACCGTGTACATCACCCCCTCGGTTAGATTTGCCAGCACAAGGGTTGGTGATCCAGCATCGATTGTCACATTCGTAAGGATACGCGACATATTCATTTTCATATCGACTCCACGTACGACCACATGATAGTGAATAAGGACGCCTATACAATAAAGCGGGAATGGAAAGTTAAAATAGGGCACACGCAACAGTCTAAGAAGGATAAGTGAATGAGTACTTACCGTGATACGCTTTGAGGGTTGGTGCTTTCCATTTCAAGAACACTGCTGACGAATTCAAAAGAACCGCTTCCATTCCATATGGGGGCTCACTAGGGGCTGCAAAAAAAAAGGGAAATTACGTTGCTGTGCTACCAATTTGCCAGACATTTACGCGCATTTAAAACAGGACTCTAAATATATTCATCTATCCCTTTATAATAAAATAGGAAAAAAACGAATTCAACCTTTCTGATTGCTATCAAATCAACCCGCCAACACAGGATGAGGGTTTTTTTTTACCCTGTTGTCGGTTCTGTGCGGTGCTCGGTGCAGCCCAACGAGGAAAAAAAAGGATGTCAATCAAAGGGATGCTCGAAAATATGTATAAATTTCCATTTCTGTGTGTGTTAGTTGTTTGCTTCTACATATTTATTTGATCGAATCAGAGATCATGTCGACAACGTCGACTACGGACAGGAAGCAAAGATTGGAAAATTGATTAATTTTTTCCGCGTACATACGAGTATCGGATGTCAGCTTTGGGGGAGAGTTCTCATACATATGTGCGCAAATTTATTCGTCCTGGGCGAACTCAATTGTTGGTAGGAAGGTAATGTAAAATTTTTTTTTTTTGTTTGAGATTCTAGATCTCGATTTTATTGTATTGAATTGAAATTGACCAGGACAGGATATTTTGGTTGGGTTAATTTTTATAAAGGGAAATTATTTTATTATTTTGCCATCGGGGGTGAAAACAGAGGTAGTAAGGGTGGGAGTTCCATTTCAGTGCATCTGTTCGATTACCCTACTATTTGCTTCGAACTTGGTAATTTCTTTGATGGAAGCGGCAATCCTGTTTCCATTATCAGCGGAAAGGATGAGATACTTTAAACTCTGAATTTCGATACTCAGTTAGGCTTTATTACTTTCCAACTTCAATAGAAAGTTGGAGGTGTTAGTACTTTTATTCTTTCTTTTAACTTTGGCTTAAAATTGACAAGCCACTAAGTAACAAGTAAGTGCACCTTTCCAAGCAGAGAACAGTGGGAGAAAATCGAGGTATCTCAGGACGTTAAGTCTATCTACACCGATGGGTCAAAAATGGACATACTATGTGTAGGAGCGGGTTGCTGCTCAGAGGAACTGGGATGAGGCATCTCCATACGACTTCCAGATCACAGCAGCGTTTTCCAAGCAGGATATCACAATTTACATTGATAACCAGGCGGCTATAATAACAATAGCTGCTACGCAGATAACATTTAAGCTTGTAAAGTGTTGCCCCGAAGAGTTGAAGGTTCTCGGCACGCAGCACAATAGAAAACTCAGCTGGGTCCTTAGTCATAACAGCTGAAAATGACTTACCACCTGCGAGGTTTTAAAAAGATTGTGGCCAGAATATACGACAAAACAAGAACAAGGAAACTCCTACAAAAAGATAGGATAGATAGCTGGGCACAACACTCTAAGATACCACATGAAAAAATTACGACTGAATGATGATGACATTTGCAGGATATGCGATGATGAAGAGGCACCTGAGGATACAGCCAATTTCACTGCCATAACCTCTGTCAATTGAGATATAGAACCCTGGGCTTCAAACACATCGACAAGAAAATACCAACGAAATTAAGGTCAAGATTCATCGTCTTTTAGTCGACTTCAAAGTGGCGTATGAAAGCATTCATCAGCTTGAGCTCAGCATAGCGTTGGCCGAATTAGGGATCCCGGCAACACTGGTCCAGTTCAATGAACAATTTAGAGGCAGTACCTCTTTAAAGACGAACCAGATATCCGCCAGGAGAATTCTTTAATCTTGTACTGAAACAGCAAGTTCACAGGACATGTGTCAACACGGAAGA
Source organism: Brachyopa scutellaris (assembly GCA_949775065.1). NCBI lineage: Eukaryota > Metazoa > Arthropoda > Insecta > Diptera > Syrphidae > Brachyopa > Brachyopa scutellaris. Next base: position 160,045,419 of record OX459112.1, read on the forward strand.
CACCAGGTTGAAAGGTAGAAGTGGTGGTTTCGATGGGGCAGCGAGACGCCGCGCCATTTTAAAACCACAACCTCAGTTGACTCGTTTATTCGTTATGTACCTTAAGTTTGAGATAATTGCATCCACCCTTTGGAGTTATAGAAGCGGATTCATTCTCCAATCCTCTTCTCGGAAATCTCCTTAAGGTCATCGAAGAAAAGTATGCGTTGCCTGGCTTTCGCGCAGAAAGTGAATTAGCGACACTTTTTTATTTTCATAGTTGCAACTTGCAACATCGGTCGAAATTGAGCCGAGTGAGCGCTGGTTTGGCTGCATTGTCCTCTATTGTCCAGTGCCCTGTACTAACTTTCAATACCCTTGCAATGCCTACGCGGGTTCTTTGTAGTAGCTCGTTTATTAATTTGGCTATATCTTTCTGGATATGAAACAGTTTGTCAGACTGGTCCACCTTAACAGCACATTTAGGGATAAGATAGACA